>CM050450.1:122363409-122963409 GCA_027563935.2 Costus lasius
GATTTGTAAGTGGATGTTATTTTACTTTGGTTGTGTTTTAATTGTTTTCTGAAATTTGGTATGTTAAACTTTGATTATTTATGTTATATATTGATGATGCAATATTTTATATTTGTGATGCAATGTTATATGTTGCTCATGTACACATGTTTCAAAACATTGATAACACAGTGAAAATGCTGTTGAAATTTTTAATAATTATGCAAGACAACTATTTTTGTGATAAATTGTGAATATTTTATAGTCCATCTTTGTTATATATGTATTTTTAAAAAATAATAACAATATTTTTTGTTTTCCTTCCTCTCACCAAAACTAGGGGGATGGAAATGAAAACTGTTTTCCTTTCTTCTCATTTTCCTTTCTATCATTTTTTTACTTTTTCTTGTTTTCTATTCCATTTTCCTTTCTATCCTTTTTTTGCTTTTCCTTGTTTTCTATTCCTCCACTGAAACAGGCTGCTAAATCATAATCCCAGTTCTTCTTCATAGCTCTTCGAATGGATCAACTCGACTCCGACTTCCCTAGGAAGACAGAAGAAGGAGAAGGAATGAATCCTCAGCGAGAACTGGTAGAGGAAGAACCAGAAGAACCAGAAGCGGCAACACCTGGGGAACGACGCTACAGCAAGCTCGAAGAAGCCCTTGAGATCAAATCCCTACGCAGAATTATTAGCGCCTACCTCAAGTACACTTCCTCCTCTTCTCTCAATCAATCATCTCGCTTGATTTCTCTTCTTCTCCATACGGCACAGATGGCTTCCGTAGCCCTTCATTATCCTTGCTTTTTCTAATTTTCGTTTAACATGAAAAAGGCGCAACGGCTCATGTCATGAAAGTTAAAATGAAGGAGTAAAGGAGAATCATATATAGATTCCCAATATGAAAGATGATATTTTTCCCCCCACCCAAGATTGGTCTTTTAGATGGTTTTTGTGGTCGAACCCTAATCTGCTAGTAACTTTTGCTTTTATACCACTATATCACTGTTTGCAAACACTGTATTCATCAGCTACCCAGATGCTGCGGAGGAAGATATCTGGAGATATGAGAAATCTTTCAGGAAGCTTCCCTCTTCACACAAGGTAACTGTGTACTCTTAGATTTGTCTGCTTTTTTTATTCCTGAGATAACTAGAAGAAGCTCCAAGACACAAAGAAACTAAAGGGATTACATAAAAAAGTTAAATATCAATAGAGGTGTCTAGAGACAAAGTGCGGCTAACCAGCGGCTGGCTGGTACAAATTCCCGTGCAAATGAGGAGAAAACAATTTTATTGGCACATTAGTTTATGTTCTACTTTGATCCTGTGATTCCTCTCCCTTCAGGTTATCAAGAGTTCATTATTTGGAGACTTAGAATTAGCTGCAGGATTCCATAAGATTAACTGCACTCTTGTGGCCCTTTCCAATATATGTCCATCCTTCTTTTTGGTAAATATAGTTTTGACATAGAAGTTCTTCACTCTCATTCCCTTAATTATAAAGACAACAAGCAGTTGGCATCTTATTTCATGTTTAACCTACTTTGGGATCATCATTCACTAGAGGTCAATAGAATGTTTAGTTTTGCTTGATCGCTTATCTCCCCAAATGTCCTTCAAAATACATTCCCTAAATGGAGCAAAATTTCTGGGTATGGGCCATACCCAGGATTTCTTAAGTAGGGTGCTTCGTTTTTATAGTAAAAAAATATTTTTTGATAAAAAAATTATAAAGAAATAATCTACTCATTCTAAGCTATCCAATGATACCAATATTATCGTATAAAAAATTACGCATCGTATAAAATTATGCAAAATATTATCATATAAAAAATTATATATATTTATATATAGTTTCTTATACGATAATTTTATATGATGCGCAATTTTTTATACGATAATATTGGTACCATTGGATAGCTTAGAATGTGTAGATTATTTCTTCATAATTTTTTTATCAAAAAATATTTTTTTACTATAAAAACGAAGCACCCTACTTAAGAAATCCTGGGTATGGTCCATACCCAGAAATTTTGCTCCCCTAAATGAATCCCTGTCAGTAAGGATGTCATAAGTTGATAGCCAAGAACACACCATTTTTCCTTGATCTCTAGATAACCCAAGAATTCCCATAAGTGAAATACTTTGCTTAGCTTCTTCAGGAAACTCCATATTTGTGGTTCCCTATCTCATAATTACCTTATTCTTTCTTGAGGTTCCCTCAGGAATTCCTGGGAAAGCAATGGCTAGGGACCGTGTGAAGTCCATGCTATTTTGTTCCCCTGTGCTAATCTGACAATCAGAGCTGATCTCGGCCACTTTATTGATTATATCCCATTGCATGTATCAAACACATTCCATGGATCAAGTTATGTACTTACTTTTTTTTGCTTAGGTTTGGAGGTCTTTAATATTGACACTGTTGTGGAAATTCTTGAATTTCACTGGGTTAAAATAGTGATTTTTTTTTTTAACTTTCTATTACTATTTCACCCTCCATGCTCTTTCTTTTTGCAGGCACTTCTCTCTCATCTTCCATTAAAGTACCAGACACTTAGACGGTAATTGATCTACTGAACATGTATCTTTGAGTTTTAATTCATATTTTTATTTGATTGAAATTAAGGTTTTAGTTTATTTAAACTTTCATTAGATTTCAATGTCCTTGTATTATATTCGAAATATACAGCCTCGCTACCAAGATGTATATCTGAACGTGATTTAACGTAGAAATTCTGGAACACTACCATTCTGTCTCGAAGAGGTTGATCAACCGCACATAAAATTCTCTCTGTTGCCTCATTAGTGGGTGATGTTTGTACTTGTATGGATACCTCACGCTAGCATATAGAATTTTACATATCAATTTGGCCTTTTGTTCTGTAAACATGAACACATGTTTATCTCCATACTTGCATACTTTTTCTAGATTAGTGCTGGGCATTAAATGTCATCTATGCACTTTTATCTTGGCTGTTCTGTGTTTTATTTCTTTAGCAATAGAGGTTGTTAGAGTAGGTGGTTATTTCAAGATATAAGCCATTCTAGTATTTCTCTCTTACATTCGTGCTTAATATTTTCAGTAGTATATAATAAATCACATTAGCAAAACCTTTTTGGATGGTTTTCCCTATTCAATTGCTATGGCAAAGTTACATGCCAGATCTGAAGGAAAACTGATTTTATGTTGTCCTACAGTTAGTTGGAATGTATTATGTTGAAGTAAAAAGGTGGCATTTCTTGTTTCATACAAGATATATTCCCTTGAGCTTTATTATTTATACTGATGACTATCATGAGTTAAGTTCATGTTGAAATTGTTCTCAAAATTTGTTTTAGTCACTTTTTGTTGATGGCTGGCAACGTAGATCCTCTATGGAGTTGATGCTTTCATGTTTTCTTGGACTGCTGTTGAATCTAATTTTTGTATAAAGCAAAATGTATTAGTAACTACAGAATCAGAACCCCTACATATCTTGGGATCGCATCAAATCATGTAGGGTGATTAGATTATTTCTTCTCTTATAGACTTGTGCATCCAAGTATCCAACAACCTTAATATTTTCTTAATATTAATTTTCTTGCAGGCGTGTATCCGTGAATACACAGTTTATAATGAGCATGCTTCAGGTAAAATTATTTCGTTTGATCTTTGATGTATAATTCCTGTTTAAAGTAGTACAATTCTGAACATTTCTTTGATTTGTTCATTTTATACTGCTAGGCATTTGAACCTCCACTTGACATGAGCCAGGATATATATATTGATGAAGACGAGAATTTGCAAAATGCATCTCAGATATATCATGCTGAAAGTGCTAAATGCTCTAGTGAAAGAAATGATGACTCAAGTCAAAATCATCATACTAGTGGAACCAGTGCATCTGACTCTGAGCCAATTAATTCTGGTAAAGCAAGCAAGAAGGTTGACAAATCATTGGATAGAACTATTAAGGAAAAGGTCCTATTTTTGAAACTTCAATCTAATTACTGTGCTCTATGATTTCTGGAAAGGCTGTTGGATACAACGCATTATCTGAAATCTTCTACATCTTTTTCATTTAGAAGTTTGACTTCTGTAGATAACAACAGGAGATACATATTGAAGTTTCCTCCAAACCCAGTGTGGAACAGTTTGTAAGCTCTGATCATCAAAAAGAATGGTGCAACGGTAGCATAGATAACGGAAAGCTTGTTGCTGATTCATCTGCTTGTTGCTCCAACTTTGCTGCTAATGGAACAGTAAGTTTGTTTTAATTATATAAATCCTATCACTCCTTTTGTTTTGCAAGAAAATTCTATCATTTCAGTCTCTTATCCATATATAAGTTGCAATACCAAAAGCTCTTATATATCATATCATCTCCTTGTAGCAATCCCTTGTTTCTGGAATTATACTGAAAGTGTCTACCATCTCATTATGTGAACTATCATCTCTTGCATTTTAAGGAAAAGTATTGCTAAAATTGTTGCAGATTGCAGACATCTATTTTTAAGGAAATTTACTCTTTATTGGTTTATGTTTACTTCCTTTTTCTCCTACATCTGAGCTATGCCTATTTATCTGGTTTTCCTTTGTTACTCAAAATCTCTCAAAGTTGTTTAAAGTTTCTCTAGGGAAGCAAGTTATCACTTGGACGTAATGTGTTTCATTCTATTTTATATTTGTTACAGGCAACACCTCTTGCACATGATTGGATGCATCCATCGACACAATTACATGTGCCCCTTGTTGATGTTGATAAGGTAGGTTTTATTTTCTGAAGGTGTTCTAGAAGAGTGAAATTGGTTGTCTACCGAGTGAAAGTGACATATTTGATGAAAACTTAATTTCTTTTTTTCAATTTCTGTTCCATTTCTTCCACATATTATACTCACCACACTGCATTCTGGCTAGGTTTTCTTTTCACTGAGCGCATCATGGTTTATAATTTGAGGGTTATTCTTTTTTGTGTTAGCGGTGTTTAGTTATGTTCATATCACTTGGTCATTGTTGCGACAACATAATGATTTGCACTCAGCATGTCTTTGTAGTTGGTATTTTGGTAATCTCCATATTGTTACATTCTACCTTTTTAATTATGTTTTGCAATTTTACGAAACTGTTTGTTTCGTTTTCCCTGTTATAATTGCTCATTGTTATATAACATTGTGCTGCTCTTTTTCAATTGTTGTTCTAGGTAAGATGCATCATAAGAAACATAGTGAGAGACTGGGCACCTGAGGTACTTAATTTATTCCCAATGGTCAACGATGACTATTTCATCTCTCATTTCCTTTTAGAACAGTTCTGCTTGACTGGTAAGTTATGTTTGTTTTATGCAGGGTCAAAAGGAACGTGACCAATGTTATGCACCTATTCTTCAGGAGCTTAATCGCCTTTTTCCGAATCGTTGCAAAGAAAGGTAATTTCCCATTAGCTATGCTTAATGTGGTGATCATGATTCACAAGTCTTACTTGTTAGATTAATCTGAATAAGGCAAATTTTTATGACAGATTTTTTTTGAAAATTTTCTGAGTAAGCTAAAATGGCTTTCTGATATCTTCCATTGTCTTCTAAATTAATTCAAATAGGTGGTGAGTGACGATACATTTAACTGAGTGAATAAGTTCTATTTAGAAACATTTTAACTAAGCCTCATTTATTGGTGCGAGCAGTTCATTATTTGTATGGTTTTATTTTTGTAACTGTGAAAAATACTATTACCTACTCTGTTAATCTGAAACCTGCACTTTGTTATATTATTATCCTGTGTACACATCAAGTTTCTATATGCTGGTCTTTCCAGTTTATTTAATAAATAGGGAGGACAGAAATTCTTCGACAGTTCATAATTCAAGGTAATAGTATGCAAGCAGAACCATCTTTTCATTGTTAATATACTAGGTCCCAAATGTTATTAAGTGAAAGTTCGGTTGTTTTGTAGAATTCATTGAAGTTCTTATATTCATTCTCTCTTGAGTCTTTCTTTCTCTAATACTTGATTGAGTATTCTTTGATGTTCTACCATTGGATTATATTCTAAAAGTCATTCTCCCCTTTGTATATGACTAATTAAGACACTTTTAAAATCAAATTTATAGGCGTCCTTGTTGCTTAGTGCCCGGTGCTGGACTTGGAAGATTAGCTTTGGAGATTTCTTGCCTTGGTATGCTAATGCTTCCAGTGATCATCATATTTTAATCATTTAAGCCGATGGTGATCATTTTTTTCCTAAATTGAACAGGATTTGTGAGCCAAGGGAATGAGTTTTCATACTATATGATGATATGTTCTAATTTTATCCTCAACTTGTACGTGCCACTTCCAAATTGGTTTCTCCTTATTTTAAGCAATTCATTAAAACTATTTTATTCTTTGACAGTACCCAAATGATTGGTGAGTGGACGATTTATCCTTGGATCCACAGTAATTGCAATTCTTTTTCAGATAGTGACCAACTTCGGCCTGTTTCTATTCCTGATATTCATCCATCAAGGTATTTGGTTATTGTTTCAAAATCCAATTTTCTTAATCTAGAGCATGGATCAATATTTAGCCTTAATTATCAAACCAAAGGCAAGATATGAGATTTCTTTCGGTATATGATTTAAAACATTTTAATTGACTTCATTTAGTTTTAGATTTCTGCACCAGGTTCATGATATTCCTGTGGAATTTTGTGCAAAATTCTTCAGATTCTCATCTAAATTAGGAAACCTTTGATAATCGATTGCCATAGTCATATCATATCTACAGTAATATAAGTGGGATATTTTTTACTCGAAATAGTGTTGTTTCTTGATTTCTTTTCCTATGATTGATGACAAAAGGGATGCCCCTAAGCTCAAAACTGAACCAAATTTTGTTTGGTTCTCTTTGTAATAATTTTTTTTGGTATTCAATTTATCTCTTAAAGTTAAACTGATAAAACCAAAATATATACTTTCTAGTTTGAATTTATATATTACTATTATACTGTCTTATCCTTCAATAAATAATAATTAATATGTTGATGAATATAAATCAATCAACTTTTCTAAATATTTTGAGCTCCAAACTTATTTGTAAGATTTCTCTTCAGTTTTTAATAGAAAATTGGTTCCAATCGTTTTAGAAAAAAAAAATTTGAAAAACCATTTCAGGATTTGTTCAGCTTGGTTCAGTTCATTTTTATTTGAGTTGGACTGAACCTGATGGACAAATTTAATGGCAATGAGATACAGTGAGTAGGCATGCCATTGGGTATTAGGTATGCTTTTAATGAAGATGAAAGCAAAAACATAAACGACCCTTAATCCTACAAGTCATTTAATCTGTTATTTTTTTGATCATGACGATTGAGTAGGATCCGTAGGGTATGCAGTTAAGGGTGAGAGAAAGATGGTCAGCCTTCAAGTCATTCAAATTTAAAGAGAGTCTCTCCTTTGCTAATAAGGAAAACTGTCAGGATTTATGGTAATTTGAAAACCAATATGCGACCTTCAGAATGCTTTATACACAACCAAAATCAGCTGAATTATAAATCTTTGAATGCTGACTACGTCCCAATTTGAGTTCCAAGAGCACAGCACAGATGTTTTCATCCCATGTGCCTGAAAGCGTCTATTAAATATATAGTTTCTGCACGTGTTGTATATCTTTAGATGGTTTAATGCGTCTGGGTATGTCCCTTACGCTTGGTATTTGATCCCAAAAAGGCATACTTGTATATCTATGGTATTTATAAGCCTTTTAGATAGTTAATTTTTCCTAACATTAAGGGTCTGTTTCCTTGGAAGGAAAACTAGAAGGAAAGGAAAGAAAAATAAGTTTATCGTTGTTTTCTTGGGCGGAAGGAAAAATTTGAGTGGAAAAGTGGATGAAAATTTTTGTAACTTTTCCTCCGAAACTTTTTCGCCCGAATCGGATAGAGAAGTTGGAGAAAAAACAACGCCACTTCGTCCTACCTTCGAAATTAAATTTTCTTCTTCTTTTCCTTCCTTCCAAGAAAACAGGATATGGATTTTTTTTCTTTCCATGGAATTTTCTTTCCTTCCAGTTTTTCATTCCTTATAATTTTCCTTCCCTCCTAGGAAACAGAGGGTAAAAGCCTCCACAATTAGTATTCATTTTATGTTTAACGTTCATTCTGTTCTAGAAAGCAAAGTGGATTTTTTCTTGGATATGCATGCTGCATATGATTTGTGAAGATATTATATCTTATAATGGTGGCATTCTGTATGTTATAAATTGATACTGACTAGTGAACACATCAATTTTTCTTGATTAAACTAAAGCCAACATTTTTTTGTTATATTTTTTATGCTAACTTATGGCCAATAATTTATTTATTTATAAGTTGGTTAGTTACTTAGTATCCAACTTATGGACTTTATTTTTCTTCTTTATATTTTGGTGATTTTCCTTGTGCCATTTCAATATTTTTGATTCTGCCTCATGCAAACAGTGCAGGACTAACCGAGGGCTTTTCCATGTGTGCTGGTGACTTTGTTGAGGTCTATGGTGATGAAAGCCAAGAAGGTAGAATTGTTGGATCCTTTGTAACTAATAAATAATATTGCAGGCATTCTGGGATATGTATCACAAAGATTATAAATCTGGTGATATCAATCATATTATGCAAATTATTTCGCTTTTTTTTAAGTGACATCAGGATCTCTCGACCTTCTGTTGTTGGAATGAGCAAAAATGTTTATTTGTGTCATCCATTGTATGGATATCAGCTTTTGGATTTGGATTGAGCAAAAACAAAAAACTATCTGGGGTTAGAGGTTGTTATCATTTTATATTTCAAATTTAGTACTGTTTTAGTAGCACATTAATGGTTTAGACTGCCTATCCTCATTAATCAACATTTTTGTTGCCTAAAAAAGTGATAGAACACTTGGATAAGAAATAATTTGTATATGTCAAAGTTTCTGATAGATAGTTGGCACTTTGCTAATAGTTAAACAACTGTAATTTCTATTGATTCTGTATATAAATTAGACTAGTTAGTTGAAAATTTCCATTCATTCTGCTAGTTTGTTGGTTCTTAACTATTTGCATGCTCCGCTCTTTTGTAGCACAAACAAACAACACTTTAACATCTTCTATAGACTAACGTGTTGTGCTTGCATGGACAAACATCAATTCGTTAGTTGCATGCTTTTCACATTTTTGAACAAACAAGATTTATAGGTGCACTACGCCTTTTCTCATCCGCAGGTTATAGGGAATATTAAACACAAGGTTGCATCAACCTCGCTATGATTTTACAATGGAATGCTAAAATTATTACATATTATAGTGAATGATTATCCCATTTTTAGTCCTAAAATGCTTATTTCTCTCAGCCTAATATATGAGAATCAATATATGCAGTATTAAAAACCGCCTTGAGCAATATGTACTAGTTCGATCTTGTGTTTGTATATATTTGTATTGACCATTGACTGGTACCATCAGGACCATACATGGATACTGACCGGTGCATATCAGTTTGACAGAAGACTAGTATGCCGACCAGTATGCCAGTACTTGATATGAACTCTACACTTCTGAATTAGTGAACCACATTAATCACTTCTTTTCCAACTCCCCTATGAAAGTTTGAAAACCAAATTGGAACAGGAAGTGTATAGACCGGAACATAGCAAAGGTGATAGTTTGAGGGTGTGTAGAATAAATAACCTACTAAAAATTAAATTACTCAAGGAAGAAAGTTAGATTTATCAAAGATTAATATAGTGATCTAGAGGGTTCAAGCGGTTATTGTTGGGTCTTGAACATGACAGTCTTTTTAAGAATTCTGAAGCTGTTGAAAAGAACATGACAGACTAATTGATGTGGTGAACTCCTGCAAAAGTAATTTATTGTAAATATCGTATGGCCGTTGCTATATACAAGTGAGGTAGATAAATACGAAAATAATTACTGGGATTTTTTAAACATTTGCATGGAATTTTGTTGCTCCACATACTATGATTTACCCCTAAAATGCTGAGATATAGAATGAAAATGTATCTGGTGTATTAAGGACTGTTGCTCTAAGCATGCAAGAGCTGATCTTTTCTTGAAGCATCCCCTCAAAGTGATGAAATCTACTTTGAGTACATGTGGTATAATCCACTTATTTTCTAATTGTCGAGACATATCTTGGCCTTACTTTATTATGCTTATATGTTGAGTTGTTGTGTTGCTCGATACTGGCACATACTTATTGCAGTCTCTCCTTTTGCCAGATTCTTGGGATGCTGTTGTAACTTGCTTTTTCCTAGATACGGCACACAACATTGTTGAATACATTGACATCATATCAAAAATACTGAAAACTGGTGGAGTACGTCTTCTAGAATGAGCTATTTTTGTTCTGCGTTTAGTTGTGATCTTTCCAATCACTTTAGACTTAGCTTGATTGTTGAGCAAAAACAGTCTCCTTTGGCGATTTGATTGATGGTTATCTATATGTACTTATGTCTTTCTGTTTTCTTAATTTGATGATGTACCTAACTAAACTTACAGGTTTGGATAAACTTGGGCCCTCTACTCTATCACTTCGCGGACTCATATGCACCTGAGGATGTATGCATATACTTTCGTTATATTTTCCATCAGGGCAAGATCAAAAATTTCTATTTAGTTTATGATGTGGTTTAAGATTCAATTTCTTGTTTCCTCATATATAGGAGATGTCAATCGAACTTAGTTTGGAAGATGTAAAAAAAATTGCTTTCCATTATGGATTCGTGATGGAGGTAATTTTACAAATATTCCATAGTTTAGAGGACATTAGTTCATTTGTTATTCTTTTATGACCTTGATCAATGATAACAGAAGGAGAAAATAATTGAGACAACATACACTGCAAATCCTCGTTCGATGATGCAAGTAAGCTTTTGTTAACATTTTTTTTTTCATTAACGCTTTTTTTTCACTGAAATAATACCGAATGAAAACTTTCTTTAAATTTATGCCTCAAAATGTGTGAATTGTATACTGAAGCTTCAATATCCACCTTGGACAAAAAAGAATCTTTTTACTCGACTCTTTCATAGCTGTTGTTAACGCATGCACGTGAAAGATTGAATTCACAAATTTTGTTGATTATCAGTTGTAATTTATACAATGTTAAAGAGTGAAGAAAACTGAAATCTGACTTTCGTTTCCAAAAATTCAGAATCGATACTATGCTGCATTCTGGACGATGACGAAAAGCCAGGGATGATTGATGAGAAAGTATTCCTCTATACTACAAAGTACTTCATTAGCGGTTGATGCGCGCAAAAGAATAGCTGGATTTTTGTATCCAATCATATCACGGTGGAACTTTCGTGCTTGTATAAATTTGGTTTATTTTTCTACAACCATTTTTCAAACATCGCCATAGGAATTCATATTATTGATATTGTGCTGACTTTATTGTTCACTGGCCAATTATACTTTTGTAAGGGTTTCTTATGGTAGAGGCCTCATAATAACTTGCACTTTGTTATCGATTATTATGGTAGAACCATCAGAACATTAATGTTGTTTGATTTGTGAAAAGGAAGGAACCATTACAGTGGCAAGGCATTATTCTAATCAAAATACGTCATATGTGAGTTTATATCTAGGAGTCCACCATCAGTAAATTAAATGCATCAGTCACACAGAAGTCACATTTACTATGTCTGTAATTTTATTTTGCTGCCTATTTCTGTATTGCGGGTTGCCCTTAATGTTGGGTTGAAGGCCCTACTAATATTAGCTAAAACTGTCTCACTTTATTAATTTTTTTTCCATAATGAAAAGAGAGTATTAGCCAGGAAATTAGAGGTGTGTAACCATTTTTCTTAAAAGAAACTTTAGTTTGTTTTTTTTAAGTAGGTTAAATAGGATTAAATACTTAAAAGATTCAATTGAAAATATTATTCCTGCTAGCATGATCATGGAGAGGAGAAAGGCAAAGCTTTTGCGATTCCTTGTGAAAAGAAAAATGAAAGGTGAGCTTTAGAAAGACTAAAGACACTTTTGCATCGGTGTATCCTAATTTTTAGAATAAGAGAATAAGAAAAAAAAGTTTAAATCGCTCAAGCTTGAGTGACTTGTGTAGCCACCACACAAATATGTGCTTGAATGGCTTACGTTTGCGCCCAAATAATCTTGTTAATTTGTCTTAATTTATCAAGAATTAAGACATTTTACCAATTGAACTATTTGACAAGTTCGTTAGTCTAAAGTGTAAGACAATGTATTGTTAACAATAGACCCTTTATAATCTTTGAAATTTTACATCAATTAAAAATAAACCCTAACTAAATGTTTGGTGGATGATTGTAGAACTATTTCATGTAAAACATATAATTTATGCTTATACGTTTATCATATATAATCACTTCCTACATGTATAATATTATTTCACCATCATACTTGGGTTTATTAGTGAAAGTAATTTGACTAAAGCAATTGAATAATATGCAAGTAAAAAAAAAAAATGCCAAATTCAACTAAACCGGTTTTGAAAGCTAAAATTATGCCCAATTATTTATTTATTTATGTATTCTTGTATATTTTTTTATCTCTCCATGAATATATGTACAGTTAGATAATTTGATTTCTTTTATAAAAAATTAAATTGATGTGCATGTAAAATGCGTTATGGGTAAATATGCTATTTCATAAAATTGGAGGATTATCTCGCTTTTATTTATTGCTAACGAAAGGAAATTAAAAAAAAAAAGAAGTCTTAACTCTTAATCAATAAATAATTAGAAAAGAAAGATATTTTTATGTGCAGGTGGAACAGTCCCAGTCCATGGAAAAGCCAATTCAACCCCTCTCTCTCCCTCTGGTCTTAAACGTACACAGGGATTAGATTGTGAGCAGGAGGATTGGCATGCGAGCAGAGTTCCCCTCTCTACCAAGATGGCTTTCCTCCGGTCCTCCGTGAGTTGTTTCTGCCTCTTCTCGCCTTTGATCGCATCATCTTTCATGGCAAGCTCGATTGTTTTGGTTACCCCTCCGTGAGTTTGGTTTCCTTGGTTAATTTCTTCGTTGATTCTACTGCCCCTCTTTTGGTTCTTTAAATTGTCTAGTTTTGATCGGATCTCTTCTCCTTTCTGCTGTTGGTTGATAGATAACTTCTTCTTGGTGATTGACTTTAGCCTTTCGGGTTCGACCAAGTTCCAATTTTTCCTTGTTATTTAGGGTTTGGATCCGTTGAGTTGATAGGAGGGAATCAAAATGTCTACTTCAATCATCCATCACTGAGTCTGTTAGTTGCTTTAGTGGATTTAGTTTTCACAGCTGGTGTCTGTTAATTATTGCTTTTGGGAGTGCCGACATAGCACCAGCCATTAATTCCTTAGTTTTTGCTCCGTGTGTATGAGTTTTATTACTTTTGAATACTCGTCACTTACACAATTTGTCAAAGTTTCACATCACGATTGTCTAGTAATCCTTCAGCTTTTCATGTGGCTGATTATTACTTGGCTAATTTAACTGGAAATATGTGTGCCTTCTTGATATTTCGTATACTTTTAACTTCACTTCCTTACTTGTGCGCCCTCGTTATAATTTAGATTAATTCTGGTACCTCGTCGGATGCTTTTTTTCCTCCTAACTTTGTGGATGGCCAAAGCTGCCCCAGTGTCTTCTTCTATTCTGGGCAGATGAGGATCTAAATTTCTCATCAATGAAAATAATTAAACAATAATCTGATTACATGATTGTGGTTTTACATTTTAGATTATACCATCACTAGTAGATCACAGTTGCTAGTATCCATTGCTGAGCACCTCATACTTGTACATGTGTTTCCTTAACAGTACTAGTCTTCAACTTAGAATTTGTGTTGTCCTCTTCCCTCTTATTTCTTTTTTTGGGTAATAACATGTCGTTCATTTGGTTATTTAGAACATGAAGCTGCATTCTTGATTTTCCAGTTGATAGCACCCAACCTTGCAAGTTTTGTGGCGAGCATATGACTAGTGAATGAACCCATGATATCAGGTCCCGATTTGGTTTCCTTTTTTTATATAGTGACTTCTGAACTCAAGAAGTAATCCCTTGAGCTTGACCCCATAGCCCATAGGCGGCATATGAGACCTTCACTAAAAATAAGGTTGCTAATAGCAAATATACTAATTCTGGTGCTTTTTTTTTTCTCTAGTTTATTCTTCCTTCAAGTGCCATCAGAAATTGGAACAATGTGTGTATACATATAAATATATATATAGCTGCCACCTATGATTACGTTAATGTTTGTGTATTCTGACGCTGTATTAGAGTTCTCTGTATTCTTGTGCGGGAAGAGATCTTATTCTCTTGTGGTTTCTGAGTGGTTGATAAGAGCTATATGACCCTTTGGCAGGGTGGTTAAAAGGTTAAAGTTGATTTGACCTACCATTGTAGATCAATCATACCATTAGTTTACTGGAATTATTTCTATCTGAACCAAGCTGATTGTAATTGTGTTATCTTTTGTTTAATATGACATTTTGATACTTCTGATTTATTTGTTTGCTGAGGAAGGTCATTCTTCCTTGGTTAAATCCTTACATTTCCAGTTTTCCCATTGTTCTAGGACCATTCATTGTATTTCTTAGTTCCTAAATTAGTTTGGAGTTAGTGTGTACTTATCATGTCAGGAAATTGATATAACTAGGCCCAATATTGTGATCCTTTGTTGTCCACCTGATTCCAATGGAAACTTTATCACTTCCATAACATGCATACCAATCCCTGCCTATGCTGAACATTTTGCAGGCAGAAGAAAATAAAAAACATGAGCAGAAGCCAGGTTACTTAAAAATTCTAATGGATTTCTTCCAAAGAGCACATACACGATAAAAAATATTGAATACTAGTGAGCTTCTAGTCAGTTGCTTTCCATCCAAAATTGGCTTATATGTTATGTATAACAGAGCTAGCAACTGGGTGTGGATTATCTCTTTGACAATCGTATACTCAAGTTTCTCTTCCTCACATAACTCAAATTCTCTCTCATATGAGTATATGACTGGTGTTATGTAATAATTTTCTACAACGTAAACTTTCAACTAACGTGTTCAATGTCTATTCCATCAGCTTTGCCTTGAATTTTACATAATGCATACTGTGAATACTATGTCTGTCATTTGGACCTTTTCTATAGATCACTTGTGCTAGTTTGAAATGAAAATTTTACTTGCTGCAGGATGTACCTAAAACTGCCTATTACTAACTAAGGTAAAATGGATGAATTGATTACAAGTCTAATGTGCAAGGCTCCATGATCATATATCTGTTTTACACAACTTTCTGAAGCTTATCTTGTTGAGCATAAGCTTCTTATCTCTGTACTATTGATGGATATTTGGTAAGTGGATGTTATTTTTACTTTGGTTGTGTTTTAATTGTTTTCTGAAATTTGGTATGTTAAACTTTGATTATTTATGTTATATATTGATGATGCAATATTTTATATTTGTGATGCAATGTTATATGTTGCTCATGTACACATGTTTCAAAACATTGATAACACAGTGAAAATGCTGTTGAAATTTTTAATAATTATGCAAGACAACTATTTTTGTGATAAATTGTGAATATTTTATAGTCAATCTTTCTTATATATGTATTTTTAAAAAATAATAACAATATTTTTTGTTTTCCTTCCTCTCACCAAAACTAGGGGGATGGAAATGAAAACTGTTTTCCTTTCTTCTCATTTTCCTTTCTATCATTTTTTTACTTTTCCTTGTTTTCTATTCCATTTTCCTTTCTATCCTTTTTTTACTTTTCCTTGTTTTCTATTCCTCCACTGAAACAGGCTGCTAAATCATAATCCCAGTTCTTCTTCATAGCTCTTCGAATGGATCAACTCGACTCCGACTTCCCTAGGAAGACAGAAGAAGGAGAAGGAATGAATCCTCAGCAAGAACTGGTAGAGGAAGAACCAGAAGAACCAGAAGCGGCAACACCTGGGGAACGACGCTACAGCAAGCTCGAAGAAGCCCTTGAGATCAAATCCCTACGCAGAATTATTAGCGCCTACCTCAAGTACACTTCCTCCTCTTCTCTCAATCAATCATCTCGCTTGATTTCTCTTCTTCTCCATACGGCACAGATGGCTTCCGTAGCCCTTCATTATCCTTGCTTTTTCTAATTTTCGTTTAACATGAAAAAGGCGCAACGGCTCATGTCATGAAAGTTAAAATGAAGGAGTAAAGGAGAATCATATATAGATTCCCAATATGAAAGATGATATTTTTCCCCCCACCCAAGATTGGTCTTTTAGATGGTTTTTGTGGTTGAACCTTAATCTGCTAGTAACTTTTGCTTTTATACCACTATATCACTGTTTGCAAACACTGTATTCATCAGCTACCCAGATGCTGCGGAGGAAGATATCTGGAGATATGAGAAATCTTTCAGGAAGCTTCCCTCTTCACACAAGGTAACTGTGTACTCTTAGATTTGTCTGCTTTTTTTATTCCTGAGATAACTAGAAGAAGCTCCAAGACACAAAGAAACTAAAGGGATTACATAAAAAAGTTAAATATCAATAGAGGTGTCTAGAGACAAAGTGCGGCTAACCAGCGGCTGGCTGGTACAAATTCCCGTGCAAATGAGGAGAAAATAATTTTATTGGCACATTAGTTTATGTTCTACTTTGATCCTGTGATTCCTCTCCGTTCAGGTTATCAAGAGTTCGTTATTTGGAGACTTAGAATTAGCTGCAGGATTCCATAAGATTAACTGCACTCTTGTGGCCCTTTCCAATATATGTCCATCCTTCTTTTTGGTAAATATAGTTTTGACATAGAAGTTCTTCACTCTCATTCCCTTAATTATAAAGACAACAAGCAGTTGGCATCTTATTTCATGTTTAACCTACGTTGGGATCATCATTCACTAGAGGTCAATAGAATGTTTAGTTTTGCTTGATCGCTTATCTCCCCAAATGTCCTTCAAAATACATTCCCTAAATGGAGCAAAATTTCTGGGTATGGGCCATACCCAGGATTTCTTAAGTAGGGTGCTTCGTTTTTATAGTAAAAAAATATTTTTTGATAAAAAAATTATAAAGAAATAATCTACTCATTCTAAGCTATCCAATGATACCAATATTATCGTATAAAAAATTACGCATCGTATAAAATTATGCAAAATATTATCATATAAAAAATTATATATATTTATATATAGTTTCTTATACCATAATTTTATATGATGCGCAATTTTTTATACGATAATATTGGTACCATTGGATAGCTTAGAATGTGTAGATTATTTCTTTATAATTTTTTTATCAAAAAATATTTTTTTACTATAAAAACGAAGCACCCTACTTAAGAAATCCCGGGTATGGTCCATACCCAGAAATTTTGCTCCCCTAAATGAATCCCTGTCAGTAAGGATGTCATAAGTTGATAGCCAAGAACACACCATTTTTCCTTGATCTCTAGATAACCCAAGAATTCCCATAAGTGAAATACTTTGCTTAGCTTCTTCAGGAAACTCCATACAAGCCCTGTTTTGTGGTTCCCTATCTCATAATTACCTTATTCTTTCTTGAGGTTCCCTCAGGAATTCCTGGGAAAGCAATGGCTAGGGACCGTGTGAAGTCCATGCTATTTTGTTCCCCTGTGCTAATCTGACAATCAGAGCTGATCTCGGCCACTTTATTGATTATATCCCATTGCATGTATCAAACACATTCCATGGATCAAGTTATGTACTTACTTTTTTTTGCTTAGGTTTGGAGGTCTTTAATATTGACACTGTTGTGGAAATTCTTGAATTTCACTGGGTTAAAATAGTGATTTTTTTTTTTAACTTTCTATTACTATTTCACCCTCCATGCTCTTTCTTTTTGCAGGCACTTCTCTCTCATCTTCCATTAAAGTACCAGACACTTAGACGGTAATTGATCTACTGAACATGTATCTTTGAGTTTTAATTCATATTTTTATTTGATTGAAATTAAGGTTTTAGTTTATTTAAACTTTCATTAGATTTCAATGTCCTTGTATTATATTCGAAATATACAGCCTCGCTACCAAGATGTATATCTGAACGTGATTTAACGTAGAAATTCTGGAACACTACCATTCTGTCTCGAAGAGGTTGATCAACTGCACATAAAATTCTCTCTGTTGCCTCATTAGTGGGTGATGTTTGTACTTGTATGGATACCTCACGCTAGCATATAGAATTTTACATATCAATTTGGCCTTTTGTTCTGTAAACATGAACACATGTTTATCTCCATACTTGCATACTTTTTCTAGATTAGTGCTGGGCATTAAATGTCATCTATGCACTTTTATCTTGGCTGTTCTGTGTTTTATTTCTTTAGCAATAGAGGTTGTTAGAGTAGGTGGTTATTTCAAGATATAAGCCATTCTAGTATTTCTCTCTTACATTCGTGCTTAATATTTTCAGTAGTATATAATAAATCACATTAGCAAAACCTTTTTGGATGGTTTTCCCTATTCAATTGCTATGGCAAAGTTACATGCCAGATCTGAAGGAAAACTGATTTTATGTTGTCCTACAGTTAGTTGGAATGTATTATGTTGAAGTAAAAAGGTGGCATTTCTTGTTTCATACAAGATATATTCCCTTGAGCTTTATTATTTATACTGATGACTATCATGAGTTAAGTTCATGTTGAAATTGTTCTCAAAATTTGTTTTAGTCACTTTTTGTTGATGGCTGGCAACGTAGATCCTCTATGGAGTTGATGCTTTCATGTTTTCTTGGACTGCTGTTGAATCTAATTTTTGTATAAAGCAAAATGTATTAGTAACTACAGAATCAGAACCCCTACATATCTTGGGATCGCATCAAATCATGTAGGGTGATTAGATTATTTCTTCTCTTATAGACTTGTGCATCCAAGTATCCAACAACCTTAATATTTTCTTAATATTAATTTTCTTGCAGGCGTGTATCCGTGAATACACAGTTTATAATGAGCATGCTTCAGGTAAAATTATTTCGTTTGATCTTTGATGTATAATTCCTGTTTAAAGTAGTACAATTCTGAACATTTCTTTGATTTGTTCATTTTATACTGCTAGGCATTTGAACCTCCACTTGACATGAGCCAGGATATATATATTGATGAAGACGAGAATTTGCAAAATGTATCTCAGATATATCATGCTGAAAGTGCTAAATGCTCTAGTGAAAGAAATGATGACTCAAGTCAAAATCATCATACTAGTGGAACCAGTGCATCTGACTCTGAGCCAATTAATTCTGGTAAAGCAAGCAAGAAGGTTGACAAATCATTGGATAGAACTATTAAGGAAAAGGTCCTATTTTTGAAACTTCAATCTAATTACTGTGCTCTATGATTTCTGGAAAGGCTGTTGGATACAACGCATTATCTGAAATCTTCTACATCTTTTTCATTTAGAAGTTTGACTTCTGTAGATAACAACAGGAGATACATATTGAAGTTTCCTCCAAACCCAGTGTGGAACAGTTTGTAAGCTCTGATCATCAAAAAGAATGGTGCAACGGTAGCATAGATAACGGAAAGCTTGTTGCTGATTCATCTGCTTGTTGCTCCAACTTTGCTGCTAATGGAACAGTAAGTTTGTTTTAATTATATAAATCCTATCACTCCTTTTGTTTTGCAAGAAAATTCTATCATTTCAGTCTCTTATCCATATATAAGTTGCAATACCAAAAGCTCTTATATATCATATCATCTCCTTGTAGCAATCCCTTGTTTCTGGAATTATACTGAAAGTGTCTACCATCTCATTATGTGAACTATCATCTCTTGCATTTTAAGGAAAAGTATTGCTAAAATTGTTGCAGATTGCAGACATCTATTTTTAAGGAAATTTACTCTTTATTGGTTTATGTTTACTTCCTTTTTCTCCTACATCTGAGCTATTATGCCTATTTATCTGGTTTTCCTTTGTTACTCAAAATCTCTCAAAGTTGTTTAAAGTTGCTCTAGGGAAGCAAGTTATCACTTGGACGTAATGTGTTTCATTCTATTTTATGTTTGTTACAGGCAACACCTCTTGCACATGATTGGATGCATCCATCGACACAATTACATGTGCCCCTTGTTGATGTTGATAAGGTAGGTTTTATTTTCTGAAGGTGTTCTAGAAGAGTGAAATTGGTTGTCTACCGAGTGAAAGTGACATATTTGATGAAAACTTAATTTCTTTTTTTCAATTTCTGTTCCATTTCTTCCACATATTATACTCACCACACTGCATTCTGGCTAGGTTTTCTTTTCACTGAGCGCATCATGGTTTATAATTTGAGGGTTATTCTTTTTTGTGTTAGCGGTGTTTAGTTATGTTCATATCACTTGGTCATTGTTGCGACAACATAATGATTTGCACTCAGCATGTCTTTGTAGTTGGTATTTTGGTAATCTCCATATTGTTACATTCTACCTTTTTAATTATGTTTTGCAATTTTACGAAACTGTTTGTTTCGTTTTCCCTGTTATAATTGCTCATTGTTATATAACATTGTGCTGCTCTTTTTCAATTGTTGTTCTAGGTAAGATGCATCATAAGAAACATAGTGAGAGACTGGGCACCTGAGGTACTTAATTTATTCCCAATGGTCAACGATGACTATTTCATCTCTCATTTCCTTTTAGAACAGTTCTGCTTGACTGGTAAGTTATGTTTGTTTTATGCAGGGTCAAAAGGAACGTGACCAATGTTATGCACCTATTCTTCAGGAGCTTAATCGCCTTTTTCCGAATCGTTGCAAAGAAAGGTAATTTCCCATTAGCTATGCTTAATGTGGTGATCATGATTCACAAGTCTTACTTGTTAGATTAATCTGAATAAGGCAAATTTTTATGACAGATTTTTTTTGAAAATTTTCTGAGTAAGCTAAAATGGCTTTCTGATATCTTCCATTGTCTTCTAAATTAATTCAAATAGGTGGTGAGTGACGATACATTTAACTGAGTGAATAAGTTCTATTTAGAAACATTTTAACTAAGCCTCATTTATTGGTGCGAGCAGTTCATTATTTGTATGGTTTTATTTTTGTAACTGTGAAAAATACTATTACCTACTCTGTTAATCTGAAACCTGCACTTTGTTATATTATTATCCTGTGTACACATCAAGTTTCTATATGCTGGTCTTTCCAGTTTATTTAATAAATAGGGAGGACAGAAATTCTTCGACAGTTCATAATTCAAGGTAATAGTATGCAAGCAGAACCATCTTTTCATTGTTAATATACTAGGTCCCAAATGTTATTAAGTGAAAGTTCGGTTGTTTTGTAGAATTCATTGAAGTTCTTATATTCATTCTCTCTTGAGTCTTTCTTTCTCTAATACTTGATTGAGTATTCTTTGATGTTCTACCATTGGATTATATTCTAAAAGTCATTCTCCCCTTAGTATATGACTAATTAAGACACTTTTAAAATCAAATTTATAGGCGTCCTTGTTGCTTAGTGCCCGGTGCTGGACTTGGAAGATTAGCTTTGGAGATTTCTTGCCTTGGTATGCTAATGCTTCCAGTGATCATCATATTTTAATCATTTAAGCCGATGGTGATCATTTTTTTCCTAAATTGAACAGGATTTGTGAGCCAAGGGAATGAGTTTTCATACTATATGATGATATGTTCTAATTTTATCCTCAACTTGTACGTGCCACTTCCAAATTGGTTTCTCCTTATTTTAAGCAATTCATTAAAACTATTTTATTCTTTGACAGTACCCAAATGATTGGTGAGTGGACGATTTATCCTTGGATCCACAGTAATTGCAATTCTTTTTCAGATAGTGACCAACTTCGGCCTGTTTCTATTCCTGATATTCATCCATCAAGGTATTTGGTTATTGTTTCAAAATCCAATTTTCTTAATCTAGAGCATGGATCAATATTTAGCCTTAATTATCAAACCAAAGGCAAGATATGAGATTTCTTTCGGTATATGATTTAAAACATTTTAATTGACTTCATTTAGTTTTAGATTTCTGCACCAGGTTCATGATATTCCTGTGGAATTTTGTGCAAAATTCTTCAGATTCTCATCTAAATTAGGAAACCTTTGATAATCGATTGCCATAGTCATATCATATCTACAGTAATATAAGTGGGATATTTTTTACTCGAAATAGTGTTGTTTCTTGATTTCTTTTCCTATGATTGATGACAAAAGGGATGCCCCTAAGCTCAAAACTGAACCAAATTTTGTTTGGTTCTCTTTGTAATAATTTTTTTTGGTATTCAATTTATCTCTTAAAGTTAAACTGATAAAACCAAAATATATACTTTCTAGTTTGAATTTATATATTACTATTATACTGTCTTATCCTTCAATAAATAATAATTAATATGTTGATGAATATAAATCAATCAACTTTTCTAAATATTTTGAGCTCCAAACTTATTTGTAAGATTTCTCTTCAGTTTTTAATAGAAAATTGGTTCCAATCGTTTTAGAAAAAAAAATTTGAAAAACCATTTCAGGATTTGTTCAGCTTGGTTCAGTTCATTTTTATTTGAGTTGGACTGAACCTGATGGACAAATTTAATGGCAATGAGATACAGTGAGTAGGCATGCCATTGGGTATTAGGTATGCTTTTAATGAAGATGAAAGCAAAAACATAAACGACCCTTAATCCTACAAGTCATTTAATCTGTTATTTTTTTGATCATGACGATTGAGTAGGATCCGTAGGGTATGCAGTTAAGGGTGAGAGAAAGATGGTCAGCCTTCAAGTCATTCAAATTTAAAGAGAGTCTCTCCTTTGCTAATAAGGAAAACTGTCAGGATTTATGGTAATTTGAAAACCAATATGCGACCTTCAGAATGCTTTATACACAACCAAAATCAGCTGAATTATAAATCTTTGAATGCTGACTACGTCCCAATTTGAGTTCCAAGAGCACAGCATAGATGTTTTCATCCCATGTGCCTGAAAGCGTCTATTAAATATATAGTTTCTGCACGTGTTGTATATCTTTAGATGGTTTAATGCGTCTGGGTATGTCCCTTACGCTTGGTATTTGATCCCAAAAAGGCATACTTGTATATCTATGGTATTTATAAGCCTTTTAGATAGTTAATTTTTCCTAACATTAAGGGTCTGTTTCCTTGGAAGGAAAACTAGAAGGAAAGGAAAGAAAAATAAGTTTATCGTTGTTTTCTTGGGCGGAAGGAAAAATTTGAGTGGAAAAGTGGATGAAAATTTTTGTAACTTTTCCTCCGAAACTTTTTCGCCCGAATCGGATAGAGAAGTTGGAGAAAAAACAACGCCACTTCGTCCTACCTTCGAAATTAAATTTTCTTCTTCTTTTCCTTCCTTCCAAGAAAACAGGATATGGATTTTTTTTCTTTCCATGGAATTTTCTTTCCTTCCAGTTTTTCATTCCTTATAATTTTCCTTCCCTCCTAGGAAACAGAGGGTAAAAGCCTCCACAATTAGTATTCATTTTATGTTTAACGTTCATTCTGTTCTAGAAAGCAAAGTGGATTTTTTCTTGGATATGCATGCTGCATATGATTTGTGAAGATATTATATCTTATAATGGTGGCATTCTGTATGTTATAAATTGATACTGACTAGTGAACACATCAATTTTTCTTGATTAAACTAAAGCCAACATTTTTTTGTTATATTTTTTATGCTAACTTATGGCCAATAATTTATTTATTTATAAGTTGGTTAGTTACTTAGTATCCAACTTATGGACTTTATTTTTCTTCTTTATATTTTGGTGATTTTCCTTGTGCCATTTCAATATTTTTGATTCTGCCTCATGCAAACAGTGCAGGACTAACCGAGGGCTTTTCCATGTGTGCTGGTGACTTTGTTGAGGTCTATGGTGATGAAAGCCAAGAAGGTAGAATTGTTGGATCCTTTGTAACTAATAAATAATATTGCAGGCATTCTGGGATATGTATCACAAAGATTATAAATCTGGTGATATCAATCATATTATGCAAATTATTTCGCTTTTTTTTAAGTGACATCAGGATCTCTCGACCTTCTGTTGTTGGAATGAGCAAAAATGTTTATTTGTGTCATCCATTGTATGGATATCAGCTTTTGGATTTGGATTGAGCAAAAACAAAAAACTATCTGGGGTTAGAGGTTGTTATCATTTTATATTTCAAATTTAGTACTGTTTTAGTAGCACATTAATGGTTTAGACTGCCTATCCTCATTAATCAACATTTTTGTTGCCTAAAAAAGTGATAGAACACTTGGATAAGAAATAATTTGTATATGTCAAAGTTTCTGATAGATAGTTGGCACTTTGCTAATAGTTAAACAACTGTAATTTCTATTGATTCTGTATATAAATTAGACTAGTTAGTTGAAAATTTCCATTCATTCTGCTAGTTTGTTGGTTCTTAACTATTTGCATGCTCCGCTCTTTTGTAGCACAAACAAACAACACTTTAACATCTTCTATAGACTAACGTGTTGTGCTTGCATGGACAAACATCAATTCGTTAGTTGCATGCTTTTCACATTTTTGAACAAACAAGATTTATAGGTGCACTACGCCTTTTCTCATCCGCAGGTTATAGGGAATATTAAACACAAGGTTGCATCAACCTCGCTATGATTTTACAATGGAATGCTAAAATTATTACATATTATAGTGAATGATTATCCCATTTTTAGTCCTAAAATGCTTATTTCTCTCAGCCTAATATATGAGAATCAATATATGCAGTATTAAAAACCGCCTTGAGCAATATGTACTAGTTCGATCTTGTGTTTGTATATATTTGTATTGACCATTGACTGGTACCATCAGGACCATACATGGATACTGACCGGTGCATATCAGTTTGACAGAAGACTAGTATGCCGACCAGTATGCCAGTACTTGATATGAACTCTACACTTCTGAATTAGTGAACCACATTAATCACTTCTTTTCCAACTCCCCTATGAAAGTTTGAAAACCAAATTGGAACAGGAAGTGTATAGACCGGAACATAGCAAAGGTGATAGTTTGAGGGTGTGTAGAATAAATAACCTACTAAAAATTAAATTACTCAAGGAAGAAAGTTAGATTTATCAAAGATTAATATAGTGATCTAGAGGGTTCAAGCGGTTATTGTTGGGTCTTGAACATGACAGTCTTTTTAAGAATTCTGAAGCTGTTGAAAAGAACATGACAGACTAATTGATGTGGTGAACTCCTGCAAAAGTAATTTATTGTAAATATCGTATGGCCGTTGCTATATACAAGTGAGGTAGATAAATACGAAAATAATTACTGGGATTTTTTAAACATTTGCATGGAATTTTGTTGCTCCACATACTATGATTTACCCCTAAAATGCTGAGATATAGAATGAAAATGTATCTGGTGTATTAAGGACTGTTGCTCTAAGCATGCAAGAGCTGATCTTTTCTTGAAGCATCCCCTCAAAGTGATGAAATCTACTTTGAGTACATGTGGTATAATCCACTTATTTTCTAATTGTCGAGACATATCTTGGCCTTACTTTATTATGCTTATATGTTGAGTTGTTGTGTTGCTCGATACTGGCACATACTTATTGCAGTCTCTCCTTTTGCCAGATTCTTGGGATGCTGTTGTAACTTGCTTTTTCCTAGATACGGCACACAACATTGTTGAATACATTGACATCATATCAAAAATACTGAAAACTGGTGGAGTACGTCTTCTAGAATGAGCTATTTTTGTTCTGCGTTTAGTTGTGATCTTTCCAATCACTTTAGACTTAGCTTGATTGTTGAGCAAAAACAGTCTCCTTTGGCGATTTGATTGATGGTTATCTATATGTACTTATGTCTTTCTGTTTTCTTAATTTGATGATGTACCTAACTAAACTTACAGGTTTGGATAAACTTGGGCCCTCTACTCTATCACTTCGCGGACTCATATGCACCTGAGGATGTATGCATATACTTTCGTTATATTTTCCATCAGGGCAAGATCAAAAATTTCTATTTAGTTTATGATGTGGTTTAAGATTCAATTTCTTGTTTCCTCATATATAGGAGATGTCAATCGAACTTAGTTTGGAAGATGTAAAAAAAATTGCTTTCCATTATGGATTCGTGATGGAGGTAATTTTACAAATATTCCATAGTTTAGAGGACATTAGTTCATTTGTTATTCTTTTATGACCTTGATCAATGATAACAGAAGGAGAAAATAATTGAGACAACATACACTGCAAATCCTCGTTCGATGATGCAAGTAAGCTTTTGTTAACATTTTTTTTTTCATTAACGCTTTTTTTTCACTGAAATAATACCGAATGAAAACTTTCTTTAAATTTATGCCTCAAAATGTGTGAATTGTATACTGAAGCTTCAATATCCACCTTGGACAAAAAAGAATCTTTTTACTCGACTCTTTCATAGCTGTTGTTAACGCATGCACGTGAAAGATTGAATTCACAAATTTTGTTGATTATCAGTTGTAATTTATACAATGTTAAAGAGTGAAGAAAACTGAAATCTGACTTTCGTTTCCAAAAATTCAGAATCGATACTATGCTGCATTCTGGACGATGACGAAAAGCCAGGGATGATTGATGAGAAAGTATTCCTCTATACTACAAAGTACTTCATTAGCGGTTGATGCGCGCAAAAGAATAGCTGGATTTTTGTATCCAATCATATCACGGTGGAACTTTCGTGCTTGTATAAATTTGGTTTATTTTTCTACAACCATTTTTCAAACATCGCCATAGGAATTCATATTATTGATATTGTGCTGACTTTATTGTTCACTGGCCAATTATACTTTTGTAAGGGTTTCTTATGGTAGAGGCCTCATAATAACTTGCACTTTGTTATCGATTATTATGGTAGAACCATCAGAACATTAATGTTGTTTGATTTGTGAAAAGGAAGGAACCATTACAGTGGCAAGGCATTATTCTAATCAAAATACGTCATATGTGAGTTTATATCTAGGAGTCCACCATCAGTAAATTAAATGCATCAGTCACACAGAAGTCACATTTACTATGTCTGTAATTTTATTTTGCTGCCTATTTCTGTATTGCGGGTTGCCCTTAATGTTGGGTTGAAGGCCCTACTAATATTAGCTAAAACTGTCTCACTTTATTAATTTTTTTTCCATAATGAAAAGAGAGTATTAGCCAGGAAATTAGAGGTGTGTAACCATTTTTCTTAAAAGAAACTTTAGTTTGTTTTTTTTAAGTAGGTTAAATAGGATTAAATACTTAAAAGATTCAATTGAAAATATTATTCCTGCTAGCATGATCATGGAGAGGAGAAAGGCAAAGCTTTTGCGATTCCTTGTGAAAAGAAAAATGAAAGGTGAGCTTTAGAAAGACTAAAGACACTTTTGCATCGGTGTATCCTAATTTTTAGAATAAGAGAATAAGAAAAAAAAGTTTAAATCGCTCAAGCTTGAGTGACTTGTGTAGCCACCACACAAATATGTGCTTGAATGGCTTACGTTTGCGCCCAAATAATCTTGTTAATTTGTCTTAATTTATCAAGAATTAAGACATTTTACCAATTGAACTATTTGACAAGTTCGTTAGTCTAAAGTGTAAGACAATGTATTGTTAACAATAGACCCTTTATAATCTTTGAAATTTTACATCAATTAAAAATAAACCCTAACTAAATGTTTGGTGGATGATTGTAGAACTATTTCATGTAAAACATATAATTTATGCTTATACGTTTATCATATATAATCACTTCCTACATGTATAATATTATTTCACCATCATACTTGGGTTTATTAGTGAAAGTAATTTGACTAAAGCAATTGAATAATATGCAAGTAAAAAAAAAAAATGCCAAATTCAACTAAACCGGTTTTGAAAGCTAAAATTATGCCCAATTATTTATTTATTTATGTATTCTTGTATATTTTTTTATCTCTCCATGAATATATGTACAGTTAGATAATTTGATTTCTTTTATAAAAAATTAAATTGATGTGCATGTAAAATGCGTTATGGGTAAATATGCTATTTCATAAAATTGGAGGATTATCTCGCTTTTATTTATTGCTAACGAAAGGAAATTAAAAAAAAAAAGAAGTCTTAACTCTTAATCAATAAATAATTAGAAAAGAAAGATATTTTTATGTGCAGGTGGAACAGTCCCAGTCCATGGAAAAGCCAATTCAACCCCTCTCTCTCCCTCTGGTCTTAAACGTACACAGGGATTAGATTGTGAGCAGGAGGATTGGCATGCGAGCAGAGTTCCCCTCTCTACCAAGATGGCTTTCCTCCGGTCCTCCGTGAGTTGTTTCTGCCTCTTCTCGCCTTTGATCGCATCATCTTTCATGGCAAGCTCGATTGTTTTGGTTACCCCTCCGTGAGTTTGGTTTCCTTGGTTAATTTCTTCGTTGATTCTACTGCCCCTCTTTTGGTTCTTTAAATTGTCTAGTTTTGATCGGATCTCTTCTCCTTTCTGCTGTTGGTTGATAGATAACTTCTTCTTGGTGATTGACTTTAGCCTTTCGGGTTCGACCAAGTTCCAATTTTTCCTTGTTATTTAGGGTTTGGATCCGTTGAGTTGATAGGAGGGAATCAAAATGTCTACTTCAATCATCCATCACTGAGTCTGTTAGTTGCTTTAGTGGATTTAGTTTTCACAGCTGGTGTCTGTTAATTATTGCTTTTGGGAGTGCCGACATAGCACCAGCCATTAATTCCTTAGTTTTTGCTCCGTGTGTATGAGTTTTATTACTTTTGAATACTCGTCACTTACACAATTTGTCAAAGTTTCACATCACGATTGTCTAGTAATCCTTCAGCTTTTCATGTGGCTGATTATTACTTGGCTAATTTAACTGGAAATATGTGTGCCTTCTTGATATTTCGTATACTTTTAACTTCACTTCCTTACTTGTGCGCCCTCGTTATAATTTAGATTAATTCTGGTACCTCGTCGGATGCTTTTTTTCCTCCTAACTTTGTGGATGGCCAAAGCTGCCCCAGTGTCTTCTTCTATTCTGGGCAGATGAGGATCTAAATTTCTCATCAATGAAAATAATTAAACAATAATCTGATTACATGATTGTGGTTTTACATTTTAGATTATACCATCACTAGTAGATCACAGTTGCTAGTATCCATTGCTGAGCACCTCATACTTGTACATGTGTTTCCTTAACAGTACTAGTCTTCAACTTAGAATTTGTGTTGTCCTCTTCCCTCTTATTTCTTTTTTTGGGTAATAACATGTCGTTCATTTGGTTATTTAGAACATGAAGCTGCATTCTTGATTTTCCAGTTGATAGCACCCAACCTTGCAAGTTTTGTGGCGAGCATATGACTAGTGAATGAACCCATGATATCAGGTCCCGATTTGGTTTCCTTTTTTTATATAGTGACTTCTGAACTCAAGAAGTAATCCCTTGAGCTTGACCCCATAGCCCATAGGCGGCATATGAGACCTTCACTAAAAATAAGGTTGCTAATAGCAAATATACTAATTCTGGTGCTTTTTTTTTTCTCTAGTTTATTCTTCCTTCAAGTGCCATCAGAAATTGGAACAATGTGTGTATACATATAAATATATATATAGCTGCCACCTATGATTACGTTAATGTTTGTGTATTCTGACGCTGTATTAGAGTTCTCTGTATTCTTGTGCGGGAAGAGATCTTATTCTCTTGTGGTTTCTGAGTGGTTGATAAGAGCTATATGACCCTTTGGCAGGGTGGTTAAAAGGTTAAAGTTGATTTGACCTACCATTGTAGATCAATCATACCATTAGTTTACTGGAATTATTTCTATCTGAACCAAGCTGATTGTAATTGTGTTATCTTTTGTTTAATATGACATTTTGATACTTCTGATTTATTTGTTTGCTGAGGAAGGTCATTCTTCCTTGGTTAAATCCTTACATTTCCAGTTTTCCCATTGTTCTAGGACCATTCATTGTATTTCTTAGTTCCTAAATTAGTTTGGAGTTAGTGTGTACTTATCATGTCAGGAAATTGATATAACTAGGCCCAATATTGTGATCCTTTGTTGTCCACCTGATTCCAATGGAAACTTTATCACTTCCATAACATGCATACCAATCCCTGCCTATGCTGAACATTTTGCAGGCAGAAGAAAATAAAAAACATGAGCAGAAGCCAGGTTACTTAAAAATTCTAATGGATTTCTTCCAAAGAGCACATACACGATAAAAAATATTGAATACTAGTGAGCTTCTAGTCAGTTGCTTTCCATCCAAAATTGGCTTATATGTTATGTATAACAGAGCTAGCAACTGGGTGTGGATTATCTCTTTGACAATCGTATACTCAAGTTTCTCTTCCTCACATAACTCAAATTCTCTCTCATATGAGTATATGACTGGTGTTATGTAATAATTTTCTACAACGTAAACTTTCAACTAACGTGTTCAATGTCTATTCCATCAGCTTTGCCTTGAATTTTACATAATGCATACTGTGAATACTATGTCTGTCATTTGGACCTTTCTATAGATCACTTGTGCTAGTTTGAAATGAAAATTTTACTTACTGCAGGATGTACCTAAAACTGCCTATTACTAACTAAGGTAAAATGGATGGATTGATTACAAGTCTAATGTGCAAGGCTCCATGATCATATATCTGTTTTACACAACTTTCTGAAGCTTATCTTGTTGAGCATAAGCTTCTTATCTCTGTACTATTGATGGATATTTTTCCACATTCAAGTTGATCATCTGTGAGATAATTGATTGTGATACTACCTAACCCAAAAGCTTACGTTATTAGTATTTAAGCATGATGCAGTGCGGGTAGAGGCTGTGAGCTGGAAACAAAGGAAATGAACCTATATGCTATTATGATAGATGATACGATCAAGTAACACGATACATACATGGAAACTACATGAAAGATAATTTTATGAGTGTGCGTGAATCTAAAGAATAAACTATATACTATATAATGTCTCATCAAGCAATAACATGAGATGCAGTTATGTGATGGTAGCTAAAGTAATGAAAACACACAAACCCTCACTCACCATGGGTTATAGGGTGGTGGAAGAACAAACTGAAGCAATGGTGGCCGAATTGAGTCGCTTAAGAATCCTAAATTGGTGTATATGTGTGTTTTTCTATTATTACAATCAATCATCATAAACTTATGGGGTGGAAATATAATTTTGAATCCACCTTGAAATTGCATGAAAAAGCTGTCAATCTTGAGGTTCACAAAGGGCTTGCCCGTTGTTAAGGAGAAGGTTTATTCAGCTTTAGATCCTAGGGATAGATTCTTGTCCTAGGTTGTATGCATTCGCCCCATTGCTACATGTGAATTTAGAGATGACGTCAAAGGTGTTGGTCGAGTCATGAATTGGCACGATTTGGATTTCCAAAGATCAGGGTACAGAGTGCACAAATATTGAGCTAGGTTTTCAGCATGACCTAAATAATTGTATAAGACACATTCAGATGAATAAATCGCAAAATTGGTGCTGTTGCTTCCCTAGGAATCTAGACAAATTTGAAGCAAGCAAATCAATGCAATATTGATGTCAGAAAGGTGAACAGGAGTATGAACACATATCTGGGGAACAAATTGTCAGAAGGGTGTTATCGAGGGGAATTGTGTGATTAGTTGAAGGATTTACTTTGCTCAATTGATACTTGATCATTGCTTAAGGTTTCTTGGTAGAATTTGAAAGCTTGTTGTGCCAAGGAAAAAACGAGAAAGACTCTTTGGTTGGTGGCAAGAAGCAAGGGGTGACACTTAAAAAAGAATATGCGGCTCAGGTTTACCCTAGTTGTGCACTCAAGCACAATCACACAATTGTAATGAAAAATCTGGTTATATTATCATAAGAAAATGCCAATTACATGTAAATGCAATATATTTATAGGCATGGGGTGATGGCTCGGTTTAAAACCCATTTCGGATTTTGAAGGTTATGCCTAAACCAAGTTGGCGCATGAATGATGGATGGCTTCAATTCTTTCCAAGTGGGAAGGCTTCATGCTTCCTTGTATGACTTGGACCAAATCTTCCGTGTATTATTTGATTAATTTGACTTGATCTTGCCCATCTTCTTCCTTTCTTTGTTTGCCACCCAGATCGTACTAATTTTGTGCTTAGCCTTGGATGGATGTCAAGTGTCACATGATGCTTGATGATGCATGTAAATGTAGATGAAAATAAATCTGATGCACGTACGAATGCTTACAATTTTCACATTTATTCTTTACATTATTCATGAATACATGAATTTAGAATTTTCCCAAAATACCCACTTATGGTTTGTGTGCATAGTTTTGACTTTCAGAGCTGACTTGCGAGATTAATGCCTTTCTTAGATCTTTTATACTTAACTTGCAACTCTTGCAAATGAATTACTTGTTATCCATAATTTTCATCCTGTTATGCACTGACATATGAATTTTAATTTTCAGTCAACTGCTTCCTCAGGAATGGGCGTAGCTGATGATTGCAAAAATATATTTTTAGAGCTTCAGAGAAAGAAGATACACAGGTATGTGATTTTCAAAATTGAAGAGAAACAAAAGGAAGTTGTCGTGGAAAAGGTCGGAGATGCAGCCGAAAGCTATGATGAATTTGTTGCTTCTCTACCTGAAAATGATTGCCGATATGCGGTCTATGATTTTGATTTTTTCACTCAAGAGAATGTCCCGAAAAGTAAAATATTTTTCATTGCCTGGTGAGCTATTTCTATCTTATCCTTTTCTCTTTTTCACTTTCTAGTATCGTCATGCATAATTTTATGCCTATTAATCAAAAACTTTTCTCACAGATTATTTCAGTCATTTTCTGTTTTATTTGTTTCTGATAAAATTAACCAAATGCTGTTTAAAGTCTACGTATAATTGTTTGTTCTAATAAATCACGATAGAGGTGCAAATGTTTAATCATTGAATTCTTAGAACACTTGCAGCTTTTCAATGTCTGATAATGCTGCTTTTCTACATCTGTTCTCAGACTTACATCAAGATGCATTGAGCTAAAGTAAGATCAAATTATGAACATAACAAACTCTTATATTACACCTTTACTAGAATCGTGTTACACTTACACCACTCTGTTAACAATTTGTATCAACTATTTTGTCATCACTTAGAACACTTACTACTATTTTAAACAAAGAGTACTGAATTACCACAAGATAAAAAGAACATACTTCGTTTATAACAACATGTAATTCTAACATGAATGTACCACGTACATAAATGTCTACTTTGGTTAAAATCTGAAAAGAAAAGATAAAAGAAACACCAACAAAACAAGGGTTACTATGCTTAATTTCAAATAATAAGTAATATTGTAAATTGTTAAAGAACAATCAAACCAGAATTATTTGAGAATTTCCTTTATAATAGCCTTTAGATTTTCAATACACTTCTCTTTTCAACTAATACAAGTTCTAAGATTCATTTCATCCACTATCTAACACTAGGTCTTGTCTTCTATGAAATACCTACAATATTTAACTCTATGTTCTCTCAACACCACTAATTAGTGGATCATGCCCTCTAGGAAACATACGTATAATACCCAATTGGTATTCTTGTAACACTATTATATCACTAGGTCATTATATCGAAGACATACTTACAATATCCAAATGATATTTTCTGAGCACTACCATATCATTAAGCTATGTCCTTTGGGAATATCTACAATATCCAATTAGTATGCTCTCATTACCAGCATTTCAGTGGGTCATATCTTCTATGACATACTTATAATATTCAACTAATGTTATTAACACTATCATATCTGCAGGTCATGTCCTTTAGGGCATATCTACAATATTCAATTGTTCTCTCAGCACTATCATAATGCCAGGTCATGTTTTTAGGGCATACATATGATACACTAATGTGGCTCTATGAGCCATCTTCTCAAGTTTCCCTTGCTAAATATTATACATCCTCTTTGGTGTTTTAAAAGAGATCACTGTCATATACATGTCTTAATTCTAATACTATGCGCATCAATAGAAAATTAACACACGAGTAAATTATCAAAGTCTTTCGATTTAACTAGCCAAAAGCTACCTATATCCAGATATAATTTTTCGTTTGCCACTGTATTTTTTTGGATAACATTCTATATCTACTGCTATCTATTTTGGTCTAAAAAATTTTCACCACCTTATGTTGTCCAATTCCAAACACAAAACTAACCGTCTACTTCCCATTTGTAGCCCTACTGTCATGTTAATTTGTGGAAAAACACATCTCACTTATCTCTAGCTTTTAAAACTGCAGCTCTTTTGCTGTCAAAAACTGGATAGCAAATCCAACATTCTTTTTGTCCAAAAAAGGACAACATTACTAACCTTCTCCTTTACCAAAATTAAGCAACAATAATAACGCACTACTTTGCTTCCCAAAACTCATATTACTGTATACTTGCTATCCCAACTTTGACAACATATGCCAATTCTACGAGTCACAGAATCAAGCATATATTTATGTATATTTTTATAAATTCATAAAGTATAGAAACTCATGAAAAACCTTATTTTAACATCAGTCAATATCCAAGAAATTTTAAGCAAAGGGCAGGGCTAAGACAGGACAAAATGACCCTTAAAAAATCCTCTTAGAAACATCAATATACATCACTATTTCATCATATATAAATTGAAGGAATCATAATTATTAATATCCAGGTAATCAAACCTCTTTAACTTGTCATCAAAAACCTCAAATGTAAAATAGGAATGTCCTAACTCAATTGAGAATAAAATTCTCTTCCTTCACGCCAGAAAAGCTAGTCTACTGCTTCCCTTTTCTCCTCCCCTTATTATTCTACTAAAACTAGCTCTTATCAAATCAAACTAAAAGTCTCATCCTACCTTCCTTTTTTATAACTTTTATTTAAATATTATATTGTCGTATTTGCACTCTAGTTTAGTATTTATTTTTTAAAAAAATAATATATACGTCCTACATGTCATAGCTAGGTCCTCCACTTACACATGATGTAATAAAAAAATGATAATCCAAAATTTTCTGGACTATAACAGCTTAAAGAATTAGATTAGCTACGCAAATTCACTGTAAAAGTTATATCTTTTTTGCTTATGCATCTGACTGACATTGTATGCAATTTGGACCGATATAGAGGTATACAACTGAGCTATTTTTCAATACTCATGGTGATAGTTTTAGCAATCTCCCATGATTGTACATTTTATTTTCCGTAGCTTTACTAACGCTTGGACCAATGTAATACTTTTATCCCCTCGATCGGTGTTCTTTTGAGATTTTATTTCCATTTAGGCTTGTCTCACCTGTAAATTGTGCCATTTTCTGAAGCTCGAGTCTTCCACTGTTGGGTTCTTAATACATTTGCGTTATTGTACTAACAAATATGTGTTCTTTTGTTCTCTCCTATTCTTAGGTCCCCATCTATTGCCCGAATCCGTGCCAAGATGCTTTATGCTGCCTCTAAAGATCGATTCAGGAGGGAGATGGATGGTGTTCACTATGAGATTCAGGCTACTGACCTATCAGAGATGGACCTTGAGACGTTTAAAGAACGAGCACATTAAAGTGAGATGTTGGGGTTTGGTGTCTCATCAGAAGGCATTAAGTTAGTATCATTCTCTCTGCCGGTTTATGGCTTATAATCTTTCTACTCTAGTAAATATAAGATCCATGTTATGTTGTTTGAATACATTAATCAAGTGTTATTTGGCACATATATGTGAATGGTGAACAAGGCTTGTAAACTGACAACTTTATCGAAGTTATGATTGGATGATTAATATTGTCTTTTGATCATGCTAATTAGAATTATAAGCAGTTTTTGTTTATAGTGGATAACTTGGTTTCCGGCTAAATCCTCGTGAGGGTGAACGGTCAGCTTTTTCTAGTTTCTAGTATCTATGAAACATCATTTCCGCAATGTCAACAGTTAAGATTGAGCAACAAAACCTCATTTTAGAAATTTGAGGTGTCATTCGATTGCGCATCATTTACAGATGGGGCCAACCTAATTGCAATTTTTCAAGTCTTGTTTCGTGTGGCATAGGAGTCGTTGAAATTTTATTCAGTTTTATGCAGCTTTAGGTTTTTTTTCCCTCTTGTTTACCTCAATGCCTTGGTCACTTGTAACATTTTGAATACTAGTATGGATAGGGTGGTATGATTGGTTTATACAGATTGGTACGTAGACCAGCAACAGAGCGAAATAAGAAAGAAGAACAATGGCATATGAGCTTTCGCCACGAGCGTGCACAATGAATAGAGGTGGATTGTGCACTCTTCTTATGTCTTTTTTCTCCTGCTGATCTTCCTCGATTCTATCAATGTGAGTGGAGGTGGACCATGCACACTTGTTTTTTCTTCTTAGTTTTGTTCGGTATAGATTGATACAAAACGTATATGATAGTCTGAGCATGAACTAATATCATATCTTAGATCAAGTTATAAACCTTAGTTATTTCTGTCTTAGTTGCTTAGGCTTCAAGTAGAAATGGCATCCACATTTTTACTCAATACTCAAGCTTGACCTGACTATTGATGTCTACTATTTGAACTCAACTCAAACTTGGATTAGGTACCATATTATATTAATAATCTATTGTCTTAGACTCTATTTATCTAAACATCTTAGGCTTTTTCATATTTTATTAGCTAGAGCAAGAAATGTCTTCAAAATTGGCCTAAGGTGGTACCATGCATAGACTTTTTAAGCTGAGAACTTTAATTTGCGTTTTGCGACTAAGTCATGCAGTGGAGGTTCAAATCTAGAGATTTTTATATGTTGAATTATTGGGGCAGACTTTCCATTAATGATAATTATCATTAATAGTTTTTAATTTAAGGTCTGTCAATAATAAATTAACATCTGTTAATGTTAAATTAAAATATATCAATGATAATTATTGTTGGCAGATCTTCAAATTAAAGTCTATCAATGATAAATTAAGGTATTTCAACAATAATTATCATTGATGAAAGGTTTATCAATGATAATTATTATTAACATACCTTAATTTATAACATTCTATTAATGATAAAGTAAGGTCCATCAATGATAATTTTTTGTTGACGAAAGATCAACGACATAAGATCTATCAATGATAATTATCATTGACGATAATTCAGCATATGAAAATTTTATGATTTATGTCTTATCACATGCCTTTAGAATTCATGAAATGCATATTAAAATACCAGCTTAAAAATTTTAAGTTGAGTATATATATATATTTTTTTGAAATGTCTCTTAGAGACTTTTTATCTCGTGCATTTATTTATTTATTTTTGACTTTCGAGAGCCTGTGGTCTTACTCTTAGGTAATCTTGAGCTCGGTTTTTATATATTAAATGTAATTTTGTCCACGCGCATATCATACAGTGCGATTGTAATTTTATAATTTCGGTCATTGATGTTTGAATCGTCTTCTATAAATGTTACACAAAAGTCCTTGTCTTTGCTTGTCCATTCGATCGAAAATATCATGTAATCAGTTTCTGCGACTCTGACCAAATAATGCTTCATGTATGATATTATTATTGACGGAGGAAGAAAAAAAATATTTAAAAAAAAGGTTGGGTGTTATATGTATAAATCATAAAACTTGTGCGGCATTAAATGAACCAATAAATGACGGCGACCCTACTCACTTATTTCAATTCCAACCCCGACCACAAAACTCAATCAAATTATCATTAATAATATTTTAATAATTAATCATAAAGTCTCCCCTCGAGTCAAGGCTCATTAATTATGCCATTTAATGCCGCAAATAAGTTTGACAAGCGACACGATTCATTCATGGTAACAAATTTGAAGCAGAAAGAGAAGAAGGAGAATTATTACGGTGGAGTGGAGTGTTCTTCACACCAGTTCACAGATCCCAAAGATGGTAGTAGCGCGTGCAGCAGCTGTTCTTATTAATATTTTTTTTTTATTTAAAAGAAATAAGACGAAGCAGCAGCAGCAGGTCCCAGCGCCGGAGGGAAAAAGGAGTAGCAAGAATCCAATAGCTCGAAGACACCGCCTGCCTGCACACATCACTCACGGAGCTGTGTCACCATCCATCACTGCTCATCGCATTTGCAACGGCGACCATTGCTTGCCTGCGCGCCTCCGCTCGCCGCCAAGCCCTGCATTTATTGCCCTTGTGAACTTGTGCGCTTTCTCTCTCCCCTCCTCGTTTAACTGCTTCCAATTCACCGCTCCAGTGCATTCTCGCGATTGCGCGTCCTTCCAAGGCTTATTAATGCTCTCTAGCCTTGTGTGTGTGTGCGTGACAGCGCCCTCCCACCAGCCTCCATTAATTCCTCTCCCTCTCTCACCAAATAAATCCCTCACCTCATCTACTTGTTATCCTCCCTTCTCCACCTCTTGCTCTCTCGCTTCTTGATTTCTTCGCCTAAATGGACGTCGCGGTGAGTTCCAGGGAAGCGGCGCCACAGAAAAGGGCTCTGATAACCCTTGACCTCCTCGGCGGCTGCTCCACCCTGTCGTCCGAGGATCTTGTTCCTGCCTCCAATTCTTCCTTGTACTGTCTGGTAAGTTTGCTTGCTTGTTGCTTTCTTTTAGCTAATTTGGTTCGAGTTTTTTCAGTAACTTTTGAGGGTATTTTCCAGGACCTTAACTTGACTCCAGAGGACAGGCCCAAGCCCGCGGCGGCTGCGCTCGCCGCCAGCCAGAGCGTGTGCACCATCGAGAAGGTGAAGTGGGCCCTGGAAAGGGTGGAGCACGAAGAGCGAGGCAAGGAGACGGAGCAGAGGCGGGGGCGCTGGCGCGCGGAATCGCGCGGCGGCGGAGAAGGATCGCACTCGCTGTCACCGTCGTCGTCCTCCTCGTCGTCAATCACAACGGCGTCGGGGAAGCGGCGGGTGGACGCCGAGGAGGGGTTCGACGGCTGCGACTCCGGAGGCAGCGACCGCAGCCTGGTCGCGGCGGGTTGCCCCGGCTGCCTCTCCTACGTGCTAATATCGAAGGCGAACCCGCGTTGCCCGCGCTGTGACTCGCAGGTGGCGCTGCCACCGCCGCCGGCGCTGGCGACGCCTCAGAAGAGGCCGCGAATCGATCTAAATTTTGCATTCGGCCCCCTGTAGCTTTTGTTATTATATATGTTAGTACAGCCGGAGTCTTGTTACATGATACTTGAGACTTGAGAGTACTTTTGTAGAAAAAGAAAAAAAAACACACAAGTCGCAGTTTTTTTTATATATTATTTTAGAGTTTGGTCAGGAATGTTTGGGTTGCCGAAATTATCGATTTAATCCGACTGCCTCTCCTTCTTGTAGATTGATTAATTACACTGTTTATTCCTTAATTAATTTGATGAGTTCTACTATCAATATTCTTGGAGATGAATTTTAAGGCCATGAATATTATAATTTTTAGTTTTTCATATATCAAATGAAATTTGTAATTGTTCATCACAACAAAGTACTAGAATGAGGGAAATCATTCAAAGAAGTTAATTAGTCACACAAAAGTTATCTAAGGGATCAAATTTTAAGAATACCAATTACATGTGCAATCACTACATTCAAGAATAACTTGACCGATCCAATAAAACCTAAAAAAACACCACCAACAGGTTGATTGATCAAGGAAGAATACGAGTAAGACTTATTCTAAGCTTAATTTTGTAAACTTTTTATAGAGAACAACTTTACACGTTGACTATCAAGAATAGAAAGGATGTGATTCTTATAAAAGCATTTCATTTTCTTTATTTTTTTTAGTATGATTGTGATAAACTATAAAATAATCATCTTGCATATGAACTAGACATTGACCATAGATAGATTAACACATGGCGACATATTTGACTTGTTCTAATAGAATGAATGCGCAAACATAAGGTCACGAGAATGTGCACACCCTTCTCTCTTCTTCTTCTTCTTCTTCTTCTTCTTCCCCTTTTGAAATTGACCACCTTTAATATCTAAGCTCGGCATGCATTTTGGTGCACATGTTACATGTGGCCGAGTGCATGGCACGCAATACCAAATTCAATGAACCCATTGAATGCCTTGAACTAACTAATTCATCCATCGAGCAATAAGTAAATGATGCTTGACAAGTCTAGAGAGAAAAGTAAGTGATTTGAAATTATAAGGATATTTATAAATTTATGCATAATTAGTTAATTAATTGATTAATTGCACTAGATTGGGTTGCATTAATTGAGTCAAGTTGACTAAATCAGTAGCGTTGACATCTTAGTTGGCAACTCTCTCTCATGCATTTATGTGCATTAAAAGGATTGGTCTTCATGAAGTAGCTACAAAAGCAATTGACCAGTCTTCTCTTTCTCTCTCCTTTGAATGTGGTGATGTTGATGTCAAGTGTCTCATTGGACATACAAAACGAAAATTTGCTAGCATTTTGAGGCCTTTCTTTTTGTCTTTATCATGATTAGATTTATAATCAATTGCTTGTCGTGTTTAAATTGAGGGTGTGTTGGAGGATCATATTTGGATTTGGATCATCTAAATTTTTTTTTAAAAAAATCTTTTTTTTATGATTCCTTTATAATAAACATGAGCCACCCTTTTCAAGGAATATACATATGTAAAGTTTAGATTTTTACTAAAACTATCACTATCTCAATTTAATGCACTAGCGAATGCTTTCACCAATGCGTACCTACTCAAAACAAATCAACCAAATAGTTAATCGACCTAATTAAATCATAAATGTCTCTAATCAAATTTGATATTCTTCAAACGTGTATTTTATATTTTTTATAATTTAGGAAAAGTTTAGGGGTAGGTTGTCAAAAATTCTACACTCATCTTATTCAAGGGTAGGCCAACAACAATTGAACATTGAATATATATGCATATATCTTAAATACTTAATTTAATTGCCTCAATAATTATTTACTAAGAACCATTAAAACAGTTCAATATTTTAATGCAAGCTCTATAAACTTTAGAATTGATAGAATAATGTATAATAATAATAATAATAATAATAATAATAATAATAATAATAATAATAATAAATATGAAAGTTAGCCATGCATTACTAATTTGGTAAAGATAAATATTTTTGAACTTAATGAGCTTAATAAAAGTTTTAAAGTTAACACATTAACCCTAAAATCATATTAAAAATAAAGAGTGTGTAAAAAAGTAAAAACAGCTACTGAACTTGTCCAATTCCAACTGTGTTTGACACTGGTTTAAAAGTACATCACATGTGCACCTTTAAATTACTAAGTGTTACGCCCGATAGATTGCGGGCTGGGCCGAGAGACATTTGGGCCGGGGCAGAGGCCCAACCAACCCCTTGACAGTGGATCCAGAAGCTTGGAGGCGGATCTGACGGAGGATCCGAGTCCGCCCCCGTCCGAAGCGCGCAGAGGCGCGAAGACGAGTTTCTGGCAGTAGACATTCAGAAGGGAGCAGTTCACCAGCTCACGTCCCTTCACGGCAGAGAGCCGTTGATTTTGGAGCTGAGGAAAAAGGGGAGAGGAGATCATCTTTCCCGATCGAGCCATTCTCCTCCACGGACGCATCTCCTCCACGAGCTTCAGACGAGTGCGCCACCTCCACCCTGCTCTTCCCCCACGAGTGACGACGAACGTCATCTCCACCATCCCGAGCGGCGGCGTCGTTCTTCCCCGAGCTGTGGAAGACGACGAGTAGAGACGGACGAGACCTCCTATCCCTTCCTGAGCTGCAGGCAACGACAGGCGACGAGAGCGTTGTCTCCTCCTCGAGCGATGGCCAGAGATAGCGCTGCGCTCTCCTTCCCTCAGGCAGCGACCAACAGGCCTTCCGACGAGCTTTCCGACGCCGACGAGGTCAGACGAGAGGGAGTGTTCTGTGTGTGTACAGAGAGGAGTGAAGAGGGGTTTTAGGTAGCTGTATTTGGATATAAATAACAGGCGAAACTTTCCCCTCCATCCCGCGTTGTTTCCTGCGTTTTCCGGCGTCTTTTCCGCATCTTCTCCGGCGAGCTCGAAAGCTCGTTCTCCACCTCTGGCCGACGATCTCCGGCGTCCAGAGGGACTCCGACAAAGCAGGCTGAGGGCGAAGGGCGTGAGCTACCCTTCCCCTACCGCAGGCCCCATCCCGGCGACGCCTCCGGTGAGCGCACGCAGCGGCTGAGGAGCGCGTCCGGCGCGATCGAAGATGACTCGTTCGAACGTACACGGCGTTCGAAACGAGGGCTTCTGTCAATAGTCAACGCACTAGAGAAGCAAATCGAAATCGGCGTGGGATCGATTTGCTGACGCGGCCGGATTTTATTGATTAAGCGTGCTTTGCTTAATCACGGGCCTGACAGTGGTATCAGAGCCCTTGTTCCGGCGATTTCAGAGGTGGTGCTCCGGTGATACTGGCGGAGCAGGAGAGTTTGGCAGTGGATTGTCCTCCCCGGCGATCCCAGAGACTGAGGGAGAGGGACGAGATGAGTTCCTTAGCTGACTGGGTGGCACGATTGGAGGAGCTGATCGATGTCACTGGTGATGAGGAGACCGCCCTGACTCCACAGGTGGAGGATCTTCATTAGCAGGCGGAGGAGCAGAGGCTCCAGATCATTGCCCTGCAGGAGACGATGGCGGGCATGGCGACGCTCCACGACCAGGTGGCCGGATTCTCGGCGCTACTGCAGCAGGCGCAGGCGGTGCAGCATCAGATGCAGGCCGAGATCGTCATTCTGCGCATGGCGCTTGCGCAGACCCAGAGTGGAGGCTCCCCTATCGTATCGGCGACGGGGCAGGCGGCCCCTAAGCCGAAGGTCCGGATCCCTGAGCCGCCGACGTTTGGAGGAGTCCGATCGGCGAAGGAACTGGAGAACTTTATTTGAGACATGGAGCAGTTATTCATTTCTAGCCATGTCCCAGACGACGAGAGTGAGCATGTGTGCACTGCTTACCTTACGGCCGATGCGAAGCTTTGGTGGAGGACCAAAGCTGGATCGACATCGGGAGCGGCGACCTAGACCTGGGACATATTCCTGGAGGAGCTGCAGAGGCAGTTCCTTCCCGGTAACTCGGTGGATCAAGCCAGAGACGTGGTGGACGAGCTCCGGCACACCGGCCCGATCCGCGAGTATGTTCGAGCGTACTCCGCGCTCATGCTGGAGATCCCGGACATGTCGGAGGCACACCGACGACACACCTTCCTCCGGCATCTGCAGCCGTGGGCCGAGGCGGAGGTCCGACGACATTCTCCGCGAGATTGGCGCGAGGCCGCGGCCGTGGCCGAGGGCTTGGTGGACACGAGGCCATCGGGATCGACTTCGCCGAGAGCCACGGCGTTGCCCCCGAGACGCGGATCCCCGACGAGGACGAGGCCACCAGCTCGAGGCCGACAACCTTATCGGCGTGGCGGAGGCCAGCCGGCACGTCCCAGCCACGACAGGAGCCGGCCCGACCTACCGAGAAGGGGCCGGAGAGATCCAGGCCGATGGCGTGTTTCCTATGCCAGGGTCCACACCGGATGCAGGATTGCCCGAACTGGGAGCGGATTTCGGCGTTAGTGGCGCGAGAGGTGACCGCCACCCCTGACACCCCTCCAGCGACGATCGGAGCATTGGCGATCGGAGCGATCGCGGCAGTCTCAGCCTCAGGAGGATCAAGGCTACTATACGTGCCGATGCGGATTGGAGGAGTCGATGTCGAGGCGATGGTCGACACCGGCGCGATGCATCTGTTCGTGCCAGAGCGCATGGCGGAGCGCCTTGCGTTGCAGACTTCACCCACGGAGGAACGGGTGAAGACCGTCAATGCCGCGGAGCAGCAGATGATGAGCATCGCCCTTGACGTCCCGGTGGAGTTGGGACGATGGACGGGGCGACACCATGTTAGAGTGGCGAGGATGGACGACTACGACATCGTCCTCGGCATGGAGCTGATTCGGCGAGTGAAAGCGGCGATAACCCCATACTTGGAGGGCTTCTTTATCCACGACGTGGAGGCATCCAGTTGGGTCTCCGGCATTCAGCGAGACAGCTCGGCTTCTGGCGCACGGGGGACGCGACGAGCGAGGTCCCCGTGCACGCACAGGCGAGTTCCTCCACCATTCCAGCCGCTCGTAGGCGACGAGGTGGCGTAGCACACATCGCGGCGGTGGCCACGACGCCGGCAAAATTCTGATGCATACATCGCGGAGGTGGCGGGTCTGGAGATCAGACGACGGAGAGGACGTCGAGGGCGACGTCCAGCTCAGCCGGTGGAGAGATGTTACGCCCGATAGATTGCGGGCTGGGCCGAGAGACATTTGGGCCGGGGCAGAGGCCCAACCCAACCCCTTGACAGTGGATCCAGAAGCTTGGAGGCGGATCTGACGGAGGGTCCGAAGCGCGCAGAGGCGCGAAGACGAGTTTCGGGTAGCAGGCATTCAGACGGGAGCAGTTCACCAGCTCACGTCCCTTCACGGCAGAGAGCCGTTGATTCTGGAGCAGAGGAAAAAGGGGAGAGGAGATCATCTTTCCCGATCGAGCCATTCTCCTCCACGGACGCATCTCCTCCACGAGCTTCGGACGAGTGCGCCACCTCCACCCTGCTCTTCCCCCACGAGTGATGACGAGCGTCATCTCCACCATCCCGAGCGGCGGTATCGTTCTTCCCCGAGCTGTGGAAGACGACGAGTAGAGACGGACGAGACCTTCCGTCCCTTCCTGAGCTGCAGGCGACGACAGGCAACGAGAGCATCGTCTCCTCCTCGAGCGACGGCTAGAGATAGCGCTGCGCTCTCCTTCCCTCATGCAGCGACCAGCGGGTGTTCCGACGAGCTTTCCGACGCCGACGAGGTCAGACGAGAGGGAGTGTTCTGTGTGTGTACAGAGAGGAGTGAAGAGGGGTTTTAGGTAGCTGTATTTGGAGATAAATAACAGGCGAAACTTTCCCCTCCATCCCGCGTCGTTTCCTGCGTTTTCCGGCGTCTTTTCCGCGTCTTCTCCGGCGAGCTCGAAAGCTCGTTCTCCACCTCCGGCCGGCGATCTCCGACGTCCAGAGGGACTCCGACGTAGCAGGCTGAGGGCGAAGGGCGCGAGCTACCCTTCCCCTGCCGCAGGTTCCATCCCGGCGACGCCTCCGGTGAGCGCACGCAGCGGCTGAGGAGCGCGTCCGGCGCGATCGAATACGACTCGTTCGAACGGACATGACATTCGAAACGAGGGCTTCGGTCAATAGTCAACGCACCAGAGGAGCAAATCGAAATCGGCGTGGGATCGATTTGCTGACGCGGCCGGATTTTATTGATTAAGCGTGCTTTGCTTAATCACGGGCCTGACACTAAGCGTGACGCAATTTCGTCTTCATCCTTGTCCTCATCCTCGAAGATAAATGGCATCGCTATTTTATGCGAAATGCACCCTGTTTCTTGGAAAAATTACGGACAACAAGTCAAGTCTGCAGCTCGAAGCTCGAAGCTGGAACGTGAATGGTGATGGTGATTGAAGTTTGAAGATGAGAGAGGAGTAATTCACGTTTGTTCCGGTTTCGGACAATTTTCTCTTCTCCCATAATTTTTTACTGCAAAAAAATGACCATGTTTGTTCACGAGTCTTGTGTCACACGCTCAAAGGATTTGTTCACACAAGGTTAGACATTTTCACTAATTATGACATAGCGGATTCCATAGCGGATGGAATGAAAAGTAAAACTTTTCATCATTTCTTTGCACGGAAAGAAAATGAAGGAAGGAAAAACCCCTAAATTTTCCCTCAGTTTTCGTCAAAAACGTTTCCCCCCGAATCGGGCGGAAACAAAACTCACGCGTCTGCTTCTTGGCCCCATCGCGTTCGTCTTCCTCACCTCGCCCCACCTCCTTCGCAGACGTCGTCCTCCTCCTTCCCCTCCTCACCGGTGCTGCCCTTCTCCTTCCCTCTCACTCCTTTCGTCGCCGAGCTCGCATGCTTCCCTTTGCCAAGCTCGTGTGCCTCCCGTCGCGAGCTCCACCCCCGCCTCCACCTCGCCGCAAGATCACCTCGCCCCAAGCTTGTCCCGAGCTCTGCCTCGCCCCAACCTCGTCCCGAGATCCTTCTCGCCCCGAGCTCCATCTCGAGCTCGCGTGCCTCCCGTCGTGAGCTCCGCCTCCGCCTTGCCGCAAGATCGCCTCTCCCCGAGCTCCATCTCGACCTCGCCTTGCCCAAGATCGGATGAGGAGCTCCTCGCCAGGAGCTCCGCCTTGCCTAGATCTTGCCTCAAGCTACGCCTCGCCCACCCATCCGCCGCCGACTCACTGCTCTCGGCGAGCTCTCCCGCGTCCGGTGAGGAGAAGCGGTGGCGAGTGTGGGGGCGAGTGCAGCGTCGAGCTCCGCGTGCGAAGAAGAGCTTTTGTTTTCACGTGCATAGCACATGATGTATTTTCCCTCTCTCGCTCACTCCTTTCCGTGGTTCTCTTCTTTCCATCCAACTCTCCATCCGCTCTAGGAAACACAGCCTTAAAGCTGCTCGTTGCTATGTTCTCGTGACTGATTGTAGAGCCGAGCATTATGTAAAAATTAAATTACCAAAAATTGAATAAGAAATTACCAATTTATCAAAATCAAAAATATTATTATCGAAATTGATACTTATTTACCGATCAATAAATTACCAAATTACCCAGCAGTAAATCAGTAAATATTAACATATTACCGATTTACCGATTAAAAAAATATTAATATATTATCCAATTAATTTAATTGATTTTTATGGAGAAGGTTTTAAATAAAAAAAATACTTGTTATACAAAAATGACGATGGATGATCTCTTGATGGTCACTTGATTCTTAGGTTTATTCAATTGTTTGGTATTTAATTTCAGATTAATAAATAAAAATTTATTTTTTATATATTAATATATATGCATATCGATAAATCAGTAAATTATTGAACCGAAAATTGAATACCAAATTACCTAAAAATTATTACCGAATCGAAGACTGATACCGAATTTACCGAACCGATTTATCGATTGGTAAATTCGGTAAAAACTAAATTATGCTCACCTAACCACTGGTTGTGCTCCTGTGTACAAATTAGGAGGGAGCAAAAAATGGTAAATATTGATTTTATTGATGGGTAAATTGGTAAATTAGTAAATTGGATTTGGTATATTTTACTTTTTATTATTCAGTTAAGATGTCATGTGAAACATGGGTTATAGGAGTTGATGGAGGTGGGCAACACGTGATAGGCTAATGGGTTTTCAAAAATAGATTTTTGTATTTTTCTTTTTATAAAGATGCTAGTATGCATAGTAATGGAAAATAACAAAATGTAAGAAATTAAAAAGACAAAAATTAAAGAAGATTTACCTTGCAATATTTTGTTAGAAATTAAAAAGACAAAAATTAAAGAAGGTTTACCTTGCAATCCTTGAGTGTAGAAGGCTCGATCATCCCGTTCTTTACTAGTCCTATTTTGATGAAGGAATTAAATATGGTAGGTAATTACAAGCACTCACAAGACCAAACCCGTACATGCACATAGGTATGATAATTTAACCTACCATAGACAGGTACTTTAGCTAACCTGACCCATTTATGTTAAGTTTGGGTACTCAGAGTAGATAGGATGAGTTTGGGTTTAAAGGGTTGGGTTTAATCAGGTTTAAAGTGCGGTACTCGATCCTCATACTTGATACCCAATTTTAACAAAAAAAAATAAATATATTTTTATCATTAAAAAATAAAATAGTAATAAAATACTTATTATATAAATATTTTTATACTAAAAATATAAAATAATAATAATATAATTATTATATGAATATATATAGTATTATTTTAATTTATTAAATTATATTTTATATAATATTTTAAATAAAAAATTTATTTTTTTTAATTGAGTACCCACGGGAATCTATTTAAATACTCAACCCGGGTTTAAGTTATATAATAGGCTACTCAACCTAGGTTCGGGTCGAGTTTGGGTTTAGGGTAAAAACATGGGTACTCAACCTATTGCTATTCTTACATGTGTGGGTAAATAAAGTTATTACAATGCAAACAAATAGAGGGGAGGTTAAGATTCCAATTTTTTCTGCTAAAGCTACAAACCAAACTAAAGAAAATAAAAGAGAAAAAAGAGAAAAGATGTGCCACCCTCATATGAGGGCCAAGGAAGTGTCATCCTCTTTGGAGTCCATAGAAAGGCATTAAGGGTGTGTTTACTAGAGGGGATGATATTTTAGGATGGAAGGGATTTGGGGATGGAAGGGAATATTGGACACGTGACTTTCACGTGTCCAACTTTGTGAACGATGTCATCTGTATTGGCGAGCAGTGAGCAGGCGTCAGTGAGGGTGAACAACGTCGACGGTGAGGGCGAGTGGCGAGCAGGCATCGACGAGAGGCGTTAGTGTCGTCTGCGAGGGCGAGCAGGCATCAGCAAGAGGTGTCGGTGTCGTCTGTGAGGGCAAGCGGCGTTGGCATCATTTGCAAGGGCAAGCAGCAACATCTGCGAGGGAGAGAGCGGCGTCGTTTGCAAGGGCGAGCGGTGAGAGGCATTGTTTGCGAGGCGGAGAGCGGAGAGAGGCGTCATCTACGAGGCGGCGAGCGGTGGAGTCTACGAGGCAGTGAGAGGCGTCGTTTGTGAGGCGGCGAGCGACGACATCTGCGAGGCCGCCAGTGATGCGTCGAGCGACGGCGTCTATGAGGAGAGGGCAAGCGGCATCGTCTGCCAGGCGGTGAGTGACGGCGTCTACAAGGTGAGGGCGAGCGGCATCGTCAACAGCTCTAGCCTCTGCAGCGCGTCGCATCGCCTCACGCGTGAACAATAAATCTGTCTGATTTGGACGGATGAGAAATGAGGAATTTTGGGCCTGTTTGGCACAACTTAAAACCTGCTTCTGCTGGCTGCAAACGCAGAATATGAGAAGTTGGTGCGTTTGGTTACCAACTTCTCGGTTCGGAACCAAGAAGTAGCAGCTGCTGTGAGAAGCGCACGCATAGCTGCTTTTCTCTCCCTCTTTTCGCTGGTCAAGGGGTCAACTCTATCGACGCTCTAAACTGTTGCGACACGGGAACGCTGTCTCAACGCCGCTCGCCGCCGCCTGTCTCGACGCTGCTCGTCGCCGCCGCTTGCCTGTCTCGACGCCGCTCGCCGTCGCCTGTCTCGAAGTTGCTCGTCGCCCTAGCTCGCGACACCCGAATTCTCAAGCCGTCGGAAAGGTCAAGGTGACGCTGGATCTGAAGGGGGTCCTCGGGGAGGGCGGAGCGAGTAGAGCGTTGGTGTTCCACAACGGCTGGGTGGCCTTGGGTAAGAAGAAGATAGCCAGCGGCGCATCGTTGCCTGCGCAGTTGTATCTGACGGTGAGAGCGGAGCCGGATCCACGGTTTGTGTTTGAGTTCGACGGGGAACCAGAGTGTAGCCCCAGGTGTTCTAGGTGCAGGGCAACATGAGACAGCCTGTTTTCACTTGCAAGTTCAGCTGTCGCAACACTGGAGAACGCAATTTGTGCTCAAGGTTTTGCCCCTAAACCGCTTCTTCTTCTTTCCCCTCTTCCTCGGGTTTATTTGTGATATTTGGAATTTTGTTCCTTCCTGCTACATTGCTCTATTTGGTTTAACAATCTTCCTGCTACATCGTTGAAATTAGACATCTTTTTGTTGTTTCGAAGAGAATCCTTGTAACTATAGTAGAATGATAGTTATTGCACTCGATTTAGGGAAGGATATCTGATGGGTAGAAATTTCTATATTTGTGTTTCAAATCGATGCTTTCCGATCCGGGGAGCACCAGGAGTTGGCTATCGTCCTTGGGATCTGACCTGGAGCGGACGGGAAAGGAGCGCAAGGGGTGGTCGGTGATAGTCCACGACCTCTCCGGGTCTCCTGTGGCTGTTGCATCCATGGTGACTCCAATCCCGGAGCATGGCTGGTGCTCCGACCTGGAGACGGGACCTGGAAGCCCTGGGGCCGCCTCGGGGCTTGGCGCGAGCGCGGCGGTGCTGGTGCCGGTGACAGCCTTGGCTATCGCTTGGAGATTTGGAGATAGGTTTCTTTCAAAGGCCTTAGGATGCCAAAACCTACAAAGGATTAGAGTAAGCTTAAAGATGAAAATAAGCAATCAAGAACTTAATAAGTATGAGGGAAGGGAGCTCGGTTTAGTAAATAGTTGATGTAGAGTTGTCAAGAGCTTGAGAGATCCCCTTGAAGGCTTTGAATTGCTTGAAGATATAAAAAGCTATTTGTTGTGCTACTTGAGATAGAGGAAGAAGCACTTTCACCCCAAGAGATGTAGATGAGTTAGAGAATAGGAAACTCAGCCTCGGAGTGAAGAAAGAACAAGGGAGAAGAGAAGAAGAGATGAACAAGGGTTTGGCCCTTACACAAAGAAGAGAGGGAGAGAAACACCAATCATGGCTGATGGAGGTCCGAAATTGCTCTTTGAAGATCCACTCGGAATTAGAGAAAGCCTTCCAGATATGACTTTCCTCTCAAGATTCTCCTTGTATTTGTATTGCATAGCATAGGTTAGAATTTAAAAATTGACATGCATTTCATGTAGTGCCAAATTGATAATTAAAGAATATGTAAATATGGTTTTTTTAATAAATATAAATGGGATTTTAAAAATAAAATGATAATTTCAGTACATATGGATAATTACCCAATTGTGATTTTTATCGGACCACCTATGGAATCTATACCATCATTATTGGATCCATTTTAGTCTAGACGATCAAAATTAGATCCACTTCAAATTGAACATCACAACCTAATCCATGTTAGCCTAGATTATCACAACCTACTCCATCTCATGCTACGCCATTATAACTTGATTATAAAAATGATATCATCAACAAAGCCCTAATACTATGACAATGATTTGACTTGCCCCTACTATTTTGACCATAATTGCAAGAGTTGCAGTTGCATTTGGGCGGAGTAAAGAGGAAAGTGTGATGTAATTTTAGTCAACGGCATCAATGGAGAATGTGATTTTGGAGAGTGTCTTGACATTTCAAACTTGTTTATAATCTTACAATTTTGTATTTTATAATTACAAAATCTGTGAGGAAGACGAACACAAGCACAGACGGTCAAGCTAAGAGGAGTGGGTGATGAGCTGCAAAATGTCTGCAAAATGCTGCGCGTCGCACTGTGAGGAAGACGAACACAAGCACAGACGGTCAAGCTAAGAGGAGTGGGTGATGAGCTGCAAAATGTCTGCAAAATGCTGCGCGTCGCACGGTATTCTGAGCACGCCCTTCTGCTCGTAGCCAAACTCCTGCGCCGCCATCTCCAGCAGCGCAGCAAAGCGCGGGTGCCCCAGCCACTCAATGCTCACCATGAATCTCTGCGACTCCTTCCCCACCCCCGCCACCACCGGAACGTATCCCCGCCGAACCCGCGCCTCTTCTCCGTACCACTCCTCCACCCTCGGCCGCTCCTCCTCCGGCGCTCTGGGACTTTGCTTCTTCCCCATCATCCCTCTCGCTTCCACCTGACTGCTGATTCTACAGAACTAACCGAGTCCAGCTTCATATAAATACATACCAACTGCAGAGATTTCGGCTGGTTGGCGCTGCATGTTACTACTCCCCGTGATGAATTAAGAGCATGGCATTTTTGACTCCTCCACGTAGCTTGTTGAATGGCATTGCTGACATATGTCAGTCAGTAAATTGATTGATGGACGCAGTTAGGCAGCTTGTTCTACTTCCTGTCTGTTTTACACGAGTGAGGATGATCGTAGGACGAAGAAATGAAAGCAGCAGTGAAAATTTCAGTACCCTTTTGTCCTTTTAAGAGTGACAAACCTAGCATTTATCAAAGTTTTCACTCTATTTTTTTTACTTAATTTTGACTTCTTCACAAAGTCGTAACCTTAGTACTAATTTCACCCCTTCCTACTTCTTCTCTCATCTTCTTTTACAAAATTAACAAGAACTGATCTTAAGAAGTGGTTAGATTATAAGTCGGCCAATAAGAGCAGAAGAGTATTAAAACAAGATCTAGCAAAGTCAACTACTAGACATGTGAAGCATTAGATTCTACAAGATATATATGGCCATAATTAATAGCTTGTAAGAATATCATGGAAAGAAAAAAAACTTTTCTTTATTTCTTCGGTAGCATGTGCTGCTGTACTTGACATAGAACACTGGAAGAAGTGTCGGCATTCCGTGGGCTTTTCTAATTTATATCCAGAAAGGAATGTCAAGTGTATGTCTCTTAGGCTAAGGTTATGTTCAGTATGACAAAATTTACGATGAAATAGAAGAAAAATATAATGAATTTAAATAAAAATTTATTTAAATTCATTATATTTTTCTTCTATTTCACGGTAGATTCTGTCCTACCGAACATAGCTTTAGTCTCCAAGTAATAGTGAAAGTATGGCCATGAAAAATTGCCCGGCAGCAATGGATATATGCACAGGACAAGTGCGGGATTCAGCAAGATAGCGTGACATGTGAGTTCGAGTCTTGGAATTGAATGCAGGACGATGGAGGAGGTTGACTTAATTTGCACTCGCGCTATGAATTAGGGCTCGTCTGGCCATGTGATGCTGGTGCTGACCTTGCAAATCAGCAACAATGAGAAAAACGTGATCATTAGAACTTCTCTACATTTAGGCTGTGTTCGGTAGCAAAGAAAGAGAAAATGAAAGGAAAGAAAATGACATGGATAAAAAAAAAAAAAATTTCCTTTATGCTATTTTTTTGGAGGGATGGAAAATTTTCCATTTGATATTTACACTCCTAACTTAGTTTTTTACACCTATTATGCATATACTATAAAATTATTTCAAAATATATAAAATATAAATTTAATAAATCTTAATTAAATACTATAAAATTAATATAAATATAAAAATATAACAAAAATATTTAAAAATTACACAATTACTATAAAATAACAACAATAATAAAAACTATTTTTTGAGCTATCAACCATTAGATTGTCATTCAATGTCTATCAAATCTTATCAAATAGGTTTTTTTATTAGAAGGAAAAAATAAACAAAATTCATAGAATAAAGAGTCAATGTAATTTACCAATTTAGAACAAAATTCAACATCAACTATTTGCAACTAAGCAAGATAACAAATTATAAAACATTCTCATCACGGTGTAAAAAAAGATAACACCTAACATGTACATTTGCATCACCTAAATAGAAAGGAAGGAAAATAATTACATCAAACAACATAACAAAAATATTACATCCTTCATACCTAAACATCTAAAACATAAACATAAATGTCAAGTTTCATACAACATTCAAGGGTCAAACTAAACATAGTTCAATATTACATCCTTCATACCAAAAGATAAGGGACAAACTAAACAAAGTACAATATCACATCCTCCATACCAAAACCAAATAGTCATAGTCAACTAGTAACAACATGTAAAGCTTAAGCAAGTCAATCATCTAACAATTCATTAAGTACATCTAAGCGTAAATCATCTGGAGCTAAGTAAAAACGTCTAGCCTTCTCTTTGCTTTTCCCAAGAGCCACATAAGCACGTGCCATTTGTCGACGTGGCACTCCAATCTTTTTCAGCTCTTCTAATATCTCTTTTTCAGAATATTCTATTGCCGCATGATCATGAGCATATTGCTTTTCTAAACATTTATTTGCTTGCTTCATACAATCCGCTATTTGCTTTAAACTTTCATTAGTGTCATCCAATTTTGTCATAGCAACTTCTTGAATAGATAGTGAAGAACTTTTCCTCTTACCACTCTTAGATGATGTAGAATCAGTGGCAGTAGCTACATGGGGTGGAGAGGATAGCACATCAATTGAATTTATTTCATCAACTCTTTCATTAGATGTGTCATGCAAAGCATGTAGTGAACACTCATTACGGCTAGTTCTTTTTTCACTCCACACCTTCATAAATTCATTGTAAGTATTAGCCATTCCACCAGTTGCTCGATCTTTTGAGAAAAGAGTATCTAACTTGTCATAATGATGAACAGGATTGCCCCTCCATTTTCTCATAACAGGATTAGCCTGTAAAAACAATAAAATTAATAAATAGATGTCAAAACATCAAATAACTATTTACTACAAAATGATAACTTGCATACCTTGATAAGGTCGTCTCATACTTGATCATCAGCTTCAAACAGTTTATTTTCACTGTTCCATGCAATGCCACTCTTGTTCTTAAATAACTCATGGCAGGTATTAAAGTTGCTTTTAAGTGTCTTGATGCGATTTTTTAAATGATCTTTTGTCAAAGATATACCAAATGCTTGTACGCATATGGTTAGCATATTTGTATACGCGGTTGAGGTAAATGTACCATCAACCCTAAAGCCTCTCTCTTGTTGCTCTAGCATTGCATCAATAAAAACATTGTCCATTTCCTCACTCCATTTGATATTTTCTTTCTTTGAGCTCTTTTCTAATCATCTTTCATTTAAACAAAATCAATGTTGTTAGACTATTATAACTCATTATGAAAGCAAAGATAGTACATCACCTTTGTCAAACAAAACACAGTTCAACTTACAAATACAAATACTAATTAAAGTCATGAAACATAGAAATGCCAAACTACAAATAAAGATAGTACATCACTTTTGTAAGACATTAAAACTATAGTCAAGATATTACATGATTAATTCATAAAATATAATCATTCCACATAGCATTTGCCATATTATGTCTGATTAGAACCCCTTTTTGAGCATCTTCATCTAGTCTTTCTATCCCAAAAGCATCTTGTGTTATCATGCTTGATATCTCCTCATCAACTTCAGCAATAATGGCAGCATCGGGATCAATGCCCATTGAGTAATTATGTAAAACACAACATGCTAGGATAATTTGAATATGTGTGCTAATAGAATAAAAGGGTTCTGATCCACTTGCTATGATTGGAAATTTCTTCTTCAATACACCAAAGGTTCTTTCAATAACATTTCGAGCAGAAGCATGCCGATGGTTAAAAAGTTCCTTTGCATTTTGTGGAGAGCGTTGAGAATATTCTTTCAAGTGATAACGAACCCCTCTATATGGTGTGATAAGATAACTTTTAATTCCAAATCCGGCATCACCCAAATAATATTTTCCTACAACAATAATATGTAATTTATTAACCTTGTAACTTATAAAAGTTTTTAATAAATAAGGGAAAATTTTACCTTCTGGAATGTTTAATTTATCGGATCTAGTCAAGACATCTTTCAATATTCATGAATCAGATGCTGTCCCCTCCCACCCAGGAAGGACATATGTAAATTTCATATCAAATGAACATGCTGCTAATACATTTGTTGTTGGCCAGTCTTTTCTCCCCCTATATCTAGATGCATCAATAGAAGGTACTCTCACACGAATATGTGTTCCATCGATAGCTCCTAAATAATCCTGTAATTTTATCCAATTGATTTAACAATCCTGCAATTTCATATCAAATGAACATACTGCTAATACTAATATACTTCTAAAATAACATACCTTGAAATAAGGATATAATCTGTTCCTATTATAAATCTCAGGAGGAATTGTTGAACCGTCAGGTTGCTTGACAAACTGCTTGTGTATGCTAATAACAGCTCTTAACACCCCATGAAAGTGAGAACTAATAGTGCTAGGAGCATGATAAAAAAAGTTCCCGATTCTTGACATTATGGGCTACCAAATATAGGAACTTTGCGACTTTTTCCTGAACGCTAGAATTCTTATTATCTTTGATAAGATTTGTGTCTTGTAGTATCTCACACAAATACAAAAAGGTATTTTTTTTTTCTCATTCTTAAAATGTTATAACAAAGTTGATCCGAACTCAATAACTTGTTTAGAAGATTCCTTCGCATTTTGTCCTTATATTCATTACTTTCTACCAATGGCTTATCCACATAGGATGAGTGAAATAATAAAAGGAGAATTGGGTGCAATTGTGCAACACAACTTCCAGCTATAGCTGCAAGTTGACATTGTCTACGGTGGAGGTTGCACAATTCTGTATATCTCTTATCTTTGATATTCGTTGGAGCCATTACAATAAAACCTATAACACAGCCAATGTAAAAAAAAAAATCAGTGTGTGCATATAGCTAGCAACATATTTAATTCTTACATGTACCATCTATTCAGAGAAACAAGAAAAAAAAATCAACGTGATTTCTTCATTGCTTGACAGTATAAGCCTATAACCTTCTATTTGTTCTCTATATTTGTTTTCCTTTTTTTGACAATGGTATGACCATTGTGATATGATATATGGAGATATTAATGCCTTGAAAAATAAGAAAAAGAGATTAGAGTAATTACAGGTTCAACTTCTGAGTTGGTGGTTTTTAGATTTGATGATCACATTCATGAAACACTAGGCAATATAAATTAATGGATTACCAGAAGCTACAACATAGCTGCTCTACTCAATTAAATACATGTAAGAAGGGGTTGATTTACAGCAACTGGACATAAACTTACATCACGGAAATGAAAGTGCTTTTCTAAATGCTTCAGCATTCAATAACCAAGACTGTTGGGTAACATGACTGGGTAAACATAACTAGCTGAAATAATTCCGAAAGAGGACAAGTAATTGCAGAAAATAATTACACAATTACAAACTATAACGCTATAAACTTCTAGCGTGGCATGGAGTAAGCGAAAGTGATTTATCAATGCTGCAGGAACCAGATATTAAGAAAGAGTACTAGGTAACCAGGCAGTTTGGGAAAGAAATACTAGTCAAATGATTTACCAATATTTGGTACAATAGTGTCTAGCATCAGCACTACTGATTCTATTGAACATGAATCATCAGTACTGCAATATATGCTGATCTTAGCTTGGACTAATACAAGTGTGATTATGGAGATTTGAAACCATAATTTGGAACAAGTAGTTACTAAACATACTATAGAGAATACAACAAAACTTGAAACTAATTTAAAGGCACCGGCCACTATGTCTAGTCCAGGGCAACTTAAGGTGAAATAAATTAAATGATAGCTTGTGAGTAATTTGTAAATCCAGCAAGATATGAGTTCTGAGATTGCACATACTCCAGGCAAGATGCATCTAACTGCAGTATAACATTCAAGACATGTAAAATTGAATTTGTTTTGAAGAAAAACTCAATATAAAAAGAAGTAAGCCAATGATATCAACAAAGTGTTTTGGCAAAAAGAAATATATATGTCAAAAAATTTCATAACTGCATCGAGCTACAATGTGTACACAATTGCCATCAAAACCCAAGGAAATGGAGTTGTGCATTGACAAGATGAACTTATAAACTTCACAACAAGCTAATGCACTATATTCATCAAATGGAGTTGTGCATTCATCAAGTAGCTCAAGTCATCAACAATTTTAATAAATAAATCATTGAATGATTATAACTCATCGATCTCACTTGAAGGACAGCCCAAGAATCGCAACCCAGGCAAACCACCAAAAACCATCAAGTAGTACAGTTTCTCACATAAAAAAAAACTTGGTAGGGCAACCAATATAGTCCCAAATCTCAGACCAAATCAAGTAGTACAGTTTCTCACATAAGAACTATATAAGAACTATGCAAAACTGAATAAGACATTACCTTGCTTTGGATGAAAATAGGGCAGCTAGGGCAACCAGATTCAACGCACGAGTAGTGGTGGCGGCGAAGATGCTGCTCGAATCAAGCAGCGTCAAGCTGGAGCAAGCAGCTATGGCGATAGCGGCGAGCAAGGGTGCCAGCAATAGTCGAAGGAGAGTGGAGCAGAGCAGTGAGCGTGAGCAGAAGATCGAAGAAAAAACTAGAAGAGGAGTAAGAGGCTTACATGATGGCGGCAAGCGGCAGCTAGAGGCGACAACAAGTGGGAGCGGCAGCTGGAGGCGACAGCGAGTGGGAGCGGCAGCAGCAGCTTGCTGTGGAAGAGGCGACTACGTGAGAGCATAGAGCACGGGATAGAAAAGGAGGAAAAAAATAGAAGAGGCTTACATGATGGTGGCAAGCGGCAGGAGGCGACGGCAAGTGGGAGCGGCAGCAGCAGCTTGCTGTGCAAGAGGCGACAACGTGAGAGCACAGAGCACGGGATAGAGCACGGGAGGGAGTGAGGATAGGGCGTCGGGTGAAAAAGCAATATTCCCGTCCGATTTGAATGGATCGGGATTGGGTGGAATTTTTCACCTTTTTTCCCTCCTTTCTTTCCTTTCCCTTTTACAGAATTAGGGGAAAATTTATTTTCCCTCCTTTCCTCCTCAAAATCCATGCTACCGAACACAGCCTTAGCCTTGCACCGACAAACTGATTGGCATTGTTTAGAATATTTCACTTACTTAGGGAATGATGGAACGTCGACACTGCCTGGAGAGTCCTTCTGATTCATTTCTGTACATATGTAAGAGCTCAATCTGTGTGTTAATGTTAAATTTAATGCTATCTGTGTGCGCTTATTATTGGTTGGGCCATAGTTGTTAAGCGTCACGCACGATAGAGTTAGTGCTTCTCAATTTACTAATCATAAATTCTAAAATGAACAGTTGAATGCGAGAGTCTTGGCTGGGAACATTTTACAGCCGCCTGTGTTTCCCATCTTCAATTCTTCTTCCACAAATGAATTAGATTCAGAAATTCGTTCAGGCCAACAGACTGGTATGAGAAAAGTGGATGAAATTTCAAGAGAGATTTCAGAAAAGATATTTTCAAAATTTGTAAATAAAAGAAAATGAGTTTATCAAGAATTATTTTTCCAAAGTGATTGAAGTGGTGAATCAAATGAGAAGCTTAGGTGATAATGTGAATGGCAAGGTAGTATGTGAGAATATACTTATTAGTTTTTCTTCCAAGTACAACAATATAGTTGCTGTTATTGAAGAAACTAAAGATCTCTCTACCTTAAGTGTTCATAATTTAATGGGTTCACTTGAAATGCATGAGCAAAGATTGAGTAGGCATGTTGAGTAATCACTTGAAAGTGCATTTCAATCCAAGGCTAATGTCAAAGAGCCATTCATCCAATATGGAGTGAAAAGAGAAGCAATACGTGGTGGTGCACATGGTAGAGGTAGAGGTTGAAATGGAAGAGGTGGAGGTAGAAACAACACTCAAGATGAGAAAGTGAGAATATGCAACTATTGCAAGATGCCCGACTGAAAGATTTTGTAGAAATAAAGGAAAGCCACAATGTCATCATTGGAAGAAGTATGAGCACTTAGAGAAGCATTATCGATTCAAGAACAAGCCAATTACACCGAATTGAAGTGTGGAGAAGGAAGCATATTCTATGCATGTCAAACGGCGGTTGAACAAAAGGAAGGTGTATAGTATATTAATAGTGGATGTAGTAACCACATGATCGCAGATGAATCAATTTTTTGCAAACTTGACATGGCGGTTATAACTCAAATCACAATGGGAAATGGTGTAATAGTCAAATCCAAGGGAAGATGTACAATTGTCGTTGTTTCAAAGAAATGAAGGATGTTGATACATGATGTGTTACTAGTTCCAGAATTGGCTCAAAACTTGGTAAATTTTGGTCAACTAATTGAGCATGGACATGTGGTTTAGTTTGAAGGTGTACTATGCAAAATTTATGACAAAGTTGAAGTAAGAGAGACATGATTGCGGTTGTAAAAATGGAGAAGAATAGAAACTTCTCTCTCATTCTCAAACCGGCAAGGAATATTGCTTTGAAGGCTAGTGTACAAGACCTATCATGGTTATGATACAAAAGGCTTGGACATGTGAACTTTGAAAGCTTGAAGATGTTGAGCAAGAAAAATATGGTGTATGACCTACCAACCATTGAAGGCAATGATGATGCATGTGAAGCATGTGCACTTGGCAAAATGCATCGAGAGTCATTTCCAAAGGTAAATGCATAGAGAGCAAAGACACCATTGGAGCTAGTTCACACCAACATATGTGGTCCAATGAAGACAATCTCTCATAGTGGAAATAGGCACTTTATTACTTTCATAGATGACTATTCAAGAATGTGTTGAGTTTATTTCTTGGGACAAAAATCGGATGCATTTTCAATTTATAAAAAATTTCAAAGTACGGTTGAAAGACAATGTGGCAAGTTGATCAAAAAGTTAAGAAGTGATAGAGGTGGTGAATACAACTCTAAGGAGTTTGACAAGTTTTGTGAAGACAACGACATTGAGAGATAATTAATGGTTGGTAACACACTGGAACAAAATGACGTCGCCGAAAGAAAGAATGGGATAATTGTAGAGATGGCAAGAACCATGATGAATGACAAAAGTTTACCGTTTACCTTTTGGGCTGAGACAACCTACACGGTGGTTTATTTGCTAAATAGATGTCCTACAAAAGCGGTTGAGAACAAGACACTATTTGAAGCATGGTCCGGAGGAAGAAAACCATAGGTAAATCATTTGCGTATATTTGGGTCCATTTGCTATACTCATTTTCCAAAAGAAATGAGACACAAACTTGAAGAGAAAGGTGAGAAATGTGTATTTGTAGGCTATAGCACCGAATCAAAAGACTATAGACTATTTAGCTTGAAGAGGAATAAAGTGATTGTAAGTCGTGATGCGATCTTCAATGAAAAGAACAAGCTTTATTGGAAAGAAAAAGGTGTAGAAAATGCATTCTTACTTATGTAAATGCAACTCAAAAAAATTGATGCTTCCGCAAGTGTACAAATTTATCGAAGTAATAAAATAAGATATTGTTCCCAACGAGGATCAGGCAGTTAAGTACCGACTACACGGTCGATCTATATCTAGACGAATCAAATTTGTGATTTTTGTTTTGGAAACTTCTAAGTACAAATAAAAAGAAACAGATATAGTGTTTTGGGTAAAAATCAATTTAGATAAATTCAGGACTCGGGGTTTCACCTCATTGGCAAATATGAATTTAATAAAAATAAATCTTTAAACAGAAAATTACAGCATTGAAAGGGATTTTTTCTAAGGTACAGATTACCTTTTTCCTAAGCGTAATCTGGTATCCAACTACGCTAACTCCCTACTCTCGTGACAGTTAATGTAACTAGACTCATTAAGTTCTATAAAAAACCATGTAAATCCTTCAAACGAATCCAAACTACTCCCGTGATTTGATTCGTAGGTTTGAAAAGAATAGATCTGACGTTGCGATTCACAACGTTGCGATTCACCTCCCGGTTCTTCTCGCAACGTCTAAGATGTAAACATACTTGATCAGGGTAATTCACGTAAATAAACATAATTCTAATCAAATTAACTCTATAAAATTCATATCAAAGATTTAAACAATAAGTTTCCATACATCATCAGTGGGCTACACACCTCTAATCCTGAAATAAGGTTCACACATTCATGTTTACATAAAACAGTATGAATATTGAAGAACGTTGCATTGAATCCCAATAAAAATACAAGAAATCACTAGACAAGATACTAGAAAAGCTTCCCCTCAATCTGAAGATGAAGATGAAGCCTCTAATTCTTCCTTTGCGCGGTTTTCCTATTCAAATTCTGCCCTGGAAGTGATTTTTGCCCTAGCCACCACCTCTATTCATGTTCGTGCGTAGAAGCCCCCGAAACCCTTCCTTCTATAGTTTAATAAGTATAGAACCCATCTAGGAAAGTTTCTGAAGAATTTGGTTCAATTCTGGTTCAATTTGGAGTCGAATCGAGTGAGGAACCTAAGGGGGCGAAAATATTCACAACCCGTAATGTGTTTACGGCCGTGGCCGTAATTGTTTCTGTGTCTACAGCTCTTTATACACAGAAAGTTTCACGGACCGTGAAGGATTCACAGCCTCACCCGTGAAAGTTTCTGTGGACTTCTATACTTAGCCGTTTTTTTCGCCCTTTGAACGCTAAAATTACAACCGGCCAAATAATTACGACCAAGGCCGTGAAAATCGCGTTCTTCATTATTATCGCTCCAAATTTGACATGCGACCTCGTAATTTTCTTGGGAACTGTGCTATGGCTTCAAAACTCACAAAATCCATTATTTTCGTGTCTTTTTACTTGCATTTTCAATAAAACCAAAAAGTGAAGATTCTATGCCATGTGAAGCAAAAATATTAAAATTGCATAAAATCATTTAATTAAGCCCAAAATATCATGTAAAATGTAGGCAAAAATGTGATGTAAATGCAACTCATCAGAATATCGTAGACTTTAATCTTTGCTTGTCCTCAAGCAATACCTTGATATGTATGGAAAATGTAAAGATAAGGAACACTTCTTTGTTCACCCTTTGATAATGTCTTTAGTCCACAATTCAAGCAATCAATTTTTAGAACTCAAGTAATTTAAGACAAATTATTAAAGAGATAAATTGTCAAGAATTTACAATCTAAGAAAGATAAAAATCATAATTCATGTCATAATATTCAATCTTCACATATTAAGTATCAAATACTCTCATCTTAATAAATCTACATCACTTAACAGATAAAATTTCTACTTTAAGAATTTCAGTGATGTTAAAGATAAGAGATGTTTAATGCAATTTGGTCTTTAAATAGTTATGTGCCCTTTTCTGTTAGCATCATAACATTGTTTAAAGTATACCACAAAGTAGTATAATTTAACTCATAGTCTCAATCATAAAGTCAGTGGAGTTGTCCACTTAACCTACAGCTTTCTCTTTTTCTCCATTTTTATTTTCCCTTCTTTCTTTTTTTTTTCTTCTTTTTTTTAAACAAATCAATTATGGAGAAAGCCGACCAGTGGCATGGTATTTAAGTCGTTATCAATCTTTCTATAAGAGGGATAAATATTTATTTTTTAAGATTTTCCTCTGTTACTTGATCGCAACAGACTTAAAGTATACCCACTTGTGGTATAATATAACTCATGACTTCATATCACTCAACCAGTGGAGTTGGAGCAAATCTAAAATTAAAGATATATTACCAAATTTCCTATTCATAAAAATCTTCCATCAAGCAAAGACAGATAAATTAAACTTCAAGTACAAAAACACCATACACATGTCATATGAATATATAACAATCTATATATGAATTTTATCAATACTAGAATTGAATTTACTCAATAATTTAAGTCCACATGAAATTTCAGAAACCCCTAAGTCATCAAATTAAATACCCAAAATGCTTTATAAGTTCAAAATTAAGGATTAAACAAATTTAATTATCCTTAACAATCATAAATATTCAAAATACATATCTATAAAGCCTTGGAGAAAAAGCAAAATATGTGGGGACACCCTAGACTTAAATTGTTGCACGTATAAAACATTAAATTAATGAATGACATATTTTAGAAAAAATTTTACAAGAGTTCCCTTTATAATGTGGGCGAAACCCTGTACAATTATATCAAAGCATGAAAACATGACCCAGAAAAATCCAGAAACTATGTTACATTATAGATATCAACATTTTACACAGCAAACAAGTTTCAAACATTAAATATTATCGTGTTTCATCATCAAATTCACATTATAACATACTCACAATGAGATTGCCGCAAGAATCACAGTCTGTGAGTGATTCACGGCTGCACTCGTGAATGTCTCGTTTGACACGTATTCTTCAAGTAAAAATTTTTCAAAAATTCTTGCATATAAAACAACTTGTTAAAAGATTTTCTATCAATAAAAATTCATCAATACATGCTGCAAAAATTACTAAAAATCTAAAAAAAATTAAAAACTGAAACTAAGAATCACGAAAGTCAGAAATTTGGGTTGCCTCCCAAAAAGCACTTGTTTAAGGTCATTAGCTTGACCACAGCTTCATGTCATGGTGGAGTTGGTGAATCTATGCCATAATAGAGAGCATATAATCTTCTGCTTTTTCTTCGTCTCAAGAGTATGCCTACCAAATTATATATCCAGTTAAGCAGGTGGTTCCATGCCCAATAATTTTTCTATATTTATCCAAGAGTAAAATTATGTTTTCTTCATCTAGATTTATATTAGCAATTGGAAGAAGATTAGAATTAAAATCAAAGAATTCATACCTTGGATTCATAAAGAAGTACTCCAATTTCATTTTGGGTTTTTCACTTACATCAATGTCAATGTGATCAAGTATCTCATGAGCTATCATCTTTTAGGTACCTATGGTTGGATTTGAATCAAATAATAGTTCAATCATCTCATCATCATTATCCTTAAAATCATCTCCTTCATCATCTATCATGCAAATCTCTAATGAATTTTTCAGGAGAAAAGGGATTGAATGTTCATATGGTGGTGGTGGTGTAATATGCTCAAGATCCTCTTCCTCATCTTTTTACTCAATTTCTTTCTCTTCAATGGGGGTATTTCATCCTAATACTATCAAATTCATCCTCATCTACCTCACTAGTTCTTACTTGAGGATCCTTAAATTCATCATCTTTATTCTCACAAGACTCCAAAAGTTTAAATTTTTCTTGAAATATGTCCCAAGTATTTGTGTTGCAATGCTCTATGTTATGTGAGAGGGGACTGGATGGCTGGTAAAGTGTTGAGGAAGGGTTAATGGGGTATTTAAAATTTTCAAAATCATCAAAATTTGAAGAAGTTAAATCATAATCCGTGACTAGAGTCATGGTTAATGATTGTTCCAACTTTACAAAATTTTCATATTCATCATGGATTCCTTCCTGTATGTCATTTTTATCAGTGCCATAAATCATAATTCTAAATTCCTCACTATGTTTGTTCATGACAGCTATAGTGTTTTCAAACAAAGATTCTAAGTTAGATTTTTGAGGTTGACTAAAATCTGATTGTGGAATAAATGTTGGGCCATTCTAATAAAGATAGTTTTAATGGTTCTCCCAACTTTGATTGTAAGTACTAGGGCATGAGTTAAAGTATAAAGGAATCTCAAATTGACATTCAGTATAATTATGCTCATGATATCCACAAATATCACAAATAACATATTTCAACTTAGAATATTGCATGCTTAAATAATTAGTGTGTTGAGTAAAGGAATTTACCTTTGCTGCAAGTGATCGTAATGAATCCGTGCCATATTCTCTTGTCATTACCGATGGCACATACCTCTGATTTGACCATTGACATTGGTTAAACATCATATTTTTAATAAAATTCAGAAATACAAAATGAAAAACAGGAATGCAAAACAAAGCTTAAAATATATATATTCTAGTGATTTCCTGAGTTCTCCTATTCATATAACGTGTTAATCTAAAAAGAGAAAAATAAAATAACCTAACTATAAAGAAAAAAAATGCAAAAAACAAATAAAAAATAAAAAAACAAAAATAAAAATAAAAATAAAAATAAATAAATAAAAGGTCTAGTCTATAAATCTCACGATTAAATCGATATTGGCTAGCCTGATCCCTGGCAATGACGCCAAAAACTTAATGCATCCGCAAGTATACGGATTTATCGAAGTAATAAAATAAGATATCGTTCACAACGAGGATCAGACGGTCAAGTACCGAGTACACGGTCGATCTATATCTAGACGAATCAAATTTGTGGTTTTGTTTTGGAAACTTTTAAGTACAAATAAAAAGAAACAGATATAGTGTTTTGGGTAAAAATCAGTTCAGATAAATTCAGGACTCGGGGTTTTACCACATTGACAAATATGAATTTAGTAAAAATAAATCTTTAAACAGAAAATTACAGCATTGAAAGGGATTTTTCCTAAGGTACAGATTACCTCCTCTCGAAGCGTAATCCGGTATCTAACTACGCTAACTCCCTACTCTCGTAACAGTTAACGTAACTAGACCCATTAAGTTCTATGAAAAACCATGTAAATCCTTCAAAAGAATCCAAACTACTCCCGTGATTGGATTCGTAGGTTTGAAAAGAATAGATCTGACGTTACGATTCACCTCCCGGTTCTTCTCGCAACGTCTAAGACGTAAACATACTTGATCTGGGTAATTCACATAAATAAACATAATTCTAATCAAATCAACTCTATAAAATTCATGTCAAATATTTAAACAATAAGTTTAATCCATACATCATCAGTGGGCTACACCTCTAATCCCAAAATAAGGTTCACACGTTCATGTTTATAGAAAACAGTATGAATATTGAAGAATGTTGCATTGAATCCTAATAAAAATACAAAAAATCGTTAGACAAGATACTAGAAAAGCCTCCCCCCGATCTGGAGATGAAGATGAAGCCTCTAATTCTTCCTTTGTGCGGTTTTCCTATTTGAATTCTGCCCTGGAAGTGATTTCACCCTAGCTGCCGCCTCTATTCGTGTTCATGCGTAGAAGCCCCCGAAACCCTTCCAAAATCATTCCTTTTATAGTTTAATCAGTATAGAACCCATTTAGGAAAGTTTCTGGAGAGTTTGGTTCAATTCTAGTTCAATTTGGAGTCGAATGGGGTGGAAATATTCACGGCCCGTAATGTGTTTACAGCAGTGGCCGTAATTGTTTCTGTGTCTACAGCTCTTTGTACACAGAAAGTTTCATGGACCATGAAGGATTCACGGCCTCACCCGTAAAAGTTTCTATGGACTTCTACACATAGCCGTTTTTTCACCCTTCGAACGCGAAAATTATGGTCGGCCAAATAATTACGACCAAGGCCATGAAAATCGCGTTCTTTACTATTTTCACTCCAAATTTGACGTGCGACCTAGAAATTTCCTTGGGAACCGTTCTATGGCTTCAAAACTTGCAAAATCTATCATTTTCGTGCCTTTTTACATTCATTTTTAATAAAACTAAGAAAGTGAAGATTCTATGCCAAGTGAAGCAAAAATATTAAAAATTGCATAAAATCATTTAATTAAGCCCAAAATATCATATAAAATATAGGCAAAAATGTGATGTAAATGCAACTCATTACTTACCAACTCAAGAGGATGCACAAGAGACATCATTAAATGAAGATACAAATAAGTATGAAGAAGAAGAAGACTATCAACAATCTCCCTCAACACGTGCTGGATCTTCATCATCTTCTCCAAGTTCAATACCGGTAAGAATGAGACGTTTAAGTGACATTTATGTTACTTGTAACTTTTGTGTTGTAGAATCAGAATGCTTTGAACAAGCAGTCAAGGAGGAAGTATGAATAAATGCAATGGAGGAGATAGGGATGATTGAGAAAAATGAAACTTGGGAGTTGATTGACAAACCAAAAAGAAAGGATGCAATTGGGCTCAAGTGGATTTACAAGACAAAGACAAATCTGGATCGCTTCATACAAAGATTCAAGGCAAGATTAGTGGCAAAAGAATACTCACAAAAGCCGGGAGTTAATTATCAAGAGACATTTGCACCGGTAGCAAGACATGAGACAATAAGAATGTTGATTGCATTACCTGCATACAAAAGTTGGAAATTACATCAACTTGTTGTAAAATCGGCTTTCTTGAATGGAGTGTTGAAAGAAGAATATGTATGTTGAACAACTAAGAGACTTTGAAGTTCAAGGTAAAGAAGAAAGAGTTTACAAGTTAAAGAATGCATTGTATGGGTTGAAACAAACACCAAGAGCATGGTATGGAAAATTGATGCATATTTCACCTATAAAGAATTCAAAAGAAGCCCAAGTGAGCCAATACTCTACGTCAAATATGGTAAGCATGGTATGCTTATAGTTTCTCTTTATGTTGATGATTTGATCTTTACTGGTGATGATGAGAAAATGATGCATGAGTTCAAAAAATAGATGATAAGTAAATATGAGATGGATGATTTGGATTTACTTCATTATTTTTTGGGCATTGAAATTGATCAAAGAGAAGATGGTGTGTTTATCTCTCAAAAGAAGTATGCTCAAACTATTCTCTCCAAGTTCAAGATGGAGAATTGCAATCCGGTATCAATACCTTTGTTAGTCATTGACAAATTGGTAAAAGATGATGGTAGTGGAAAAGTGGATAAAACACACTATAGAAGCTTGGTTGGAAGTTTGTTATATTTCATGACTACAAGACTCGATATCATGTATGCTTCCGGGTTATTGTCAAGATTTATGCATCCACCAAGCAAAATACATTTTGGAGTTGCAAAGAGAGTATTGCGATACATTAAAGGTACTAAAGATTTTGGGCTCGTGTATAAGAAAAATGAGAAAGAAAAAGTTGTATTGTTTAGTTTTTGTGATAGTGATTGAGCCAGTAGCATGGATGATTTGAAAAGTATTTCCGGGTATGCATTTACACTCGGGCATCAAAGCAAGATTGAGTGTCATATTCTTCCATCGAAGCGAATATATGGCAGCAAGTGAAACTACAAAGCAAGTTGTGTGGTTGAGAAGAATCTTATAGGACATGAGTGAGAAACAAGAGAAGACCACAACTCTTTTCTGTGATAATAAATCTGCCATTGTCATATCAAAGAATTTAGTTTTTCATAGCCGGACAAAACACATCAACCTCAAGCATCATTACATTTGAGAAGTAATTGAAAATGAAACAATTATTGTGAAACACATCAACATCAATGATCAAGTTGCGATTATTTTTACTAAAGTATTTCCATGTATGAAATTTAATTATCTTAGAGATTTATTAGGAATGAAAAATAATAACATTAAGAAAGAGTGTTAAATTTAATACTACATATGTAAGCTTATTATTGGGTAGTCCATACTTATTAAGTGTGGCCCATAATTGAATTAGCGCATCTCAATGTACTCATCACAAATTCTGAAATAAACAGTTGAATGCGACAGTCTCGGCTCGGCAACATTTGCAGCCGCCTCTGTTTCGATCTAGAGTTTTGTTCTGCAAAGATACGATTAATTTAGTAGACAGATCTGCGACAAGAACATTGATTGATTTACAAGTGGAAGTGACAAGCAATGAAGCACTTGTGAATTTGATTAATCAAAGAAGATGAAAGCTTATCATGAATTACGAACAACGGAAGGAGGGAAAGGTACTGACAATATTGTAAGCGTACGGTGTACTGCAAATCGTCATGAGCAAGCACTCTGAAATTGTCAGAGCTGCAGACACTGATCATCCACTTCATTTGTCAGGCTAATTAGATTATTCTACTTAAGTGGAGAAGTGGCTACCTCCTCCAGCCACTACACATCTGTAGTTAGGATGAATTTAAGATAGAAAAGTTTAGTTGGATGAACACATTAAGAACTGATCATCTAGGATCCCACTTTAAAGTACATGTTCGTTGGTTGTAGTGAAAATTATAATGAAAGCTACTTGATCTATAAGGAAACAAACTAATAAAGAGTATAGTTGTAAACTTTAATGAAACAAGTAACAACAAATTTGTATTCTACTTGATGACATCACCCCCACTAGAACATTAGAGAAGTAAATTAATGCCAACTTGTGAAACAAAATACAATATGGTATCCTCCTGTGTATTCCATAGTGTATGTATGACTAAAGCAAACTACTAAAATGATATGCACATATCCAACAAAAAGACTACTAAGTTCTAACTTTTAGGATACCTAAGTTCATTTTTGTACTTCTCTAATACTCTTTTTGAATAAAGCATCCAATTATATTCTCTAGGCAAGGGCATTTTGACACTTTTGGCCCCTTCTTTCTATTAAAAATAACTCAAAGAGTGTCTTTGAGCCTCAAAATTTCAAGATATTTAGTAGATGTCAATGCTTTTCTCAATTTTAACAACTTAACTACTAGTATAGTTGAAGTAGCATCATTATTATAGGAACTAGAAACTAATGTAGCTATGGAGTCAGAGAGTGCAAAGGTCAAATTCAAAGTAGTAGAGAGTACGATCAGGCCAAATTAGAATTTTATTAAGAAAAACGAAAGTTGAACTAAGAAAAGTACAAGGATGGCCATAAGGTTAGACTAGAAAAGTCGAACAGGGATTTCAATATGCAAATTTCCGTCAAACTATGACTATTATGTGGTTGGTGTTCCTTCGAATTCAAACCCTCATTTTTCTTCTACTTCAATTAGATGATTAGTTAAAGTCATGTGAAAGATTTCCATCTTAATTTTCTCTGCATATATTATTATGTTTTTAATGTCAAAGAGAAATAGTTTAATTTTTATTAAATATTTTTTTTTGTTTAACTGGTTAAAGAGTGAATTTAGAGCATCTATACAGCTTTCATTTTTGAGCCAACAATGGTGAATATTTTGACCTATAGCGCACCCTAATAAAGTATGATTCAAAGTATAATGGCATAGTGGTGCAATTAATGACCACTTAAAGCGTGTCAATGAAACCGTACCAAATGGACTACGGAACGCATTTTTAATATTTTTATTTTTTATTTCCACTTTTTCATTATTGATGAAAGTTGTTTCTAGATCCTTCTAGTTATTTGGATGCGTTGCGAAGAAGGGCTGCAGCTCGTGGGACCAACCAACCAAGTGGCCAACCAGCGTTGCGTGCGTGGCAAATTAGCAAATCAAATTAGCCTAGGACCGGTGAATCTAACAAACGAAGCTACGCGTATATTTCCTGTTGGATTCGGTGTTGACTCCGAGTTTTAGGTGTGGGCGTACTGTTTTGTCCGCTGCGTACCACGACTCTGTTTCCCACTTGCGACACGAATGAATCATAGTTTGTCGAAGGTGTTAAGAGAATGAGAACCCTCACTTGGGAGGAAAGAAAAAAGAAAAAAACTGATATAACAGAAAAATAAAAAATAATAATAATTTTTTTTACTTTAAAATTAAAATAATTGTTATAATTTAATAAAATAAAATAAAATAAGATAAAAATGTAGATATATGTTTGATTTAAATATAATATATTCATTAATCATTGATAAAGAGCTTATAAAAATAGAACTATTTTATTTACAATAGGGAAAGTAATATAGCACTCCAAAGAAAATAGTTGTTACGCACCGACGCACACATGCGACAAAATCACTAGCCGACAAAATTGAAATCGAAATCTGATTTCGGTGGCCAACGCGTGCGTCTTTTTCCTATCTCCTCCCTGTAGCCACGAGTCGCTCTCGCCTGCAATTCTTTTCCCTTTACTCTCCCGTGATTCTAGAGCAAGGTGATTCCCCTTCCTTGCTATTTCTACCCCTCTCCTCACTGCTACGCTCAATCATTGCATGCCAACTCCCTAGCGCACGCAAGCCACAATCCTCACGCAAGCTCCTCCACGCAATCCTCTCCGTTCACACGACGTCTCTCTCCACGCAAGCTTCACTCGCCGCCTCCGTCTTCACTCAACGCCCAGCCCTCTCTTTGCCCCCATCCTCCATCCAAGCTGGCGTCAAAGCTTTGGCGACAGGCATAGCAGCGCCGTCCACCTTCTCCACCGCCTTCGTCTCCCTCCTGCCCGGCGATTCCAGTTGTGGTGACGAGCTTTCCACCGTCTGCTTCTTCCCTCACTTTCTTCCCCTCGCGTCCAGTGAGATCCGGCTGTTGGCGGCGAACCCAAACCCACTATCGACGTCGCCCGTTGCTCTCCCCATCTCCCCCGCTGCTCAACCGATGAGTGTCGTGTTGAGCTGCGTCCGGCGACACCCTACAATGCCGCCTTTCTTCCCTCTCGCTGTTGTGTTGCTAGTGAGAACGTGACAAACGTCCATTGAAGCTTCTTCCAGCGCCGCCTTCATCCTCCTCCAATGCCGGCGATGAGCCATCGAACTCCGGCGAGGGCAGCGACAAGACCGAGAACACCTACGGCCTTGCCCTGCACTATTTGTGCTGACAAAACACTGTTCCGGCGAGTCTTCGATGACTCATAGAAACATTCCGAAGTGAGTTCCCTGATCTTCGGCTCTTCTGTGGACTTAACTCGAAAGTTACTGTTCCGGCAGCGGAGTATTGTTCCGACGAACTCCAAAATCCATGCCGACGCCTTGACTTATGTGTTTGGACTGGTTCCTCGGTTTTTCAATGATCCCGTAGTGATTTATGTTCACACATGGCTACGGACTAGGTTAGTACCCTAACCTTACTTAGTACGTATATATATGAACACATACGAATAAACCCAAACATACGTATTAAATGGATAACTGTTAAACAACCTAGAGCTAATCAGATTAATCTAATAAACTAGGATTAGCGTGATTAATGATGATTAAAATGAGACACTTTGACTTACACCTTGATTAACCTTAACCCGCTAGGACCTATCGTGTGGTACGCGTGATTTTTGGTTGGATCCTTATATTGTTTGTCTACTATTTGAGGCAGGGTCCTTTCCTGCCTTTGTTTATGGGGTCAATGCATGCTTAGATTAATGGCACCTTATCTTAAGTTCAATTCATTGATTTGTATCTTATTCAGTTGTAGTCTTACCCTACCTTTTTGGACATACATATGATTGCATGCTTCCTTATTTTAGTTTCTGATGTATAATTGCTATTGCGGCATGATGTTATGATTATTTGTATATGAATATTAACCATTTGTTGAGCTCTGTTTTATTCTGTTTGCATGATTATATTATGTTTCCGGTTGGACTGGTGGTGGTGGTTAGACTAGTCGACTGATGTCTATTTCCGTAGCTCGATGAGGTAGAGGGCAACACGTTTTGTATACTGGCCACTGGCTATAGTCGTGGTATGTTAGGACCACTAGTATTATATGCCTTCGGATTGCGTAATTTCCGAAGGGTCATATAATGACTTTGGGGTAATTGGTGTTGGACGCTACACCAGCGGATTACCGACAGGTAGCAATCTCCTTTGTTCAAAGCTGACACTGGGGACCACTTTTCTAAGAGTGTGTGTCCTATGGGACGATTGGCCTAGCTCAATTTTATACTTGTGCATATTGCTATACTTTCCATATTTTGTTTATTTGTGTTATATACTTATTGTGCACTTAGAACACTGGTAGATTTTGAAAATAACTTTACCTATTGTATATGCATCATATCTCTCTTTATTTCTACTTAGTTCTTCTGGCTAACCCCCCTATTCTTTCTCTTCCAGGTTCTGACGCCACTACTCTTGGAGCTGAATAGATAGTTAGTACTAGTGGCCACCACAGGGGTTGTATTTATTTATTTTCTGTCACATTATTTCATTGAAGCTATATTATATCTGTTGTTGTATTTCTGTATGCCTAGTCGTGGACCAGATGACGTTATTGTATTATGATGTTGTATTTTAGTTATGTTATTTTATGGTTTGCATTGGTATATGTCGTTGACTTTACTGGTAGGTTTGACCCGTCACATCCCGAAGGTGGACTTTCTGGGTGTAGGCCCATGAGCCATGTCGGGGCGTGACAATTTTGGTATCAGAGGATTAGGTTAAACTTGAACCTAGGATTGGCCTTAAGGACTTAGGATAAACATAGGAACTTAGGATGCAATCTTAAATAAATTACCTATGTTCACACTAATTGTGATATCCATGTTTTCATCATACTATTTTTAAAGATCATCAAGTAACTCTTATTTTCTTTGATAGCTGATAGAATCACATTATATGGTAAATGACAATCATTTTCGGAGTATAAATGCATTAAATTCACAAAGTTGGTAACTAAGTGTGACGGCAATATTTCATCTTATAATCTCATTATGTAGGATTATATAGATTGTATACACCTATAGCTAATACCCACACTAGGAATCATGGGGAATTATGTTAATAGAAAGGGGCAAAATGATAAATTTAAGTATTTAACTATGGAATAGAAGACATTATATTAGTAGGGAACTTGAGTAAGTTTTGGTGATGTATAAAATAAAGAGAAGAAGAAAGAATACAAGTGAAATGAAAGGAAAAAAAAACACCTCATGCTTGCCTTCAAGCCACCTCAAGCTTGCTTGAGTGACAAGGTGATGACACATCATGCTAGAGGATTACTATTGGTGCACAAATGAGGTAAATGTAGGAAAAATATATATATAATTTTGACAGAAGCGTTTGGCTTGGAGAAGAGTGGATTGAAGGTGGTAAATTGGAGAAGAAGTGGAGTAAAAGCTGAATTTTACCATAAAGCAAGTTTCTACTGTTTGCTCTATATTTGAGTTTTCAAAAGTATTATAAATTGGAAAGAAAATTAAGTTTATGATTTATTGACCTGAAGAATATTCTAATACTGAAATCAAATGAATTTTCCAAAGAATTTATCATAATCGTGTAGAATGTGTCAAATAAGTGATTATGGTATTGTGATTCATGTATATCTGACCTCTTCATGGTTTTGGTAATGTAACTTTGTCTATACAAATGATTTTTAAATAAAATTTACTTTGGGTAAAAGCTAACTTGAATAGATTTCCAACACATCATATATTATATAGTGTAAACTCCAATAACAGTATCAAACAAATAGGATGATTCAATACATGTTTCCTGGAATATAAGGCTGACCTTCTTGTAGTATTTTTCTTGTAGCTTTTGATCTGCAGATTGGTTTCGAATGATATTTGTTCTGACCGAAAGAAGACTCGAATATCTTTCCAATGAGTCATACATTGCATATATTTGAGACGATCTATATTGTGAAACATACAGTAACTTTCAGCTCATTGATTCTGTCAATGTAGAATTGGGCAGTCTAACCTTTCGTCACTTGATCTGCTACAACTTTCTATATACTTTGCCAAATTGCACAAAATTAGATTTTCTAGAAACTAGGTTCAAATACCATTCCAATGATACCTATTTTGTATGGTTACCTATCGTATGTCCCATTGATTCAATTGAATGCATTTACTGGTCATGTTTGATATGTTCTGCTCTTAAGGCCTGTTTGGCCCCACTTTTAAGCTACTTTTAATCAGCTTTTAAGCATAAAGTAGAAAAAAAAAACTGTTTGGTAATGAAAAGCAAAAGCAGAAAAAAATAGCAAAAAAGTAGAAGTTGGAAAATCGATAATTTGAAGCTTTTGCAGCTTTTGTTTCTTCAAAAAAATAATTTACATTAAAGAAAAATAAAATATATTATTATTTTAAATAATTTAAAATAATATATATATTTATTATTTTAAATTTTGATTGTAGTTAAAAAGCTATTAACCAAACATCTTATAAATTTTGACAGTACAGCACAGTGCAGCACAACACAGTTTAGCACAGTTATAAAGCTATTAACAGCGGGGCCAAACAGGCCCTTAGTATTATGACTAATATAGTACAAAGTGTCCTGATCCTTGTGCTCCACTCCATGTTAATGATCATCTCATCTATGTATTTGAGTTTTTTATTTGATTCATGCTACTACCATTGTACTTGACATTTGAGCAAAGGATCCTAAAGACTTTGATATGCACCTTTGATACTTTGTACCTATGATCATGTTGTAAGGGCAATTATATGAAGGCAACAATACCATTGTGTTACTTTGATTTTGTTATTATATCATTATTCTTTGGCCCTTAGATCTTATAGTGGGAAAATGATGTGATCCCATTTATGGGAATTGTGGCTATGGATGTGGAACTAAGTGCTATATTAAAAATAATGGAGACCACCTCTTGAGTCCATGGGAGCCACCTCTAGAGTCATGCTTCCAAACGTGGAAGACTATGATGTGATGTGTTCCCACTAATCTATGATACATTTATACTCATGAGGTTGTGATATCTCCTTTTGTTTATGTGATACTTTGATAGTCATGAGGTTGTGATATGATCCTGAGTTTCTATACAACTTTAAACACCCTTAAGTTATGATATTATCATTTGTTGCAATACCTTATGGAAACATGAGTTACTGATATTGTGATTTGTTCCTATGATGCTTGTGGTTTTCATATGTCATTGATATCATCCTTGTTATAATATAATTAGGACGTTATTATCACTTTGTATGATAGTTTCTTTGCACATTATGAAATGAGTAATAAAAATATGTATTCTTGTGTATGGGCAATGTAGTTCTTGCTGAGTTTCATAACTCACTCTTTTGACCTTATTTATTATACAGGTTAATCTATGGTTGCTTTCCTTGGGGCAAAGAAGGAGGTGTTAATAGAAATGTTTATGTGTTAAGCTTGTTTTAATGTAATGCCATGTTGATGTGCTCGTGTAATTATGTTTTGTGTTGTATATGGTGAGTTTGAGTAATTTTATTAAGGTATCACTCTGTGACATTGTAACCAGATGTATAATGAAAGTTGATATTTAATACATCTTTGTTGGTTGGATGAGGTTGGTTGAGTTTGTTACGTGATATTGTTACTCCTCTAGAAATGTATTAACATTGTCAATAGGTGGTACAAGAATTTATTCAATCTGATTAGATTTGTTTGATCTTGGGAAATTGTAGTGTGTTAAACCGAGACATTATTATTTTTTCTCATGATTATTTCTAGGGGTGTGACACTAATTATCCTTTAATGACTTGTTATCTGTTATACAAAATGCCACGCAGAGCACGCAGAGGACGTAGTGCTGGATGATTGCCTAACTTGGCCAGAGACGTATTAAATCTACCTTTGCATTGGATGCGAAGGAGCAGCTGTTCCGGTGGAACTAGTGTCCCTCCTCCAGCAGCTCCATCATCTCCTGAACCTAAGCAGGTGCACAATGTAGCCGAAGATGAAGGTCATGCGGTGCAGCCAGGATATGGTGCTGACTACTTTGAGGCCTGGATGAACATGGCGAATCGGTTCACGGACCTGGGCTACAAACGATTTGGAGTCTTCTTGGGTCAACCTAATCCCTGGGAGGCAATGTGGTGGATTCAAAGTGTGACAGACCCACTTGACATGCTGTGCTACCTCAAAGAGCAACGCGTGGGCTTATTGGTTTATTTCTTCGTTGATGATGCCAGAGACTAGTGGGATTTCTCGTCTCGATGGTTGACGATGAATGATTCGACTAGGACGTTTTCCAACAATGCTTCCACGCCAAATACTTCCCATCTACCTTTCAGGAGAAGTTGCGCCATAAATTCTTGACGTTAAAACAAAAGGGACGACTGGTGGCCATGTACATTGCCGAGTTTCAAAGGTTGGACAAGATGTTCCCCGAACTGATCCTGACAATGGTGGATTGATCCAAGCAATTTATTAGGGACTTGATCGACCTCTTCAATGGTGGACTGATCCAAGCAATTTATTAGGGACTTGATCGACCTCTTAACACGTTGGCTCGAACTGCTGATCCTAAGGATTTTCAAGTGATGCTTGATATGACCCGACAGACTGAAGAGTCTGATGAATTTGACGAGCCAAGGAGCCGCAAGGGCAAAGCTTCTACATCTAGTAGCCGCCGAGATTTCGTGCTTTTTGCTAGTCGAAGCCGACCGACTTCGAGAGCTAGCTATCGGGATATGGAAGCGGGCAGGAAATCTTGGGCTCCCACTTCTATGTCCTAGCGATTTATTTGGTCTCCTCCGAGTATTGGCTTCTCTCCTCCTGCCTCCTCTAGGACATGCTATCGGTGCAGTGAAGTTGGGTATGTTGCCAAAACATGTCCACTTAATGCAGTCCAATGCCATTATTGCAGAGGTATAGGGCATTATAAGGGTAATTGCCCCATTTGGGCACACAGTTGCAGGTCCCATAAGGAACTTCACAAGGTTCGAGGTAGACTCGCACCAGACCTCCACGATTTGACCGTCGACCCTCGACTCAGCAAAGGGTGTCGACTCAACAATCTGGAGTAGCGTGTGCATACGCCTTTTCTCAGCATGACGCCCAGCGTGCCTTTCAGTGCTACAAGGTATAATTTCAGTGTACGACATTCCTGCATGTTTATTGATTGATACGGATAGCTCGCATTCCTTTATCTCTTATGCCTTCGTGAAGAAGATACATCAAAAACCCGTATTAGTATAGTATGACATGACAACTACTGCGTGTGTTGTTTCCGATGGCTAGCAAGTCGTGTCGACGGCGTCTGGGAGCATCATGCGACTTCTCCCGAGATCGGAGGGGAGATCGAAGGAGGGAGGGGAGCTTGAGCGAGGGAGGCGTCGATCGGAGGCGGGAGGTAGTTGCTTGTGGAAGCCGAGCGATGGAGGGGAGATCGAAGGAGGGAGGCAGCTAGAGAAGGGAGGTGAGGTCATAGGAGCGATGAAGGTGGAGATCGGAGAAGGGGCTTGAGCAAGGGAGGAGAGATTGAGCGAGGGAGGCGTCGATCGATAGCTAAGAAGAAGGCAATAGCATGAGCGAAAGGGGAAAAAAGTCTAGGAGCAATGCGTGATGCGATCGGCGCGTTTTTCCGTTCAATATGGACAGAAACAAAAGTGGGAAAAAAGCATAAATTTTTCCCTCGAGTTTTCCTCCGCCTATTTCTTTCTATCCAAAGAAATGATATAAAACTCTATTTTCTTTCTTTTCTCTCGATATTTCTTTTCAAAGAAACATGTTGTAAATAATTTCTTATGTAAGGGTAATAATACACTTTTTATTTAAATTTTTATATTAAATATACTAAAAAATATTATACGATACTTTTCCACTCTATCGGGCGACTTACTTTTCTAACAAGTAAACAAAACCATAAAATAATTCATAGGATACGTGTCATTGTCTTAATCGTGACTTTGGTTGTGACTTAAATGGTATAGGACCGCTTTTGAGTTGTACCCCCACTTGTACCTTCTTCTTCCACAATGAATTTTAAAATCCCCATATTCCGCTATAAGTACCCACTCACGAGAAAAGCGACTTCCCCCACCACCGTACTCTTTTTCTTTCCTTCCTACCTCACCCTCCAACTCCTCCGCCGGTGCATGCAAAAGAGAGAATGATCCGGCGGTTGTCGAGAGTGGCGGACTCCTCCCAGTACGAGGCGCTGCGAAGGCGGCGCCCGGCTCCGCAGGGTTACGTCCCGGTGTGCGTGGGGGAGGAGATGGAGCGTTTCGAGGTCCGGGCCGACCTTCTCGGCCGGCCGGCCTTCCTCGGGCTGCTGCGCCTCTCTGCGCAGGAGTACGGCTACGAGCAGCGCGGCGTCCTCCGCATCCCCTGCCCCGTCTCTCTCTTCCGCCGCATCCTCGCCGCCGCTACCTCTGCCGCCGGCTCCGGCGGAGAGGAGGAGGAGCAGGCGGAGGAGCTGCTCCGGTCCTTCGACGAGCTCTTCCTCGGTTCCTCCGACGACTCGAGTTGATCTGGTCACTGACGCGACCGATGGCACTTGGCAGTCTGTTTTTGTGTTCTCGTTTCTGCCCTTGGTTGTACGATGTAGAAAACATATGTGTACGTACTTACGGAATTTCATGGTGGTGTATTTGTAGCACGTGACTTTTTTTAACTCGGTATCCTCGATTTCTTTTTGTTATGTAAATGTGAATTTATTCATAGACGATATTTTTGCAAATACTTATAAAATATTGCTAAAATTATACATTCTGTTTATAAAGCTAACAAATCTTTAGCATTTATTATATTAAATGATTATTTAATTTATTAATCACATAAACCTGTCTTTATAGTTTTAAGAATACCTTACATAGTTTTCAAAATAACTAGTGTATATATACATTTAATATTTTACAAATATGTTGAAATATATAAAAACAACCTTATAAACAAGAATTTTAGAAACTAAACAAGTTGAAGAAGTCTCTATGCCCATATGGCCAAGAAGGACATGCCCCCGATGCCCAAGAGCACAGCTACATATGCCCAGAGCTGCAGCCTCAAGTCTCCTTGTAGCCTCGAGCCCATGAAGTCGTATGCCAAGAGGTCCACCAAAGCCATGTAGTTGAGTAACCCCGCAGATGAAGCATTCAACAAGCCGACAACGATCAGAGCCGTGGGCCCATTCTCTGTGTACACGTTGGATAACCCAATGCCAAGTATGATCCCGAATGGTGTCGTCGTGGCATAGAAGAATGCCAGGATGGACTTCATCTTCACCCCGTACTCGGCCTGCAATTACCATAGTATATGTATATTCAGAAATGTTGAATTCGGCAGTCTAGAGCTTTATAATCTTGTTCATGTACCTGAAGAATACAGCCACCGAGACCCATTCCTTCGAACAGTTGGTGGAAGCAAATGGCAGCCACTAAAGGTCTAATGGTGCAGGTGTTATGAGAGGATCCCATTGATAACCCTATCACCACAGAGTGCACTATGATCCCCATCTCCAGCATCTGCAACGATAATTTCGAGTAATTATTGAATAATTAGCTCATAGTTAAGCAATCGATCCAAGATCCCAAGCTAACCTGCGCTATAATGCGATTCCTGAGCAAGACGGTTTCCTGCCCACCCTTGCTTTCGAGATCAAGCCGCGGCGCTCCGCAATGGCCGTGCCCGTTCCCGTGTGGAACCGGCATGTCATGGTTTGTGTTTTCATCGTTGGCCACTGCGGTGGTGCCGGTCTTCCGCCTTCGGTTGTAGAACGTGAGCATCAGCGTGTCCACCATCAGGGCGAACACGGCCGACAGCATCGCCACGAAGCCGGTGAATGGGAACTTCCTCCAGGGTTTCTTAGGCAGGCACGGCGAGGTGAGATCGTTGTAGGAGTCCGGCATCACGTGCATGTACCCGGTGGCGAGGATTACACCCGACGAGAACGCCTTCGCGATCACCAAGAGCTTGCTCTCCTGCCGAAGCGCTGGGATGAAGCGTGAGAGGAGCGGCAGGCAGATGCCGATAAAGCTCGCCACGAGGATGGACGCCAGTGCGATGATCTTCAGCCTGAGCGCCTCCGGCTTATTGTGGCACTTCCCGACGAGACCAACGGCGTCGCACTTCAATCGTGAGGTGTCAGTGTCGTTGCCCGCGGAGGTGGTGGCGGAGGCGAGGAGGAGGAGGAGCAGGAGGAGGAGGGCGGTGAACGAGCAGGAATTAGCCATTCTCCTCTAATTCTTTTTCGATCCTGGTTTGCGGCAGATGATCAAGAGACCAGGGGACTGTAATTTATAAACGTAGGCTGATTGCATATTTGCATGGGCTGCTGTTCAAACAGTTGACTTTGTATTGCATGGGAAGAGGGAGAAATGGCGGAGATTCGTGGAGTGGCGAGTGGCTGTGAGGTTTGTGAAGGATGATTAGGTTTGGCGGGTGGCGGCACGGGGTGGACAACATGCTTGCCTGCGGCGGTGGCGTGTCGTTGAGGCCTCCACTGTGCCTGCTGGCCATGGGAGATGAAGGATCAATTCCAACGCGCACGAGCGGGCTGACGTGGCTTAATCATGTCAACGAATCTCCCATGTCAACGTGTTTGATACCCTTTTCAATAATTCTATTATTAAAAAATAATAATAATAATAATTCTATTATTAAATTTTAAAACAAACTCTTTTAACCTACATAAAAAATAGTTAAAACTTGTATTTTTCTTGTACATGTTGAATACTTGATGAAGATTTTCTTTAATTGCCTCCTCTTTGTTTTTAAAGAATTGTTTTATATATTTGTTTTTTTAAATAAAATTATAGTTAATAAGTAACACATTGAATATACAAATAATGTGAAAGTTTACATAAATTTCTCTGTCGACCAAAATTATTTAAGCTTAATTTATAAAGATTTTATGTTTGCTTTGAATCTCTCAATTTTCAATTATCTGTCTACCTATTCAAAAACCTCCCTGAACTTTTTAAAATTTTTTTTCTTCTCTTTTCTTTCTATGCTTTCAAGAAAAATAGAAAAAAAATTCTTTTCAATTGTACTTTCTATATGTTCGCCTTCTTTTCAATTTGACCCAGGAGCATTTGACCGCCGCACAGATTTTAAAGTATGATTAAACACACCGATTTGACTCCGCCTCAAAACATTTTAAGCTCCAGAGTGCTTAAAAGTTTTCTTCTCCGATTCTTCTCCTCTATTAGTTGATGTAAAAGCAACAAATTAAACTCAAATTGCCAGAAAATTAGACAAGAAATTGAAGATGTCCAGTCTCCTCTTTTCAGGCAGCGTTGATGCATGGAGCCCGAGCAGCTGGGTTCCATTCACTTTTCTGATCCAAAATAGAACACATGCACAAACGCAACACAAATCATCAAGGATTCAGGGTCAACGGCTAACGAGATATATGTCGTTGGTTCTCCACTGGGCTGAGCTCGTCGGAGTAGGCGTCGTCACTGGATCCAGAAAGGCGGGGGTCGTACTCTGGGATCACCCCGCTATACTCGCCGGTGAAGTCTGGGCTTGCCAGCACTACTTTCCTGATCCTGTTCATGCTGGTGGTGTAGGAGCTGGATTCATACTCGGAGCCGGAACTCAACAACATGCTCTGCCCTGGCCTCATTCCCTCGTTCAACTCTTCCAGTGACACATTGCCTTCAAGTGCTCTCACAATCTGTACGTAAATTTGTAGTCCATTCATGTATAATCGCAAATATGCATATTAATTCTCATAAGGAAAAGCAATTACAAAACAGAACCTGACTCATTTTGGGGCGCTTCTTTGCAGAATGCCGAACGCAAGCTGCAGCACACGCCACCATTCTCGCCATCTCAACGGGGTCATAGTTCCCATTTAAGCGCAGATCGGCGATCTCATCATAATCTCCATCAGCCAAAGCACGCGACAATAGTGGTCTAGCCTGTTTAATCAGTAATGTTATCAACTTATCTATTTCTTCTAAAAAAAGCTATTAGATTGTGTTTATAAGTTAAAGGGCACAATCACCCAATCCACCAAGCTATCCTCCATGAATGTATGAGCATCCACAGGTCGGCGTCCTGTTATTATCTCAAGAAGCATTATTCCATAGGAAAACACATCTGATTTCTCTGTTAGCTTTCCGCTTGATGCATACTCTGGGGCCAAATATCTTGTCGCCATCGTAAAGAAAAAGTTACGAGATCATTCATCTATCAATCAGAATTCATGTGTAATGAAATAGAAACAGAGCACTCACCCAAAGGTTCCCATAACCCGCGTTGAAACATGAGTGTGATTGTCTGATGACAGCTTAGCCAGCCCGAAATCTGCCACCTAAAATGTTTTTACATCGATTTTTTTTATGGGTTAAACTCAGGCACAAGAAGATTGCTTGCAGATTATTCAAATTCAAACTCGCTTACCATGGCTTCAAATTTGAAGTCTAGAAGAATGTTGGCGGACTTGATATCCCGGTGAATGATTCGAGGATGGCCTTTACAGTGAGGGTTGAATCAAACAAATTAGACAAGACGAAGAAGCAAGGACAAACATGTAGATGCCTCAAAAAGTTCTAAGAACAGGGACTCACAATCTTCGTGCAAGTATGCGATGCCTCTGGCTGATCCTAATGCGATTTTGAGTCTTTTCGGCCACTCCATCACTGGGAGTCCCTTTGCTGCACCATTTGGTAAGGCATTTGCATCAGATTATGGAGCATTTAGCTAAAGGATTGAGCAAGCAACATTGAACCAGTACTGACCATGCAGGTGATACTCCAGTGTTTTATTTTGAACAAATTCATACACTAGAATCCTATGTGAACCGCAAATGCAGTAGCCGACAAGAGACACGAGGTGGCGATGGTGAACGCGACTGATGATATCAACCTCAGCATGGAACTCCCTCTCTCCTTGCCCGCTCCCTGACTTGAGTTGCTTCACTGCAATATCCTTGCCATTAGGCAGAACCCCTTTGTACACATAGCCGAATCCTCCCTGTCCTAATAGGTTCGCATGTGAGAACCCACTGGTTGCTGATACAAGCTCCTCGTAGGTGAAGGTGGTGGTTTTGTTAAGCCCCAGAGCAATTGCAGGGGAGGGAGGCGGCAAGGGAGTGCCAAGTGGGGTAGAAAAACCTGAGTTCAATTCATCACTATTCATTATATTAGGAGGGTGCTGCTGAGGCCACCCTCCTCCATGCAAGGGGCCTGGGCTTGGTGTAACCTTGACTGAATGTTCAGCGTTGTGCCAAATTGGAGCTAGTCCAGTACTAAAAAAGCCACTGTCTACAAACACAAGGCAAGTTTGAGATCATGGTCGATAAGAATTAGAACAAGTAATGTATAGTTTGGTTTCATCACCTTTGTATCCTGAAGCATCTGCGTAGTAATGCATTGGATTGTGATGCTTATTCTTCTTCTTCTTGTTGTTTCTGTTGCAGCAAATGCACATGATGATCAAGAGGGCAATGAAAATCCCAACTCCTGTGACTACCCCTATAACCACCGTCATGTTCGAATCGGACTCGCGACCTTTAGCCGGAGGGGGCGGGAGTGATGTTTTCGAAGGTGTAAACTTCTCCTTCGCTTCATTCTCAGAAGGAGCAGGCTCCAACGACGACCCAAGCGGCGACGGAGGTAGAGTGCTCATTTGAGACGCATTATGCGGCACCAACGGTAGCGGGGAGCTTAGTTCCGAGGAAGAAAGTGATGATGGGAGAGAAGGGTTACTAGTCGGAGGCGCGCTATCCAACAAAGAATGGCGAGGCAATGTGGAGGAGGCATCGCTCCATGAATTTGAATTGTTCGGTGACGCTAAAGGAGAAGACATATTTGGTTTCCCTTTGGATCAAAATCAAAATGCAATCGACGCCATCGCGCTCCCTCCCTCGATTGTTGTTTTGGTTGAACGAGAAAGGCTGAAGAGGGGAGAGACGGTGCAAGAAGGTTTAGCTTCGTCCTCCTTCGCGCACCCCCTCTCCAATCGCTTGAATGCGATGTAAATTTGTGATTTGGTGCAGGCAATGGCAACGAGAGAGCCATGAAAGGGGGCTTGAATTAAATGGCAGCAAGAAGAAACAGAAGGAGAGGGAGGGAGGGAGGAGAAGGAACAGGACAGCGGAGTACCGATTTTAGTTAATTTGTTGCCTATTGGTTAATAAATTTTGGCTATTTCAAGGTCAACACGGACTGCTGACATGTCAGTTCTGGAAATAAATTATTGGTTGTCCCAGGCTTTGACAAATAGCCATTATGATGGAAACGAATGTGGAGGAGGAGATCAAACTCACCATTAATGGCAGTGTCGTAGAGGAAGGGAGTAGATGTCACACCATAGAATATATAATGATAAATTAATAAATAAAAATTCATATCTTAAAAAAATTGTTGTATGTCCCTTAGTATCAAAATACAAGAACCGGATGAATATGATTAACTTAATTAATTATATAATTATCATACACATCCATATATCAATCTTAGATTTCATCCAAATAATAAGATTCTTTTCCTAAAATGAAACTCTATGTCATATTTCAAACCACTATATTTTTGGAACACTACATACAAAAGTAAGTAGGGACTATACTAAAAAATAATTAAAAATAATATATATATATATATATATATATATATATATTATATAAAAATATGTCATTGAAGTAAAAAGTTTTATAATTAAATAATAAAAATTATATAAAATAAAAAAAATGTAAAATAAAGTATTACATCAATTTTCAAGAGCTTGTTTTTCTATTAAATACTAAACAATAATCATAGAAGATTAACAAGAATAATTATAAATCATAATAATAAGGGGTCAAGTAAAGTTGTAAGGTAGACGAAAAGGAGCGCATTTTCTAGGAAGTCGCGGCTTCCTAGAATTTTAGAAAGCCCTGTACTTAGACCGTTCGATGGGTGAGTGTGCAAATCTCTAAACTTTTCCAACTCTCGTTTTGTGTGTATATTAGGGAATCTCTGCACAACACATTTTGTGTGCACATCATAAAGCATGGTGAACGATATTGATATGGGGATTCTTAACATTATAGAAAGTCGCGGCTTCTTAAAAAAATTTTTCGACGAAAAGGATGTGACTGTTGTTTATTAACTAGCTAATCGCCACCTAATTGAGAGGAGGGGGAGTAGTGTTGCAGTTACAGGGGTTTTGAGGAACATAATGTCACATGGGAAGAGAAGAATTACTTGAGTGAGTCAGCTTGTCACCTATCATCTAGGGATTTGGAAAGGAAAGGCTACGTATGGGTAGGTTGGACATCGACCTCTTCTCTCCTCTTAGACCAAGTTAGTGCAATGAGGGAAGGGCTAATTGCGGCTTATTATGTTTTAATTAGTGTAAGCCATGAGATAATATACAATGCCCTAATAATATTAAACTAATACATGTAAGTATTTGACTTAAATAATATTCTTTTACTTAGTGTAGAGGGAAACACTATTGTAGTTCACAATTTTATGTTGAACACCATGTATAATGTATTAATTTTAATTTACAACCACACACAACATGATTTTCCAATATGTAATTACTGAACACATAATATACTAATTAATATAAATGTAAACAATAGAATAAATTTAAAAAATAAAAACTTGAGGGGGCAACATGCAACAAATAGTATTAATAATGATTTATAATTGGGCAATGAAGGATTTTAAATATATAGTGTTATAAATGTATATAGATATTTAGTATAACTATCTAGAGTCAATGGGGGCATTTGCTCAATATGTGGCTCGAGCCACAGCATACAAGCCCAAAACTTTTGCTCAATGTTTTTTTTTTTTTTTTTTTTTTTTGCTCAATGTTATTACATAAGCAAATGATAACTTCATACAATATTCATTATATTACATATGATGGAAAAACAAAACTTCAACCCATTAATTTGTTTTATCTTCCTAGCCCAAAGCTAATTTGTAAAAAGAGGTTAGACCATAAGGAATGAGCTAGAATGCTCAGCAAGTAATCAAAGATAAAATGATATCAAATCATGAATTATATCAAGTTTTTCCTAAATCATAACATGTCTATTGAAATATTAAATTTCTTAAATAGATCTATTCATAGGATCAAGTAGTAATATGATGGTTTCATATAGAACATTAAAAATTATAATGGAGAGTTAATATATTTAAGCCATAACATTTAAATTGCATACTGAAAAATAATATATAATATAAATCTTTCACCTCTCAGAGAATAATTCATCATCAAGTGAAATTAAACATATGCTGATTGGATCTCATCATGACCCCCACTTTTAAGTGTGCCATTATGCTCTATATAGCACTTAATTCTCATCATGACCCCTACTTTTAAGTGTGTCACTTTGTTCTATATAGTACTTAATTCCACAACTATCTCTAGATAGTGAAATTCTAGAGGTGGCTCCCATAAATTCAAGAGATGATTCTTATTTATTAAGTGTGACACTTTGCTCTATCTAACCGTTAGTTTTACATCCATCTCTTTTCTTCATTTGAGATCATAGAATTATTCACACTACGATCAATTACCTTTGTAGGCAAAGAACATAATTATCATTCATGATACAGTAAGTCTATTGAAACATGTACTGAATCATGAAGTTCAAATAACATGATAACTACCATATGTTCAAAGGATGTGTGTATCCATGGAATTCTAATAGAAGACAATCTATACAAGTACACATTTGTATGATTAGGGAATTCAAAATTTAGTAACTTAGAACATGGCTGACATGGGTTTCCATTACATTATATAAGATAATTTTATATAATATTTATGTGAAACAAAGGATTTTGAATATATTTTTAGAAAAAAATATTTTTTTCCATAAAATGGAGCCGTGTATAAGAAGTTACGAAGTACCAATAGGTTAGTATTATAAAATAAATATTTTAATATTTAAAGGGTCAATTATAATTATACTTATAGATTACTGATCCAAATTTTAAAAATAAGAGCTCTAATTGTAGCTAACTAAGTCTACTTTATAAAAGAATAATCAGTTTCCATTTAATAGTTTCATAATTTGGATATGGATTAATCATTAAATAGAGGTCAAAAGCCTAAGACATTTCTATAGAGTTGACTTGAATTTACTAGACAAATTAGATATCTATCTCAAAAATACACAAACTCAAATCAAATATATTTGACTTGCTTTCTAATGAATTAAATTTCATGAGATTTGGATGCATAAATTGAAAGTTATAACAATTTGAGTAAAAAGGTTAGATTTACCACAATTAGGCTTTTACAGTGCATCTTCATAGTATAAAACATTCTTTCATGGTTTAAATCAATCAAATTTGAGACAATTTGATATGAAAATGCCATGAAGTAGATTTTATTTTCATCAATTCGAAGCAAAAAGAAAAAAAATAATACAAGAAAGATATGATTGCTTGCATAAAGAATAAGAGTCTACAATAACTTGAGTTTAGGGATGCCAATCGGGTTCCATTTTAATAAATATTTGACCTATGCTAATTTAATTATAGGTAATCAGATATCTATTAATTGAGTTCGATTTGAGTACAAGTAGTAAGTATACTATTCGAGTTGGATTCGAATAGGATAGGTCAAATGCCCACTACCTAAACCCGAGTATATATACTAATTATTAAATGATAAAAAATTATTAAATAATAAAAAAATAATTATATAAATATAAATTATAACTAATTTACTAACTCATTACCTATTAATCCACTAACCTATAATCCACCACCCATTAACCCACCAACCTATAACTAAAAAGTAAAAAAAATCCTATCTAACCCTAACCTAGCATTCCACTCTCCAAAATCCCTAGATGTTTCCATCCACCAACCTACATCTCGCAGATGCTCTCTAGCCTGCCAGCCTACTCCTCACTAATGCTCACCAACTCACCTCTAGTCTTCTTCTCATCGATGCTCGTTAGTCCGTCGCCAGCCTTCTTCTTATCGATGCCCACTAGTCTGCTGCCAATGTTCTTCTTATCAATGCCCGCTAGTCTTTTTTGTGTTGATGCCCACTAGTCCGCCACCATTCTTCTTCTTACTGATGCCCACCGGTCTGCTACTAGTTTTTTTCCTGCTAACACTCACCAACTCTTTGCTACCCTACTTATAGCCAACGCCCAATAGCTTACTTTGTTGCTCACTGCTCCCTTTCTTCCCAACAACGTCGCCATGTCACCCACCACCCCCTTCTTCCCAATAATGTTGCTGTGTCACCTAGTGTGGCCAAGTGGGAGGTGGGAGGCCGAAGACAGGAGAGATGGATAGAGTCGGACGCCAGAGGTAGTGTGCCAAGGTGAGAGAAAATTTTTTTAGGGCAGGATACTTTGCTGAAAATTTACAGCAGGGTATCCTATTTTCGAATAACGTTAATGTATTATTGTATAATGTTATACGAATTTTTTTATATTATATGAAAAAATTTAATATCATATATTTTGTATAACATTAATATATTTTTTATATCGTTATATAAAATTTAGTCATATTATATGAAAAAAATAGTGTTATATGAAATCTGATTTCGTATAATATAAAAAAATTTTGTACAATATTATACAATAATACATTAACATTATATGAAAATAGGGTAACCTACTATAAATTTTCCAACAAGGTACCCTGCCTCGAAAATTTTTTCTATGTGAGAGAGTGACATGGCGTGGGAGGCAAGGGATAGGGAGTGGCCAACGTGGCCAGGCAGCAAGGGAGAGCCAGAGCTGGCTTGAAGGGGTGGCATGACTAGGTTGCGAGGGATGGGAGGAGCGAGTGGCAACAAGGTGAGGCTAAGCAAACAAGAAAAAAATTTCATAGGCAAGATCACTTGCCTAGGAATTTACTTAATGATGCTATTATCACCCTTCATCCTACTATGAGATTTGTGCTATGTGTAAATTTTAAAGTTGAGTATGAACAACATAAATCTCAAAGTAGGATGAAGGGGTGATGATAGCACCCTTCTCTAAATTTCTAGACAGTGACCATTCCTAGGAAAATTTTTCACAGATAGGGTTAGGGCAAGGTATAGAATGAATAGGATAATTATTAGGGGTTTGGGTAGTTATTGAGTAGGAAGTATTTTAGTAGGGTCAGGTTCGAGTAGAGGTTTAGGAAAAATGTCGGATAGATAATTGGGTATATGTAGTATAGTATTCATCCAAGTTCGAATATGCATAGAGGAAAAAAAAAAAGTACCCTACCTATTGCTATTCCTGCTTGGGTTTTCCCCTTCTTTCTCTCTCCTTCCGTCACTAGGTTTCTCTCCTTCAAGTTATGCACGAGCAAAGATGCCAATTTTTATCTTTTCTTTTCATATTTATCTCATGTAAATCAAGGAGCATGAAGTGGCATGGTCAACAATAATAAGATTGAATTTTTATCATTTATTTTTATGTCTCTTGATAATTTCTCTGTCATTTCCACCTGATTTAGTAAATAAAATTTACACATGAACTCTTAAGTTTCATCTTATGTTATTCAAGATCCTAAAAATTTTCAATGTAGTACATAGTAATATCACATTTTATAAAGATTTTGTACGTTTACATGAATTTAATTCTCCTACATTATTATTTCTTAAAGTGCAATAAAAACTAAAAAACTACTTTTTAAAGGAATTATCATAGAGGTCTCATTAAGGGTAAAGTCAAATCTACTTATTAGTAATGCTATGGCCTTAGTTATCTAACCAAAGTTCAATGTCAATTTCCTCGTGGAAAAAGAGGTTAATAAACTAAGTTCAATGTCATATGCCCATAACCTTTGCCATTTGTTATTATAACACATGCACATGCAACAAATGATAACTCACGCGTGCAAGTTGAGGTGAGCCATTATCACTTATCAGCGCAAATGGATTGAGTTAAGGTGTAGATAGGAGACTCTATGACGGACCAAGAACAATATCAACATTAATTAGCTTGATTTTTAAGGAAAATCCAAGAAAGAATTATAAAACACTCCACCAAGTTGAAAATGGCAAAATGCTCAATACTCAATATCATTAAGAATGTAATTAACAAATTGATTTGTGATTGTGAATCAAAACTACCCGCAAATCTAATCGTAATGGCTCGTCTGTAATTATTATGCTACTATAGAGCCAATTTTGTAGGCTTCCCTAATAAATGCGACTGAGGAGGGCTATTGAGCCCTTCTTCTTGAAGTTTCTCCTGTAGCTCCGATCCTCGTCGCCGTCGTTCCCTCAGGAGGTTCGTCAGGGATGTGGCGCCGCTGCCTGTCTCGGGGTTTGGACTTCTCCAAGAAGGCATCATCAATCGGGAACGGCGCTCGATTCCTCTCGACTGATACGGTAATCTTCTCGATCTGCTGCCATTCTTATCCTACGAAAAGATTTGAGCTCTAAGATTTGCTTGATCCATCCCAAGTACTCATTCCTCTTTGGATCACGATTCGTTCGCTCTGCGAGGGAGAGGAAAGATCGCTTATTTCATTTCTTCCTGTTGTTTTACTGAGTGTTGGTATTTTTTAGATCGACCCCTAGCTTGCTCAAGTTTTTTTTTTTTACTTCCCATCGTCCCCTTTCGGACTTTATTAATTTATTCGTCATATGCTCGCTGTTCTTTCGTTCATGCAAGATCATCAAGGTGTTGATCGGAATGCTTGTTTGAATACTGGCATTAAGTTTTAATTTCTTATGTAATTCTTGTATAATCACGAGCCCTTTTGACTCACTTTTATGCTCCTCTGTTTTTTGTTTGTTTCTTTGTTTTTCTTACTTGGACAATTAGCTCATTTCGCTGTCTCTCTATGTCTGGATTTATTTATCAAGTCGTCATGTCATTCCTTTTTTTTATGATCTCAAAGCGGGTGAATCAGATTACTAGTTCTGAATTTTGGACATTAGTTTGGTCTTTTCCCTTTTCCAAAGTTTGGTACTTTGGTTCATGATTTCCAATGTCAGTAGCGAGTGGAGGCCAACAAAGCGGCTGATTATTTGTCTACGTTAACCTCTTCATAGATTCAGATCTCCTCTACTCATCGAGAAGCAAGATGAAGTATTGTGGGTTTGAGAAGAGATGGTTAGGTTATTTGACTGAATTGGTGTCAGGTGTATTGGAATTCTTCTGTTTTGTAAGAAAATTTCTTGCTACTAAATTTTCACATCAAGGGTGTTTGCTGAAATATTCTGATTTTTTAATCCATGTGTTCCCACTGGAACAAGTACCAACTTGATGTTCCTCTTTGCTGGGGTGGAAATAGTGTTTATTTTATTTTTACTGCAGTGAGCTAAGTGGGTTGATGTTGTGGTAGTTTCTTTGCAATTATTTCAATTGTATATGTTGAGGGAGTAAATGAGTATGGGATGCATATATCTTCAGGTTTGAGAGGCAATGCGTCGTGTTTAGGGTTTATCTACATCATTCTTGTGTCTAAAACTTTTTTCTTGCCTTTTCTTTGCAAATTGTCTTTTTTTGCAAAAAGAAATGCCTTTCCTGGCCATTCACTGGTGCATAGTATATTTCTGAGCAGGTATTCGATCATTACTAGTTTATTTATATGAGTATTGAATTTCTTCCTATATCTTTTGTTATAATATTCACTTTACAATATGTAGCCTACATATTATGCTGATAATAAGTTGATATCCTTTTTTTTTCCGTAAAAGGAAACTCATCTTTTGGATTTGGGTTTGTGATAAAGGTTGGGCGGTCTTCCTACACTATCGTCGATCACACATATGATGCAGTTGTCGTAGGTGCAGGAGGTGCAGGTCTAAGAGCAGCCATTGGTCTCTCAGAACATGGTTTTAACACAGCCTGCATCACCAAGCTCTTCCCTACTCGGTCCCATACAGTTGCAGCACAGGTGCTAAAAGCGAGTGTTAATTTTTATATCTGGATCAGATTTTAGAATAACAATAGATTCAATCTATATGATGATACATGCTGCATATATTGATGAATAAATATATGTATGTTTGTATATACATGTATATATATACATGTATGTATACATTCATGTGTATATATATGTATGTATGCTTATGTATACATATATACATGTATGTATGCATGCATATATATACATAAACATATATGTCCTTTGTGGTAAGTCAAACATGCTACTCTGCAAATAGTCAGTAGGACAAGAAGATGCAACAATATTAACTAATTTTATAGAAGATCGATTCAGAACATGAGCTACTAGAAAACTGTATGTATATATGTAAAGTTTGTCATATTTGCTGTGCAGATTTATAATCCATGTCTATAAGCAAATGTGTATAATGTGATACCTTGTACAAAATAATGAAAATGAAGCCTATATGATATATATATATAGAAACATGGTTTTGTATATTAGTTAGTAGGTGTACCGGTCTATTATTGGACCCATATGTATGACCCTTTTTTTTTAATTCCTTGCATAGAGTTTTGTTATATTTTCTTTGAAACTGAGAATATTCTAATTCACTTGTATAACTAATGTGTATAATGCATAATCGTATAACAAATAACATAAATGAATTGATAGGTTAATGTTGAAATTTCTAATAATTATTGGAATGTTTTGTGGGACAAAGATGCTAGAAAGCTTAACTAAGATCCTATTTTGTCTGAAGAGTAATTTGATTGGAGAGCTAACTATGGTTTTTGGACAACAATTCCAATTATTCACCGCTGAGGCAACTGTATTGCATACAAATGCTGCTGAGGTTATGCAAATCTTTGCATTCTTGAGTAGCTTTCTGGTAGATTATAGCCATTTCCTCTTTGGTACGAAGAGTATTATGACTGGAGAAGGATCAGGGCTAAGGAGGAGATTGAGAAGAGGAAGGCGAGAACGGTAAAAGAGCAGAAGATTTACTCTAACCTAGTAGAGAAAAAAGCTAGATACCAAATTGAAATAATCAAATTCATTAATAATATCTACCTCCTTCATTATAATTAAACTCTTTTTATAGGCTTTAACCCACACCTAAACATAACTCTTCACTAAACCCACTAGCATGTTAACACATTAACCTACTACCATTAAGCCATTAATAACTAACCTATGGAAATGTAGGATTATTTTATAACTGATTATCTGGTTCAATGAAGCTTATAGTCACCCAAGTAAACTTGGAACGAAGGATGTAGTAGCTACTATTATCATGAAATTTTTTCAGATGTTTGCATTGGAGTAAACTCTAAATTCCTGGAATTTCTACCTATAATGAGAGGTAACAGAAAACCTCTATTTTTTCTTTTCTAATTCTAGATAAGCTGATAAGATGGCAAACCTCATTTCAGTATATAATTTCTTAGTCATATTTTTAGCTTAGACAATGTGAAGAACTTCTTGCAGCTGTAATCATCACAATTGTCTGCTACATGTTACCAACTCCTCCATTTGTTTCTCAAAATCTGGAGAAATAACAAATGAGATTGTAGTCATTCTTTTCTAAATATTAAGTTGGTGCTTCTCCTTGGATTGCTTTTTGTAGTTGATAGGATTGTTAATTGTCTTTGTAGTATTTATTGTTGGTTCAACATACATACTCAATTATGGTAGTAAGTTCCATGCAGGGTGGTATAAATGCAGCTCTTGGTAATATGACCGAAGATGATTGGAGGTGGCATATGTATGATACTGTCAAGGGAAGTGACTGGCTAGGTAATTAACTTTCTAAATCATTGAATCTTCATACTTCATGCATTTTATCTTCATAAACTTGAAATTTTCATGGATGTCTGAGGTTGCATTTGGCGCAGTTGCATTGCATTGCCATAGTTAAATTGTCACTGTAGCATCTACGGTGATTGGTAGAGCAGCCGTTATTACTATGTTATTTTAATTTTAATTTTTAAATATTATAATTAAATAATAGTGATAGGTGAGAGTCTGCCACTTATATTTCTTATAATTAAATAAAAATTTTCTTTTAAATATCTAAATATATAAAATTATTAATTTATATATTAACTAATATATTAATTAATTAAATAAATTCTAATATATAATATAATTAGCAAAATAAATTAAAGTTAAAATTACATATTTTCATAACTAAACAAAACTTATTTTTAAAATTTAAAACAATTATTTTTATAAAATTATTAATTTTTATAACATCAAATAATTAATTTTAATATAAAATTCAATGATTAATTTTATTTTCAAGAAATTTATTTAAAATTATTATATATTATATTAATAAATATATTAAATTTTAATACAAATGTAATATTATATTAAAATAATTTCATATATTTAAATTAAATTTATATATATTATAAACATTTATATATTATTATATATATTTAAAATTTAATTTAAATATTAGTACATTATATATTTAGAATTATATATATTAAAATTTAAATAGATGTAATTAATTGTAATATATATATATATATATATATATATATGTATGTATGTATGTATGTATGATTTTATTTTCAAGAAATTTATTTAAAATTATTATATATTATATTAATAAATATATTAAATTTTAATACAAATGTAATATTATATTAAAATAATTTCATATATTTAAATTAAATTTATATATATTATAAACATTTATATATTATTATATATATTTAAAATTTAATTTAAATATTAGTATATTATATATTTAGAATTATATATATTAAAATTTAAATAGATGTAATTAATTGTAATATATATGTATGTATGTATGTGTGTGTGTGTGTGTGTGTGTGTAATTATTTTTAATAGAAAGAGGGAGCAAGAGAGCTGTAGAAAGAAAACTAGGCGAGGGATTTGAACCATGCCCCTTCCCCAGCTATGCACAGCAGCAGAAGCAGGTCCCCCTGCTGCCGGCTACAATGCAATTTTTGGTATTGTTCCATTGTGCAACAACCTAAACAAGCAACAAAAATGCACCTGCTTCTGCCGCCCTTCCCCACGCTGCAGGAAGCAACACAGAGCTAAATGCAGCCTGATTTGTTGAAATTAAGTGAATGATCATTGTTGATGAACACTAGGCTTTGCTTTCCCTGTGTTTCGTAAGAACAAATGTGCATTAAGAAAGATGCTTTCATCTTTGATAGCTTCTTCTAATTCTCTCTTACGTTACCTGAATTTCCTTGCATGGTTGGTGCCTGTTGCAGCTCTTGTATGTTATTGATTGTTGAGTTCCTACAGGTGATCAGGATGCTATTCAATATATGTGCAGAGAAGCACCAAAAGCAGTCATTGAGCTGGAAAATTATGGATTACCTTTTTCTCGTACTGAAGATGGGAAAATCTACCAACGAGCTTTTGGTGGTCAAAGTCTGAATTTCGGGAAAGGTATGTTGTTAAACCCTTTCTTTAATTAGAACTGACACTGTTATGGTGAGAAGTTTTTGACCCGGTGTTCTAACCCACAATTTGGATTGGATGGGATCTTTAGGTGGCCAAGCATATCGGTGTGCATGTGCTGCTGATCGAACTGGCCATGCCTTGTTGCATACACTATATGGGCAGGCAATGAAGCATAATACTCAGTTTTTTGTTGAATACTTTGCGCTGGATCTTATCATGGATAAAGATGGTAAGTTTCTGGATTTTGATCATTTTCACTTATACAGTATTTTCTCGACATTCTGGAATAGATTGATGGTAATTTTCACCTTTTAAAGATCTTGATATACGTTACTCTCTTAGTATCGCTTGCTCTTTATTTACATACTTAAATGACACTAGTTTTTTTTTTATCATTGATTGATTCCTCTATTGAAGTAGATAGGACAAGTACATCGAGACATGAAATTCTAAACCTTATTACATAGCATGTATAATTGATATATAGTTAACTGTTTATATATTTACCGAAACATGCTAGCCTTGTAGACTTTTGTTGAAGTTCTATTTTATGCACGATAAATAGCTGGAAATATATAATAATAATAAAAAATAAATAAGTAAATAAATAAAAATAATGCAATTTTTGCTCTCAGTTGTCTTACCTCATAGTGTCAGTTTCTTCTTTTACTTCATATATATTTAGAACAAGTGTGTTACTGAACCAGAACATCGCCCTCCAATTTGGAGGGTGTATTCTCGCCGAGCCGGCTCAGGTGGACTCAGTTCAGGGTATAGGCTGATTCAATATTGGAGAGGAGCGTAGTATTAGATGTTAGGGGAAATTGGGGCTAGGGCATGTGTCTTGCCATTATTTAATTATTTTAATTCAAGCAATGCTACTAGTGGCATATTTGTGGTAGTCGTCGGATTTAATCCAAGATTGCATAGCCAAGCATTTGCAAAATCCCCACAACTTTCATTATTCCTTTTGCTGCTCAAAGTCCTCTGTCGCTGATCAATTGTTAGAGATAGGGAACCAATTTTCATTTGTCAATTTTGGTCAGAGATTTTTAGGCTCCGTGCACGCAGATGGACAATTAAAATTACTCAACAAATGTTTGGAGACATATTTACGTTGTTTTGTATCCGAACAACCTAAAGAGTGAGCTGCTTGGCTACATTGGGCAGAGTACTGGTGCAACACTAATTTTTATTCGGTAACAGAAAAAACCCCATTTGAAGTTGTCTATGGGCGACGACTGCCTACACTTCATTATTATATCTTGAGGGAATCAACATTGGATGCAGTCAAGCGAGAACTTCTAGACAGGGACAAAATGCTCCAACAACTCAAATACAACCTTTGGAGAGCCCAACAATGCATGATTAAGTTCGCTAATGAGCATCGGAAAGATGTCAATTTTGCCATAGGTGATTTAGTTTTCGATAAGCTTCGACGACATCGGAAACATCGGCAGCACACAGTGGGTCGGAAATTGAATCAGAAACTTGCTGCTTGTTTCTATAAGACATTTTGTATTAGCCAACAGTTAGGTACAGTAGCCTACCGTCTGGATCTCTCATTTCAGTCTCAGATTCATCTAGTCTTTCATGTATCTCAGTTGAAACAAGCAGTAGGAGTTTAAGAAGTAGAAGCAGAGTTACCATCTGATCTTGAGGTGGAGCTTCCCACACCGCTTCCGGAGTCACTACTAGCTACCAGGAGCGATGTAAGAGGTGAGGAGTCAGTAGAACAATGGCTCATCCGTTGGACCAACAAGACCGACGAAGAAACTACGAGGGAGGACGTCACCACTATCCAAAAATAATTTTGAGAAGGACAAGGTTGCTTCTCAAGAGGGAGGTATTTACTGAACTAGAGTAGTATTGCCCTCCAATTTAGAGGGTGTATTCCCACTAAACCGTCTTAGGTGGACTCGGTTCACGGTAAAGGCCGGTTCAATGTTGGAGAGGAGGAGAGTAGTATTAGATGTTAGGGGAAATTGGGGATAGGGCATGTACCTTGCTATTCTGTTACCTTGTGGTTTGAACGAATCTATCATCTCTATTTCCCTAACAAAGTGCCAACTATTTGTGTGGATTACGTCATTTTGCTCTATCTTGTTTGGATTGCTGTTGCTTGGAAAAACCAAATAAGCAAACAGCGAGTAAGAATGAGATTATTATGTTGTAAAAAGATGCAATTCTATACATACGTAGAATGTTGTGGTTTTAATGATCTTAACCTTTTGTTTATTTAAAATTATTATGGTAATTGGAAAAAAGATTCCCCCTTGCATTTAGGACCATATGAAAAAATGGTTTACTGTTTGAAGAAATTTTAGCAAACTTCTTGTTAGGAATTAAGAGGATATTGAATAATTGAAGAGAGGCCTTGTTTCACAGGATGAAACTAATTTTGGGCATGAAAATCATAGTGCTGAAGTAAAAAAATTATCAGTTGTATAGCAGTTCAACTTATTTAATGGTGCCTAGATATATGCTGCTTCAGAGACTTAATCTCAATGTTACTAGTGCTTAGTTGATGTCTCCCCTGCTGTATGCAAAGAATAATTTTTTCCATATCTTTGTCGAAAATCACTTTTGTGAAGGAAGACTTGAAATGTAGTATATGATAGTTGGCTGTGGATTCTTAAAAGTTACGAGTCCCTTCCTGTGGAGAGGGTGGATTCATTTATTAGGTTGCTTCACTGATTTAAAGTTTTGGAGTGCATCAGTTCTGACTTCACATGTAGTATATGATAGTTGGTTGTGGATTCTTAACGATTCCCTTTACTGTGCAGAGGGTGGATTCATTTATTTAGTTGCTTCACTAATTTACACCTTGTTTTCTTTGAGGGAAAATTGAAAGGAAAGAAGTGAAAATAGTTTTTTTTTTCCCTTGTATCTTTGAACGGATGAAACCAATGGATAGAAAATTGGGTGAAAAAGTTGAGAATTTTCTCTCAATTACAATTCCATCTAAATTGGGGGGAAAGCTGTGTTAGTAAGGAAGAAATCCTAAACTCAACCCCGCTTACTTTTCTGCCACACACTCATCTGATTCTGCTTCATCTCTGCTTCTGCCCACCGCCATCGCCTTCCCGCATCACCTGGGTTCCCATCTCCAGGTTTGATTTTTTTTTTGCCACTACTTCTCTGGTTTATTCCTGATCTTTCCCCCTTCACCTTCCCCTTTTTTGCTTGCCATTGCCACGGGAGATTTACCTGCTTCTCCTCTTATTCATTCGTGCTCTTTCCTCTTTTTCTTACTTTTTTCTTTGTCCTCGCCTTTGAAATCTTCTTTTGCTCACTGTCACCATCGCAAAATCTTCGTCCCCTTTTTCTCACTGTGGCACCGTCGCCTTCAAAATCTTCTTCCCCTTTTTCGTTGCTGCCTTTTTTCTTCTTGATCTGGATAGCAATTCAAGGGCAAGCTTCTAAAACATCTCATTTTTCTATTGCTTCAACATCTCTCTGCTAATCAATGCATTAATTATGAAATTGATGAAATTAATACGATAAAAAATATCATTATGTAAACTATGAAATCCTCAAACAATGGGTGTAAAAATAAGTTGGGAGTGTAAATACCAATTAAAATCCGTCTTTGAACCTTTCTTTCCCCTAAAGAAATACAAGAAGAAAATCTTCTTACTTTTCTAACCATCTATTTTTCTTTTCCCCTTCCCTTCTTGTTTCCTTTCCTTGCTAGGAAACAGGGTCTTAATCTTTTGGAGTGCATCAGTTCTGTATTTATTATTTCTTTTAAGTTGTTATGCTGATAAAGTCTTAAGTAAAAAATAGTTAGATTGCTTCAAGTAATGAACATGGCAAGTACATTTTTTGGTGTATTCTTATTTATGTGTAGTTAAGTAAAAATATTGTTTTTCATTGATTCGAACACTTCCATATTTGAAAACAATGAAATTATTTGCTGATGATATCACTTCTTCCTTTCTAGTTCACTAAATTCTTACAACCTAAGCAACGTTTTTTTGCTATTATTTATCGCTTTACTTCTGATAGATGCTATTTGCTGGATATATAGTCAAGTCCTCCTACCTATACTTCTCTCATCCATCCATTTACTAATATCTAGATGTCTTTGGTCAATTGTGGTAGGAACATGCCAGGGAGTCATTGCGCTTAATATGGAGGATGGTACTCTTCATCGCTTCCGTGCAGCCAATACAATTTTGGCAACTGGGGTACCTGATAATATTCTTGGATATAGACTGCACTTTTGTCTTATCTATCACATGTTAAATTTTAATTTGTTTACTCAGGGTTATGGTAGAGCTTACTTCTCTGCAACGTCAGCTCATACATGCACTGGAGATGGCAATGCTATGGCTGCCCGAGCTGGTTTACCTCTCGAGGTCAATATAACTTACCTTTTTTTTTTAATAAAAAAAGCATTTGTTGGCTCAGTTTCTTGGGGCTTTGTATTCTCTACTTCATTTGTTACATTTTCTGCAGGACCTTGAGTTTGTTCAGTTTCATCCTACAGGCATATATGGTGCTGGATGCCTGATTACTGAAGGTGTTTATGGCTCTCTTTCTGAAGTTGGTTTTAATGATTTTTATCCTTTGTAGATTTCAATGAACTTTCAACAGAAAACTCTACATGTTTTTAGATCTTTTTACGCGACCACTTATTTACTTGCTTTAAGTATAACATTCAGGATCCCGTGGTGAGGGTGGAATTCTTAGGAACAGTGAAGGTGAAAGATTTATGGAACGATATGCTCCAACCGCAAAGGATCTTGCATCACGTGATGTGGTTTCTAGATCTATGACAATGGAAATAAGAGAAGGACGTGGTGTAGGTATTAGCTTCATTTTGTGCATTGGCTTCATTTAGTGGTTTGTCATTTTCTTTCTAATTTTATGAATATTGATATCTGGTTCTTTTGGATTTACGTAGGACCACTCAAGGATCACATTTATCTTCATCTGAATCACTTACCTCCTGATGTTCTTAAGGAAAGACTTCCAGGAATATCTGAAACTGCTGCTATCTTTGCTGGTGTTGATGTCACTAAAGAACCCATCCCTGTTCTTCCTACCGTGCACTATAATATGGGTGGCATACCCACTAACTATCACGGTGAGGTAAAGTAAACTGGTTATGGCCGTTTAATTGATTGTGACAGTACGTTTAGCTGTTTCCAGTGTATGTATCCCGTATTATTGGTTTTTCAGGTAGTTCATATAAAGGGTGATGATCCAGATGCAGTAGTTCCTGGTTTGATGGCTGCTGGAGAGGCGGCTTGTGCGTCTGTTCATGGAGCAAATAGGCTTGGTGCAAACTCACTCCTTGATATAGTTGTCTTTGGAAGAGCATGTGCAAACAGAGTTGCAGAAATCTGCAAACCAGGCATGCCTTCACCTCTCTCCTTATAAGCTAAAACTTTTTGAAGGATTATCATAAGAAAAAGAATATCCTTATGTAATTTACAGGGGAGAAGCAGAAACCTTTTGAAAAAGATGCTGGTGAAAGGACCATTGCTTGGTTGGATAAATTGAGGAACTCTAATGGTTCATTGCCAACTTCAAAAATACGATTAAATATGCAACGGGAGATGCAGAATAATGCTGCAGTATTTCGAACACAAGAAACACTAGAACAAGGTTATTTGGATGTTAGGAATTAATCAAATCAGATTCTATTCGTGCGAATCTAATGTACCACTTATTGTATTCCAATTTTTCCTTTTAGGTTGTAAATTGATTGACCAGACTTGGCAGAGTTTTCATGATGTGAAAATCCGTGATCGAAGCTTGATATGGTTGTTCTCGGGGCACTGTCATTGATGTACATTTGTTCTTTTTCAGGTATCTAATTTCTTTTTGTGTTTGCAGGAACTCAGATTTAATTGAGACTATTGAACTTGAAAATCTTTTAATAAATGCATCAATAACAATGCACTCCGCTGAAGCAAGAAAGGAAAGTAGAGGAGCTCATGCTCGTGAAGATTTTACGGTTAGACTCACTTTCTGCTGAATATTTGATTTCATTTTGTGCAAATTTGTTGAAGTAACAATACCTTTTTTTCTTGCAGAAAAGAGATGACGAGAACTGGATGAAACACACTTTAGGGTTAGTATATTCTAGCTACTAATCTAAACTGCTTATATATAATTACGAACCACTGACGTTGAAGCATGACAACAAAGCAAATCACTTCATTCTATACAGAAATAAGAATTGATCATGCATGTACATCTGGTGTCAGAGCTTATGTATAGAACTTAGCTGCTAGGTTAAATGCTTATATATTTTAGTTGAGAAAAATGTACAAGCCAGATGATTTTTTTTATATAAATGAAATTCTTGAATTTGCATATATTTCTTATTAATATTATATCATATGGGATGTAAGCTACAGAAATCTAAGCCTCAAAATTTCAATCTACTTATTTATTACATCCAAGTGCAAGTGGTTTACGAGGTTGATTTCTACTGTCATGTACGTTTGTTCAAGTAATTAGTTTTTGGAAGTTATTTAGTTGCTTTACTGAAGAAATCATGAAGACACATTACGATGATTCTTGTATTTCTCATATTGAAATTTAAGTTCGTACTGCCTCTATCAGTAATTATTAGTTTGATCAACGATGCGGTCTCCAACCATCGTATATTTTGATGGTGTATGTTGACCAATATTGGCTCCTGTATTAAGTCTGTCTTGACCTTTATAGATTAAAATTTTAGATTTATCAGTTGATACACTCTTCTACGGCAGCCATTGCTTAAATCCCAACATTTAGAATCATTATACCACATCCCAGGCTTTGTAACTCCCATTACCTGTCATAGTCGTGAAGAAAAGAAACCTCTCCAGCTGACATTAGAAACGATGGTTTTAGCACAATTTGCTAGATACTGAAAAGCGGGAGATCAAACCAACAATGAAATAGTCTTCCCTTTTCCTTCGATCTATAATTTGTCATAAAGCTTTTATACATTGTTGTGAAGTGTGGTACATGCACAGGCTATCATTTTCACATGCTTTAGGAGAATTAGTGTTGAATGTGATTTCAGTTTTTCGAATCTAAAATCATCACTCGACAATCAACATTATTTGTTTTCTAAGCTAAGTTATTTAATTACTTTCTTGTCTGTTTTGTATTTGATTTGACTTAACATAACACATTGTGCTTTTGTCATAATTCCACATAAATATATGTTGGATGAATGGAAAGGATAGGGTTTGTTTCAAATAAACTATACAATTTAATCTGTATCGAGCTCTTCTGAGTATTAATATAGTTAAATAACAAGACATATCCACATATAGGTTGTGTTTTAACACCAATATTTGAAATGTTTATTTTGTGGAGCTTTGTTTGTATCACAATTTCAACATATGGATGAATGGATTTCTTTTGAGCAATTGCGAATATATAAAGAGAGCTTATTGGTGATTTCTTGTACCATTTTGGTTCTGAGTTCTGAAATGCGCCGGATTTCGTATTTTATTTCTATTCAACTGAATATACTTGTTATATCTAACACCGAATATCATGGTTGATGAAAACATAATAATAGTTTTAGGTATTTGATTAATCAAAATGCGGCTTTGGTAAGTTGTGTCCAATTATTCCACAGGTATTGGGAGAATGAGAAGGTCAGGCTAACATACAGGCCAGTCCATATGAACACCTTGGACGATGAGGTTGAGACAATTCCACCAAAAGCTCGTGTGTACTGATGCTAATTTTTCATTCTAGGGATCAATTTGAGAAGTTTTCATTGGCGGGTTTGTTTCAAGTTAAATAATCAAACAATTCTCATGGAATAAGCTATGAGCTCATATAATTGTTTTGTTTTGTCTGAGTATTCAGATACCTAGTTATGATCAGACTGTCGAAAATAAGAATCAACCTGTAATTTGGCTCGTGATTTTACCGTTTCGCATGTCTAGTTCTCTGCCATTGTATTATTTCTGCCGAAGGACATTACTACACCTGCCAGGCTGCCACCGTCGTATTTTTGGATGTTGAGGCATCTTTTATTTTGGTTGAGCACATATACTGCGATTTATCGGTTCACAACGGTAAGGTTATCGTCTGTACTACTGGACACTGAAAGCTGCAAGTGCTTTTTGTTTAAGAATATCTAAATATTTAAATAGTTCAAATATATCATGGGTTTTACTAACATCTAACAAAAAAGGGAAAATGTTGGGTATCACTAATATCTAACTAATATAATGGGTTTTACTCATGTCATTTGGCCAGTTTGACTCAGATTTTGTTTTTAGTTTTTGTTGATTAAATAAGTACTTGTTAAAAAAATATTGGTTGAAGAAGTTTTAAGGATGTTTAGATGCATAATTTATGGTTAAGTTATTTTATTTGTGTTATTTTTGCTGTGCTGTGTTGTTAAGCATAAATATTCTTAAAAATATGCTAATAAACATGTAACTCATATAAAAATATTAAAATAAAAATTTGTATAACTCATAAATAAATATTGTAATAAAAGTGCAATTCATGTCAATACTGATATACATAATAATAATATGTATTAGAATTATATATTTGATATCATCAAACTCAAAGCAATCTAATTATGTTGTATATCTACGAGAGTAGAATTTATTTTCACTACAGGAGATTCCTCATTTTCTTCTTTTCTTCTTGATCATTTTTTGGTGTGAAAATTTCTTCAGCATCAACTTTTTAAAAATTTGATCAGATCTTGATGTTTGTTTAATATAATTGTGTAGTGCTATTGGTGCAACTACAATCTTCACCTGTGTTTCATATGTAAATGATGACATATTTCTTAATATATTTTATCTTTTATTTCACACTCTAAAATTTTGTTCAATGCAACTTCTAAAAGATGAGTATGCTTTATTGAATAATTCTTTAAGGCCTTATGATGGATGACCTTGTTGAAACTCTTGAAAATGATACCTCATTACTCTATACGGGTCAAGGTACCCATTGATTTGTGATTATCCAGTGTCAACTAAATAATACATTTTTGTAAATTACTAATTATTACATACAACTATAATGAATGTGATAAGATACTTGAAAACATTGCATACTAACCGGAAGGAGGTTTTGGAAAGTTCAAATTAAGTGCTTTTGATAAAAACACGAGCATTATAGGTAGATCCCTCATATCCAACTAATACATATGTGAACCTCATATCGAAAGAACATGCAGCTAAGATGTTTTGTATTGGTCGTCCTTTTCTTCCTATAAACAGTAATTGAGCATAAAGTGGAACAATTGCATTCACACGTGTACCATCAATAGCTCTAATACAATCCTATATTATGTGAAAAATGATTAGAATAAAACAGCTAGATGCATTGTAGCAATTGATAAATAATTTTCACATACCTTAAAATGAGGCATATAATGATTATCAGATAATATTTCTTGTGGAATCTTCTGGAACTCTCTATCGACTGGTTCAATCAATATTTTTGCATACTTACATACTGATTTCAACACTTCGTGAAAAATTCTACTCACAATTTCTCTTGAATGTTGAAATCTTTTTTGTGTTTGTCTATTTGATGCACCTTGTGCTAATACATAAACAAACATGCCAACCTTCTCAATTGTTGATATATTTCTTGATGGCTTTAGCTCATATGTGTTCTATAAGATATCACATAAAGCTATGAAATCAATTTGTTTCATTCTCATTATTCTTCGACATCTTTTAGGGTGTCCTTCTAAAATGTCTCTCATCAAACTCATACCATGATGATCAGATATCATACAAGATTTCTTGTATTTGTGTTTTGAATAATAGTCATCGCTGTCATTGTAACATGAACTATATTCTAAAACTCATATGTTGTATTCTCTCCATCTCATCAATTTTACTATCACTATGATCAATATCCATATCTATAAAACATATAACACAAGTAATACAACATTACATAACAACATAACAATTCAACATTCATAATAAGTAATTGTTCAATATTTTACTAGCAACTATACAATAGTACATAACAACATAATTAGTAAATGTTCATAGTCTGCTGCCAACCATACAACATAACAACATAAATAGTTTACTACCAACATAACAACACGAGCAACAAGTACTAAAGATAACATCAAAATAGTTTACTGCCAATCATACAATATAACAACATAATTAGTAAGATGTCTTCACTTTTGTGCAAATAGATATTTCAGGAATCCTTTTTTTTTTTTTGCATGCAAAATAGAAGAGGTTTGGATTATTTTTAATATCTAGAATAGAGCTGATATCTTCTATGATCTCCTCAATACTGCATCCTGATGGGTTTACAAGCTTAGTCTCAATACCAACCCTTTGTTCTATAGATGTTACTAATGAATGAATATTATCCCTTACTGTAGATGCAGTTCTAGACTTTCTTTTACCACTTGTCTTGTTACTGCCTAGTTCAACATGTCTTGACTCAGTACTTTCATCCACTTGGTCATTATTTTCAATGAGTACTTGCAAGTCTATAGATATCTCAATGTCTACATCAGGTGTATAAACTTGATCACCAGTAGTTATTGTACATCCAAACTTGATATCATTTCTTGTCTCAATATTAGGATGAATGTCTTTCTTTCGAAACTTTGCATAGTCTTTATTTATCTACAATTAAATTAGAAATATTAATCATATTATCAATTATAACAATAGTTAGAAAATTAAAAATTAAATGCATACCACAATCTTAGTGACTCACCATTCAGGTGCAGCATCACAGTTTCTAATCTCGAATCATCCTAACTCGGTTTCTTTTCCCTTTAACTCTTTCCAAAGTTTCTAATCAGCTTTCATTTGATCTCATCTATTTTTCAGTTTTACTTTATCGTACTTCAAACCACTAAGTTTTTGAAAATTTTCTACTAAAAATTTTCACCCTTATGTTGAGAAATGAGATCTAGGCCATAAGTTTTTCTCGATTGCTGTAATGCATATATCATAATATATGACTGTTGTAGGAACATTCCACACGACTTTGGCATTTTTTTGATATTGCTTCTGAACTTTATGCCATCTATTTTCAAATAAATGTAACCATGTTATGAGAAAGTACCTAAAGTTATAGTATTCATATATACATTCAATTCAAGCAACAATTATAATTTGTTATTGCGCATAAGCTTTGAATTATCATTCATAATAGGAAATGAAAGTTTATAATAGTGTATAATTTTGTAATTTGCCAAATAACAACTCAAACACAACTTGCTATACACTTAAAAAGGGGTTGTGGAGTAAATGAAAACACAAAACTATAAGGATGCAACACAAACCAAATTCAGAATAAATCTGTGGCTCTCTTATTCATTCAGTCTTATTCATACAATGTAAATAGACAATGTCCAAAAGGCTAGTACAAAAGGAAAACTGAACCGTTGATACCGTCCATTTAGCTCAACTAGTCAAGTAGTTATTTTTTATAAGGACAACGATGAAGAGTGAAGACTAGATTCAGCTGTAGGATCGACAACGGTGAAGAGTGAAGACTAGATTCAAGTGTAGGATCTCATTATCATCAACCAACTTCTTCACTAGATGAGCTAAATGGACGGTATCAACGGTTCAGTGTTTCCTTTTATACTAGCCTTTTGGACATTGTTTATTTACATTGTATGAAAAAGACTAAATGAATAAGAGAGCTACAGATTTATTCTGAATTTGGTTTGTATTGCATCCTTATAGTTTTGTATTTTCATTTGCTCCACAACCCCTTTTTAAGTGTAAAGCAAGTTGTGTTTGAGTTGTTATTTGGCAAATTACAAAATTAGACACTATTATAAACATTCATTTCCTATTATGAATGATAATTCAAAGCTTATGCGCAACAACAAGTTATAATTGTTGCTTGAATTGAATGTATATATATGAATACTATAACTTTAGGTACTTTCTCATAATATGGTTATATTTATTTGAAAATAGATTGCGCAAAGTTCACAAGTAACATCAAAAAATGACAAAGCCGTGTGGAATGTTCCTACAACAGTCATATGCAGTATAGCAATCGAGACAAACTTAATGGCCTGGATCTCATTTCTCAACACAAGGATGGAAATTTTTGGTAGCAAATTTCCAAGAACTTAGTGGTTTGAAGTACGATAAAGTAAAACTGAAAAATAGATGGGATCAAATGAAAGCTGATTGGAAACTTTGGAACGAGTTAATGGGAAAAGAAACCGAGTTAGGATGGATTCAAGATTAGAAATTGTGGATGCTACACTTGAATGGTGGGCTACTAAGATTGTGGTATGCATTTAACTTTTAATTTCCTAATTATTATTATAATTGATAATATGATTAATATTTCTAATTTAATTATAGATAAACAAAGACTATGCAAAGTTTCAAAAGAAAGGTATTCATCCTAATATCAAGACAAGAAATGATATCATGTTTGGATGTACAATAGCTACTGGTGATCAAGTTTATACACTTGTTGTAGACATCTATAGACTTGCAAGTACCCGGTGAAAGTAATGACCAAGTGGATAAAAGTATTGAGTCAAGACATGTCGAACTAGGCAGTAGTAAGATAAGTGGTAAAAGAAAGTCTAGAATTGCATCTATAGTGAGGGATGATATTCATTCATTAGCAACATCTATAGAACGAAGGGTTGGTATTGAGACTAAGCTTGTAGACCCACCAAGATGCAGTATTGAGGAGATTATAGAAGATGTCAACTCTATTTCAAAAATTGAAGCAAATCCAAACCTCTTCTATTTTGCAGCAACCATATTCAGAAATAAATCAAATAGAAGGACATGGAATGCAATGAAAACACCTGAAAAAAAAAAGGATTCCTGAAATATCTATTTGTACAAAAGTGAAGACATCTTACTAATTATGTTGTTTTGTTTGGTAGTAAACTATTTTGATGTTATCTTTTAGTATTTGTTGCTCGTGTTGTTATGTTGTTATGTTGGTAGTAAACTATTTATGTTGTTATATTGTATGGTTGGCAGCAGACTGTGAACATTTACTAATTATGTTGTTATGTACTGTTGTATGGTTGCTAGTGAAATGTTGAACAATTACTTATTATGAATGTTGAATTATTATATTGTTATGTAATGTTGAATTGCTTGTGTTGTATGTTTTATAGATATGGATGTTGATCATAGTGATAGTAAACTTGATGAGTGTAGGGTCAAAAAGTGTTACATTGAAAATATAATATGATCTTTATTAAATTCACCTTAAATTAATAAGGCTTATTGTTTAATGGGATCCGGCTTCCAATGAGCGCAAGCGCTCATTGTTAATTACCCCTAAAATTAGGGAATCTTTGATTAAGAGATCTATACTATGAAATAAAAATACAAGGCCAGACAATTTTACTCATAAAATACATAGCTTGACATAATACATGAGCAATGAAAGCAATGAGTAATCATCAATTTGGACTTTTTTTTTGTGTTTGTCAAATGTTTAGCCTTGCGTTGACTTATTAGGCATTTGAACTTGGGATAATATCCGGCCTAGGCAACACAACGTTATATTGAGGAGCTACGCCCCGATGATAAACATCGACGTACGCACCTCCCAAACAATATCTCACTGTAATGCATTAAGGCATGCTGGATATTAATTTTGGAATATCATCCGGCCTTGAAGGCATGTTGGATAATTTGATTTTGGAAATATCCGGTCTTGCGACTTGTTGGATATTTGAAGTTGGGAAAATTATCCGGTCTTACGACTTGTTGGATAATTTAATTTGAGAAGTTATCCGGTCTTGCGACTTGTTGGATATTTGGAGAAAATTATCCGGCCTTGTGGCGTGTTGGATAATTCAATTTGAAAAAATATTCGGTCTTATGACTTGTTGGATATTTAAATTTGAGGAAATTATCCGGCCTTGTGGCGTGTTGGATAATTTAATTTGGGAAATTATCCGGTCTTGCGACTTGTTGGATAATTTAATTTGGGAAATTTATTTCAGCCTTGACGAACGCAACGTTATATTGAGGAGTTATGCCCCGACGATGAACGTCGACGTACACACCTCTCAAATAATACTTCATCGCAATATGCCAAGACTTTAGCATTTTGAAGATTGATTTGGCAAATACTCAATCTCGATACTTATGAATATTGACGAGCATTTTATTTTGATGTCTTGTGAATTTTGAATCTTTAGTTTGACCTTGGCTTGATTATTTCTTTATAAGTTGGCAAACTATGTTATGTGAATTTGCAATCAAATTCAGCCTAAACTTTTAGGCTCAGGTTTAAATTTGATTGAATTCAGATTTATTGAATTGAATTATTTCAATCTCGGCAAAATTGGTCAAAGCCACATAGTTGGTGGAGGCAACTCAAATTTGGCTTAAATTCTCATCCGAGGAGCGACGAAGGTAGCCTGCTTTATTATTACTATTATTACCCTTTTTTTTTTTTTATGGTCCTGTAACTTTGGGTCAAAGAGTAAAGTTTCTTTGACTCGCGTGAATCCCTGATAATGATGAGGCGATTGACAACCGTGAGCTGGTTCCGATTGAGGCGCAGGAGCGAAATTAGCAGGAAAGAGGAGGAGCAATGGGCGCTGCCGGGCTCCGGTGATGTTGATTGCGAGTTGCTGGACTGAACCGGCGATAGGGGGAGGAGGCTGGGCGCCCTGATGAGGAAGCAAGCAGGAGGCATTTGTCCAAGCCGGAGGAGACGGGAAGGCAACGAGATGGAGTCGCTGAGTTCTTTGGTGGCGCAGCGGTATTGTGGAGATGGAAGCTTATCGGAGGAAGCAGTTTGGGGAGGCATTCACTCGGGCCGGAGGAGACGGCAACCTCAGCTTATTGTGGCGTGTTCTAGCCGGCAGCAGCTTCCGGCAGCGACGTCCTGACGACGAAGGAGAAGTAGCTCAGAAATGAGGCGGCGTTAGGGCTGGCAGAGGCGATGACGGCCATAGATCGTCTTGGCTCCGGAAGCGGAGTGCAGATCGGCGGCGGGTAGCAACCATTGCATCAAAAGAGATCAGTTACTCTTGAAAAGGTTCCATCCAACTTTGAGATCAATAGATTCCCATCTTGTTACAGCTTGGATTGCGAGTGACAGACCAACATAGCAGTGTAAGTGAAGAGGAAGCTTGTCTTTCGATTCAGCTCCCTGTCCGTGGATCAAGCTTGGGGCAAGGAGGAGATTGGCAGTTCGACATTTGAACATAGCTGCACAGTGGCAGGTTTAAGAAAAGGTCACGCAGTTGATTTGCATCTAAGCGTCTATTCCTTTATTTTCTGCTCCGGATTGCTTTGGATTATGTTTGGCGAACTCAGGATCTCGGTACATGAATCTTGTGTTGATGATTTCGGAACTGGGTGAATCGTTGGTATACGTTGGACTGGTGATTGTTCTTAATGGGAGCTTTGGGCTCTTATTGGTTCAGGTCCGAAGATGTCGGATCTTACCTAGAATTCAGATTGGCATTCGGATTTATTTGTTTGATGATCTGATTAGGGTTCGGCCATAATGTTGCTGGCCAAAAATAGAAGGATTTTTTTTTATTCTTCTTGCCGTGAAATTTTTTTTGAGTTCATCGTTCTTTTTGCAGTGTTCTCCCACCATCTTTCTTCTCCTTTCTGTAATTCTCTTTTGGAACCATCGCAACTTACTGATTTCAACGTTAGTTCTCTTGACTGTTCGCCTTCAATTTTGTCGCCTCCAAACTCAAATTTTTACGTTAGGTGAAAAATTTTGTCTTGATTTCGTATTTTATTTCAGCCTTTTCCTCTCTTTTGCCTTCTGCTGAGACCTTGCAGATAGGAATAAGTTCTATATTTTCGAATTTTGAGACTCTGCCTTCTCTTCTTGCAACAGCAACGTGTAACACTGGAACAAAATTCCGGAGAGCTTGCGAACGGTAGTAGTAGCAGCGAGGCAGGTCATCTGGTGAACTTACAGGTGACGATTTCTTTAGACTTTGGATTTACGATTGCTTTTGTTCTGTGTCTTTGTTGCTTCCAACATGACGCCATGGATGTTTAGTGCATCTCAGGCCTACAAAGATAGAGTTGTGCCACAGGATGCTTAGTGTCACGCCCCGGTCGGATCGGTCTAAAAACAACGCTTATCTGTTGTCTCAAAACCGTCCGGCGGAACACCGGAACGTGATCGCGCTAGGGTTTCCGAACTGTATCTCGTCCCCAAATTCGAAACCCTAGTTCCCGCTCACTTTCAATTCCCCAAATTACAATTCGCACAGAAAGGATTGGAAAACCCTAACCCTAATTCGAGAAATCCGGAAGGAACCGATTAAAACCAAAACCCTAAATAAATATACCTCACTGGTCAAAATCGATTTTGACCAAGTCAACCGTCAACGCAATCGCCGCTCGCTCGATTTTGATTTCACTCGGCTGACGTCACGCTGACGTCAGCCCTTCCGATTTCGTTTGCCGCGCGTAAATCTCCTCGCTGACGTCTTTGCTTGCGTCAGCGACGAATTCGATTTCGATTTCGAAATCAAAATCCAAATTTCGTCGTTGACCGTTGACCCACTTTCGTCCGCCTCGTTTCGAGCGCCGAGCGTTCGAAACCCGCGTCGTCGCCTTTACTGCTGCGCCTTCATCTTCCTCGCGCCGAGCGCGAGCGCTTACCGCCGCCGTCCGCTGCGCCGGAGAGGATGTCCGAATCAGTAGGGTGGAGACGTCCCCGTCTCACCCTCCTCCACTTACCGTCGGTGTGGCAGCCGTCTGCTACCTCTGAACTCGTCGCCGCCGTGAGAACAGAGGAAATCACCGTAACCGGGATCTCGCCGGAAGACTCGGAAACATGTCGGAGAAGAAGCACAGGGAGAAGGGAAAAGCTTCACTCTATTTCTTCGCAAATCAGAGTTACAAAAACTCTCCTCTCTCTTCTCTCTCGTCCTCACGTCGCTCGCTCTCTGTTTCCAGCTTCCGCTCGCCGGTTCCTGCTCTCTGTTTCGCTGGTTCCAGTTTTTAAAGCCTCTTCGCGCTGCTCACGCCCGCACGACCCGCTCTCCGCAGTCGCCGCAACTCTTGCGTTGTCTGCCTTTGCCGTTGAAGACTTCCGCTCTCCTCGCGTCCTCCGCGTCGAAGTCGTCGCCTGCCCGCTTCGCACGCGAAGATGCCGCGTCTTCCGTTGAAGCTTCGTCTGCGTCCGTGTGTCTCGTTGCGGACGAGGATGAAGGCGAACACGCGTTGACAACGTCCGCTTCCTCCGAATCCTCCGTCTGAGTGCCCGCTCCGGTCGCTGTCGTCGCGTTGCAGCGTCCGATCCGTTCCGCACGCGAAGACGCCGTCGCGTGTTCGTGCGTTTGGGGTCGACGCCCCACTTTTGACCCCGCATCTTCTTTGTGGGCTTGGGCCTGGGTCTGGGCCACCCCCCTGGGCTGAACCGGGGAGCCCAGGGTCTAACAATTCTCCCCGGCCCAATTTGGACATCGCCCTCGATGTCCGGCACGGGCGCTCAGGCCCGCCCTCGCCGTTCTCTCTTTGCTTGTTGGCGGGCAGCCTCATATCTTTGAAGCCTTTGTTCATACTCTGTAGGATCGTCTAACGAGGGCCAATACCTCCCCTGGATCTGTTGAGGCCTATCATCCATTTCTGTGTTCGAAGAATTCGAGGACTTCGGTGGAGCCTTTTCCTCCACTACTTGCCTCCACGTTCTCTTCTCCTGTGGGGGGTTTGTATCTTCGGAGCTCGTCTTCTGCTCGACGTTGCTCTTGCCGACTGCGTTTTTCGGCTCTGCTTCTGCGGGGGTCGATGATGATCCTCCTGCGACCACTGAGGCAATGTACATACCTCCTATCTGAGCCTCTACTCGTTCGTCATCAACCACCGCCGGTTTCTCAGCTAGCTCTCGGTGCACAATCGTTGCAATTGCGTTCAATCGCTGTCGGTCTGGACAATCGCGTATCCGGTGCGGCCCCTTGCACAAGAAACAGGCAATCGGTCTTAGTTGACCCTGCCCTCTCTCTGCAGGTCGAGCATGCTCCTGCCACGCTGGTTGTCCTCCGTTTCGTCGGGGAGAGAGCCTCTCTCTCTTTGGCGCTCTAGGTCTCGGTGGAGATGGTCGCTTCGGAGGTGACCTCTGTGCTCTCTGATAGGTCGTCCCCGAAGTCCTCTGGTCCACTAGAGACTCGGCTATAGCTGCAGCCATCCTCCAGTCCTGCGGCGCATGTCGTCGAACCTCCGTTGCCGCCCAGGGTTGGAGATTCCGGAGGAAGAAGTACCTCCTGTCTCCCTCCGCCATCTCGGGTAGCTCCAACATCAGCGCGGAGAACGCCCTGACATACTCCTGGATCGTCCCTGTGTGCTTTAGCCGATCCACCGCCTCTCGCGCTTGGTCCACCGAGTTTCCGGGAAGGAACTGCTGTCGCAGTTCCTCTCGGAACACCTCCCAAGTCCAACTAGCCGCCTCTGATGTTGAATCAACTTTGGTTCTCCACCAGAGTTTTGCATCGTCTGAGAGATATGCCGTGCACACTCTCACCTTCTCCTGATCTGTGACACGGTTAGCCTCAAAATATTGTTGCATGTCCTATAGAAAATTACCCAATACTTTTGCAGATCTGGCCCCTTTGAACATTGCAGGTTCTGGGGTGCGAACCTTCCCGTTGCCGTTTGGAGCCCCATACTCCGCCCCGGTTGCTGTAGAGCCATCCCCTTGTGCCTGTGCCAATGCCATGCGTGTCACCGCCAGATCAGCCAATATATGCTGTTGCACAGCCGTGGAGTTGGTTAACTGTGTTGTCAAGGTTGCTACCTGACCTTGCAACGCAGTCACTTGCTGGGTTTGTGCTGTCAAGGTGGCCACCTGTTGTTGTAGCGCCGCCACCCCTTCAAAGTTTTGCTGGGCTTCAGCCATCCCAGCCAAAGTTTGTTGCAGGGCAAGAATCTGCAACCTTTGCTCTTCAATCGTGCGATGGAGTTCCTCCACATGAGGAACTACCGCATCTCGGCTGTTCCCCGTCAAACCGAGCACCTGCTCGATCCGGGCAATACGATCTCCTTGATTCACCATATTGCTGGATCACTTTAAGCTCTGATACCTGCTGAACCGGGGAGCCCAGGGCTTGGGCCTGGGTCTGGGCCACCCCCTGGGCTGAACCGGGGAGCCCAGGGCCTAACACTTAGTGCATCTTAGGCCTATGAAGATAAAATTGTGCCACAGGATGTTTAGTGCATCTTAGGCCTACTTGTGGTGCCGGGGATGCTTAATGCATCTTAGGCCTACTTGTGGTCCCTCCGAGCCGAATGCATCTTTGGCCTACAAATTAAAATTCATCTTACCCTTTGTTTTACCTTCGTGCGTTTCTTCTCTGTTTCTCAGCCTGTCGGCGTATGCTCTTCGTGTATCTTTTTTAGTCGCCTGGCTCCTCCTTATATAAGCTACAGTGCCCTTTTTTTTGAATTATTTACTTGTGCTCGCTTTAATTGCCCCGCAATCATTTTCATATGATTTCCTTTTGTCGATTTCTGCTCCTATTTCTTTCCCCTTCTAGCTGTGATTTTTTTATTTATTGGCTGTCATCAATTGCCAGCCACTTTGATCGCTCCCTTTTTTTGACATGTTTTCTCTTATTTCATTTCTTCACCTTACGAGACACTAGCGGCCATATTTCCCCTTGATTTGATTTCTGCGTTGCTTTCCTTTAATTTCATTAACTGCTGTGAATGTGCTTGCCTTAAATCGCTTTCTTCCTTTTTAGCTGCGATTACTTTTCTTATTTCGTGATTCCTTGAGCTGCTATAGATGTTTGCCTTATTTGTTGTAATTATTTAGCCATGGTTTCCATGATGCACGAGATCTTCCTTAAATGTTTTTGGCAGCTCTTTCAACATTCTCTTCTCTATAAAATTTGTATAACATGGCGGTTGTCCAGCTATAATTTGATCGCCTACAATGTCAGGCATGCAGTCCGGAGTTTCAACACAACTGGCAGTCTGTTCTTAACGGACATGGAAGATGGATCATCAAGTGAAACTCATCACCATTACGTTCATAGTTAGAAGCCTTTGATGTTGAACAAATATCCATCAACTTTGCAGCATCTTTAGCAGCCATGGGTGTTGGCATAGTCATCATTAGTTTCACCAGACTATTTTTTGAACTTTTCTTAACTTCCAGGAACATGTGAGATAGTTCGCTTCTTGGTGCAAGAAATTGTAGAGGGTTCATCAGAAAGTTTGTAATCTTGTAATGACCATATTGATTATCGTATCAGTGATACTTAGCTTTGAAGAATGCTTATTAACTCTTGTCATGCAAGTGCAATATCGGTCCTAGTGGAATTATTAGGACATTATTGCTACAAATTCTGATGTTGTGTTGGAGAAGGAAACACAATATTAATTTTGCAGCTTATACTCTCAACTTCCTGATAAAACTGAGATCAGACATTTTATTTGAACTAGTCATCAGGAATTTTCCATATTTTGCAAAGCGCACCGGCAAATTGCAGATTCTTTCCCTTCTTGATTCCATTTGTAGTCAAAATTAATTTTGACTCTTCATCTTTTGTGTGCATACCTGGGTGAAAATTTATCATTCAACAATGAGATGGAGTATAGTGAGAATACAACAGATGAGTTTTGGAATACAGTTCATATTACAATGACAGCGATAGATGACTATTATTCAAAACACGTACACAAGAAACCTTGTATGATATCTAATCATCATGGTATGAGTTGGATGAGAGACATTTTAGAAGGACACCCTGAAAGATGCGAAAGAATGATGAGATTGGAACAAACTGATTTCATAGTTTTATTTAATATCTTACAGAACACATAGGATCTAAAGCCATTAAGAAATATATCAACAATTGAGAAGGTTGGCATATTTATTTATGTGTTAGCACAAAGTGCATCAAATAGAAAAACACAAGAAAGATTTCAACATTCAAGAGAAATTGTGAGTAGAGTTTTTCACGAAGTGTTGAAATCAGTATGTAAATATGCAAAAATATTGATTGAATCAATCGATAGAGAGTTCCGGGAGATTCCATAAGAAATATTATATGATAATTGTAATATGTCTCATTTTAAGGTATGTGAAAATTATTTATCAATTGCTACAATGCATCTAACTATTTTATTCTAATCATTTTTCACATAACATAGGATTGTATTGGGGCTATTGATGGTACACGTGTGGATGTAATTGTTCCACTTCATGATCAATTACGGTTTATAGGAAGAAAGGGATTACCAACACAAAACATCTTAGCTGTATGTTCTTTCGATATGAGGTTCACATATATATTAGCTGGATATGAGGGATCTACCTATGATGCTCATGTTTTATCAAAAGCACTAAAACTTTTCAAGACCTCCTCCCGGTTAGTATATATAAAACATAGATGAAGATTGTAGTTGAATCGATGACATTGTACAATTATATTAGACAAACATCAAGATCTGCTCAAATTTTTGAAGTTGACACTAAAGAGATTTTCACACCAGAAGATGATCATGAAGAAAATGAGGAATCTCTTGTAGTGGAAGTAAATTCCACTCCAATAGATATATAATATAATCAGATTGATTTGAGTTTGATGATATCAAATATATAATTTTAATACATTTTGTTATGTATAACAATAGTGACATAGATTGCACTTTTATGTATGGTTTTTATTACAATATTTATTTATGTGAGTTTTTATTTTTAATATTTTCATATGAGTTACCTATTTATTAGCATATTTTTAAGAATATTTATGTTTAACACCACAAATATAATAATTTAATAATAAGCTGTGCATCCAAATACCCTTAGAACTTCTTCAACGAGCATCTTTTTAATCTACACTTGTTCAGCCAGCAGAAGCTAGAAGTAGAATCTGGGCCAAATTGGCCCTATACCTCGTTTCCAATTCCTCGTTGCATTCAAACTATTTTAAATATTAATTATTTTTTTTAAAAAAAATGTACTTATTGCTATATTCCTTCTCACATGTTTCAATGTGATTTTTCTATAAATTAGTATGCTAATAATAAATAAATTTAAAATACTAATTTATTTATGATTGTATATAAATAAATACATCTGAACTTTTCTTGAATTCAGGAGAATGTCAAGGAAAGAAAATTGTGCAAAAGACCAAAAGGTAGTGGAAATATATTACATAAAAAAAGAGTCTGTATGATGTATGTATTCTATTTTTTTATATTATGAGACAATTTAATTTATTATAGTTCTAAAAGAATTAGTGGTGAGGGTTATTGTTCATTAGGATTCTAACCCATAATTAAAAAAATAAGCTCTCAGATGTTCAATTAATATGTGAAGTTTAGATCTATATGCTCTTCGACAAGGGTATTGTTTAAAATATATAATATTTACTTTGTCATCTGTTTTTCTCATTAAGGTTTTTTATATAAACAATTAATTCATTTATTTACACTTACCTCAACTACGAATCATCTTTGCTATTTTCTTCTTACGGATGAGTCGAATTAGATCTTCAATCACTCATCCAATGAAAGAGGATTCAAATTGAATTTATCGAGAGAACTATATATTGTCAAAACTATTACATCATATACATATTTAATGAACATGGAAAATTTTATTTCAGGTCTGAACTAATTCATGCACATATAATCTACATGCACATTGCTACCAACACCGGACGTTCCCTATTGTTACTTGACACCCATGGGGATCAAGTCGGCGGCAGCCTTGGTTAAAAGCACAAGTTATTCATGAACCATTGACAAGGACCAAAGGTGGGTCAGAAGCTATGCCGCATTGCTTGCTCCCACGGAAGGATCTACATTTGCCTTGCCTGATTCAAATCTTTTTCTTCTCTCTATAGCGTCCTCAACCCTTTGGTTAAACTCTTCATCTGAACCCGCCAACATGTACCTCAGCTTAAAATTTACCCTGTTTGCAACCATTATCTTGTGCCTAGGAATGATCCTTTCCTCCAGAGAATAACTAAAGAATCTGCAATTATTGCTTCAACATATGCACATTAGATGGAAGAACCAAAATACAAGGGAGTAAAAGAGCTTTAAAACAAAATGTTACAACATTTTTGTTAATTATAATTCATCGGGTGGACTTCAACTAGTAAGTCAGTTGAGTATTAATGAATCTCGTCATAAGAAAATTCTATACCAAAAGTCATATTTTCCCAACATAACTTCATTCGGATCCTAGCTATTCAACACAAATCAAACAATTGGTTCTTCAGTAGTTTTAAATATGCAATAAAAAGCAAAGAAAAAAGTGCTACATGAGTCATCTATTGACTCATTGCCAAGGCAAAGGCTTGAGCAAAACTGCCTCCTTATTAAGTATAATGCAAGAAATTTGTCTAACACTTAATTGCCAGCGTCCTTGCCAATCATAATAAGAACCACATAACTAAGACAATAAGAGCGCTAGGCATATGCAGAGTAGAGATACTTCGTAAGCAGCCAGACTTAAAAGCATGTAAAATCAAGGATTACCTGGGAAATTCAATAAGATCTTGCAATGGCCGGACCATAACCCGTCTAAGATACTTGTACTTGGGGCGGAGGATTTCGATATTATATCTAAGCAACATGGGAAAGTCAGCAATCATCTGTCCTAGTGATTGGAGATGTATACCCAATGACAGGAAGTACTTAACATTCAATTCCAGTTTTTCCGTGATACTACAGCCAATTAGCTGTGGATCCAAAGCAATGACCTTTCCGATATCCTTCTGAGTAACTCCACCCTTTGTCATTAAGAATATGACCTGTAGGGATTTAAAAAAGACTCAAACATGGAAAACATTCGGCACAGATAACCTAAAGCAACAGAAGATTAGAACAGTAGATCAAGATTGACATACAAGAACTTTGCATTTGGTTGTAATGTTAATTAGTCAGCGCTAATTTCATGATATCTTATTGTTATTTTCTTTCAAGGTTAAGTTGGGTTAAGTAAGCTTTACACGCTATATCACTATTGTGCTCCAAAACAAATAATGAAGGTAGTCAGAGAAGGTCAGAATACCATGCTTTTGCATGATTAAATATACGATATTTATTGACATTGTGAAAAAGAAATGTCTAGTGTTCAACTCTTAATATCTTGGAACGTTAAATTTAAACATGGAGATTTTTCAAGACTACATACTTGACTTTCCAAGTTCTATCTATTTAATTCATTCATTGCCACTGAGAAACTAGCAGACATTTACAGATGTCAGGTCCAACATCATGCCAACTCAAGTTACTTCTACTTTGTAAACAGTAAGGGAAATACTAGATGTTTTAACCTGAGAAAAAGCAAGAAGTGAGATACAATAACTGCGACTACTAAATAGTAAGCTCAACGATCAACTAAGAATTGAAATAGAATGACTGCAAATGTCAAGTCTTTAGTTTCTAGCTATTACAAGCCGGATTAAGGTTTAAACAGTAAATAGTAAACACAACCATCAACAGAAGTGTACGATATTTTCAAAAAGATAAAACTAATTTTTTGTTGTCCTATCACTAAACTTTGTTAGGGGCAGAATCCCTAGATAAATAGTAGTTTGTTTTCTCAACTTTCCAGTTAATAAAGCAGATGTGAAACGAATAAACTCTCTATTGTAAGTACTACTAGGTGTACTTAAACTTAGTTCAATATAGCTAACTACTAAGTTAACTAATATCTCCAGTCACACTATGATGAGTTACCAATATCATAACTACGTTGAGACAACAAGCAGTAAAAATCAAATAAAATGTCAATAATATAACACTCAAAATCACATTGTGGAAATGAAGAAATCCAAACAATTAACTACAAGCATGATAAACTGTGGACATTTTGTTTGTTGCCATCATGAAGGTAGTTCACTAGATTCCTACCAATAATAGCTATTGGGAAGATCAGAGATTATACATGATCAAATTTGATCAGCCAATTTGCAATGGAACACATTCTCTCACAAATTCAGTCATTTTAATTTATCAGAAGATATATATACATATAGATATCAAGATTTTTAGGAAATAAGGAAGGGACAAACCACAGGCCGTATTTTCTTGTACAGGCTATATGTTAGGAAGGGTGGAAACTTGACGAGAACACCACCTATAGCTTCATTTCTGACTCCAATATCCTGTAGAAATCGTACCTGAACAATGGAATGAAGACCAAAATCAGTGAGGAAAATATGTACCATAGATGATGAACATAGAGATTTTACAAAGATATAGAAATTGGTAAATTTCATGTGATTTGTTCAAAATTCCATATAGCTACTTGATGAAACCTCATAGTACTAGAGAATAGGGAGAATGAAATCATACAAACTAAAAGCAGATACACATAAGTAATAAGTAATATAATCACAGCATACAGTAAAGATCGTACCTTGGGAGCAATAGTTGTCTCCAGATCAACACAAAAAACCATTGGTTTGACTATCAGTATTCTCTTCATCCCTTCACGTTCAACACCAAGGTAGTATAAATACTTTACGAGAGGTTTCCACCTTTCCTCAATACTACAACCCATTAACTGTGGTTTGAAAGCTAATAATCGTCCAACGTCCTCTGTACTTAACCCAAACTCCCTGAGGTACTGAACCTGGAAATTAAATCACAAGTTTTATACGTACTATTGTTGCCAGAGTTTAGGTTGTCTAAATTAAAATTTAGCTGGTACCAATAATAAACTAAGCAATCTATTCAACCCTTAATTTCATACTCTTGGTAAGAATCATTTAAAAAAAAATCAGATGTTCTTTTCGTAGAGAACTTGTCTGGTTCAAAGCATTAAGAATTTTGCAACATTATTTTTGCAAAAAATTAACTGCAACAAAACCAAAAAAGAGGACAGCTCTTTCAGGAAACAGTTTTAACAGGCACAACAATGGCTTTGCGCAATCATCGTTCTCAAATTCCAATATACCTATAGCATAAAACAAGCCTCCTGTGTGGCCATTTGTCTCTACATATTTACGTCTTCTGTTCTATTCATCAATCTTCTCATAAAATTGTAACTTTATACAAAAAAAAAAAGGAATTGGTGTAAAGTGTCTCGCAAGCAATAATAATTCCTATCAAGGAGGTACACTGTTTAATATATTTGTTTACTGCTACAAGAATTCAATCAAGTATCCGTTTGAAGGTGAATCAAGAAACTTGATCTTCTTTGATAATTAATCAATCATATTTTGAGTTTAGGTTATATGGGTGCACAGTGTACTGTGCAATCCTACATTCTTCTTATGAAGCTGTAACTTTATATCAGAAAATTAACTAGTGGAACAGTATCCCTCAAGAAATTGCATCTGTTATCGAAAAGAAACAACCCTTTACCATAGTTGTTTATTGCATGACAATTTTATCCAAATATCCAATTTGATGGACAAAAAGGAAAATTGATCTTCTTTGGCTATTAATCAATCATATGTGGTTTGAGCTAATATGGATGCATTAGTGTGTACATATCATACACTTCTCTTCTTCATAAAGAACGGTTTGCATATTATGTAATAGTTGACATTTAAAAGCATCTGTTCTATTTGGTCATTTAATTCACATCGTATTATGCTACATCTTTCCCAGAACTTCAGCTTTCCCACTCCAAATCAAATGTATTATTTACTTTTCAAGACTAACTTTACTCAACTACAGAAAGTTACTATAGAAAATGAAAAGAAAAATCCACTTTTAGAACTCGTGTTTTGTCAAAAAAGTTAAAAGAGTGACAGCGGTATTAGAGTGTAGTGAGAAAAATACATTGCCATATCCACAACCACAATGGCTGTGGTACTGCAATGTCTAGTGCTGGGATGTGACAATAGAAGCCAGTATTGCCAGTGGTTATAGCAAAACAGGGGTTTGTGTGCAGTGATGGCTACTATGGGCGATTGATATTATCAACTTAGGCTTTGTTTTTTTTGGAGAAAAGAAGGGAGAAAGGAAATAACATGGTTGTTTCTTGCGTTTTGTTGAGAGGAAAGAAAATGGGAGGAAAGAAAAAGCTCTCATTTTCCTCCCAAAACTATTCCACCCAAATAGGGGAGAAAAAAAAGGAAAGAAACCGCCCACCCGCTTTTTGCCGCCGCCCGCCATTTCCCTCTCACCTGCTCCATGCTGCCATCTTCTTGCTGCTGCAACCCGCTTGCCATCTCCTTGTTGCTGCAACCTGCTCGCTTCCTAGCACCTGGCAAGGTGAGCTCACCGCTTGCCTACTTTCTTGCCGCACAATCAAGCAAGGTGGGGGCGAGCTCACCCTGCCCTCCCTCCCTACCTCTCCATCTCCTTTCTCCTATTTCCCTGCTCCTCCTGTGCTCACAAATGCTTACTGTTAAGGTTGCTTATTGGGTTTAATGGTTTCCTACTCGTTAAGCTTAATAGGTTGGAACTATTGTATGTTTTAGTTAATGAACCCTAAATGAACAGTAACATTTTCTCTCTTCATCTCGTAACTTGGTATCAGAGTGACTATTCGCCGCCGCTGCTCCCGTCTCTCGTCTTCCACTGCTTCCTTCTTCCACCGTTGCTCCACCTTTCTTCTAGCTTCTCCTTGCCTCTTCCCTCTTTCTTCCGCCATTGTACTAACACTTGCCTCTCGTCGTCGTTTTCTCCTTGCTCATCGTCGTCTTCACTCGTAACTAGTCAGGAGCAGCTGGAGCTTCTTCAGAAGGCCGACCCTCTTCTTGCTTGGCATCCTCTGCTAAAGGGTCTCTCTTCCTTGGCATCAACAATAGGGTCTGTTGCCTGTGACGCGGGGCTCTCTTTCCCTCCAGCTCCTTTTGCCAACTTCTTCTTCCGCCCAGATCTATCGCCCGCCTCCTTGGTCGGTTCCTACCTCTCCTTGCTCTAGTTGCCTCTTTACTAGAGCTACGAAATGGATATCATTCCCACTAGTAAGCCCGCCTCCAGCATTGCTATCACTATAAAATTTGATGGTAACAACTATCTTCTTTGGACCAGATCTATGTGCTTCTATCTGGGATCGCATGGGAAGGAATAGCACGCGACTTGTGCGCCTCCGGACCATTTGGACCTTACTTATGATACATGGAGATGCTCAGACATGGCAGTGGTAACATCTATTCTTAGTGGTATTGAAACCAACATCGCCTCTTTAGTTATGTTTCTAGATACTGCTAAGGAAATTTGCAACATGCTTGCATCCACTTATGCTCCTCAAGAGAACATGTGTCAAGTTTATCAGTTGTATGAAGAAATATTTAATCTAAAACAAGGAAACACACTGAGCTCTATCATATACTTAAAGGAAAATGGGATCAATTGCAAGTTCTAAAACCACCTACAGCTGATATATCGTGACCATTTAATAATGACAAGAATTCTTTGTTGCTAGATTTCTCACGGCATTGAATGACTTGTATGCCGCTGTAAAGGCCCAGCTGCTTGTGGACTCTACCATTCCCTCAATTCAGAATTTCTATTCACGTCTCCAGCTGCTTGTGGACTCGTATGCCGCTACATTGAATGACTCGTATGCCGCTGCTGGCTCTGCGTCACCGCTCCGCTCGTGGAGGGGACGAAGACACTCGCCTGAAAGGATCACTCGCTCGGGCGGGTAGATGATAGAACTTCAGCCGTCACCGGCCAGAAATCGTGCAAAGCACAGCCTAATAGAAGAATAACAAAGTACTTGATGACTACTCTAAACCCTAAACCCTTATTTATAACCATTTCCTACTTAACAAACCGGGTATAACATATCAACCCGGATCCGCTTTATTACATATCCTACTACTAATATTGAGTCCGTAACAATTGCCCTCTCTCTAACTACAGCTTTGTCCTCAAGGCTGTTTTACAATTAAAAAAAACTAAATTTATTTAAGTAAACTTTATCTTGTGCCTCCTTCAGGTTCCCAAATCGCTCGAGCTTCTCCCTCTATTTCCTCATCAGTAAGGTCACTCTCCTCATCTTCTACTAAAATAATGAGTCTCAAGCTTTTGTTGGCACAACGATGTATCGGATGATAAGGCTGATCGCATCTAAAACATAACCTCTTTTCTTGTTTGGACTTAAAATCTTGGTAAGAAAGATATCTACGTCCACGGTTCTAATTAGTTGCCTGACTCCCATCTAACGTTCGTTAAAGTGTATTCTCGCTAATCGGTGGTTGAGGTCGGCTACCCTCAGCTACAGTGGCCTTGGACGAGGTAGTGCTCCTTGGCTTGTCTTATATATTAGTTCTAGCTCCTAAATAATGTCATTTTGTCTTTGTGGCCGTCGGCTACATATACGATAAAATACTAGTCCTCCCCCCTCCGGCGCCTTTGGTTTGTTTACTAATACTTTCCTTGCCAGATAAAACTCCTTCAAAATTCCTAGTCAGGTGTATCGCCTTCCTCACCATGGAAGGGTTAAAAGTGCGTACCCACCTCCTGATCTCCTCCTGCAATCCACTGAGGAAGTAGCCTATATATTGTATATCAGGTAATCTTGGGACTCTTGCCACTAATCTTTCAAATAGCTCGACATATTCGCCCACTGATTTAGACCCTTGCTCCAACGAAGATAGCATTTCAAAAGGGTTGGCTGCATTACATTCACTGAACCATTCAACAAGTTCTTCCTTCAAAATATCCCAAGTGAGATTGGGTTTCATTCTCCTCATTCAACTAAACCAATGAATAGCTGGACCTTCCATACTCACAAATGTCAAAGGAACTCGATGGTGATTAGCGGTTCCTTGCACAACAAAATATTGTTCAGCCCTTGTGATCCACCCTAGAGGGTCTATCCCATCAAATATAGGTAATTCCATTTTCTAACATATTAATCTACGCTCCTCATTATTGTGTATGCCCCACTCCATAGAATCAGCTATATACTCGTCTCCGTCATTTCTCATATAAGTCTTGTGGTGTGGTTCACAACGTCCTGTAACTTCTCTCATTAAGGGATTTCCCTGCCCATTGCCTCCACCAGTTGCTGTCGGATTAGCCTGCGCTGGTCGCCACAAATCATCTTCTATCACATGAATCTGCTCATCCTGCCTCTCTCTGTTATAAGCTTCCTGTAGAAGTATAACTCGCGCTCGTTCCTTAGAGTGTTGTGCAGGATCACCCATGCCTTCAGCCATTTTCCCTTTTATCAGGGTCGAGAACATCTCCTTTATGTCAGTCATATCTTCCCTTAGCTTTCTCCTATCTTCCTCCGCTGCCCAATATCTCTCCTTGTTCGCTGCTTGCTCTCCTCTACGCTTCTCCTCCATTACCAAAATCTCTACCAAGCCCTTCTCCAATGCCTTTAATCTCGTCTCAGATCGCGTTGAAGCCATGATGATTCACAGCCGATTCCTGCAGAAGAGCTGACGCTTTAATGTCTTCCCACAGTTTTTTTAAAATTTTTGCTACAGTAATTTATAATAGTAACAGCTTTTTTTAAAATCTCTCTGTTTTTTTTTTCTAACGCTAGCTACAGTACCCATGTTTGCCATGCTTGCTCCACCATCAGCCGCTCCCGTCGCCGGCTACGGTTCTGGCAGAAGAAGCAGTAGACTAGTCTTCGCTGGTCAGCCACTCCCTTCGCCGGCTAGGGTTCCGGGAGAAGAGGCATGTGGAGACTTGAACTCCCACGCAGCCGCTCGTAGACACCGCTCGTGTGTCGCTTGCCGGCGCGTCCTCGTTCATCGCCAGACGCCATGTCGCCGCCGTCCTTCCATGCTGCGCCTTCCTCTGCCGGAAGCTACGCCTCACGTCGTCGACGCCTCCTGTCGACAAAATAGCGCCATGAAGACATGCTGAATCGCGATGCTCACGCGATTCCACCTCCTGGTTCCGCCGAACAAGGCGCTTGCACCGTTTCGAGTTGCAATCCAGCAGCACATGATTCGTTCTTTACGCCAGCCAAGGAAGAGATAATCCAAGATTTCACCGAACTCCTTATGCCCTAATCCGGATCCGCTTTATTACATATCCTACTACTAATATTGGGTCCGTAACAGTAGAGCTCTCATGCTCTTCGCTCTCAGTTTGTCTCTCGATTGGTCGCGGAAGCTCGCATCAAGAGAGGAGAGATGCAAGCTCCATTCTCCCTCTTCACGTCTCCTTTGCTCTCGCCACTAATGGACGCCTGCCAACAGCCTACTTCACGTCCCGTTCGCCACCTGCATTAGCCATCCGGCCTCGGGGAAGGTGAAGCTGCTTTGCGCCACTAATTGCTCATCGACAGAAGGTGGGCAGAATCCGGGTCCTCCATCGGATATGCTCGTTCTCTCATCGCCCGGATCCGCTTTGAATCCTGCTCACGTCGGGGCCTTGGGCCTCCACCCAAGCCCAGATGCTGCTCGGCCCAGCCCATCACCGATCGGGCATAGCAACAGGGCAGAGGACGTGGTCGTGGCTTCATAATGTGTGTTTATTGTGGACGCAATAATCACCCTTCGGAGCATCGCTAGAAGAAGTTTGGCAGGCCTTCTCACATCATGATAGCAATTGAAAATGCATCAAATATCTCTGGACAGGGCAGTTCTCTAGCTTTACCTCCACTGGAAGATTCCACGATCACAGTCTCTTCTACTGAGTATAAGCGTTTAGTTAAACTGGCATTCCAAGCTGAAGTCTCTTCTTCCTCATCCATGATGTCTGCCACTCCTGGAATCTCTAGTACTACATCTCTTGCCACCTCGGCTAACACCTAAGTGTTAGACTCAGGAGCCACCGCCCATGTATCAGGTAACCATTCCTTATTCAAATCTCTATGACTTGATACCAATCATAATCGGGTATCAATTGCAAACGAATCCCTTATCCCTGTCTGGGAATTAGAACTGTTCATGTCAACTAAAAAATTACCCTATTTAATGTCCTTCGTGTTCCTCAAATCCCTGTCAATCTTGTCTCTGTTTGTTCCCTCACAAAAACCTTGAATTGCTCAATAACCTTCTTCTCTTCTAGTTGTATTTTTCAGGACCTCAGGATGAAGGTGAAGATTGATAGGGGGCTTAAAGTTGGTGGCGTTTATGTTCTCGCTGAGCCTGCTATTCGTACTGCTCAGATCCTAGTGTCTTCTGAGATCTCTCCTCATACCTGGCACCGTTGGTTAGGTCATATCTCTCCTACCAAAGTAGGACAAACTCTGTCTCTCAAGTCTCATCCATCTTTTTGGTAGGACAAACTCTGTCTCTCAAGTCTCATCCATCTTTTGAGTGTGATGCTTGTCTATTGGGAAAGCACCATCGAACCAACTTTCCATCTAGTAGTAGTGTTCCAACTAGTATTCCATTCACTCAGACATCTAGGGTCCTAGTCCTGTAACCACCAGGCGTGGTTATAAATATTTTGTCACATTTATAGATGATTTCTCTTGCATGTGTTGGGTGTTCCTATTGAAAAATTGTTCTAATATTTTTGTTGTCTTCAAATTATTTTATGCTAAAATCAAAAACCAATTTGGTTTGCCTCTAAAAATTCTTAGGACTGATAATGCTCTTGAATACACTAGTTTATGGTTTAATTTTTTTGTAAGACACATAGAATCATTCACCAAACTACCTGCCCATACACCTTTCAACAGAATGAAGTTGCCGAGCTCAAGATCCAACATCTTCTAGATGTTTCGCGCACCCTAATATTTCATATGAATATACCCAAACACTATTGGGGAGATGTTGTTCTCACTGCCACATATTTAACTAACCGGATGCCTTCCTCATCTCTACAAGGAAGACCTCCACTTTCTGTTATTCTACCTCATCAACCCTTATTTCAAGTTAACTCCAAGGACCTTTGGCCGCCTGTGTTATGTTCGCAATCTTTCTCCTGGGGTTGACAAGCTAAGTCCACGATCTATCAAGTGTGTCTTTCTTGGTTATTTGAAGACTTAGAAAGGGTTCAGATGCCTTGACCCCAAGCATGATAAGTGGTTTGTTAGTATAGATGCCTCCTTCTTTGAATGCACTTCATACTTTGCGAACCAGCCCAAAGAGATACTACTCTCCATTCCTTCGCAGTCGGCTAGTGTTCTCATTCCTCTTCCAAGCACATACCCTCTAGACGTTATTCCTATGGCACCATCTCCAAATACTACTTCTCTTCTCATGAGAACCAGAGCTTAACTTTGCAGGTTTATAAGAGACGTATTCCGACAGTGACTGTTTCAGATCCCCCACTGACATCAAACCAATCCAGATCTTCCCATGCAAGAGATGACGAACAACAACTAAGTATCTCATTTCCCAATTTGTATCTTACCTTCATATTTCAGCTTTCCATAATGCTTTCACTGCTGCTCTCTCATCTAGCTCAGCGCCTAAAACCATGTCTGAAGCCTTCTCTTAACTTCATTGGAAAGCTGCCATGGATGAGGAAATAGAAGCTCTCACTTCTAGGAAAACTTGGACACTTGCTCCGTTGCAAGCTGGTGTCTACCCTGTTCCTTGTATATGAGTTTCCACTATTAAGCACAATTCAGATGGATCCGTGAATCGATATAAAGCTCGTCTAGTGGTGAAGGGATTTACCCAAATCTATAGGATTGATTATTCGGATACATTCTCTCTAGTCGCGCGGCTCAACTCTGTTCGTGTCATTTTATCTCTTTCCACCAACCTGAAGTGGTCTCTACATCAGCTCGATATCAAAAATACCTTTCTCTACGGTGATCTCACAAAAGATGTATACATGCACCAACCTCCGGGTTATGTCAAGCAGAGGGAGTTAGTATGCAAATTACATAAGGCTATTTATCGCGTGAAGCAAAGTCCCAATGCATGGTTTCATAAATTTTCTCAAATTATATCCAACATGAGATTTCTTCATTGCAAATCTGACCACTCAATCTTTGTTCGCAAGTCAACCACTGGTCTCATCATCCTTGTCATCTATGTTGATGATATCCTCCTCTTGGGTAGTGACTCAAATGGTATACTTGAGACCAAGAACTACTTGCAATCTCAATTTTCTCTTTGTGATTTTGGTAAAACTAGATACTATCTTGGAATTGAGCTTGCTAATAAAGGATCAAGTATACATCTATTACAACGAAAGTATGTGCCGGATCTTCTATCTGACACAGGTATGCTGAATGTAAGCCCAATGAAGTTCCTATGGTTCCAAGTAAATGTTATCGCAAGTGGGATGAATCTGAACAAATCGATCCCACTGCATATAGACAGGTATGGGCAGGATGGGAAAAGGGGCTCGCAGGACGAGGGACGAGGCAGCTTGGTCTTCATCCCGATTTTTCGGAACTCGAGTGGTTTTTTTCCCTCCTCCGGCAAAAAGCCTTTTTCCGTCGGGTTCTCTATACACGCCGATCGTCGGTGGTGGCCCTTCAGCGTTCTGGTGGTGTGGGAGGGAGGTGGAACGTCGCGGCCATCCCCGCCCCCTTTAGTCGTCTCCTTCGCTTCCAACTCCAACGCCGCCGCCTCTGCCGTCGCTGGAACCCCCACTGTCAGATCGCCTTGGAAGGCGCATCCGGCCATCCACGTCGTCGACTGGGAGGAGCCGGCGGCCAGGTGTCCGCCGAGGTATCCTCTTCCCCTCTGTCTCTCGTTCTCGGCCGCGTTCTCGGTCCGGCGAACCCTCGTCGCTCGCCTACCTGTCGTGGCCGCTCCCCTTTTTCCTGCTCCTCCGGCGAGCCCCTCCACTCTGTTTCTTCTTGGTTCCGACTCGCCTGCGTGCGAGAACTCTCGGACCAACTCGCCTGCGCGTGAGCCTTTGAGGTCGGCAGCGAACTCCGCCTGCATGCGCTCTGTTCGCCCGCTCGAGCTCCTCCGCCTTTGTGCGGTCTCCTTCCCTCCCTTCCCGGCGTACCCTTCCGGTTGGCCGAGCTTCTGACGTGGTGTCCGGCGAAGCTCCTTTTCTCCGGCGAAGAAACTTGGTGGTTGACGTCCTCCGCTTCCGCCGTTCGCCCGTGGTTCCCTTAACCGCCGTCCGTTGCCGGATCTTCCTTCCGCCGACGTCTGCAGCAGCGTCTCCCTCGTATGGAGGTGCGGTGGGTGACAGACGCCACTCTCTTTCTCAGTTCAGTCCTTGTCGAGCTCGCCTTCGTGCGAGCGCTGTTATTCCAGCGCCGGCTAACGCCGGCCGGCTTAGTTGCCTCCAGAGGAACCCTCCTTTCTCCGTCACCGACGTGCGACGCCGAGTAGACGATCGTCCGAGATCGCTGGACGCCGGCTTGATCTTCGGACTAGTGTGTGAATCCATAATCGGGCTGGGAGTTGGTTCGAGAAATCGACTCCGCCAGTCGCACCCAATCTGGCGGTTTCGACTGTTGTGATAGTCGCGTTGACGTATTTGGACTCGAGTCAAGCGACTCACATGGAAATCCACAAAAAAATATTACTGTAATTTAGGGTGTGACACTAGGCATGGCAATTCGAATTAGTGGGTTATAAATGACTCATATATACATGACCTTTAACATGTATAAGATAATTCTAAAATGAACCATTTAAGATTCATGTCAAAAGTATTCAACCAGAACCCAACACATTCATAATGGGTAAACTCAATATGACTTGCATAAACCATTTAACTCATAGCTTGAATTAGTTAGTCTAACTTATTACATTATAGGGATCCTAATAAAGAGGAACAAGTAATGACTCACCAATACTAAGTTAAGAAACAACCCACTAATACTAAACAAGTACTAACGACAATGGACAATATGAGTAGATTTATCATGAGTAGATTTATCACTCATACACTTCAGCACAATTTTTATCTGGTATGTCTTCTTTGGATAGAAACAAAAGTGCAGAGAATTTGGTAAACATTTCTAGCTACAAAAAAAGTGAGAAAACAGGTACAATAAAAGTATTGAGAAAGAGAAACATTTTTGTTCTTCTATCCAAGAAAAGCATTATTACAGGTTTCATCTACCTAGACTTTGGGTAAGAAGATGTCAAGGAATTATATTCTTTCATAAGCTAGTTGGGGAAAAAACTCACTACAAGCATTTTCCATATTTGGAATAATGAGTTCATGGTAGTGGGCGAAAATGATAAGCATGAAATAAAATACAAATGCAGCTATTCTTTCAAAGTGATTAGATCAAACTAGAAACTAAACACTTTGTAACTTACAAAAAAAGGGGATAGCCAAAAAATGTAACATTATTTTAGTAATTATCGATTATAATCAATTATCATGTTCTGCAATTTACAAAAAAATTAATCATGACACCATGATGAACAGGAAATAGAAATAAATGACAATAATAGTTGGAAATTGAAAATTCATACACTCCAAGAACGTGGTAGACTTCATATATCATGACTTGAAAAGAAAATCTACGAAATAACGAAGAATACTCACAAAACACAAACACCTTATTAGCCATCTCTTCCAAACTCAAAAATCCGAGCACCCTGGGGTAGTCGTAGACCATAGTACCAAAGTCCTTATCATTGATCCCCATGTTCAAATAAAATTTAACTCTCGACTCCAGCTCCTCCATGGTTAAACTCAAAATCTGGGGGCATCGGCCAATCACAAAGCCCATCCAATCCCTCCTAACCCCATTTTTCTCCAGATAATTGACAATCTCCTCCAATGCATCCAAACTTCGATCTAAAATAGGACCTGCCTTCAGAAGCACAACCCCGAGATACTCTGCTCTCACATGAATTGACTTCAACCATTCGGATGTTTGTCTCACAAGCTGTAGGTCACCAGTACACATGCAAATTACCTTCCCAATTTGGTGATATGACAGATGATTGTGCTTCAACCACCTAAAGTATAAAGCAGTAATATCAATTTTCAAGAACGGGCAAAAAGATCAGCGAAAGGTAAGATCTTTTCGAACGATTTTCTGAGACTACATTATCCAAGTAAAATTATCGAGCTAAAGCGCTTACTTGACAAGAGCAACGATGCCAGAGTTCTGAATGTAGTTCTTCGCGCGAGCATTGAATGACATATGCGCGAACTCCGGAACTCCCTTCAACACCGCCGCTCCGACGATGACCCTGTCCACAAATTCGGGTAACCGGGATACAAGATTATTCGAGTAGTTAAAGCTAAGCTTTCCGGATCGAAGGGCGTCCTTGAGCGTCTGCGTGGCAACGCCTCGCCGAACCTCGAGGGCCCGTTTCAGGGTCAAGTCATCCCCGCCTAGGAGCAAGCGGCAGAGATCGGCAGGCGGCAGGTCCAGGTGTCCAGGACGGGGAAAGTCGACGGAGCCGGGGAACCGCGGGACCCTCCTGGTGGCGAGGGAGTATTCTTCGACGACCTTCTTCTGCACGAGCTCGTATTCGTCTTGTTCGCCGGCGGCAGGAAGAGGCACGCACTCTGTGGAGGGTATGAGAAGGGTGTTCTGGCGGCGGGAGAGATGGGGAAGGTCGGGATCTGCGTCATGGCGGAAGGGGTAGTGGCGCTCGGAGTCGAGGGCAGAGCGGAGGGACGAGAGGAGAGGGGTTTTGCGATGTAAGACGGCGGTGCAACGGAGTTGGAATGGGAGGATGGGAGCAGGGTACGGGGCAACCGTCGGAGGGAGAAGGCCGGTGGGGCGCTGGTGGTACCCCATCTTGTACCAAGGATCAGTGGCCTCCGTCGAAGGCCGTCGGAAGAAAAGAGCCGGATAAGGGTTAGCTTGATTCTAATGTATGATTATAATAATTTCAAATACCAATCAAACGGTCCCATGGTCTAGTGGTTAGGACATTGGACTCTGAATCCAGTAACCCGAGTTCAAATCTCGGTGGGACCTTATTTTTAAGACACATAATATTCACTTCTTTCACACATCAATTGAAAGGTGGAGAAAGTGACACACGTGTCGAAGAGACACGCATTCTTTTTCAAAGCCTGTCTGATGCGATACAAGAACTCATCTGATCCGTCGTCTGAGCTGGCCACATAATTGAGGGAACAGCCACGCCCGCTTCTCAAGTATTTAAATTCGATCTCTTCCACTGACACAATCACCAAACACCAATATTCTAAGTATAAAGGCAACATCTAAAAGATCTTCCGGACAATATAATTATGCGATGCATCGAGCTTGAAAATTACAGCGGATTTTTCTGATGCTTTTCTTGCCCGGCTTTACATTTTTTTGCCTCATTTTAATTAATTAAATCGTGGTGAATTAGCTAGCCAATCAAATTTGGTCGTTTCCTTGACCGAGTTTATAAATATGCTTTAACTGCATCATTGACCACCTAGTCAATTGCATCATGAGTGTCATCATGTAAAAATAATTATGCTAAATTTAAGAAACAGCCTCCAAATGAACAGATGAGTGGGAGTGTTCATACCTGCAGGCGACTCTTGGCAGCTGAAGAATCCATGTTATATGCGCGATTAATTGGGGCGGTGTTGTGCTTCGATTGATTGGGGTGAGTTTGTTCTTCATTAATCGCGCGTTACTTGATGAATTCTTCTCTTTCTCTTCTCAGTTTATGATCAACCGAATTAGGTTTTGTTTTGTTTTTGCTGCAATCGATGGTCGTCTTTGATCTGTAGTGAATAGTAATTTATAAAGAGGATTCTTGTTTGCTGGATCCCTACTTGGCGCATTTGATCAAACAAAGCATCCGTTTCAGGGTCGATCTGTTCGCAGGAGGAAGAAGAAGAAGATGGAAACACCGTGGACTAGTTGGTTCTCAGAAAGTGTAAGTCTTCTCACGGGCTTGCCTTCAAACTCATTAATTTTGAGAGGGTTAATTAATGAACATGATCAATCCAATATCTTAATTTCCAGGAGATGTCCATGAATGAATCCTGCAGCTTTCTTCACCAGTGGGAGACGGCAACAAGAAATAATCAAGACATGGCGCCAGTTCTTGCACCGGCAGCGGCGGGAGTAGGCTTCAGCGCATCCCTCTCCTCTGAGAGCCAGAGCCACACCTCTCTCTCTTTTCATCATCAGCATCATCCTATGGCGCCGGCGGGCGGCGCCGCCCAGGCTGCATGCTGTGTTGCCGAGTCGAGCAAGGCTCAGGAGATCATCATGATCAGCTGGAACTTGTCGTCGAATGGAAAAGCTGATCATCCAGCTGACGGCGGCTCCTTTTCCTCCCCATCTGCTGCACCTCTTACGGCCGTCCCAACTTACGGCGAAGCAAGAGCCGCGACCAAGGAGAAGGAAGAAGCGGGGGCTTCTGCTCCCGGTGCTCCGCTGCAGAAACATGAAACCTTCGTCCAGCGTGCAACACTTTCCCCAGCTCAAGAGCACATTATGGCGGAGAGAAACCGGCGAGAGAAAATCAACCAAAAATTCATTGCACTCTCAGCTATAATTCCTGGGCTTAAAAAGGTAAGAGTGATTGTCGAATCAACATTTAATTAATGTTTCACTTCCATATATTCAGAATTCTTAAACTATATAACTAGGAGCTAAACACCATGCAGCAGTACACAAGTAGAATTTGATCATTGAATATCCATCTCTTTTTTCTTTTCCTTTAAACGTCAAATGCAATGGATCAAGTGGAGTTCAATAATGATTGGATAGGCAGACAAGGCCTCCGTTCTTGGAGATGCAGTGCGATATGTGAAGGAACTTGAAGAACGAGTGAAGGCCCTTGAGGATCAGAACATGAGTAGGACTGTGGAGTCTGTGATCCTCGTCAACAAATCTCACATCTCCGCCGGCGACGGCGACTGCGATGGCGACGGCGATGGCTCCTCGTCCTCCTCCGACGAGAGTTGTGATCATGGCCAACCATCACAGAAGCCTTTTCCTGAGATTGAAGCCAAGATTTGCGGAAAAACTGCGCTCTTTAGCATTCACTGCGAGAGCCGCAAAGGAGTCGTTGTCAAGATCTTATCGGAGATCGAGAACCTAAATCTCAGCATAACCAGCACAAACGTGATGCCATTTCTTGGCTCTTCCATCAACATAACCGTGACAGCACAGGCATGTTGCTCAATATTTCTACTAACTTAATTGATTAAGTGTATGGTTCGTCTCAGTAATTGAATGAGGTAACATTTCTTGATGAACAGATAGAAGATGAAGTTCCAGTAACAGCGGCGGATCTTGTGAGGAAGCTAAAATCTGTTTTCAACTAGTTTATGTTCATATATATATGAACAAACTAATGCACTCTCAGTAACGTTGGCTTAAAAAATAGTAATTAGCATGATCTACTCGTTTCAGGATCTTGTACAAGATGATTTTTCTTTTTTGTAAATTATCGATTAATTAGAATATATTGTTCTAGTATTTGAATTTTGCTTGTTCATGTTGGATTACAGCTGGTATGTGTTTGGTTTGGTATATTTAGGATCCAACTTGTAGGAAATTCAAATCACAAATGGTTCGATCGATCTTGGCGATATGCCAACTGGTCAGTCAACTAATGTTGGCTTAAGATTTGATCATAATTGATACGATATCCACTACCCTTTAAGTAGTATTTCTCCAACTATGTACACCAACTACAGATTGCAATCTTCTAAAGAGGCATATAATAATTAAACTAATAATTGTATTATATAAATAACTATATTTAAATTAATTTTATATTATCGGATTATGTTCAAATTATATATATATATATTTTGCATTTTAGGTTATGTGGGGTTCATCCTACAATTAACAGCTCATGATATGAAAAGCCTTCTAACTTTTTTTTTTTTCAATTGGTTTTGATTTTCTTTTACCTATAAAACAATTATAACTTTAATACTAACTATACAAAAATTGGGGAGATGAGATCTACCACTTAATAAAGGCTTGAGATAAATAATTTTGCAAAATTTTAACTCAGAGTGAACTCATGCCTTAGGCTCTATTTCGTAAGAGGGAAGAAAAATATAAAAAAAATTATAGAAAAATAGAAATACAGAGAAAGAAAATGCCTCTCAATAGTTCCATGATGATTCGTGTCTCTTCTTGATGCGAGGCACTTTGATGGAGGCGATGACAAGAGAGCTAGGTTTGGTAGAAAGAAGGAAGGTAGGGGAGAGAGAAACAAGGGAAAAGGGATGAGAGGTGAGAAGTATAAGAGGGAGAGGGTTCCGTTGGGAGAGCTTTCTTGTGGGAGAGAGTTTCGACAGTGAGGAAAAGCTTCGGTGGGGCAAGTGAAGCGTTCAAGTGAAAAGGGCATTGAGGGAAGAGGGCAACGAAGCATTTAGGCTAAGTGGTGTTCGGGCGAAAAGGGTTTTAGTCACTTTTTTTTTTATCTAAATCGAGGAGAAACTAAAATTGGCACTATGTGCTCCTCTTTTCTATCCTTTCAAATCTATCTATCTAAAAAAACAATTTTTTTTCTCATTTCTCTTCAAGAAAACATGCCCTTAATTACTCTCACTCATTGAGCATCCAAGTCTTACCCTTTAATAGTTAGAAGAGTATAACCTAAGCCATTTCACTAATGAGTTGAAGGGCTTAAAAGTGCGGCTATACGACGAGAAAGTGAGTTGCATCATTCTAACTCAAATATGGAGCCTTTGGTGGTGAAGAAAGTAACCAAGGCCACGTCGCTAATTAGCACAATAGCCTTTAACGATCGAGTAATAAAGAAGAGTTCATGCTTTTTGGAGAGTAGAAATTTTATTCACACAAGTATCACACTAGTTGCTAATGTTATCATGCATCCGATTGATTGACCTAAACATGAGGTCACTTAAAATGGCATTGTCATTATTTATTGATTAACAAATTAATTAGACATGTCACCACATTATGTTGCTTGTTAAGCTATGTTAGCTATTGATGAATTCGTTTGCTTTGTCAATTGAATTGAACTCAATCACACGTGAACACTAATTTATGTGACAAGGATCGATTTGGTTAGAAATTTTATGAACACGAATTGATGTTTCAAAAGAAAAAAAAAGTTTTTACCTAGTAAGACTTTTGATTCATTAACCAAAATTAATTTGTTTTATTGAAGTGATAAATAATTATATGTTTTCTCTTTTTATAAATAATTAAACTAAGATTAATTAGACATGAAAAAACTTGTTAATGACTAAATATTTTCAAGAGAGCCTTAAGTTAATGATTATCTTTATTGATAATAACAAGGTCTTCATCGTATTCGCTATTAACAATTTAATAAAAAAGGAAAAATCATATTTTATTTTCTTTAAATCTGCAGTTTTTTTTTTTTTTTTTTTTTAATATTAATTGTTATAACAGCAGCTCGTGCATCGCACGGGTTCACATTGTATATAATTCTCATTTGTATTGGCCTGCAGCTGAGAGTGACACAGGAAGGACGACAAGACATGCTTTTGCTGTACCACCTCCTCTTCCTCTCTCTCTTCGCTCCGCTCGCCGCCGGCACCGCCTACACTGAAGATCGACGCGCCCTCCTCTCTCTCAAGACACAGCTTGTCCATGCCGGCGCTGCCCTTGCCTGGAACGCTGCCACCGACCACTGCAGCTGGCCAGCCGTCGCCTGCGACCGTCGCAGCGGTGCGGTCGTGTCCCTCGAGCTCTCCAGATGCAACCTCTCCGGCCCCATTCCCCAAGCCCTTGCCTTCCTCCCCGCCCTCCGCTACCTTAACCTCTCCAACAACCTTCTCAATGGCTCCTTCCCGCCCGCCCTAGCCCGCCTCACTGAGCTCCGAATCCTCGATCTTTACAACAATAACCTCACCGGCCCCCTCCCCCGAGAGGTGGCGGAGCTGTCCCAGCTCCGCCACCTCCACCTCGGCGGAAACTTCTTCTCCGGCCCCATACCTTCGGAGTACGGTCGTTGGCGGTTCCTCGAGTACCTCGCCGTCTCTGGAAATGAGCTTAGCGGCCGCATCCCGCCGGATATCGGCAATCTCTCAGCGCTCCGCGAGCTATATATCGGCTACTACAATAGCTTCGAGGGCGGCCTTCCGCAGGAGATCGCCAACCTCTCCGCCCTCGTCCGCCTCGACGCTGCAAACTGCGGCCTCTCCGGCCGCATCCTGCCCGAAATAGGCAACCTCCATAACCTCGACTCCCTCTTCCTCCAGGTGAACGGCTTTGGTGGCGAGATCCCACCCGAGATCGGCCGGCTCCGGAGTCTCCGATCCATGGACCTCTCGAACAATGCCCTTACGGGCGAGATCCCGCCGAGCTTCGCGAACCTCGGCAACCTCACTCTACTCAATCTATTCCGCAACAAGCTCTTCGGCGCCATCCCGGAGTTCGTAGGCGACCTCCCGGCGCTTGAGGTACTCCAGGTGTGGGAGAACAACTTCACCGGGAGCATCCCGCGGCGGCTCGGCAAAAACGGCCGCCTTCAGTCCCTAGACATTTCGTCGAACAAGTTGACTGCATCGCTCCCACCGGACCTCTGCTCCGGCAACAAGCTCCAAACATTGATAGCCCTCGGAAACTTCCTCTTCGACCCAATCCCGGAATCCCTTGGCCGCTGCGAGTCCTTGACCCGCATCAGAATCGTCGACAACTACCTCAATGGAACCATTCCACGGGGACTCTTCAGCTTGCCGAACCTATCTCAAGTGGAGCTCCAGGGCAACCTCCTCGAGGGCAGCTTCCCGGACACTGGCAATTCTCCCATCTCCCCAAATCTTGGGCAAATTTGTCTCTCGAACAACCAGCTCACTGGCCCTCTGCCGCCGTCCATCGCGAACTTTTCCGGCCTGCAAAAATTGTTGCTGGACCAGAACTCGTTTACCGGCAGCATCCCGCCGGAGATCGGAAGATTGGAACAGCTCTCAAAGCTGGATCTCAGCAGGAATCGATTCACAGGATCGATTCCAACGGAGATTAGCAAGTGCAAGTTGCTGTCCTTTGTTGACCTCAGTAGCAATGAACTCTCCGGCATTGTTCCCGCGGAGGTGGCATCAATGCGGATCTTGAACTACCTCAACGTGTCGAGGAATCATCTTGAGGGCCGAATTCCAGAGGCCATTTCCACAATGCAGAGCCTGACTACGGTGGACTTCTCCTACAACAACCTCTCCGGGGATGTCCCAAGCACTGGCCAGTTTAGCTACTTCAATGGGTCATCCTTCGCAGGTAATCCATACCTCTGCGGCCCTTATCGCGGCCAGTGCCTTCCTGGCGCTTCTGATGACTCCCGTTCACATGGTACAAAAAGTGCCCTCTCGGTCTCCTCCAAGCTTTTTCTTGTCATTGGCCTACTGCTCTGTTCTCTTGCCACTGTCATCGCGGCCATCTACAAAGCTCGGTCCCTGAAGAAGGGAATTGAGGATCGCGCGTGGAAGCTCACTGCGTTCCAGAAGCTGGATTTCACTTGTGACGACGTGCTGGGTTGTATGAAAGAGGAGAACATCGTAGGCAAAGGCGGGGCTGGAACTGTTTACAAGGGTGTCATGCCCAATGGTCAGCAGGTTGCAGTGAAGCGGCTTCCGGCCATGAGCCGTGGATCGTCGCACGACCATGGGTTCAATGCGGAGATACAGACTCTCGGGAGGATCCGCCACCGGCATGTCGTCAGGCTCCTGGGATTTTGCTCCAACCGCGACACCAACCTCTTGGTTTACGAGTACTTGCCTAATGGGAGCCTTGGGGAACTTCTCCATGGGAAGAAAGGTGCACATTTACTTTGGGACACAAGGTACAAGATCGCCGTCGAGGCCGCCAAAGGTCTCTGCTATCTCCACCACGATTGCTCGCCGTTGATCCTCCATCGAGATGTCAAGTCCAACAACATTCTTTTGGACACTAACTATGAAGCTCATGTAGCTGATTTTGGATTGGCCAGGTTCTTGCAGCACACGGGCACCTCCGAATGCATGTCTGCCATTGCCGGTTCTTATGGTTACATAGCTCCAGGTTTCATACTTGTGTCTCTGATCGAAAAATCAATTGAATACATTGCTCGCCTGCCATGAATAAGCTCTTTTTCTAACTGCAGCTTCATTTACAGTCAACTAATAAGCTTGTTTTGTGCAACTCTACCACCATTAGTGTCTGGTCAAGATAGATATCTAGTCAAGCATCTTTTCGCCATTACTGTCTCTTTAGATTTCTTGTAGCTACTGTTAGTGGATCAAGTATATTTACTTAAAAGAATATCTTTGATATTAAATGCTGGACATTAAATGAACTCGTCTAGATTTAATTGATTGACCACTTTCCTTAAAAGCTTGCTTACTGTATTGAGAATATGATTAAAAGTTCTTTCACATTGCCGGTCATATTGTCAATATGATCAAAATATAATTCTGCTCTTACCATTCGTCTCATTATGCTTTTGTGGCTCAGAGTATGCCTACACTCTGAAGGTGGATGAGAAGAGTGATGTTTACAGCTTCGGCGTGGTGCTCCTAGAACTGGTGACCGGAAGGAAGCCTGTTGGTGAATTTGGTGATGGAGTTGACATCGTGCATTGGGTCAGAAAGATGACAGACATGAACAAGGAACAGGTGAGTAAAATACTGGACTCCAGGCTGCCGACGGCTCCCCTCCATGAGGTGAAGCATGTGTTCTATGTTGCAATGCTCTGCACGGAGGAGCACAGTATCCAACGGCCGACGATGAGGGACGTCGTCCAAATTCTCACTGAGCTCCCCAAGCCATCAAAAGAGGAAGAAGAATCTTCATGTGCGCACCGACAACCAGCTACAGTTCCATCAAAAGAGGAAGATCTCCTTATGCACTAGAATATGGACTTAGCTTCATGCATGCCTCCTCTTTTTTGTTTTTGGCTATTAATGTGATAATCTTTAGAATATATGTTAAAAACTTTTTATAATCATGTATAGATGAACTGGCAGGTATTTTTGACCTTTCATGATTCTATTATGTCCTCTTGTGTTCCTGGCTTGCAGTGCACATTATATTCTGACCTTTCTGTGCAAACAGCAGGGTATGGCACAATGGTGCCTTGAATGGCATTGAAATCTCTTTAGAGTAGATGCTCTATATCATTGATAGTTCGTATTATATCGTTTGTTATAAATGAACTTATTCACAAGGTTCATGTTCAGTCTCCAGTTTCCTTTATCAAGTGATGAGTCACTCAAGTCACTTATGCAGGAATAAAAGCACTCCACCTTCCTTTTCTTTTTATTGTCCATACAAGCCTTCTCAACAACTAGTGCATGTAGAGCTTGCCATTGAGAATAATCCCTCAACCAATGTATACCGCAATGCAAAAAGGCACCTATTGAACTCTTGTATGATCAACTCATCTGATGACTTCTTTTTTGTTACCACCAATTGGTTATTGCCTTTTTGACTATGTAAAACATGAATATTGAGAAGACTATTTGCTTATCGCTTATATGGCAAAATTATAGAGTTACTCAACTACAATATATTTATATGGTAAATCTAACACATTCTATCACGTTTTTGACATGTCTTAGATGTCTAGCATTAATGCCAAGAATTGTTTCATGTACTTTATGGCTGAATTATTGTGACAAAGACCCATGTCCTTTAAGCATTGCAATTGATATTCTCAAGCATAAATTGAATCTTTAGCTCCCTTTTCAAATCCTCTCAATGACTTGATACTTTAGCCACTTTGAATTTAGAGTGTGGCACTAAAACTTCACATCTCTTGTAAGGTATCATATAGTGGGCAGATACATTGATGTCCTTTCAAGTTTGATCAAATAACCAAGAAACATTACATAGTTGTCTGAGTCCTTTACATCCATAGCGCCATTGCAGCACCTTGACTCAAGATTCTTCCTTAGTGGGTGGTGGGGAGTGACACATTAGCTTGAGTGCCATGCCTTTCTTAGCCCGATCACTCATACTATAAAATCCTTAATCTACTCTATCAAATGCTGGGCAGCTTCGTGAGTATCATCGAAAAGGCAAATGATGAAAAATACCATGACACAGTGGCTATGTTTGGCCCCTCTCCTTATTAGCTTTTGTTGGTGTGCCAGCAGAAGTTGCCTATCTAACCTGTTTGGGTAATCAGTTTTTCTGGCCCAAACAGAGAAGTTGTACTGTAGTTGAGAAACTGCTTGGGCAACTTCTAGCTTTTGCTTTTTCTTTTTGAGCTCATTAATAAAATATATTTAGTATTATTTAAAATATTAATAATAATATTTTAATATTTTAAATTATTATTAATAAAAATGAAGTACTATAATTTTTATATTGATAATATTTTAAATAAATATTTTATTTATTTTAAAGATATTTAATAGTGTAATCTATAATATTTTTAATATATATTTTAATTATTATTAAAAAAAAATTAATAATATAACTCGTAATAGAATTATTTATTATTTTTAATACATATTTACTCATATAATTTTTATCTGAGTAATATTTTTAATAAAAAAAATATTTATTATTTTTAATACATATTTACTCATATAATTTTTATCTTAGTAATATTTTTAATAAAAATTTATTTATTATTTATATAAAATTTAAATAAATTATAATAATCTAACTAAAAATTATGCATATAAACACTTTTTAAACTTTTTCAGTTAATATTTTTTTAATCTAACACTTCTTTAGCCAATATAAACTAAAAATAGAAGTTAGGCAAAGGCAGCCACTACTATGTGTTTCTCCTCAAAAAACATGATGGCTAGGGAATCCTCCACTAGGACCACTACATGTACTTTTGTCTCTACTCCATTGAGTTGTTCTTTTTTGCTTGTAAGACCTCCGTGAATTCTTTTGGAATTGCTTCTCTTACCATACTATAGCCAGAATCACCTTTCCCTAGAATTATCGTCATCTTTCTATACAAGCATATACAACCACTGGTAAATTGCAAACAGTACACAACCTAATAACGACGTGTTACAAGACAAGCAAATTATATAAAATGCTTAATATTCGAGCACTATACAAACACCCTACAACAATAGACTCAATGAATTAATAATAAATAATATAATTAAAAAAAAAAAAAACTAGAATTGCAAGTGGTCTAAGGGCGCGAGGCATGGAACTTTTAATTTGAAACCTACAGGTTATTATAAGTTCTAATTTACCCAAATTTTTTCACCCCTCACACACTATCTAAATGCCCAATAGGATCTCAGATATGCTAAAAATTTTCTAAGCTTTGAGTGGGCTAATTTATACATTCCTCTTCTTCACTTAATATGATCTTACAGAATTTTTGTATGCATCAATGACTTTTTTATCTATCCAATCTACAGTTGAAGCTATTTTTGCTTGAAGTAAAATAGCTAAGTACTACTACTCATCTATTGGTAGGCCATTGGGCCTGCCCAATTCCCTCACACCCCCCCCCCCCACGTGGCAATCCCAGCCCACGTGATTGCCATCTGGGTCGATGGATGGAGCAAACGGATCGGGCAGAAGGCCCAGGTCCGATGTCGCCAATGCGACTCACACGCGCGCGCGATTGCGTGCAATCGACGCGAGTTGGAATGGGCGTGGGCATGGGGATGCGTGCCGGTGTGGGCGGGGAAGAAAAAGAAAAGGGGAGAGACGACGTCGGTGGCTCGACGCTTTTCAACCTTGACTTTCGTCTGGCACTCCGCGAAAAATCCTCCTCCGACGAACCCTTGCTTTTCCGTCGGCTCTCCGTTCAGACACCGGTCGGTGGTGGCGCTCTGCGTTCCGGTGGTGTGGGAGGGAGGTGTAACACCGCGACCATCTGCCCCCCCTTTCTTTCCGTCTTCCTTGCCATTGCGGTCTTCCCGTCGCCGTCGCCAACTTCGCCGGAGTCCACACTGTCTAACCGCCTTGGAAGGTGCGACCGGCCACCCACGACCTCGACTGGAAGGAGTCGGCGGCCAGGTGTCCGCCGAGGTACACTCGCACCTCCCTATTTCTCGTTCCCGGCCGCGTCCTTAGCTCCGGCGAACCCTCCGCTTCCAACCTGTCGTGGCCGCCCTCTCCTCGTCTTCTCCCTGTCCGTTGCCGGCCACCTGTGTGCATGAAATTCCGACGCAGACCCGCCTGCGTGCGGACGTGGCGTTGCTCGTCGGACGAGCCCCTCCGCCTGCGCGTGGCTTCTCTGATCTTCTTCTCCTGCCGCCTGCGGGCGTGCTCTTCCCCGGCGTCGTCTCTCACCTGCGTGTGACTTGAGACGGCCCCTTCCTCTTATTGTTCGAGCGGAGCTTGGAGCTGTGTGTGGCATCATTCCCGCCGAGTTTCGTGCCAGCGGGGAGAGATAGGTTGGGCGACGTCGACTTCCCCTGTTCACGTCCCCTCCGTTTCCACCCTCCCATCCATGGCCAGAGCCTCCTTCCGTCGGCGCCTACAATGGCGTCTCCCTCAGGTAGAGGTTCGGTGCGCGGTGGACGCCACCACTTCCCCCACTCATCCCTTGCTGAACTCGCATTCGTGCGAGCGAGGGTTTTCTAGCACCGGGCAACGCCGGTTTGCGTGGTCGCCTCCAGGCAAACATCCCCTTTCTCTGCCACTGGCGTGCGACGTCGGGTAGTCGGTAGTCCGTAGTCCGAGATCGCTAGGCACCGGCTTGATCCTCATACTAGAGTGATTGAGTCCATAGTCGAGCTGGGAGTCAGTTCGAAGAATCGACTCCGCCAGTCAAGCATTAACTCACGTGAAAATTCATGAAAAATAATTAACATAATTATGAGCGTGACATATTATAATATTACACTGCACACCTCTCACTCTCTCAGATACTTGAAAAGCAAGCCAAATTTAATCATGTGCAAGTTAACTATGATATATTGACTAGTTAAAAGAGCCTTTCCAACCTATCCATGATTTAGAGAGGGGTGTAACCGTACAATACTTGTTTCCCATAGCAGTAGCCCTGTAGTCTCTTGGAACGTTGAGACTGTTCCTGTAAATCGCTTTGGGGCTCGTGTATCTAAGTTATTGCTCTAATAAATCTTATGGCAAATCATACGGGGAAACCAAGGCCGCTCTAGCGATCAATTGAACTCGTCTTTGCTGGAAATGCTCATGAGAAAGAAATTAGTCCAGTTATCCAGTACTCAAAATCAGAAGACAATTTACACAGTTTAAATGGATCAAGTTATGTACTGATCTAGACATTGGCCCAGAATATCACACATTCTTAAATTAGATAGTTGACACATTCAACTTTATTTCAGATTAAACAAATTCACGCATGGCTTAAGCCGCCAGCTTAACTTCGTCCAAACTTTTCCACAAGACTGCTCTCAATCTGCATTCTCTTATTCACAAACAAGGTGTACTTGGATAGAATATTCTCGTCACCAGCCGGGAAGGCTGGCTTGGCGCTCAGTGATGTTTTATCAACTTTATCAACATACAAGCCCGAGATGGGCATAAATTTACCTTCTCTGTTGCACAACCATCCATGGGCAGCTCGAAGAGCTGCACCCAACGAGGCAGAATCTATCGCAGAAAACAAATAGTACGATAAATAACAGGAAAATTGCAAGAGTATATTAGAATACAAATGAAAAAAAGGGGTAAACGAGAGAAATCAGAAGGTTCTTCACTTACCAGGTCTCTGTACTGTGTATACTGGACAACCAAAAATATTAGATATTGATTTAAGAATGCACTGATTTGATGATGCTCCACCAGTTGCAATTATCCTTTTAGGAGGCGTTGGCATACCAAATCTCTCAGCATGACCCCGCATTGAAAGAAACTGGCCTTCGATTACCGCACGTACCTGTATAATAAGTATCCTTTTAGAATTGGAACACCACTGTTTGCCATTTGCTGATTGCAAGTGAAAAGTTCAAACAACCAACCTCTGAAGGAGGATCAAACTCGTTAACCTGGACAACCTTTGTACCATCTAATGGGTCGTCGTCGCTTTCAAGTACAAAGCGATGGAACCCAGCTTTATATAAAGTTTACCGTGCAAGGACAACAAAAAAAAACACGATTCTTGTCTTTCAATAATCGAAGAATATCGGTAATCACATGATGATGAAAATGTACCCGATTTGTCCATTACCAGGGAGGGGCGGTAATATCTCATGCTCTTTGTAGTAGAATCCTAATTTTCCACCTATCAATAGACGACATAATAACAAGGTTATAAAGCATAAAGAGATAACATGTAAACTAAAATATGTTTTCATCTTAACAGATTATATTAAAATATGTTTTTGTCTTAATAGATTATTTTAAACCTTCAACTTAAACAATGTTCATATTATTTATTGCATTTAGACTGAAAATGCATTAAATCCAAGGCTACAGAAATAAGGAAACATCAACAACATTAACAAAAAAAAAGCAAATACCATTTAGAGGAGCCGTTTTCTCCAAGTAGTCACTGAAAACATCCCAAGAAGAACATGCATATCGATTCCGTACATCTGTGTTTGTCCCCCAATCATAAGTTTATTATGATTTCATCAGGAAGCACTGTATAACCAATATGTCAAAAGAAGTACCTTCTCGGGTTAGTGAACCATTTTTATAGACCAACATCACCATGTAGCAGTCTGGATCAACAGGGTTTGGGAAAACATGTCCTTCTAAACTTGGCTGGGGCTCACTAGTTATTCCAAACACCTAAACAACAACGGGTAGGAAAATGTCAAAGATAAACAAGTTAGTTTATGTGAGTTTGGCATGCTATAGTAATTTCAAAGTGAGACAATCAGGGATTCAATCTTACTGTATCACTAGTTCCCAGACTAATAGCAAGATCACCAGGTGCATTGAGGGTTAAACCTGATCATCACACAATAGAAATGGCATATAACATCCGCTCTTATATATGATTGCAAAGTCTCTACAGCACATTCTATGCTAATTTTTCATCAGTTTAAATTAGTTTTACATCCAAATTAGGCTAATTTGAATAATGCCATTGTTATGTATGAACAAAATTATAATCAGATACAAATAGAAACCTAACATATCTCAAGTTCAGGAATTCTTTACAAACTTTGTTTAGAGGGTACTCTTGTTCTTTTCAATCAACATACACAAAAATGGTAATCAAAACCTCTCAGCATTATGAACTCAAAGCAATTAAAAAAACACAAAAGGACGGATCACACACCTGCAAGACTATTAGGGTTGTCGCCAGACCACTGAATTATTATGCAATTTTTCTTGAAGTGGAACCTGCAATTTACATGCCACAAATGTGAACTCTATAATTGATAGTAAATTTAATATGTAGGCAATACACAAGACTAGAGATTTGGCTGTAATGAACAACATGAATTGGTCACAAAATTGATTCTATACTAACATTTCATCATAAGAAAATGTAAAAGAATACTAACTGGATTTAATGTGCCAACTATTCTTATCAGTTACATCTCACTCATTGTTTAATTTCTGATAGTGCCTGTTATAGAGTTTAAAAGGCTGACAAATATCCATGCGATCAGCCCAAAACACTTGGGACATATGCTATTGGCTGGTTAGAGAAGTGTGCATGTTTACGTAATGGGAGTAAAATCTTTTTTTTGTTCTGCACATGAATAAGATGTAATTGCTAAGACTGTAACCACAATTCCAGCAGAGCAGACACATATGAAAGATGATATTACTACAATTACAGTTGTGTGCTGTCAAGTCAGAGTCCAAATTATAAGATAAGGTGCGCACACAAAAGCCTTAAAGTGACAAAACAATAGGAAATTTCTTTTTTTCCGTCAGGGACTTAAGCTATACACACCTTTTGGTTAGTCAAGCTTCTTTCCATGAAATTGGAACCTTCAATGCAGTATACCTAATGCTGTAGTTTCCTAGTGTTAATAAGCCAATTCATAACAAGAAACACAATACAGGTGTATGATTATTATGGTACAGCATGCAGTATAGAAGTGAGAAGTTGAAAACAAGATACTCCCTGAAACTATAGAAAATCAGTAAGAAATAACTGCCATGAAATCATGCCAATTAAGAGAGATTAATTAATTCAATAGTCAATAAACTACGCATAACCATATATAAATAAAACAAACTCATAAGACAAACAAAACTACCTTTCAACAAAATATGGCGCTATCAAACCGGCAACTGCATGAGCAGGTTCCAATTGTCCAAGCTTTTCTTCCAGACCTGGCGCTGTGGCCTAGAAATATGTAAAATAAGTTGCTTTTGTGACAATGCTTTACTCATATTGATATAAGGTTAATGCTAATAGAACATACTTCCAGAATTGGCTTTGACCAGATGCGTTGTTTAATATCCATCAAGTTCATCCCAGCTCCATCAGTTTCGTCAATACTAGCATAATCTCCAATAAGAATAGAAGCCAAAAAAGAACTAACAAGAGAAATTCTCTCTGTGTAATTATAAGCATCTGGTTGTGATTGATATATCTTGCGGATTTGAGGTCCCGTATATCTCTCATAAGCACGAGATCCTGTAATTTTTGACAGCTCTAAAGCACCTCCTACTGCTTTTTCCAGTTCTCTACATTGTAATGTAGTGCTACAATCCATCCATATTGGTGAATCAGGTACCGAAAAAGCCTCTACCAGTTGATCCTGTAATGGTCTCTGAGGATCCAAAGAAGCTAACATGGCTTTGGCGCCCTTTTTCCAGTAGACGCTGCCATGCTGTTGTCCGCTGCCTGAAATCGCTACTACCTTTCCATAGTCCACTTTTGATTTCAATTTCAGGAGCAAGGTGTCTAGAGCTTCTACCCACAACAAGGTAGGGGTGGTAATCTTACTACTTTCAACAGGATCCCTATTAACCCCACCTTCTGTAGCAAAGTGTGACAATTCTGAATCAAAATGCACACTTTCTGAAGCAACAATCACAAGGTTACCATCCAGTACAGTAGCCTTAAATGACCTGTTAATTCGGTTGGCAATAAATTGTAATATATGGGAAAGGTGAACAAATTGGCGAGTTTTAAAAGAGATGAATCAATTGAACAAAAAAAATCTCAAGATATTGAGTCTTAATAAAATCATGCCTCTTTCTGAATTTAACAACAAAAATATCATTGTATTTCGAGCATTTAAAGCTTCCTAAAGCCCTATTTTTGAATGGTTAGTCGTAAACATTTGTGAATGGTAGAGAAGTACATCGGCTGTAAATTTAATCATCAGAAATGTTTAGTATTTTTTCAAAGTATCAACATTCGTACCTCTTCGACACAACTTTATTTAGCTATTACGATAAATTAGAAGAGAAAACGGTACTGCAAGAAACATAAACCCTACCTGAAAATGCTCTCTGTTTCTCAAACTTCAACATTTGCTATAAAATTATCAAACATACTCCAAATAATTCATATCATACCGAAAACAAAGGAACACCAAATATTTAAATGTTACGTCCACCGTCAAGAACATAAAAAGCGGCTGATCTAATTGCCATAGGGAAAAAGAAAATCCTTCGCTTGAATGCTAGCGAAGAATAATCAATCGGTATAGATCCTACATCTTTCGTTCCAAAACCAGACGTATCTACTCTTCACTTTCTACCAATCCGACCAAAATGGCAAGATTGCTCTTCAGAATGAATGTGAGAGAGAAAGAGAGTCTTACTGGGTAGAGCAGTCGAATCCGAGGAAGAGAGCGTCGCTGGGAAGCGAGAAAGCCATGGCGAATCGATTGACTGAAGTGGGGAAAGGGGATCGGATGGGATTTATCGGTGGTAACTAAGGGAGGGCTGATTAAATAGGGAGGGAGATCAATTAGAAATTATAATTGGATAAGATTGGGAAATTGGGTTGTCGAGGTTAATTAGTTTCCGAACGGGGAACACGAAAGTCCCCCGGAAATACAGGTGTGATTTACCTCGCAGGCAAATGGTCAATCATAGAGGGGCCCGGTCCGCCCGGAGGCGCTATTGATCTCCAGCAAAAGGGCGGGTAATTAATTAATAATTGTAAACGGGTTAAGAAATTAGGCATAAACGGATCGGGTTTGGTTTAGAAAAGATTTGATCCGTTGAATTATTTATAGTATCCAACTAAGCACAACACAAATAATTTATTTTTTTAAAAAATGATCTAATGAAAGATACATTCAAGAATTAGAAACATTTAATCAAATTATTAGACTTTTAACTTATGAGTTAATCCTAATTTTAGTAAAGGAAATGTATGATAAAATATGTTTTTTGTGGAAAAATATTTTATCAATTATACATGCCACAAATTGTGGAAAAATATGATCAATCAACATAGTAGTCTCAAGAATGCTAATCTAAATGTGCTAAATCACATAATAACCAAAACCAAGATCTAACGCGAAAGCACCCAAAGGGCATTGCTTCAAGGTGAAATCATCATAGCCTATCTATGGACTTGATTAGTTTCTCAAACCTCTATAACTCCAGTAACTTAATACTTTGGGGCCAACCGACAAGGGTGTGGATCACTATTGCACCTATTATCACAAAAAACGGTCACTTAAGTGAAATCCAAAGGCAAGCGACTTTTTAAAAAATGCACCCAAGAATATTGGTTCATATGATTTACCTTGATTCATTGGATTTAAACCTCATTTGCACTTAAGTGTCAACATCATCAATCTCTATATTCACTTGTAGTTGTATAACTTGTTTTGTTTTTCTTTCTTTAATGTCACACATTTTAGAAAAGCAATAAACTAAAACCTTTATGTAGATTAAACTCAACAATTCCCAATTGGCTAAGTTATAATCCCTCAAGTTACCTTCAAGGTTGCACTTCGATTATGCACCCATAGGTTTATGCAAACTCTCGTTAAAGCCCTAGCGATGCTTTTGCATAAGTCTTAAGCCTTGTCTTAAGGATGTGTTTTTGTTATTCATATCAAATCTTGTATTCTCAAGTGCAATCAAATAATGCACACCTGGACTTAAAGCTTTTTCTTTCTAACTCCTAGTGTCACGCCCCGATCGGATCAGCCTAAAAACAGCGCTTATCCGCTGTCTCAAGGCTATCCGACGGAACACCGAAACGCAACGCTCTCTAGGGTTTCTGACCCAAAATTGAAAACTCTAACTTTCCAAACAATATTTATCCCCAAATTACAAGGTCGCTCAGGAAAAACCCTAACCCTAATTCGAGGAATCTGATCGAAAAACCCTAATTGAAATTATACCTCTCTAGTCAATGATTTTGACTAGTCAACCATCAACGCCGCGCCGCTCGATTTAATCCCCGCCGATGACGTCACGCCGACATCACCCCTTGAAATCAAAACCGAACACCGAATCGATTTCGTTTTCGAAATCGTTGACCTGTGCTCCGCTGACTTGCCTTGCCACTCAGCGTCGCCTCGAATCGAACATCGTTCGATTCTCTCGTCCGCTTCGCCTCGACGCCGCCTGCGTCGTCCTCCGTCGAGTGGCTTGCACTCGATTTCGAGCTCGCCGGAGAAGATGAACTACCAGGGAAAGGCCGCCTGCCTCCCTGTAGCTTCGAATCGCCGACTAACAGGCGGCCACCGCCAGAAACCTCGTCGTCGTCGCCAAGTAGAGTGAAGAACAGAGGATTAGGAGAAGGGATCTTTATTCGATTTCTGAAATCTACATAACTTCTCTCCTCACCGTCGACGACCCCTGTCGTCGGCGCCCTCTACTCTCCCTCACCGTCGACCCACCGGTCGCGGTTACAATCGCTCAAAACTCCCTCTTTCCGATGCCCCTGACGCCAGAAGTCTGCGCTCAACTCACCTAAGCCACCCGAAGCTCTCTTGAAGGTGGCGAAGAAGCTCGATCGTCAATCGCTAGATTCGATCCCCCACTTCGCCCACCCTCAGACGATTTTATAGCAACCATTACCGCCTCTGATCTTCACGCCTCCATCCGCATCTGCCGCCCGCTTCGTCCGGTGAGGAGCTCGTGTCCGAGCTCCGTGGAGATGACGCGGTCGAGAGCCGCATTCCGCTTCTGTTTCCTGATTTGGGCGTTGACCTAGATCTAGATTTTGACTAGATGCTTGTGCCCGGATTTAGGGCTTCATCTGGGTTTATGGTTTAGGGTTTAGGGCTAGACTGGTTGAATCGGGGCCTGACAATTCTCCCCCGCCCAATTTGGACATCGCTCTCGATGTCTCTCTCGGGCGGATCTTGAGCCACCATCGATGCGATCCTCAAAACACCGATCCTCGCCGGCTCAGGGGTCTCCTCAACTTCCTCATCTGGTTCCCGCGCTATTATTGCCTTGAGTTTATGTCGGTTGGGGCAGTCCTTTATCCAGTGAGGACCCCCGCAAGCGAAACAATCCTGTGGCTTTTGCTCACGCCGTCCCGGTGAACCTCTGTTCTACCAGTGAAAGGGTCTACCCCTCTCTGGAACCCTAGCTCTAGGCAGTGTGCGTGGGGAGCCGCGCTTCGGTGGTAACCATTGCTTCTTTGGTGGTGATGTCTTGAACTTCCAATTATCCACCAAAGACTCTGCCACTGCCGCAGCCACCCTCCAATCGATCGGTGCGTGCCATCGGACCTCCATCTCTGCCCAAGGCTGAAGGCTCCGGAGGAAGAAATACCTTCTGTCATCCTCCTCCATGCGCGGAAGGTCCAACATCAAGGCAGAGAATGCCCTAACGTACTCCTGGATCGAGCCAATATGCCTCAGCCGATCCAGTTTGCCACGCGTCTGATCCACCGAGTTTCTAGGAAGAAACTGCCGCCGCAGTTCCTCACGAAAGTCTCCCAAGAACAGCTAGTAGCCCCCGGTGTAGAGCTAACTTTGGTTCACCACCAAAGCTTTTGCGTCGCCGGTGAGGTATGCGATGCACACCCGCACCCGATCTCCTTCTGGAACATAGTTAGCAGAAAACAATTGTCCCATATCCCAAATAAAATTTTTTACCTCTCTGGACGATCGAGCCCCCCCGAACGTCGTTGGTTCAGGCACGCGCATCCTCTGCTTAGGAGCCTCCTGCTCCGCCGGTGTTGTAGTTCGGGATACTGACATTAGAGCCAAGCATAATACCCCGATCTCAGCCTGCATGTCCTCCTTCATGCGCGTCATCTCTCCTGGTAGATGGTTTAGATTGCCGATAGTTTGCTGCATGCGTGCTATCTCTGTTTGTTGTTCCTCACGCATCTTGATCATCTGCTCTAGTAGGTCGAGCAGACTCTCCAAGGCTTGTTGCAAATTCTCAATTTGCAACTTCTGTTCCTCGATGGTCTTTCGAATGTACTGCATCTGAGGAATAATTGTCCTTTCTCTGTCACCAGCCAAACCGAGTGCCTCCTCGATCTGAGCAATGCGTTCTCCCTGGTTCACCATCTTCTCAGGTTTAGCCGTCTCCTTGGCTTTACCCTGAGGCCACACGTCCTTTGACGCGCCTCTAGCGGTGTGGGTGATCTTCTGAAACTTCAAACCCTTCTTCACCTTCGCCGGTGAAGATGGCATGTTTGCTGGAACACGTTAGCCAGCTCTGATACCTGTTATCACGCCCCGGTCGGATCAGCCTAAAAAACAGCGCTTATCCGCTGTCTCAGGGCTATCCGGCGGAACACCGGAACGCAACGCTCTCTAGGGTTTCTGACCCAAAATTGAAAACCCTAACTTTCTGAATAATATTTATCCCCAAATTAAAAGGTCGCTCAGGAAAAACCCTAACCCTAATTCGAGGAATCTGAACGGAAAACCCTAATTGAAATTATACCTCTCTGGTCAATGATTTTGACCAGTCAACGCCGCGTCGCTCGATTTAATCCCTGCCGATGACCTCACGCTGACGTCACCCCTTGAAATCAAAACTGAACACCGAATCGATTTCGTTTCTGAAATCGTTGACCCGTGCTCCGCTGACTTGCCTCGCCACCTCAGTGCCGCCTCGAATCAAATGCCATTCGATTCTCTCGTCCGCTTCGCCTCGACGCCGCCTGCGTCGTCCTCCGTCGAGTGGCTTACACTCGATTTCGAGCTCGCCGGAGAAGATGAATTACCAGGAAAAGGCTGCCTGCCTCCTTGTAGCTTCGAATCGCCGGCTAACAGTCGGCCACCGCCGGAAACCTCGTCGTCGTCGCCAAGTAGAGTGAAGAACAGAGGATTAGGAGAAGGGATCTTTATTCGATTTCTGAAATCTACAGAACTCCTCTCCTCACCGTTGGCGCCAGCTCAGATGGTTGAAGGGTCATGACTCATGAGGGTCATGTATAAGGGTCGAATCCCGCTGCAGACGTAATATTTCCGGGGGTAACACGGAGCCGGAACGGGATTGGGGAGCCCCTGGGCCTGGCTTGGTTATGACTGAGGAACATGTTAGATACGCCGAAAGAGGCAAACACGGGTCATAACACATAGTGTATTGCGGCATAAGCTCTCAAACTAGGTAACATCCATCACATACGCCACTAGTTCCACTTGAGAACCTTTAGAAGGTGTTGTTGTCACCTTCTTTAGCGAGATGATCTATTGAAACCTAAGAATATAGTGCACTCCTTCTTGTCACATATGACCATAGATTTTGATTATATTACTATCTTTATTTATTCTTTCAATAAATAGAATTTATATATACACATTACTTATTAAGCTATAGTAGCTATGCATAACAAATACTGTATTTAGCATGAATAGAAAATGGTATTTTAATCCAGGTTACCTTCATGATTAATTTGATATATTGTTACTTGTTAACTAACCTACATCAATGATTAGTGTAACCAAGTAAGAATAATTGTTTAAATTAATGGAGTTAGTTGATATAACCGAATTACAACTAAATTATAGAAACATTTTCTTTTATGTATAGATAGGGTTAGATTGTATTAAATAACCTTAACATATATGACTGTTGAGAGTGAATGAATACATATAATGACATTATTTTGGCCACGAAGAGTCAATTAGAGAATGGTTAGAATTTAGAAAGAAATTGGAAAATTTGAATAGGTAAATAAGTGCATGAAGAGTCAATTAGAGAAGGACATTTCTTTATATATATATATATATATATATATATATATATATATATATGAACTTGTAAGAAAATGAGAACTTTTTGGCTCGACTAGAGGGAGATTGAACAATATTGAATTTTGATAAACTATGTAGGAATCTATTCTTTTTCTTTTCATCACATTATTTTGAGTTTTACTTAAAACATATGATACCTTATTGATCTATCATATTGCTTTTTTACCTTTGCACTCAATAATATTCATTAAATAATACATTGTAATGATTGTGACATAATTTGATAGCTGCATTAGTTACTTTGTTAAATCATTTTGTGATGATACTTTTAGTACATTCTGTATATGATTGATGTCATGACATAGATTTATTTTTTTGCTAGGCTATATTATATCGACTAAATCACTATGGACTCTATAGTACCATATAAGGATTAGTTATAGAGATACTAGCTAGAGGTCATATGATGAAAAGTTATTATACTAATTGGGGTCTTGGGTGTTGGATGCAACATCCTTTGAGTTGTCTTTGAGGGCAGTTGTTTCATCGGTTGAGCAATGCTGTAAACGCTTTAACAAGTAATACGAACTCAAAAGTGAGGTTATATTGTGGTTGTGTTCTTTATTTACACGAATATGTGGACATTATATTTACTATATATATTAGTAAAATTGATTCAATTAACTTTCTTATATTGCATGCATTTGTAATTTATACTTGGCTCTTCTAGCTAACTCCCTTTGCTTTACCTTCAAGTTCAGGTTTAGCACAGCCTCAGAACAAATAACTAGTTAGCAATTGCAGTCTAGAGGGAAATAAATAGGAATTTTTTTTGTTTGAGATGTTACTTTTGTGGTTGGCATTGTTGATAGTTTGTCAATTTGGAAACTTGTTCAAACTCTTTACATAAAAGTTTACTTGTGATTTAGTATGCGAATTTGTCTTGTAGGCTTTCTATGTCTCTTAAATTATCAACTTCAAGATCATCTAGCCGCCAAAGTGTGACAATAGTCCAAAATGATTTTCTATCTAAATACTGAAATTATTTAAATAGTATCTTCTACATTATTTACTATCTCATAATTTATTGAAAAACTTAGATTTAGAAAAATCATATATTCAAAAATATTTAAGAATATTTATAACAAAGGGAAGCTACCTCTACAAAACGCTCCTAATAATAACAGTTTGTGGGATTCATCTTGAGTCATTGGCCTTCACTGTTGTCAATATCATATATATCAATTGTAGCTTTAATATGATATCAATTGTAGCTTTAATGATTAAATGTATATTTAGAAAATAAAAATGATGCAACTAGTATCCCAAATCAAGCTCCTGCGTCCCACCCCCGGCGCCCGCCTGCCTGTCTCTTGGCTGTCACGCATCCACGTCCAGCCGTTTTAACCGTCCCACCCCCTCGCTTCCCTCAATAAATTCCTAAACAGTAAACATTGCCGAAAATGTGTACAAGTCCTGGATTCTACTGTGCATTTCCAACATTTAAAAAATAGAAATCAAAGGGAAATTTTATGTCATGGATCCGTGCCCGTTCGTCCAAGTCCTCGTCGGCAGCTTAGCACTCAAGATCCAGCCGGTAGCGCCGCCCGACGACGCCTGCCCTGGCGAACTCCCCTCCGCCACATCGTGGTTTGCCAAGATTCGCCTCGAAAAATTCCCCCACCAGAATGTTGCCGTTCCCCTCTTCTCCCCTGAAGACCACGCCGCGGCAGATCCTTTCTCTATCGCCGCCCGGTTCCACCTCTCCAAGGCCCACCTCGAGCGCATCGCCGCGAAGCCGTCCATTTTCGCCTGCTCCGCCAGCTATACCAAGCTTAAGGTCTCCATCTACACGGGCCAGGCGGAGAGTACTTATGGAGTTTGCGCCGGGCGGCTACTGGGCAAGGTAACGCTTCCTCTGGATCTCAAGGGGCTCGCCAAGGATGGCGGCGCGAGCAGGGCGGTGGAGTTCCACAGTGGGTGGATCTCCCTTGCCAAGAAGGCAAGGGCTGGGAAATGCTCCCCTTCTTCCTCCTCCTCTTCGTCCTCGTCGTTAACGGAGATGCAGCTGTACCTGACGGTGAAGGCGGAGCCTGACCCGCGGTTTGTGTTCGAGTTCGACGGGGAGCCGAAAAGTAGCCCACAGGTGTTCCAGGTGCAGGGCAACATGAGTCAGCCCGTATTCACTTGCAAATTTAGCTGTCGGAATCCAGCCGACCGCAACTTTGAATGCAGGTTTTTCCTCGACCAACAACTCCCTCGTTCTATTTCCCCCTTTTTTGGATTCATTCATCGATTTGTTGTGTTTGTGATCTCATACAAGTTTGATTTGTTGTTTGGTTTTCAGATCGACGCATTCACAGCCGGGAAGTGCGAGGAGTTGGTTTTCGTCCTTGGGATCGGATCGGGAGCGGCAGGCGAAGGAGCGGAAGGGCTGGTCGGTAACCGTCCATGACCTCTCCGGATCGGCGATTGCCGTCGCATCCATGGTAACCCCCTTCGTGGCCTCCCCGGGCACTGACCGGGTTAGCCGCTCCAACCCCGGGGCATGGCTCGTGCTCCGCCCCGGGGACGGCACCTGGCAGCCTTGGGGGCGTCTCGAGGCCTGGCGCCAGCGCGGTGGCGCCGGCGCCAGCGACAGCCTCGGGTACCGGTTCGAGCTCCTCCCTGATGCGGCCATGGGCGGCGGTGTCAACCTCGCCGAGTCCACCATCAGCACCGTGAGAGGCGGCAAGTTCGTCATCGACCTAAGCGCCTCGGGCGGGGGCAGCCCGAAGGGGAGCAACGACTTGAGCAACGCCAAGCTGTGGCCAATCTCCAGATACCGCGGCTTCGTGATGTCCGCAACGGTGGGGGGCGAGGGGCGAGGCTGCAGTCCCAAGGTGGAGGTCGGGTTGCAGCATATCGGGTGCGCCGAGGACGCCGCCGGCTTCGTGGCCTTGGCCTCCGCCGTTGACCTCAGCATGGAAGCCTGCCGGCTCTTCTCCCACAGATTGAGGAAGGAGCGTAGCGCGCCGGACTTGTTGCGATGATTGGTGACCAGAATCCTACGATATTTATCGTTTCTTCTTCTCCCCTCTCTGTGTAGGCATCGAAAATTTCTTAATCGTATTTATAGTTTTGTTCTCCTCTGATTTAAATAAGCTCCATTTTTTCTAGATATGCTTTTAGGCTACAAGTGCTGAGATGAGAGAGGAAGATCAATAAACAACGCAAGAGTTAACCAATAAAAAAAAATTAAACAACTTATGTTTAGCATGTTAGATGAATCATAAATTATTAATCTCTAGTGTCTTCATGACTACATAATATTAATCACCTCAACTTTGCTCTCAAGAATAATGGATAATAATCCAAGAGTTGAATATGTCTAATTATTTTGATTCATACTATCAAATGCTTATTTCATTAGGATTTTGTATTTAGACTTGTCCCTCTAGATTGATGAGCCACCTCAAACAACTTTTGAAAGATTACAATATGAAAGCATTCTTTATGAGCATTGGGAGTGTTTTGATTGGTTGAGTCTCATGATCATTACGAGTAAAAGTACAACGCGTGTAAGGAAATCAATCCCAAGCTCAAACATGGTGCATGAATTAAAGCTTTGGTAGGTATGCTTATGGTAACTTTGATGACTAAAAGGTATGATAGAGTAATAATGAATAATTAAAGTCTATTGATAGGTTCAATTCAATCTCAATTCTCTTTCTTCTTGGTATGATTCATTTACGATCAAATACACTACTAAAGCAGATAAGTGGACATAAATGAATTTATTTCATACAAGGATTATAAATGGTTCAATTGGTTTCACAAGGGAAATAGATTTAAAAGAACCAAAAAGAAATGTCATATGCAAGTATATATATATATATATTAAAGGTAAGTGGAATAACTTCATATTCTTTTTTTTTTTTATTATTTTATATGTTATGGTATTTTTTGTGCTACCAATAAGTCTATATATTTTGATAGGCAAATTAAGTAACGAATGTGCGGTTTAACCTCTAAAACTTTGTTATCAAGTCTTTGCTGGTTGAATTAGAGATGATAAATCCAGCGAATCAAGTTGGAGTAAATGGAGCGGGTAAATGTTGTTTGAGTATAAATATCTTAAAGATTGCCCCACCTTGTGACGGTGTGCATAATAATCGATTGGTACGAGTTTACACCTACTCTTCAGATGCGGGCTTTAAAAGATCTGCCCTCTGTGGACTTCTGTTTATATCAAATTATAATGCTGGTACGGGAATGAGTATTCTGATAAGATGTACGCGATAATTGTTTTAGAAACACTAGGATCTGATCAGAACAGTTTTACTGGCACAGTGAGCGAGGTCCACTCTGTTTGCCACTTCACAAAATTACTTGGTTTCTAAAAAATACAAAGAAAACCCACACTCTCTCCCAGTGGCATAAGTACTCGCTCTCTAGTAATCTGCTGCATCTGGGAAGCGCTCTCGCTCTGATCCTCCGCCCACCGTGCCTCTCTCGATCCCTGCATGTATGGAGAAATCCTAGAGAGACGAGGAGAGTTCTTCGGGTAAGATTGCTCTTGATCTCATCCAATTTGTCAGCTATCTTTCTCTTGATCTGATGCTTCCATTTTTCTTTTCTCATTTGTTTTTTTTTTCTTCTAAATGTGTTTTCTTCTTTTTCTTACGTCGGTCACTCGAGCCTCTTCTCGGATTTTTTTTTTTTTTTTTTTTTTTTTTAATGCAATGAGCGTAGTTTGTTCATGAACTAAATGCTATTCTACTTCTTTATGTTTGGGTTCATGTTGTTTAGGGTTTGGGACTGGACTTTGGTGCTGTCTCCCCGGTAATGAGATTGGGCTTTTGTTCTGCTTCCCTTTGGTTCGATTGTGTATTTCGCTTGGAATCTTGATTTATTTTTAGCCTATCGTTAGGTTAACTTTTGCGATCTGAATGTTTGTGTTATTTGTTAAGGAAAACAGAGCGGTTTTTCTTGTTTTCGCGATAATTCAGTTTGAGATGCAGCACTCTGTGTTGATCTGGTGGCTGCCTGTCGATGTGCTTTGTTTTTGGTTTATTTCATGTAGAGATACTGGAGGTGTCTGCATTTCTCAAGCCTTTAGCTGATCTTGGTTTGATTGTTCTGAAACGGCAGTTTACACAATTCCGGGTGTTAGGCGTAATGATGAGACAAAGCTCTAGTAGGAACCAGAGGAGCAAAGGGCTAAGGTTGAAAAATATTCTTCAGATTTGCCTCTTGGCTGCTGTTTTCTTCTGGTTGCTTTATCAGCTGAAGCACACTTATGCCAAGAAGGGGTTAGGTGAGCACAACACGAGGATTTTAAACAATGTAGAGGAAAGTCAGTCAGAATTTACAAGGCTTAGCAGGAAGGACCTACCACATGACGATGATGATAAAACCCATAAGAAGGAAGGCGAGAATGAAGATGTTGATGAAGATGTAGATGGAGAATCGCAACAAGCAGTCGAGGATGATGAAGCGAAAGTGACTGGAGATGATGGGATTGACGATCAAGATAATGAGCAAGAAGATGAACAGGATGATCAAGAGAGGGGAGACGATGAGGCAGAGGATGGAGAAGGGGCTGCTAATGAAGAAGAAAATGACAATCAAGTTGAGGAAATAGAGTTCCTGGAAGATCAAGAGAGTGAGGATGGTTCTTCACAGGAAAAGCATGAAAAAAGTTACAAAAAAGATGATGCTTCTAGCGCTGTGCATCAAGAAAAACAAGTGGAGACAGAAGGTAATAGTGTTGATGAGGAGCATCTACAGAACAACGTGAAGGATTTAGAGACAGAAGGTGGAAGTGGCAGAGGGACAAATTCTCCCAAGGATAATAATAATACAAGCATTATTATCACAGATGCAATAGGAAATAACACCAATCAAAATAATAGCCAAAATGCAAACGGAGCACCCATTGTAAAGATCAGGCCACAGCTTTCTGCTTCGGACAGTCAATCAAAGTTGCGAACCAACTCTACGATAGCAAGTGCATCTGATAAGACAGTGAATGTAGAAACTGATTTAGCAACAGATGCAACTATCAATGAAGCAGTAGGGAAAACTAATGCTGCGTCTCATGAAAATGAAACTACTAGTAGAAGCTCAGGTGATGATCCAAACAATCCAATAACTCTGGGAAGTCCTGAAGAAGACAAGCTCAACATGAAAAGAAAAACAGAGGAAGCAGCTAACAATTCCGCTTCAATCATTGGACAAGAGAAGTTGGATGAACTCCCTAGTACTTCTCTTACTTTGAATGACAGTGTAGATGCAGTTGAGGGTGACTCAACTGGTTCATCTCATAGAATGACAATAGAAGAAGTAAGAGATGCTCGCATTGATCTATCGACCTTCCCGGACATGCGGAATGATATGAAAAACATGGACGATGAAGCTGCAGAGTAGTTTTGATAATTAGAGGCACAAGGTTAATGTTTCCAAATGTAAGATATAGCTTAGTAAGACACTTTTTTGGCACTTGCTTTGCTTTTTCAGGTTCTGTCTCCCCTACTGCTTTTGTGATGTTTTGGGTTTATGCCAAGCATTCCCAATACCATGTTCATTAGATGAGATCAAAATGTTTATGCAAGAGTAGCTTTAGAAATCATCTTTGTTTTATTTATGTATTTTTTGCTTCTTCTGAATTCGCATGCAAATTAAGAATATCAATTTACCAACAGAGACATCAAAATTAGGGACTTAAATTCTAGGTAGCAACCTATATAGGTCCTTGTCTGTTGCAAACTAGTTGGTTTCCTTTTACTCACCATTTTCGGGAGGATGTTTATTTTCTCGCATAATACATTAGAGAACATGCACTATACAACTTGTATTTTGCTTGAAATTGTACTATTTTGGATCACAGAGGAACTGTGGCAAATCAACCTAGAACATAGTTCAATAACAAACAAAAACCATAACATTGAGGAACTTGGGAAACTATATATAAATAATTGTTATACAATTTACCTATTAGTTGATCTCATACTTGTCAAGTTTGGCAAACAATTACTTTACTGGCTTCGGATTGATTCTTTTTAAGAATTTCATCTTTTGTGGACTCTGCATAAGATGAATCAAATTCGACTTAGTTGATGAGATGTATTGTTTTAGTTTTCCCCACATCAGGCATGCAACACAGCAAGAGTGCTTTTAACACACCCTTAATTCCCTTTGTGCTTGATAAGACAGCACTTTCAGATAGTTGATGAGGTTCTTTTTTTACTGGTTAATTGTATCTGTATGTCTAATTGTTTACCCATGTTGATCCTGGAGCCAGTGTCAGGTTTTATTGTGAGGGCAAAGACTAGATTCTTGATTCTGTTACTAATTGGCGGGGATACGTTGAATTTGAATTCATCACAGTGAATTATGGGGACTAACAATGAAGCAAACCTCTTAATTAGTCTCCTTGCTGTTATTTACTCGATTGCTTGGTTGGTGTGCTGCTTTTTGCTAATTTTTCTTTTCCTTGGAGGTGAGGTTCTTGAGTTGGATGCTACAGTAGCTAAGGTAATTTTTGTTGCTGCATCACAAGATTAAAAAAAAAAATTGCAGATTTATCAAAAGTATGCTGAATTAAGCAACAGTAATAACTGATATTGTTGCCTGGAAATATGAAGTTTTAATTGTTTGTAGACTTGGAATTCAAAAACTTAAATGATGCATAGCCCCAGGAATCGTGGAATTGAAAATGTCTTGTGGTTACTCTTTTGATCCTATTTGTGGGAAATGCATGTTACTAGAAATGAAGTTTTCTCGACTTAACTCAGATCATCTATTACCTATCATTTTGCTGGAGCCAAGTATAGATTCATTTGCTGAATGGTCTTCATTGGAATGGAGTGCCTCAAAACATTTTCCAAATGTTGGCATATGCGGTGCGTACCATTTACTTACAGGAACAGGAGGTCTTCATTGGAATGGAGTGCCTCAAAACATTTTCCAAATGTTGGCATATGCGGTGCGTACCATTTACTTACAGGAACAGGAGGCATCAGACACAGCACCAATGAAATGTTGGGCTTTTGGGTTCCTTCCTATGTGGATAAAACCCAAATTTCAAGAGGCCCACTTATCTTTGTAAATCTATTAGGTTTGCTGTTATGTTGGGTTAGTGTGTTTGGTAACATTGTAGCAGCAAGTTTGGTATGCGCAGCCACTTCAAGAAGAATTGGGGAGCAAGTTTCAGGAGAGGAATTTTGTTTTCCAACGCAACCAGCTCCATCTCAGTGATGATCGAAGATCAATCAGAGGTCAGATCGTGCCGATTTCAATAGTTGGTTTTTTGGAGATATGATATCAAGAACGGTAGCTATATGGTTTTGATTTCCAACTCCGAAGTTCAGTAGGCTGTCTTTGGTATCAAAACTGTGACTCTCTGTTTATTCTCTTTTACTCTCCAAGTGTTCCATTTTATCAATGATTAGTTTTGTTGCTAGGTTCTGTGATCATTTTTAATTCTGTGATTCTATTTTTGTGACTATAAGACCTTTGCTAATAGTGAAATTTGTGGGTGTGAATTGAAGAGCAGTCCCGTGGTTTTTCTCTTTTGTTTGAGGGTTTTTCACATAAAATTTCTGTGTCAGCATTGTGATTGTGTGTGCTGTTGTTTTACTGCTGTCTATAATTGTGTCAGTAATTTGGGTTGATGCACTGTCTGTTGTTTACGTTGATGCACTAACATTAGGGTTGATGCACTGTCAACATTTGGGTTGATGTACAGTAAATTTTGGGTTGATGCACTATCGACATTTGAGTTGATGTACAGTAACTTTGAGTTGATGCACTGCCAACATCTGGGTTGATGTACAATAACTTTTGGGTTGATGCACTATCAACATTTGGGTTGATGTACAGTAACTTTTGGGTTGATGCACTATCAACATCTGGGTTGATGTACAGTACCATTTGGGTTGATACACCGACAACATTTTGGTTGTTGTACAGTACTATTTGAGTTGATGCACTATCAGTAGTTAGCGTTGATGCACTAGTCAATTATGGTTGATGAACAGTAATTTGCGTTGATGTACTGTCAGCTGTTAGCGTTGATGCATTACATGCTTTTAGCGTTGATATGCTGATAATTTGAATTGATAAATTTTTACAGTTGTGTCATCAATTTTCATTCTACTAGTATTCTTCCTCCTCTATTTCCAAACATGAAAAACCCCTTCGGAGTGTGTATGAATGTAATACTCCAGGGCCACGTTGCACCTCCGCTTCTACTAGCATTCAGAAAGTCACGTCCAAGGTCCATCAAGCCTCGGTTGCATGGATTCGGATATGTGCCAAGTCATCTCATTTCCTAAACCAAGACCTTCTAGCTTCCTTAGTGAGGTTAAAGTGCTTAATTCCCTTGAAACCAATTGATCCCTGGCCTCAATTCCCTTACCAAGGTGCTAGTTCTTTTGCTTGCGGGACCTCCATGATAGCATGATAGAAGGGGATGCTAGTTATAAATAGCCAAAATAAAAGATAATTCTCTTGACTTAACACATAGCATGAGGACTAGTTGGCTCACATTAGCAATGGTAAGTGTCAGCCCCACTTAAGTTTACCTGTCCACGTCAGCTTCACAAACTAGGTTTGCCTTGATTGTTTTTCGTCGGGGACAATCTGTAGCATGTGAGCGCCGAGCGCGAATGCCACTGCAGTTCTCTACGCCGCTGGGTGCGTCGCCAGAACGGAGAGAGGCTTGCGGCAAGCTCAGACTACTCACGTCCTTTCCTCAGCTTTCGTCGTCGACATCTCCTGGATGTCAGAAAACTTGCTGCCGGAGGTGGAGAAGGAGACCTGGATTCTTTGCTCGATAGAGGTAGAGCAGCTGCTAGAGAAGATGATCGAAGAGACGGAAACATGGGAAATTTTCTCTGTTTTATTTCTCTCAAAATAGATACCTAAAACCCCTCTCCTCTCCTCTCAATCCTTCCCTCGATGTCTAACTTCATAGCCGACAAAGTTCTCGATTGAGATGTGCCGAAAGTTGTTGCTTGGAGGGAAGAAAGCCGCGACTATGCTCTCATCCGCCGCATGTGGAGAAGGCGAGCTCTCTCGTTACTCGTCATTCGCTGCTTGAGTAAGGCGAGCTCTCTTGCCTTTCGTCACCTGATCGCGTCGTCTCTGACTTGTGGAGAAGACATTGCCGCAACCTTCTGCAGACGCTGAACTCGTAGGGGAGGAGATGATGCCAACTCTCGATGCCTTCTTCGTTCACATGCTTGGAGATCTTAAAGGGGAAGGATTCTTCTCTCTTTGGAAGGGGATCGGCTCGCTAGCCAACGCCTGCCCAATTTCCTTCTTCTTCGACGCTGAATCTTGCCTCCATTCGCACCGGATTTGGTTCACTGACAGCACCGAAGACGCCTGTTGTCACGCCCCGTGAATCGTTACCTGGCGAACCTCCATTTGTGTGCCCAAATCAATATTTTTCCTCCAATTTTGACTTGGTCAATGTTTGACGTAGCTGCCTCGTTTCGAACGCCACTTGTTCGAAACTCTCCTCGCGCAGCCTTCGTCTTCATGCGCTCAAACGCAGCGTTCGAGCCACCACGCCGTTCGTCGCTGCTTCACCGGATGGAAGGGTGTGCCGACAGGGGAAGTGATGCAGTAGAGTGTCAGGAGGGGTGTCCTTAGTTCAGTACTCTAAGGAGGGGGAAACCATGATGCTGAAAACAGGAGAGGGTCTTGAGACGAGGGAAAGCAAAACGCGTGCGTTCGGTGAAAACCTTGGAAAAACGATGGAAATCGCAAGACGTACTTGAGTAATACCCAGCGTGAAGAGAACCACGGATCGATTACTAATGGAAACTACTCACCTTTCTCGAGGAGCTAATTTTTTTCCATGCAAGCACGCGCGCGCAGAACCTTCACGACGCTACGAGGGAGGAGAACTGCTCACCCAAGACACTAATGCAGCGAATGAAATGCAAAGGACCCGAAGCCCGCAGGGGTTTCTTCGGGTGTTTTGATTGAAAGTAGGAAACAATACAAAAGCATCGAGGGAACCCTAGGCGAGCTCCTCAGAGTTTGCTGGACCTAGGCCTTCGTGTGGGGGAAGGCGTCTACTACAACAAGACTAAAGAAACACAAACCCTTCAGCCCTCTTTTATAGAACAAGAGGGGAAGGGGTCACATGAGAAACACATGAGGGAGTTGGAAAAGCCAACCACCCTCCTAACACATTAAAAGAGGGTCAAGATGCCCTCAAACAACTGCTAACAAACTGAAAAGGCAGCTAACAAACTCAGCAGGGGAATCGCGTAGGTGGGGCGCGTGTTTTGGCGGCTGGGCCGTTGTCCGGGCCGGAGTCGAGGCGCTAGACCATTTCGGAACAAGCAACCACGAAGCAACAGAACTTACTGATCGTGGGCTGGTTCTGGATGTTGGGGGCAGTCTCTTGGGCTGAGTTGAGGACTCGGTTGTTGTAACGATCCGTCGGTGGCTCTTGAGGTGGCCTTCGGGGAAGAGGTGCCATGGGAGCTGGTTGAATGGAGTCCACCGAAGTCGAAGAGGGGCTCACGATTCCCATATAACAATCAGGGGGCTGTGAGGACCGTTGCGAGTGTCGAACTTTACGTAAAACTGGACCCATCTTCACTGTCGAGGCATGCACGGCCTGGCCGTGCTTGTGTTCACGGGCGTGAATGGGTGGTTTGAAGTCTGCAGAGTCCTTCACGGCCTGGCCGTGCTTCTTGTCACAGGCGTGATCGGATGGCCTGAAATCCACAGAATCGTTCACGGCCTAGCCGTGCATTTTTTCACGGGTGTGATCGCTGGGGCCGAAATCCACAGAATCGTTCACAGCCTGGCTATGCTTCTTGTCACGGGCGTGATCAGATGGCCTGAAATCCACAGAATCGTTCACGGCCTGCCAAGCTTCTTGTCACGGGTGTGATTACTGGGGGCCGATTTCCGCCGAGCTCGTCACTGCGGGTGTCACGGCCGTGTCTGCGTTCGCGTCTTCGCTCGACCATGTCACGGCCGTGCTCTCGGTCACGGCCTGGCCGTGTCGAGATCGGCTGGGTCTTGCTGAGCCCGACACAGCTGAAGGAACGGGCGTGAAGGAGGTCAGTAGGCTTGTCACGACCATATCCACCGTCAAGGCCTGGCCGTGTTCAGGGCGGTAGTCAATCTCCTGAGCCGAAATCTCTGGCGAAGCTTCGTCCCAACCTGGGGGAGTCATCCGAAGTGTCTTCTAGGGGTGGTGGCTCATCCCCAAAGGCATTTCTGACTCTGTTAGGAAGCCTCTCGCGCTTCGCCCTCAGCCTCTTCGTCGAAAGCGTCGCTATTGGATCTCGTCGAATTTGGTGATGAAGCTTGTCACCAGAAACAGGGGAAACATCGCCGGAGAAGACAACCAAGATACAAGGGAGAGTTCGTCGGAGAAAAAGATAAATAGTATGAGGGAAACTCACTTGCTTTATTCCTTTTCAAAACAAGTTACAAAACCCTCTCATTTCTTACAGACCCCTCGCCGGATCTCGCCCACACCTCTCTCCCGTTGGTGGTTGGCACCCGCCGCCGACTTATATCCCCTCAAGCTCGAAAGAGACGACAGCACACCTTACTGTCGCCGTTGGTGGTGCACCCGCCGTGCACCTCTATGGTGTCACTGGAAACTAGCTCTCCTCTCACCTCGTGTTTGCGGGATTTGACGAAGCCGCCCGGACGAAATCACCGCTTGCAATTTCATTCGTTGACTCGATTTTGACGCTCTCCGCAGGCTTTGATTTGGATCTCAGACATAGGCTTGGCCCACTGCCCAGCCTGGCTACATTTGGCCCGGCTTGCCAGAAATCCGATGTTACAATTCTCCCCCATCTGATTTGAACATCGCCCTCTATATTCGTTATAGGTTTGAACATTGGCCCTCCAATGTTCAAATTCTCTACATCCTGTCTCCAGTCTGATGATAAATGTTGCTGGATCAACCTCGCATATTCAGCACTCCGCCCGACTTAACACAACCAGACTCACGTACTAACGCACCACCCTTGGTACTCCGCCCAACCTCTTGTGTTCTAGCCCACGTCATAACGTGTCATAGTGCTCGGCCCAACTCAATGCAATTAGAGTCACGTCCATAATGCATCATCTACACAGATGCTCCGCTCAATCTACAATAGCTGAGTTCACGTTCCATCGCACTGTTTCACTATGCTCAACAGCAACCTGCAACATCATACTCGCCAAGAACCTTGCATCACCAACCTGGCTAAACCTGCTCTGATACTTATTGTCACGCCCCGCGAATCATTACCTGGCGAACCTCCATTTGTGTGCCCAAATTAGCATTTTTCCTCCAATTTTTACTTGGTCAGTGTCTGACTCAGCTGCCTCATTTCGAACGCCACTCATTTGAAACTTTCCTTGTGCAGCCTTCGTCTTCACGTGCTCGAACTCCGCTTGCGTTCGAGCTGCCACGCTGTTCGTCACTGCTTCGCCGGATGGAAGGGCGTGCTGGCAGGGGAAGCCTCTAGTGCTTCGTCCTCAGCCTCTTCGTCGGAAGCGTCGCTGCTGGATCTTGTCGGATATGGTGATGAAGCTCGTCACTGGAAATAGGGGAAACAACGCTTTAGAAGACAACCAAGATATAGGGGAGAGTTCGTCGAAGAAGAAGATAAACAGTAGAGGGAAACTCGCTTGCTTCATTCCTTCTCAAAACAAGTTACAAAACCCTCTCCTTTTTTACAGACCCCTCGTCGAATCTCGCCCACTCCTCTCTCCTATCGGCGGCTGGCACCCGCTGTTGACTTATATTTCCTCAAGCTCGAAAGAGATGACGGCACACCTTGCTGTCGCTGGTGGTGGCGCACCCGCCGCGCACCTCCATGGTGTCGCTCCCTCAGTGCACACCCTCATGTCTGCCTCCTCGGGCGTTTATAGGGGAAGGGAAGCCGTTCGTGTTCATGTGATCCGTTCTCCGCGTGGACCACGTCGTTGGAACTATCGCCCGAAACCGCTCCTCGCGTCTACGCACGTCCAAAGATCTCGCCCATGTTGTTGGAAACGAGCTCTCCCCTTACCTTGCGTCTGTGGGATTTGAGGAAGCTGCCCGGACAAAATCGCCGTCTGTGGTTTCATTTGTTGACTCGATTTTGATGCGCTCCACAGGCTTTGATTTGGATCTCGGACATAGGCTTGGGCCGTCGAGCCCAGCTGCAATTGGCCCAGCTCGTCAGAAAACGGGCGTTACACCTGTCTTGTCCATGATTGCGTCTGCCTTCATCCCCGCTGTCGTCCCTGCCGGTAGTGACGCTGTCGACGTCACTGCAGAAAGTGTCGAAATGTGGAGGTCGCCCAACATAGCTTGCTGGATTTGGGCTTCAATCACCTTCTTGACGTGGATGTGGGCCGCCACCCCATCCACTTCTCCACTCGGCTCGATCCAGAGAATTTAGGCCTTACAAATAACTTATATGAATTGGAGTGGATTGTGTAGAGACGATAATAGATTCTATATCCAAATTTTTATCTGAAACTTGTACTTGACCTAATAACAAAAATTTAATACTCAGAATGAACTTGAACCGAAGTTGTGTACTTATTATATAACTTAAACTTGGCTCAGGTAATTAAATGAGGATCTACAAGTATTTGTTTAAATATTTTTTTATTTTATTATAGTCTAAAAACAAATTTATAAATTAAAATAATATTATATAATAATTATTTTATAATTTATTAAAGAAATTTTATTATAAAATATATTTTTTTGGTTGAGGTGAGGGATGCTTGTGCCAAATAAAAAAGGGGGTGGATGCCAAGAAATATCTTATTCCTCCTAATCTATATTCTAGTGACGCTAGAACAAAATAAATTGTCATAGGCATAAATTCAAAGGTACAGTAGGTTCTCCACTATAAGGTAGATTAATTCATTGGTGACTTCAAGAGTTTCAATTACATTTGATTTGAGAGGGAGGGTACTCAAGAGAAAATTTTTTAACTCTAATCGTGCTGCACGAATTTTAAAGTAATATCAACATTAGAGATCAAGGCGCGCCTAACAATTTTAGGCGGGTCCCGCCTAGAAAAAATTTTCCTCATCCAAGAGTAAAATTTCTGTGGAAACGGTCTCTTTAGAAATTTTAAATATGAAACTTGAATTATTGGATCTTATGCATAATATAAAGGATCCTTTTGGATCAAAATAGGTAGAGCGATGTAAGATAACGTCTTGATAATTAGAGAGACTCATCTAATAGTTCTCTGAAATCTTTTACCCTGTGTTTAGTAGGGAGACGAAAAGTGAAAAAGACAAAAGTGAATAAATTTTGTGTTTAATAGGACGGATGAAAAATGAGAGATATAAACAGAAAAAAAATTATTCCACTTTCCTTCAAAAATTGATATGCTCAAATAGGACGGAAATAGCATCATGTTACACTGCTCGCATATTCTCACGCCCACGAATCTTTTTTGCAAGTTCTTGCAATTAATTAATATAATTATGATTATAGTATTTAATATTTTTAATTATTTTAAAATATTTAATAATATTTATTATTTTTAGTATTTAATAATTTTTAACTAATTTTAAAATATTTAATAATTTTAAATATTTTAAATTAATTTTATAATATTAAATAGTTATTTTGTATATTATATTTATATAATATGAGTATAAAAAAAATAAAGTGTTTATATCGATCCTTCAGATTTTACTTCCTTCTAACTAAACACAAAAGAGAAATCTTTTTATTTTTTTTTCTTTCTTATTTTTTCATCTTCCCATCCACCCAAACTAAATACGGTGTTAGGGATATCATACCTTTTAAAAATTTTTCCTACCCTCCTAAAATGGAGTGGAGAGGGAAAAGATAGCATTATTTTACCAGAGGATGTTAGTGAAAAATACAACCACAGAAGGTCTTGCAATTATAGAAGGAAGAACAGAAAATTCAAGGTGCAAATTATTAATTCACGCTGTATTTTATTCCTGCTGGTAAATTATTAACTCCCGTGCGTACATAATCATGTCTTATTCTGCTTGATATTCTAGTACTAGTAGTTTTTCAGAGTAATTATTATAAGTTTCGGTGGCATGATCTCATGATCACTCAGTAAGGGCGCTGCCCCGCGTAGTTGCCCGGAGGCTTGTAGTTGCAGGTGATAAAGATGCCACCGTTGTTGCACTTCACACGAGCGCAGCCGATGGCCGTCGACGCCCGCCACACCACCTGCGTGTAGTGTCCACACACCTTGCCAGTGGCGCAGGTGTTGCTGTTGTAATCATAGTACTGCTTCTCTGACACCCAGAGGTTGACGGCTTCTGCAGCTGTGTACTCACGACCGGAGCCCCCGAAGATGTTCTCCCCGTAGTGTCCGCCAGAGTGCACCAGCTGGCAGTCGCCGATCCGCTTGTTGGCGTAGTTCTGGGCGTAGGCCGCCACGGTGGCGTCCCAGGACACCGGGCCGACGTTGACCGCGGCGCGGGCGGAGTTGTGGGCGTTCACGTAGTCTTGCGGGGAGTTCTGCGCCAGGGCGGTGCTGCAGCAGGCCATGGCAGCAAAGACGAACGCCAAAGCTGAGTACACGGACCTCATCTTCATCTTCTACTGCTAAATTAATAAACCCTACTGATGGTATGAGCGATAGAGAAAGAGTTCAGGTTGTGGTTTTTATAGATCATCATGAATACTGTTCAAATCCAAATTTTCTTTGAAAAAGAAAGAAAGAAAGGATAAGATTTCGTGGAAAAGTAAAAGCCACACAAATTTCCACAAGATAAAGAGATGGGCTGTGGAAATTTTGCAGGATTCTGTAATGAAACAGATTGAGAAATGTTTGTTTGATTAATCAAGGAAGAACCCGTGGCATTGGATGGAAAAGTTGGGAAAAATACGATGCTAGTTTACCCGACTTCCGTAATTAATTTTTTTTTTCTCAAGAAAATAGATGGATTTTTTTTTTCTTTCTCTACAATTTTTATTTTCTTGTATTTTTGATTTATTACAATTTTTCTTCCTCGAAGGAAACAGAATATAAGGATTGCTGCATCTAATATTCTTTTTTAACCAAGAATGCCACTTCTGCAATTAGACCCACCGCTTTTTCAATAATTACAAAATAGTCCATATTATTGCATGGTTGAAATAATAATGCAATATGTCTTGAACCATTATTTGTTTCTAGTGGCACATAACCTCTATCATGTTCATCTACGTGTTCATTACACTCAACTCTTTAATAACTTTTGTATATGTAAACATAATATCCTTGTAATTTTTAGACCAGAAGGAACTCATTTTAAGTAATATACTTAGATGTTGCCCCATGTATAAATAGGCAGCTTTAATATCTGACTAGAGCATTTTCTATCCTTGGTTGGTTAAAGAAAAGAGCATCATTATAGGATTTTAAGGAGTGGAGAGGGAAAAGATGGCATTATTTTGCTAGAGGATGTTAGTGAAAAACTACAACCGCAAAAGGTCTTGCAATTGTACAAGGCAGAATAGAGAATTCAAGCAGCAAATTATTAATTCACTCTGTATTTTATTCCTGCTCGTAAATTATTAATTCCCATGTGTACATATTCATGGCTTATTCTGTTATTTTTCTTAATTGAAAAGACGTCCAGTGTTGAAGCTTTATGTGAGCTAATCTCAAACTTCAGTAAATTTTTGCTAACTCTGTTATTTTAAGTATTGACTATTGTTGCTACTTCTAAAGGAAGTTTATAAGCTTTGACTTGGGAGTCAAAAGGTTGAAACAAAAACACCATCTATCATTCTTAAGGATGGGAAAATGTGAGTCGCGTTTACTGGTTGTTTTATCAACTGTTCCACCTGATTGACTGATTAACTCATTGATTGAACGAATAATTCCATTGCCATTCGGATTCTTGTGGAAATTAAGCTGCGTTTCCAGCACTCCAGCAGCATTCGTGAATACATGACGTACAGGAAATCAGAAATGAAGTGATTAATTTGAATGGTTTGACTTGTAGCTACAATTGATCATTTCTCTATAATATTAGAGACGATTTACTGAGCATATAGATACATGTTTGATTATCTCCTTAGTTGAAGACCATGTTAAAGTCTAATCCTTCAAAAAGAGAAAATAATAAAAATTTTAAAAGATGCTATCATGACTTATTATTATTTTGTCAAAATTGCAAAAGTGGATGTTGTATTCAACTTAACAAATTGAATGGAATACAATGTGAAAATAAAAATAGTAAAGTGCACAAGTGAAATTAGATCGTGGGAATAAATTTGGGAAGAAATAAAATAAAATAAAAATAATAAAAATTCATGGGAGCCTTCGAACAATGAAGGATGTGTAAATAAATTATTATTTTAGAAAGTGAGATGAATAAATATAGCCAAGGAATTAATATAAAAGGGATGCTTGGCCATAGAGAGAAGAAGGAAGACGAATTCAACGTCCAAACACTCACGCTACGAAAAAATTAAATATCTAATAAGCCATCGAGCTCGAATCTTTTCTAAATCCAAAGTATCTAATAAGTTATTGCAAGACTGAGTATTTGACAAGTGCAATTTATCCAAGTTGGCAAAGGCTTTTCTCTTCTGTTATCTTCTTTCTAAATTCAATTATGTATATTTACTATATGTTTAATAAATCATTTTATTTAACCATTTTTCTTATTCCATAACATAGTACTCTGATTTTTAGAGGTAATTAATAATGAATGCTTGTGCTCATTAAAAATCAAAACTCATTAAACAAAAAAAATTTTATTTTTATAAAATAAATTTTAAAAATTAAATCATATTTAACATAATTAAAAATGACCCAACATTCTACACAGCTGGTATTATATTGGGCTTGAGCAGGCCCAAGATTGCTTTTTTAGGTGAGGAATTTCATGGCCTTACTAACATCCGCTCCACTTGAGTTGGGCCGTCGGAGCATTGCGGGGAACAAGCCGGTCATACCCAATGGCTCAGATGAACACAAAGATCACAGCCATAGCGGCGTGCTTTTACGCTTTTTTTTCTTGATTTCACATAAGATCATTGCCAGAATGCAGTAGATAGCAATGGCTATTTCACTTGATTATAGGTTGCAGTAACGTGATCTTAGCATCACTCAGTGATGTCGAAGTTGCCTGGGGGTTGTAATTACAGATGATAAAGGTGGCGCCAGCCTTCCGGTGGAGCAGCTGTTGCACTTCACATGAGCGCAGCCGATGGCCGTTCACGACCGCCACACCATTGCGTGTAGTGTCCGCACACATTCCGATGGCGCAGTTGTTCCTGTTATAGTCGTAATCCTGCTTCTCCGACACCCAAAAGTTGATGTCGCCATGTACTCATGAGCAGAGCCCCATTTTTTCGGCCGCGTTTTTGCAGAGGGGTGCCCTTCCGCAAATTTTGCGGAGGAGTGGGCTGAGATGCGAAACATCAATCTTGAAGCACACAGTGCGCAAATCTCCAAGCAACTCATACTTAAGTGCGGAAAACGCTGATACAAACAAAGCATTATACCAAATCCTGATATAACGCCGCCCGTTACGCCCCTCCCCGTTACATCCGAACTAACCAGGGTTAACTCTTGAATGCTCACTACCCGCTTGAATTTTCACTACCCGCCCAACTCGCCTGACCCGCTATTACTCTCTAACCCTAATATTTTTTCTAACCTTAACTTTGTTGGGATGAAAGTTCTGTGTTACCTAAACTTTGCTGTGACGAAAGTTCTGTCGCACGATCCTGTCCGACGACCTCTGACGACCTCCGACGGCCATCGACAACCTCCGACGGCCATCGACGACCTCTGACGGCCATCGACGGCCTCCGACGGGCATCGACGACCTCCGACGGCCTCCGATACATTGTTGTATACAGCTCTCTTTATACAACTTATTATAGGTCTCTCTAGTCTTCAAAAGTTAAGGTAAGGTCTCCCTATATTTGCTCACCTGTATTACGTGTCATTTAGGGTAGTATAATGTCGTCATTTTTGTATTCTTAATACGTACATTGTTGTATTAATGACATAATTTGTTGTATACAGCATCCCATTTTGGTATAATAGCCCCTTAACATAGTATAACAGCATCCCATTTTTCGTATAACATGCCTCAAACATAGTATAGTAGCGTCCCATTGTGGTATAACATGTCGTAAACTTGTTATAACAGCATCTCATTATTTTGGTATAACATGTATCTAATTTGGTATAACAGCATTCCATTTCGGTATTACATGTATCTAACTTGGTATAACAGCATTCCATTTTGGTCTAACATGTATCTAATTTCGTATAACAGCTTCCCATTTTGGTATAACATATATCTAATTTGGTAGAACAACATCCCATTTTGGTATAACATACCTTTAACATAGTATAACACATGCCATTTTGGTATAACATGTCTCTAATTTGGTATAACAGCGTCCCATTTTGGTATAATATTTCTCTAATTTGGTATAACAACGTCCCATTTTGGTATAACATGCCTTTAACATAGTACAACACAGCCCATTTTGGTATAACATGTCTCTAATTTGGTATAACGATGTCCCATTTTGGTATAACATGTCTCAAACTTGGTATAACAGCATCCCATTTTGGTATAAAATATCTCTAATTTAGTATAACAGCTGTAAATTTTGGTATAACATGTATCTAATTTGGTATAACAGCATCCCATTTTGGTATAACATGCCTCTAACATAGTATAACAGCATCACTACAGCGTATAACTTGTCAAACTTTCTGATACATTATTGAATCCTAGAGTTTGAGATGGAGAAAGATCAGAAGGCGACTTGTTCTGAGATGGAGTGGTTATCGTCAGATGACGAAGAGTATTTATTAGCAAATAGCGAAGGTGATGAAGATATAATAGGAACATCTGGAAAGGCAGATGAAATGCCATGTATGGAAAATGACAAATGAGAAGCTGCATCCCAAATCCCTATAGTTGGTATGACATTTAATAGTGATGATGCAGCATACAAGTTTTATAATGACTATGCTAGAGTAATGGGGTTCAGTATAAAGAAATCTCATCTTGAACGTCAAAAGGATGGTAGCTTGAAACAACGTACATATTATTGTAGCAAACAAGGGATGAGAGAAGTTGACCGTAGACGTACTGCTAAAAAACCACATCCAGAGACCCGCACAAACTACATGGCTCGGTTAGAGTTTAAGATTGGCAAGAATGAATTATTCACATTGTCGAAAGCTGAATTAAACCATAATCATCCCATGACAAGTCCAAATAAGGTGCGTATGCTTAGATCTCATAGAAAGATATTGCCATTTGAACGTGCACTTATAGACAAGATGACAAAGTCGGGTATAAAGGCTCATAATATATATAATTATTTTGAGTCTGGTGTAAGCAATAATAATGTTGGCTTCATAAGAGAAGATAATAGCAACTATATTCAAAGAAGTAGAAGAAAAGCTTTGGATGGCAAGGAAAGCAAGGGTATTCTTAGGTACCTAAAGGAAAGATTGGCTAACGATCCTTCGTTTTTTTATGCTATTGAAGCTTGTGAGGAATCAGGGGAGATGAAGAACTTTTTTTGGGTTGATGGCCAATCTATAATAGACTATGCATACTTTGGAGATGTAGTATGCTTCGATACAACCTTCCAAACAAATGAATATAATATGCCATTTGCACCAATAGTGGGCGTGAATCACCACAAATAAACTATTATATTAGGAGCTGCATTACTCTATGATGAGTCTGCTGAATCATTCATTTGGTTATTTGAGACTTTTTTGGAAGCCATTCACGGTAAGCATCCAGTTACTATTTTCACGGATCAATCAGCTGCGATAGCTAGAGTAATACAAACGGTGCTGCCAAATTACAGCACATCGTCTATGTTTATGGCATATATTTCAAAATGCAGCATTACATCTTTCACACATGATTCATAATAACAATACATTTGCCAAAGATTTTAAACATTGCATATACGAGCAGTGTACAGTTGATACTTTTGAGAAGCTATGGCAGGATCTATTACTGAAATATAATCTGGTTGAACATCCATGGATGGTAAATATGTGGAAACTAAGGTCAAAGTGGGCTACATGCTTTCGAACAAAGACTTTTTCGGCTGATATGACCACAACCCAACGCAGTGAAAGTATGAACCACCATTTTTAAAAGGTTCTTTAGAAAGAAATTGAGTTTATTTAAATTTTTAGAACAGTATGACAAGACACTTAGCTTCTTTTGAGAAAAGGAAATAAAAGCTAATTTCAAGTCTCGAAATAGTACACCAGCCAATGTAGTTGGGAACAGGTGTAAACAAGCAGCCTCGATCTACACCAGGGTCATGTATAACGAGTTTGAGGCATGCTATCAAAGTAGTGTAGATTGCCTTATGTTCTTCATTGGGGCCGAACCACAAGGTATTTCATATAAGGTAACCAACGCAGCCTGTGGTAGAGATGAAATGGTCATTTTCAACCATTCTCCTGTACAAGTTACTTGCTCATGTAAAATGTTTGAGACCAATGGGATATTGTGTATGCATGCAATGAAGGTTTTCGCAGCGAACAATGTGATTTCTATACCGAAGCAGTACATATTGAAAAGATGGACAAAGTACGCTAGAGAAGGTGATGTATCCATTATCACTCCACACAGCTTAGATTCTTCCGGGCAAGAAAGTTTGAGGTCTATTTATAACCGAGTTTGCCAAAACCATTACTGTATAGCAACTATGAGTTTGAAGTCCAGGAGAGCACTAGAATACATAGAAAAGACAATGAAGGATTTACATGTAAATGTTGAGGACATATTGCGCACTGACAATAAAGATATTGATGTCAATGATGAGAGAAGTGGATCTGAACCAAATATACAGGTAAAAGCACCTCTAGTGAAAAAGGGGCGGAAAGAGAAATGTAAGAAAGGAGTGCTGGAGCGAAGACATCACAAGAGCACTACTACATCCAAAGGATCCAATTCTAATCCACCTACTGATGTCCAAATGCCGCGCATGACAGGGCTACCTATGGGTGAATACAGAAGCACACAGGTATATCTAACAAGGCAAGCCATATCTTTAATTATTATGTTACATACTTAACCTAAAAGTTAAATTTATAGCAGGTGTCTATGTTCCACCAACCAGTGCCAACAGCCCCATTCTACTCGTACATAGCTTTAATGGTGGGAGCATCCTCTTTTCATGTAAGTTGCGTAGTTATGCGTTTTCTGCACTTGCTACATTTACATTGACTATGTTACCTGATTAATTACACTATATCATGATTCATGACAGTACTCAGATGAGGCTTCCCAAGCAATGCCATCGCAGCATGGTTCTCAGGAAGAAGCTGCATATTTTTCTCAGCCAACAAATGAAAAATAAATTTTTTTAATTATGACCAATTTGTACCAATTTGTGACGACTGATGTATTAACCATTCTTTTTTATGTACAATAAATTATGAGTTCGTGTAACACTCTAACTTATTTCGTATAGCAATGTCTTAAATTCATATAACACTTCACAGGGTTGGTATAACAAGGTCTGAAATTCGTATAACATGGCACAAACATCATATAATACGGAACAAAACATGGTATAACAAGGCTTGAAATTCGTAAAACATGGCACAAACATCGTATAACACGGGACAAACATGGTCCCGTGTTGTACGATGTCTGTGCCATGTTACACGAATGACAAGTCTTGTTATACCATGTTACACGAATGAGATAAAGTCGATCTTATCCTATTACATAGCTATGCAATAGGAAAAGATTGGCTGACATGCCTACAAACATAGATATGCATTGTATGTCTCCTGTACGCTCACGGGTTGGGATGAAATTTGACCAGACGATCATCTATCAAGATTCACGGGTGGTGATATAAACAAGACGACCACCTATACGACCTGGCTGACATGCCTATAAATTCAATATGACCATAGAAGTTAACGCGTCTGACGTGTCTACAACTAGAGATTTTATGGTGAAGCTTCACTATAAAATCCCAACAACATAATCTTCTCATTCGTAGTGAAGTGAGTGGAGTTCTGAAAATCCCTTCTCATATGGTTGGTTTTATAGGCAGATGCGTGGGTTCTACTCGGACGTGTTATGGCAAGATTATAAATTGTCCATGGCCGAAAATCCCTTCCAGTTCTACCGAAGTCCTAGGCCATTGGATGAACACCAAAATCAAGGCATGGACCCGATTTGTCTACCACGAGTTTGGGCAAGCCAAACGGGTTTACAAAATTGATGTGCTATGGCAAGCTTATAAGCATCGAGAGCGTGCCTGATGAGAAAGTTGGAGGGCAGGATACAACAATCTCTAGCGATGCCCTCCAACAGACTATGGTAAGTGCAGTCTCACGGTATAGTTTTTTTGAGGAAATGGACGGACTATGGTAAGTTTATGATCTAAATATTGCCTGACCGCACTGGGATATGACAATATTTTGATTATAAGCTTGCCATAGTACGTTCGTTTTCTCAAAAAACTATACCGTCAGACTGCACTCTGGTTAATAATATTGTGCTTGTGTTACATGTAATTTTATGAACTTCGCTATTGAATATTGAAATTGAATGTTACATGTAATTTCAGGTCGTGTTATACCATCTCCTCCCCGTGTTATACGATGTCTGTGCCATGTTATACGAATTTCAGGTCGTGTTGTACCATGTTCGTCCCGTGTTATAGGATGTCTATGCCATGTTATATGAATTTCAGGTTGTGTTATACCATGTTCGTCCCGTGTTATACATTGTCTGTGTCATGTTATATGAATTTTAGGTCGTGTTATACCATGTTCGTCCGTGTTATACGATGTCTGTGCCATGTTATATGAATTTCAGGTCGTGTTATACCATGTTCATCCGTGTTATACGATGTTTGTGCCATGTTATATGAATTTCAGGTCATGTTATATCATGTTCGTCCCGTGTTATACGATGTCTGTGCCATGTTATATGAATTTCAGGTCGTGTAATACCATGTTCGTCCGTGTTATACGATGTCTGTGCCATGTTATATGAATTTCAGGTTGTGTTATACCATGTTCGTCCGTGTTATACGATATCTGTGCCATGTTATATGAATTTCAGGTCGTGTTATACCATGTTCGTCCGTGTTATACGATATCTGTGCCATGTTATATAAATTTCAGGTCGTGTTATACCATGTTCGTCCCGTGTTATACGATGTCTGTGTCATGTTATAACACTATAGCCTACAATGGTATAACACTTCACATACATGGTATAACACTGCACATACATGGTATAACACTTCACATACATGGTATAACACTTCGCATACATGGTATAACAAGACACAGAACAATGCACAACATTGCATATTCAAATATATAGGTGTTTGTAAATACAGATATTGAATATACATGCGTATGTATGTACATGTGTTTTAATTACAGTGTCTTTTAATTCTCTGCCAGTAACTTTCCTTCAAATAGTTCTAAACTAACTAGGGCCCTCAATCTTGGCATGTCTCGAAGTGTGAAATCAAATGGTACCCCTCTAAATAGGTAGTCCATAAATTTCATGACAAATATCCCACAATCTACACTTTCGCCATCTTGCTGCGGGCAGACCTCCCATGTCAATGGCCAACAAGAACATTCCTTGGGATTGCCAGATTGGAAGGAGAGATGAAAGTGCAGTATTTCAAGCTGTCCAACAGAACAATGCACAAGATAATGTTACAAGAAATGAAAAAATAACATTAGAAATGATACGGTATGAAGGTTGTATGTCAGTCGGCTGAATAAAAAACAACAAAAAAGATACAAAATGGCCAATCTTGTGAGCCTCTCCTCATTTTCCGCCAGGCCTTGTGAGCAGATAACTTTCAATTTTCCTTCAATGGCTTTGGTGTTTGGTAACTTCCCATCAAATTCTTCCTTGTAATATTTGGTAGATGGTCGGTCAGTGTCCCATCTAACTAGCTCCCCTACCCGTGGGAGACCAAGGATGATTGATACATCCTTTACTGAGAAGGGCACGAAATTACCATTAATGTTGAATCCTCTTCTGTTACCATCCCATATAGACTGCAAATATTCCACAGCAATCATATCCAGGGAAATGGCTGGCCTTTGCAGCAAATGCCCAAAGGGGGTCTGTAGGAGCACTCGTTTAATATCCTCACCCCCTTCCACTGTATTGACAAACTTGTGAATCCGGCTCAAGGAGCATCTACTCAGTACCCGACGAGGTTTGGCCCCCTTGCAGTGATACTCCTTTTCGTCTGAAGACCTATCAGATGGGCTTTCATGTGGATGGCTTTTATGAGTAGCCCTCATTGTACACATGAACCTACTGTTAAAAAAGTTAGAACTATATTAACATGACGAACTCAAAAGGTGAAGCTATTAAACGAAAATGAGATGTTGTTATACCATGTCTGTGCAGTATTATACCATGTCTGTGCAGTGTTATACCATGTGTGTGTAGTGTTATACCATGTATGTGCAGTGTTATACCATCTCTGTGTAGTGTTATACCATGTCTGTGTAGTATTATACCATGTCTGTGCAGTGTTATACCATGTCTGTGTAGTGTTATACCATGTCTGTGCAGTGTTATACCATGTCTGTGTAGTGTTATACCATGTCTGTGCAGTGTTATACCATGCCTGGGTAGTGTTATACCATGTCTGTGCAGTGTTATACTATGTCTATGCAGTCTTATATCATATCTGTCAAGTGTTATACCATGTCTGTCAAGTGTTATACCAAGTTTGGGACATGTTATACTAAGTTTGGGGCATGTTATACGTGATGCAAGGCTTCTTTATACTAAGTTTGAGGTATGTTATACGCATGTTATACGAAATTTAGGTTTCTCTATTCACTTCCAACGGACTGAATTTAAAAGGAAGTAGGAATGGTTTTCTAAAATGCAAGCTTCAAATGACACACTTGTGGCAATTGATACTATCAACAGATTTAGCAACTAACAGGTTCCTTTTAAGATATTTCCCAAACAGCTTCAAGGACAATACAAATTATGCAAATATCATGAAAGTGGATATACCAATTTTCCAAGCATGTTATACCAAAAATAGGTCATTAATACATCAATGTACGTATTCATAAGGTAAATTACGACATTATACCTTAAAGGAACATTGGAGTTGGAGGAGGAGCTCGCCATGAGATCCTGCAAAAAAAAAAAAAAAACAAGATTAGAAAACCCTAGCCCAAACAAGAACAAGTCTTTATACCGTACCAGGTCGTCAAGCAACAATGAGACATTTGCGGAGGTCGTCGCACTTCACCGGAGGTCGTCAGAGGTATACGCAGTTCAAAGGAGGTCGTCGAAGGCCGTCGGAGGTATACGCAGTTCAAAGGAGGTCGTCGGAGAGGCTCGGAGAGCGTGCGCGACAATCGGGCGACAATTTCGTTAGAGCAAAGTTAGGGTTTAGAGGTTACAGAGTGAGGATCGAGCGGGTTGGGCAGGTAGGGAAATTTCAAGCGTTAACCAGGGTTAGCTCTGCGCTTGGTTAGTTCGTAACGGACTGCTATAATGGGTGGGTGTTATATCGGAGAGGAGATGGTATAACACGGGGAGGAGATGCTATAACGGGCTTAAGTATGAGTTGCTTGGAGATTCGTGTGATACCGCTTTAAGATTCGTGCTTCACATCTCAGCCCACTCTTCCGCAAAATATGCGGAGGGGCACCCCTCCACAAAAACGCAGCCTATTTTATCCCAGAAGATGTTCTCATCGTAGGCCCCACCAGCGTGCACAAGCTGGCAGTCCTCGATCTGCTGGTTGGTGTAATTCCTGGCATAGGCCGTGGCAGTGGCCGACGACGGCGCGGGCTGAGTTGTGCGCCTTCACGAAGTTCTGAGGGGAGTTCACAGCTAGGTTGATGGTGCAGAAGGCCATGGCAGTAAAGAGGGAAATTTTTTTTGATACAGGCTCCCCCTGATGCCCAATCGTAGCAGCGATCTTATCAGTACACTTTTTGAGATAAAATCAACATATATGAGATTAGTCACGATTATCATAATCGTCTATGTTGACTAATATAATGTACTTTGATCTTCTAAAAAATTTTAGTTAATATATACAATATTGGTCAACATACACAATACTCGTATATATTGGCCAATATTGTGTACATTAAATTTACCTAAAAAGTGTGCTTGTGAGATCGCAGCATGCTACTGCGATCGGACAGCAGGGGAGCCCTGCGTCAAAAGAAATTTCGCAAAGAGGAGAGCTAAAGCCGAGCACATGGACCCCATGTTTGTAAACGAAGCAAGATGGAAGATGATTAAGTCGGGATCATCTTGAAGAATCACCCAGCATTGTTACCTAATAAACCTGATTCAATTATCAGGGAAATCATTCCATATAAGCATTTGATCAGCAATCGAATCTTGACAAGAATATAACTAAATAATTGTAACCAAAATTATATATGTTCTGTAATTGTAGTCTTGATTCAACAAGAAAGAAGAGAAATAGGAAATTATCTCTTTTTTAATGATATAAATAAATGTTTATCTGATTAATCAACGAAACCCTGGCTAATCAATCAGGCGATTGGATTAGTTTGTTACATTGGTTCATGTTTAAAATTAAACATGTGACATTCTTGACCGACGACCTGGTCAATGAGGAAAATTTCTAGGCTTCCCTGGTCACCCTGCCGGAGAAAAATTGTAGGGAGATGGTCTAGGAGACCCCTTTAAATTTTATTTAACAAATCTTATCTTAGAGCATGTTTGCACACAAATCTTAAAGATAAGTTTTAAAATTTTTAGCTAGAGTTAGTCTAGCCTGCTTGTAATAGCTGAGAGTTCACGAGATACGGTTGGAGGGTTCACTAGAGATGATCAAAAGTTCATCAGAGATAACTGGAAGCTCGCCGGAAACAACCGAAAGCTCACCGAAGATGATTAAAAGTTCATAGGAGATAAAGTTCTAGCCTCATTAATTGCTTGCGGATGTCAAAAAGATGCGGAGGAAGCTGTAGTCTTCAATCTAAAAATGAGCTGCAGCTGTATAATTAGGCAACTATATGTTACTTTTGATGTAAACGAAACAATGTGGATGACTACTAATCGACAGTGAATTACTGGGTACAGAGTAGCTCTTTCCTTAAACTTTCTTCTACTTGGCACAGTACCACTCACCTCATGTTCGTCGAAAGGAAATATAATGAGGCAAAGCTTAATAAGTAAACCTGTCTGCCTGCAAAAAGGCAAGAAATTAGCATGCAAAGAAACAAACCAGAGATCAGGTCGACGAATGCAAGGAGATTGAGTTATCCTGCTATAATTGATGATTCCATTACTACACGAGCTTCAATCCTCCCCCAATTTGTGAACACTACTCCCGGTACTCGGTAAGGACGCTCCCCCATGACGTTGCCCGCCGGGCTATAGCTGCAAATCATAAAGACACCGCCGCTATCGCACTTGGCCATGCCGCAGCCAATTCGGGCCGTTCCCTCCCACACCACCTGCGTATAGTGACTGCAGATCTGGCCTGCGGCGCAGGTGTTTGTGTCGTAGTCGTAAAACTGCTCCTCCGAGACCCAGGTGTTGACGGCATCCGTCGGAGTGATATCACGACCCAAGCCCAAGAACATGTTCTTGCCGGGGACATCAAGGCGACGGAACTGGCAGTCGCTGATGCGCCGGTTGGCGTAGTTTTTGGCGTACGCGGCGATGGTGGCGTCCCAGGACACCGGGCCGACGCCGACGGCAGCGCGGGCGGAGTTGTGAGCGGTGAGGAATTCTTGGTCGGCGCTGGAGATCTGCGCTGCGGCCAGGTTAGATTTGCTGCAGGAGATGGCAAAAAGAAGCATAGAAATGGTCGAGGCAAAGGCTAGAGCATTGGAGTGCATCCTTCTTCCTTGGGGTTGACTTGAGAGAAAATAAGAAAATGAGAAAACGCAAGTAGACAAATTGAAAATTTCCAAGAGACCAGGGTAGATGTAGGGGCTAGGTGCCGGCCGTACCGGCTCCGGCCGAGGACCTTGGCCCACGGGCCGATTGAGACACGCTTACGATAAAAATTCAGCTATTAAGATTCGACCTTCCACGCTATTATTAGTTGTATACGGCATTACACTCAACTAACGGGAAAAGTGGATGCGGCGTTCATTAACATATTATAAATAATTATATAAATATAAAAATATTAATAAAAATATATAAAATATTAAAAAAATTTAGAAAAATAAAAAAATAAGAAAATTATAAAAATATTAATTTGTTAAAATTTTATTTACATAATAATAATAATAATAATAATAACATAAAAACTTTATAAAAATATACAAAATACTAAAAAATTAGGGGAAAATAGAAAATTATAGGAAAATTATAAAAATATTAATTTGTTAAAATTTTATTTACAAAATAATAATAATAATAATATAAAAATTTTAGGAAAAAAATAAAAAATAAAATTTTTGGAAAAAATATTAATGGGCATAGACATTGACTAGTAGCCAGCGACGCAAGCTACGTAAGCAGCTACTATAGAAGATGTGTGAGTATAGTGTTGAGCATACTTGCTCTATGTGCTCCATCTTCTCTATGCATATTACACACTCTATGCTTATAGCATTATCTTCTTTTTCGATAGTGAAAAACTCACTCGATACTTGAGCTTGGTTTGGTTCCATATGTTGTTTTAGTTCATTGTTGATATTGTCATTATCGTCCTCAACCTCTACCTTGATCACAACTCAAAAAGGGGAGGGGGAAGCTAAAAATTTATGTTTTGCATGATCAGATAAGTGGAGAATATGTTCTTTAAATCTAAATACAACAAGTTGTATGATTTGATGAACACAAGCTCGATAATATTTAAAACTAGAATTCTCCATTGTTCAGTATCAAAGAAATTTAAGGTGGACATATGAAATATAAAACATTGAGTATATGTTAGAATGATAATTATCTTTAATCTTCCATTACCTATCATTTTTTTAATGTCTCATGCTTACTTGCAACTATAAGGCTACAACACAATTAATAAAGTAATTGAAACTCACATGATCAAGAGGAATATATTAAAAATAATTGTAACTGAAATTTTATGTGTGAAAATATAGGAAACTATTATAGAATTTATAGGGATGAAATGGATATAAATTTACAAATTTATCTTCTATCTTTTATTATTAAATTAGGGTAAAATAGTAATTTTATAATTAAAGGACAATTATACCCATAAATTTAAATTTTTTAAATACTTATTAAGGGTATTAAGGTAAAATAGAATAAGTAGAATTTGAATTTACATGCCCAAATAAAAAAAAATGTTAACTGTGGGTCATGCCAGGGTTAGCCTGCATGCCATGCTTGACCCGGTCACATGTCATTCCTGGCATGACCTAGGTGTTGTGCTCTACTTGATCACGTGCTTGAAGGGTTTAGCCTAGCCCAGTCTATTGACCTGGTCAACAAGCCATGATATGCCCAGCCCATGTTGTGTTGTGCCATGTGGGCCATGGGCCACCCCGCAACCCGTTGACCTAGTCAATGGGTCATGCTATGTGGGCCAGCTTGGCCCGTTGGCCACATCTAAACCAGGGTAGACTTTTTAACATTCGTGTATATTATAAGTAGTTACTCGAGCTATTCGAACTCAATTATAGATGATGAAGTTCGATTCGAGTATGGGTAGTATTAACACTACCTAAGTAAAGTTTGGATAGTATATATTGGATATCCACTATCTCAACCCGAACATGTAATAATAATAATAATAATAATAATAATAATAATAATAATAATAATAATAATAATAATTAATTTATATTTATAGTCTAATGCCTTAACTCTTTATCTTAAGTGTTTTTATTCGAATAATCAAATATATAATATATAATTTAATATGGTTAATTACTAAAGTCGGGTATTTATAGGGTTCAGATAATTAATGGGTAATTAAAATTTTGTTAATGTTGGGTTATGGTAGCTTAATATGACTTGTTTATAGAAAACATTTTATTCAAAAACACTTTTGGTTGTGGGGCAAGGCGCTACACAAGAGAGAGAGAGCTAATGGGTGGGAGGGTAGAAGGCTGGGGTGGGGTGTCTGAGGCTGCTGTGTTATTATTGTTTTAGTATTCGAGAAGAGTGATGTTGTAAATAAAAGTTTGCGGTTGTATTGTTACACAGCAATAGTACATATTTAAAAGTTTATTACAAATGCTATAATAATAATAATAATAATAAAAAGTAAATCAGCCACATCACATCAAGATTACCATTTGGAATGCTATCATGGTTAGCTAACTTGGATTGTTTTACTATATACTGCACGTTGTATTGTTTTACTATATATTGCAAAAATAATAGCGCTCACTACTACGTGATACATCTGGAAGAGATGGTAGATCCGATAACCTACTATATATTGCTTGTTACAGAGTCTACTAACTTGGATTTTAAATTACTTCAACTTTCAATGGAAGACCCATATTTATATGCATCATCCCTTAGTTGAGCTGCAAATCTATTTTTATATGTTATCTTAGTACTAGAATCAGGATCCAAATGAGCACCAACGTTACTGTGAGGCCCCGGTGTCACGGACGCACTTAGCTCGGTGTCTAATGTGATGCCTGGGGTACTTTGGGGTATTACCCCACTTTTCCCATGGACTCATGGAGGTTATGAGTAGGGATGAAGAGGGTAAAGTTGGAGAAAAGCATGAGAAGTAGTGAAGTTAGGATGCTAATTCTTGTGTTATGATGTTTTGCAGGTACATGGCAAAGAGCATGTTCATTGCAAAAATATAAGGGTCAATGTAGGAGGCTACATGGACTATGGTGCATCATCAAAGGCTTGTATAAAGGTGTACAAGCATTGCACAAAAAAATATGTCATGGGTGAGATTTGAACCCAAGACCTATGGAGAGCCAAAGACTTATGTTGCATAAGAGGGCCAACCTGAGCTTGGGTCATTCATTAAAGTAAAAGAGGGCGTCATCTTGATAAAGGCTTCTTCATCCATATGGCCCAAATCACTTAAGCAAAAGGGGATCTCGATTTTGGGGCGAAAATCAATTGGAATCGGATTGGGGATCTTGGAGGCAACTTGGAGAAGACTTGGGCAACATCTTCTTCCCATCTTCATCCATGGCCGACTTGGTGAGAGCTTGAGGGAGCTTGCTCATCTTCATCCCTTCCCCATTCATTTGGAGCTTGGTGGTGAGTGCTTGAGAGGAGTTCATCCATTCGGCCATCATCTTCCACCTTGGCCGAGAGTAGCTTGGAGCTTGTTGGTGGCAGATTGCTTGAGGGAGCTCATCCTTCCACCTTTGGCCGAAAGTTCATCCACCATTGGAGCTTGGTGGCGGTTGATTGAGAGGGTTTCACTCATTCATCCATCTTGGCCGAGTGCAGCCTTGAGCTTGGCGTGTTCTCCTCGGAGGAAGGAGGACGGGTTTGCTTGGAGGAGCTAGGGAGGCCGGCGGCCATCTCTTTGGGGGCGCCACCTTCATCCATCCATCCACTTTGGGGGCGGCACCTTGCTGTCCATATTGGAGGGCTGAGCACTTCCTTGGAGTTAAGGAGTGCAAAGGAGCATCAAAACCACCTAGGAGGGCGATCCTAGGGTGGAGCCTCAAGCACTTGTGCTTGAGGAGCTTTTGGAGGAAGACCGGCCATCTAGAGGAGGGGGCTGATCTTCATCATCACATTACATTAGCGTTGGAGTGGTATAAACACTATCTTTACTTGTGTTATTGTTTGTAATAACCTTGTAAGAACATTAGAACATCTTGTGTTGATTATAGTTTATTGTTTGGTATCTCTACCCACATTGGGAGAGGCCTTCTGCTCATACCTGAGGGTTGTTCCTTGGAGGATTTAGCTTTATCGTTCGGTGTGTTTAGCTTGTGACTTGTGCAAGCGCCGTGCTTGTACAAGAAGCTCGCTCGCTGTGTAGTAGTCGATATTTGTATTAGGGTTTTGGGCATATGTCTAGTGCCCTTTACTTGTGACTGCCAGCGTGTGTGTTGTCATTTACAGGGCGCTTAAGTCTAAGGCCGTCTTTAAGTGTGCATATGGGGTTGAGAAGCAACATGTGCTTGCCACCCGCCACTTATTGACCTAGGTCTGGGATTAGGAGAAGGTTAGGATCATTGCCATCACAGATCAGCCTTGGAGCTCAGTACCATCAGAGCTCAGCCCTGAGAGAGCAGTGGATTCAGAGGAGCTTTTGTCTGTGCTAGTGATCTTGGTTATTTCCGCATAGAGTATTGGCTGGCAATTTACACAGAGGGTGTGTAGATTGCGCCATCACACTCAAGATTTACGCAAAAATTTAAGGTAAAAATTAGGGCGTGACAAAGTGGTATCAGAGCGATAGCTCAGCACGAGTCTGGACCACCAGGATATAGACGTTAGTTGGATTGGCGTTTGGGTGTTGCGTACGTCGGTGCTTAGCGCCGGGGCGTAAGACCTCAGTAACTCCTTCTAATCGATTAGTTCTGGCCAGGCGAGTACAGGAGCAATCTACATTCAGAGGATCCATAGAGCAGCACACCATTGCACCGAGGACCAGGAGTATGACACAGTTTGAGGAGCGGTTCTCCAGACTGGAGGACGCAATTGGCCTAGAGGCAGATTCTGAGTGGTAGGGAGAGCCTCTTTCTGAGCGCCTAGAGGCATTGATGGAGATGTTCCATCAGTACAGAGATTACACTGATGAGAGGATTAGCACTATGGCGCACGACTTAGCGACAGCTACTACAGAGGTCACTACACTGAGATTGTTGGTGGCGTAGGTGGCTTCCCACCCACCTACCCCACATGCGCCACCCCTTGTTCAGCTTGCTAGATGCCATATTCCTGACCCAGTCACTTTTGCAAGAGCTAGAGTGGCAAAAGAGTTGGATAACTTCATCTTTGATATGGAGCACTACTTTAGAGCAGCAGGAGTCATTGATGAGGATAGGATAGAGGTTTGTGCATCCTACCTGCGTGGGGATACCAAATTATGGTGGAGAATCTCTATCGCTCCTAGGACGGAGGGAGAGAATCCAGAGATAGCCTCATGGGATGATTTGAAAACTGAGATGAGGGCTCAGTTTAGACCAGTAAACACCTTACATGATACTAGGATGACTTTGAGGTATTTGAGGCAGACTGGCACTATTAGAGAGTATGTCAAGAAATTTGCTACCCTATTGCTTGAAATACCTAACAAGAGCGAAGAAGAGAAGTTCCATAACTTCCTAGGAGGATTACAGCCATGGGCATTTACTGAGGTGAGACGCCAGTCAGTGACTACCTATAGGGAGGCAGTCACAACAGCTGATGGATTAGTAGACATGAGAGCACCTTGTCCTACTATGACAGCTCAGGGGACTAGGACAGTACCCCAAAACAAACCAACAGTTCAAAATAGGCAGCCACAGAAGAAGAGTGCGCAAAATTGGAAAGGAAAACGAAAAGCAGTAGTGTACCAGCAGAAAAGCCTACAGAAGAAGCACTATTAGCCTCAGCAGAAGAGGGCTGCTGAGCCTAGCACAAAGAAGAAGATAGAGTGCTTTGTTTGCTATGGACCACATATGATCAGAGACTGTCCTACCAGAAAGATGATAAGTACTTTAGTGACAGTAGATGGGGAGAAAGGACAAAAAGACCAGGGAAGCGCATCAGTTTCAGTTAATCCACTAGTGATTGCAAATGTCAGTGCGCGGTCTTCACCCCTGATGTATGTGGATGTGGAGCTAAATGGTACATCTATAGCAGCTATGGTAGACACTAGAGCTACACATGTGTTTGTCTCAGACAGGGTGAAGGACCAGTTGAGACTGAAAATTAGCCAGTGTGATACCAGTGTGAAGACTGTGAACGCAGATCCAAGAAAGGCATTTGGAGTTAGTTATGACGTGCCTGTGAAGTTGGGACCATGGACAGGGAGAGTACACACTATGGTGACAGCCCTGGATGATTTTGATGTCATCATAGGGATGGATTTGCTTAGGAGGGCCAAAGCAATCTCCATGCCTCACTTAAATGGGTTGCAGATACTGGATGAGAAGACACCATGCTTTCTACCTTATCCTTCTATGGTTAAGGTAGAGAAGAGTAACAAGGGCACCTTCACCCCTGATGTATGTGGATGTGGAGCTAAATGGTACATCTATAGCAGCTATGGTAGACACTGGAGCTACACATGTGTTTGTCTCAGACAGGGTGAAGGACCAGTTGAGACTGAAAACTAGCCAGTGTGATACCAGTGTGAAGACTGTGAACGCAGATCCAAGAAAGGCATTTGGAGTTAGTTATGACGTGCCTGTGAAGTTGGGACCATGGACAGGGAGAGTACACACTATGGTGACAGCCCTGGATGATTTTGATGTCATCATAGGGATGGATTTGCTTAGGAGGGCCAAAGCAATCTCCATGCCTCACTTAAATGGGTTGCAGATACTGGATGAGAAGGCACCTTGCTTTCTACCTTATCCTTCTATGGTTAAGGTAGAGAAGAGTAACAAGGGCAAGGAGGTGATTGCAGCCTCAGTCCTTGCAAAAGGGATTCGGCGTGGCGAGACTACCTATTTGGCACATGTCAGAGTGGTGGAATCCATTCCTGTTATTGATTCTAGACCGATGTAGTGGAGGGGACATATGAGAGACCTGATCAACCTTCCTAGTTCTAGTAGCCGTGGAGGTCATGGAGTTGAGATAGGAGCAGCGAGTCTTACTTTGGGTGATCGGATTAGTCAGCTACCTGCACCGATGGGGGCCTGTTGAATGAGTTCAGAGATGTGATTCCCCCTGAGATGCCTAAGGTGTTACCACCTAGGAGGGACATCGACCATGCTATTGAATTAGTGCCAGGAGCAGTCCCACCAGCACAGTCACCATATAGAATGCCACCATCTGAACTAGCTGAGTTGAGGAAGCAGCTAGATGAATTACTTGAGTTGGGCTATATTCAACCTTCAAAAGCACCGTATGGAGCACCTGTTCTGTTTCAAAGGAAGAAGGATGGAAGTTTAAGGATGTGTGTTAATTATAGAACTTTGAACAAAGTTACAGTGAGGAATGCATATCCTATTCCATTGATCCAGGATTTGATAGACCGCCTTGTGCATGCAAAGGTGTTTACAAAATTGGACCTTCGATCAGGGTATTGGCAGGTGAGAATAGCTGAAGGGGATGAGCCTAAGACGACATATGTGACTAGATATGGATCTTACGAGTTCTTGGTCATGCCATTTGGGCTGACCAATGCACGAGCTACGTTTTGCAATTTGATGAACAACATTCTGCATCCGTTCCTGAACAAGTTTGTTGTTGTTTATTTAGATGATATTGTCATTTATTCTGCCAATATGGAAGAGCATAGAGAGCACTTAAGAGAGGTCTTAATAGTGCTAAGGCAGAATCAGTTGTATCTGAAGCTGAAAAGTGCGAGTTTGCGCAGAGTGAGATTGAATTTCTGGGGCATGTTGTTGGTGGAGGGCAGGGTCACATGGATTCAGTGAAAATTGATAATGTGGCCAATACTTTTTTCCAAACTCAGAAGAAATTATCTGCCAGACAGGCCAGATGGCAAGAGCAATTAGCTGAGTTTGACTTTGATTGGGAACACAAGCCAGGGCGCATTCATTAGGTTCCAAATGCATTGAGCAGAGTTTCCTCCATTTCTCATTGTTCTGCTATGTCATATGCTGTGAGTAAGGTCATTCAGTTGATCAGAGACACTATGGGTTCAGATCAGTCCTTATGAAGCTAGTAGCGAAGATAAGAGAGGGTGTAACCCATCGCTTCTACTTGAATGAGAATGGATTGATCATGACATGAGGTGATAGGCCGTATGTACATTCATCTGGGGATGTCAGATTCGGTCTCATGCGTGAGTATCACGATACAGTCTGGGTTGGTCACCCAGGAGGAAAGCGCATGTTTGCACTGTTGAGTAGAGCTTGGTACTGGCCGAGGATGAAAGAGGACGTGGAGCACTATGTTAGGACTTGTCTTGTCTTCCAGCAAGACAAGGTTGAGAGGAGAAAGGATGCAAGACTTTTGCAGCCCTTGCCTATTCCTGAGAAGCCATTTGTTTCGGTGTCCATGGATTTCATTACCCACTTTCCCCGTGTGGAAGGAATGACATCTGTCTTTGTAGTGGTGGATAGATATTCAAAATATGTTATGTTCGCGCCTGCACCGGAGCCGTGCACTGCTGAGGTGACGGCTAATCTGTTTATGACACATGTAGTTAAACATTTCGGTTTACCCAGGGAGATCATTAGTGATAGAGACCCGAGATTCACTGGGAAGTTCTGGTCTTCACTGTTTAAAGAGTTGGGTACAGATCTCAAAATGTCAACAGCATACCATCCACAGACTGATGGGCAGACAGAGAGGATTAATGCGTTGCTTGAGGGGTATCTTAGACACTTTATTTCTTCGACTCAGAAGAATTGGATCAGATTGCTAAATACGGCCCAGTTGCATACAATATTCAAGTTTCTTCTGCCATAGGAAAAAGTCCATTTGAGTTAGTGTTAGGGTGGCAACCTATGACACCCGTGGATACACTAAATAGGACATTGGAGGGGAAATGCCAGGCAGCTACTAAATTTGTTAAGGATAGAACCGAGCTATGACAGAAAGCTCGTGATAGCTTGCAGGAAGCTAGAAACAGGATGTTATAGTATGCTAATAGGGACAGAAGACATCTCGAGTTTGATGTGGGAGATCTTGTGTTACTGAAGCACGCACTTATGTGGAGAAAGACTGAAGCACGCACTTATCATAGAGGTCTTGTTAGAAGGTATGAAAGGCCTTTCAAGATCATCAAGAGCGTTGGAGCTGTTGCTTACAGACTTCAGTTACCACCATGGCTACAGTTTTATCCCACATTCCCTGTTAGTCTATTGAAGAAGTACCATCCAGATGAAAGGCATTCAGACCATGGAGTAGAAAGAAAGCAACCACACCCAAGGGAAAGTTGAGTATGGCAGGAGACCATTGAAGATTCTAGACCATAGGGTCTATGCATCTAGTGGGCCCAGTGGGCAGAAGACTAAATTTTTAGTTTAGTGGTTAGACGAGACAGTTGAAGATGCAACTTGGGAAAAGGCCACGGATTTGGAACAGTATGAAGGGTTGTTGAGGCAGTATGAAAAGTACTAGCATCGAGGGCGAATGCTAATTCAGGTGGGGGAGAATTGTGACGCCCGGGGTACTACCCCGCCTTTCCTATGGACTCATGGAGGTTATGAGTAGGGATGAAGGGGGTAAAGTTGGAGAAAAGCATGAGAAGTAGTGAAGTTAGGATGCTAATTCTTGTGTTATGATGTTTTGCAGGTACATGACAAGAAGCATGTTCATTGCAAAAATATAAGGATCAATGTAGGAGGCTACATGGACCATGGTGCATCATCAAAGGCTTGTATAGAGGTGTACAAGTATTGCAAAAAAAATATGTCATGGGTGAGATTCAAACCCAAGACCTATGGAGAGCCAAAGACTTATGTTGCATGAGAGGACCAACCCGAGCTTGGGTCATTCGCTGAAGTAAAAGAGGGCGCCATCTTGATAAAGGCTTCTTCATCCATATGGCCCAAATCACTTAAGCAAAAGGGGATCTTGATTTTGGGGCGGAAATCAATTGGAATCGGATTGGGGATCTTGGAGGCGACTTGGAGAAGACTTGGGCGACATCTTCTTCCCATCTTCATCCATTGCCGACTTGGTGAGAGCTTGAGGGAGCTTGCTCATCTTCATCCCTTCCCCATTCATTTGGAGCTTGGTGGCGAGTGCTTGAGAGGAGTTCATTCATTCGACCATCATCTTCCACCTTGGCCGAGAGTAGCTTGGAGCTTGTTGGTGGCGGATTGCTTGAGGGTGCTCATCCTTCCACCTTTGGCCGAAAGTTCATTCACCATTGGAGCTTGGTGGCGGTTGATTGAGAGGGTTTCACTCATTCATCCATCTTGACCGAGTGCAGCCTTGGGCTTAGCGTGTTCTCCTCGGAGGAAAGAGGACCGGTTTGCTTGGAGGAGCTAGGGAGGCCGGCGGCCATCTCTTTGGGGGCGTCATCTTCATCCATCCATCCACTTTGGGGGCGGCACCTTGCTGTTCACATTGGAGGGCTGAGCACTTCCTTGGAGTTAAGGAGTGCAAAGGAGCATCAAAATCACCTAGGAGGGCGATTCTAGGGTGGAGCCTCAAGCACTTGTGCTTGAGGAGCTTTTGGAGGAAGACCGGCCACATCTAGATGAGGGGGCTAATCTTCATCCTCACATTACATTAGCGTTGGAGTAGTATAAACACTATCTTTACTTGTGTTATTGTTTGTAATAACCTTGTAAGAACATTAGAACATCTTGTGTTGATTATAGTTTATTGTTTGGTATCTTTACCCACATTGGGAGAGGCTTTCTACTCATACATGAGGGTTGTTCCTTGGAGGAGTTAGCTTTATCGTTCGGTGTGTTTAGCTTGTGACTTGTGCAAGCGCCGTGCTTGTATAAGAAGCTCGCTCGCTATATAATAGTCGATATCTGTATTAGGGTTTTGGGCATATGTCTAGTGTGAGACCCTGGGTATGCTGGGGTTATACCCCAGACCATTCCATGGATCCAGCGGGGTTCTGGGGAGGAATGGAGGAGTCTAGAGGGGAGCTAGGCTGAAGATGCAGTGAGCCTACTAGAGGAGTTAGGACACTGACATTGTGTTAAGTATGTTTTTGCAGGTACATCGACATACTATATCCTTGGGCATGGCCTGGGGGTGCTTTGGAGTTCATTGGAGGATATTGGACTTCTGTGGTGAACTAGGGTTAGCTTAACCATGGTTACCTTAACCAGGGTTAGCCTAACCATGGTCAGGTCTTATCTGGACTTGATCAGGGTTCATCCCAGAGGCTTAAGGGGGCTGATCTAGTCTTCTTGGAGCCTTGGCGATTATTGGCTAAGTGTTCAAGTAAGTGGCACATGTCTTGCATGTGCTCACTTATGAGAGCATCCAATAAGGAGTTAAGTGAGGATCCATTAAGAGGTGAAGTGGATCCCTCACTTGGGCGACATTGGGTTTGGATCTCTTTGGGTTCAAACTTAATGGAGCGGTTTGGATCATCAAGAGTTGGCGGGTTGGTTCACTTAACCAAACCCGATCCAATAACAATTCAAAAGGGCGAGTATTGAGTTTGGCGGCGAACTCATGCAGCCCTAGCTTCCACGAGTCTTGGAGAGGAGAAGAGGCGAGTTCTTGGTGTTCTTGGAGTTCTTGGCGAGTTCCATCCACCATCTTCCCTTGGCGAGTTCCTTAGAGGTTGAGGAACTTCTTCCTTGGCGTGGAGACCTTCCTTGGTGGCAAGGAAGGGCGACAACTTGCTGTTCTTAGCAAGTTCTTGGCGGCAACCTGCTGTTCTTGAAGTTCTTCATCCTTGTGGCGAGGAAGAAGAACAAGAAGGGGCGTTTGGCTAAGCAGGATCCTTGAGGTGAGGACCCTTGCATCCGGCGACCTTCCTTTCATCACCTTCATCACCGGCGACCTTGGAGAGGGCAGTACCTTGCTGTTCTTGGTGTTCTTGGCGGTGCTTGAAGATCTCTTGAGCTTGAGGCGAGTTCAAGAGGAGGACAACAACACAACCCTAGAGTCTTCCACTCTAGGGTCCGAACCCTAATCACTTGTGGTTAGGGGGAGTTCTTGGTGGCGGCTTCTTTGAGGGAGAGGGGCTGTTCACGCATTCATCATTGTACATAAGCGAGGAGTGGTATAACTCTGAACGAATCATTGTATTGCCGATATTCTTGCTTATATATTATTTGTGTACCTATTCCCGGGATTAGGGAATAGGGTCCTTTTGTATATCAAGTGTTATACTTGGTAGAGGATTGGTTTTCTGTGGATTTGCGGCTTTAGCTTAGGTGGGGCGCAAGTATTGTACTTGTCTCCATCCTTCGCTCGTTGTGTAGACATATTATTGCTTAGGGTTAAGCAGGCCGGTAGTTACCTGATTGTTAGGTTTTGAGCAGAGGTCTATTGCTCTTTGATCTACGATAGATCACCTTGCTGTGTGCGATATCTGCCTGTGAAATCTAGTGAGTTTTAGGGCGCACAAGGTGTGCAAAACGGCTAGTGGCAGAGGAAGAGCCTAGCCCGCCACCTTGCTATATTGCATTGCTCAGTTTCGGCCAGATAGCTCAGTCAGCTCAGAGAGGTTCTGTTGATTGGGTAGATATAGTTGGGAGAGTGATCTGTACTGCTGGGAGAGACGATCTGTAGTGAGCGCGCATTGTATTCTTTATTAGACTTCCGCATTAGACGCATTGTACTCAGGAGAGTGATTAGCTGACGGGTTTACACAGAGGTTGTGTAGATTCGTGCGATCACGCTCTGATTTTAGGCGCGAAAAATTGGGGCGTGACAACTGGTATCAGAGCCCACTTCCAGCACAGATCAGCAGATTTTACTGGTGTTTTTCTGAGTTGGGACGAGTGTGTCAGGGATATAGACGTTAGTCAGGTTACTGTTTGGGGGTTGCGTACGTCGGAGCCTTGTGCCCGGGGCGTAATTCCTCAGTAATTCTGCTACACGGTCCGTCTCGACCATTCAGAGTACTTAGCCAGTATTTCCCTCAGTTTTACTTACACAGCGGTTCTACAGAGATTGCGCCATCTACGAGGAGTATGGCGGCGCAGGCACAGCTCGAGGAGAGGATCTCGAGGCTAGAGGCAGCTTTGACTAGATTACAGCTTACTATTGGGGTTGATAGTGATGCTGACCAGGGACCCCTTAGCGAGAGGGTTAGTGCCATGAGAGACATGATCCACGATGTGCGGATTGAGTCCGAGGGTCATGTAGCAGAGTTGACACATTCCGTAGAGGAGCGGATGGCTGATTTGTCACATACTGTTGAGGGCCAGATTGGGGAGATCGGCCAGAGTGTAGAGACCATTGCAGTCGATGTCAACATTATGAAGTTTGCGATTACACAGTTGGGGAATCAGGCTAGAGCCCCAGCGCCAGCAGCAGTGGCACCTGCTAAGCGCCATGTTCCATAGCCTACACCGTTCGAGGGAGCTCGGGTGGCTAAAGAAGTTGAGAACTTCTTATTTGATATGGAACATTACTTCAGGGCGGCGGCTGTAGGAGAAGCCGACAAGATAGAAGTTTGTGCAGCCTTTCTCAAAGGCGATGCAAAACTCTGGTGGCGCACACATGTAGCCCCGAGGACAGAGGGGGACACACCAGAGATCCCAGACTGGGATGCCCTGAAGGCAGAAATGAGAGCTCATTTCAGACCAGCGAACACATTGCATAGTGCTCGCGTGGCATTCAGATATTTGAGACAAACTGGTAGTATTAGGGATTATGTGAAACAGTTTGGTACTCTACTGCTAGAGATACCTAATATGGAAGAAGAAGAGAAGTTTCACTCCTTTACCAGCGGACTGCAAGAATGGGCTTACAGAGAACTCCAGAGGAAGGGAGTTACTACCTACAGGGAGGCTGTAGCAGCTGCAGATGCCTTAGTAGATATGGGAGGAGGATCCAGATCTACTGCAGCTAGGACCACTTCTTCACCACCGAGGAGACCTACAGGACAGGGTCAGGTTAAGAAGTGGGTGCCCAATTGGAAAAAAGAATAAGGGCGTGGCACACCATCAGCCACAGGCTCAGAAGAAGAAGCCACTGCCAGTTCAGCAGAGACCCCAGCCGCAGCAGGGGAAGGCTTCTACCAGCGTGACTAGCAGAGGGAAGCAGGGGTGCTTCATCTGCAACGGACCTCATCTTATGAGAGATTGTCCTAGGAAGCAGGGAGTTGCTTCATTGGCGCTGGGTAGTACACAGGAGGGCCAGGACGACCTTGGTTGTGCGGGTATATCAGTTAACCCGATGGTGATTGCTAATGTTAGTGTCAGGTCTAGTCCCCTGATGTACATTGATCTTGTTCTTAACGATGTACAAATTACTGCTATGGTGGACACGAGAGCCACTCATCTGTTTGTATCAGATAGAGTGAAGGATAAGCTGAAGTTGAAAACAATGCCGTGTACCAACAGTGTGAAAACAGTGAATGCAGACCCGAGGAGAGCATCCGGAGTTTCTTATGATGTACCGGTGAGACTTGGATCATGGTCAGGGCGGGTACATGCCATGGTGACTGCTCTTGACGACTTTGATGTTATAGTTGGTATGGATTTACTTCGCAGAGCGAAGGCGGTCCCAATGCCACACTTAAATGGATTGCAGATAGTTGATGAACGATCACCCTGTTTTCTCCCTTGCCACACTGCGGCAAAGGTTGAGAGTAAGAACAAGGGCAAGGAGATTGTGGCAGCATCTATTGTAGCCAGAGGACTTCGTCGTGGTGAGACCACTTATCTGGCGCATGTCAGGGTAGTGGAGGACTTTCCTCAGACTATTTCTACACCTGTGCAGCCGAGTGGACATAGGGGAGGTTCGGCCGACCTTCCTAGTTCTAGTAGGAGCCGTGATGTTGAGATGAGTGTGGGGGCGGCGAAGATGTCTTTGGAGGATCGTGTTCAGCTATTACCTGCACCTATAGGGGAGTTGTTACAGGAGTATAGTGATGTAGTACCGCCGGAGATGCCGAAGGTGTTACCACCTAGGCGCGATATTGACCATGCTATCGAGTTGATCCCAGGGGCTGTTCCACCAGCCCAAGCACCTTATCGGATGCCACCTGCTGAGTTAGAGGAACTCAGGAAACAGCTAGATGAATTGTTAGAGTCTGGGTATATCCAGCCTTCGAAAGCACCATATGGAGCACCTGTGCTATTCCAGAGGAAGAAGGATGGGTCAATGAGGATGTGCGTTGATTATAGGGCTCTTAACAAGGTGACTGTTAAGAACTCCTACCCTATACCATTGATCCAGGATTTGATAGACCGTTTGGTTCATGCAAAGGTCTTTAGTAAACTTGACCTTCGTTCCGGGTATTGGCAGGTCAGAATTGCAGAAGGGGATGAGCCCAAGACCACTTGTGTGACACGTTATGGGTCTTATGAGTTTCTGGTTATGCCATTTGGGCTAACCAACGCTCCAGCGACATTTTGCAACTTAATGAATAACATCCTACACCCATTTCTGGATAAATTTGTGGTGGTGTATTTGGATGACATTGTAATTTATTCTGCAAGTCTGGAGGAACACATTGAGCACTTGAGGCAGGTGTTGGCAGTATTAAGGGAAAGTCAATTATATTTGAAGTTGGAGAAATGTGACTTTGCCCAGAAGGAGGTTGAATTTTTGGGACACATCGTTGGGGGTGGACAAGTGAGAATGGATGAGAAGAAGGTGGCGGCAATAGTTGATTGGCCGGCCCCTATCTCAGTTAGCACCCTGAGATCTTTTCTGGGGTTAGCTAATTTTTATAGGCGGTTTATAAAGGACTACTCTAAGGTTGTAGCTCCTTTAACCGACCTCTTGAGGAAAGATGTTTCCTGGTGTTGGGAGGAGAGACACCAGAGGGCATTTGGAGATCTGAAGGAGAGGGTCACTTCAAAGCCGATTCTGAGACTTCCTGATTTTGCACTACCCTTTGAGGTTCATACAGATGCATCGGATAGGGCTCTAGGTGGAGTCCTAGTCCAAGAGGGTAGACCGATTGCTTATGAGAGTAGGAAGCTCAAAAGTGCTGAACTTAACTATTCTGCTCATGAGAAGGAAATGCTAGCTGTAGTGCACTGTTTGAGAATTTGGAGAGTATACTTGCTGGGGAGCAAGTTTACTGTCAAGACTGATAATGTAGCCAACACATTTTTCCAAACCCAAAAGAAGTTATCTGCGAGACAAGCTAGATGGTAGGAGCAACTAGCTGAGTTTGATTTTGGGTGGGAGCATAAACCGGGGCGCATTCATCAGGTGCCTGATGCACTCAGCCGGATTGCAGTGGTAGCTTATTGTGGTGCATTGTCCTTTGCTCAGAGTAAGATAGTTGGACTCATCAGAGATCAGGCACTGGCAGATCAAACCTATGAGAAGTTATTATCTCAGATCAGGATGGGGGTCATCCGGAGGTATTATATTAATGATGAGGGTTTGATCATGGCCAAGGGAGACCGACCTTATGTTCCATCCTCAGGAGACATTAGGTACGGCTTGATGAGTGAGTACCATGACACCGTGTGGGCGGGTCATCCAGGAGGCAAGAGGATGTATGCCTTAATCAGCAGAGCATGGTATTGGCCGGGGATGAAAGAGGATATTGAACATTATGCTAAGACTTGTCATGCATGCCAGCAGGACAAGGTAGAAAGGAGGAAAGATGCGGGGCTTTTACAGCCGTTACCTATTCCAGAGAGACCTTTCTTATCTGTATCCATGGACTTCATCACCCATTTCCCCAGAGTAGATGGGATGGCTTCTGTCTTTGTGGTAGTAGACAGACGGAGCAAATATGCTGTATTTGCTGCTGCACCGGAGGTTTGTACAGCAGAGGTTACTGCTAACCTATTTTTGACACACGTGGTAAAACATTTTGGGTTACCCAAGGAAATTATAAGTGATAGGGATCCTAGGTTCACAGGAAAGTTTTGGACTTCCCTATTCAAAAGAATGGGTACCGATCCGAAGATGTCAACAGCATACCATCCCCAGACTGATGGTCAGACAGAAAGAATTAATGCATTACTGGAAGAATATTTGAGGCATTTTGTTTCTTCTACTCAGAAGAATTGGTTGAACTTGTTAGATACAGCCCAGTTTGCATATAATATACAAACATCATCAGCAACTGAGAAGAGCCCATTTGAGCATGTGTTAGGGTGGCAGCCTATGACACCCATGGATACACTAAATAGGGGCGCAGGGGGAGAATGTCAGGCAGCAGTTGATTTTGTTGAGGATAGGTCAGAGCTGTGGGATGAAGCTCGTGACAGCCTGACAGAGGCCAGAAACCGAATGAAGCTCTATGCTGATAGAGATAGACGACATGTGGAGTTTGCAGTTGGAGAGTTGGTCCTTCTGAAACTTACACCACAGATGTGGAGAAAAACTGATGCTAAGACATACCATAGAGGCCTAGTGAGGAGGTATGAGGGTCCTTTTAGGATCATAAAAAGAGTAGGCCCAGTTGCTTACAAGTTGGCTTTGCCACATTGGCTTCAGTTCTATCCCACTTTCCATGTCAGTCTTTTAAAGAAGTATCATACTGATGACAGGCATCCAGACCGTGGACAGGTGAGGAGGCAGCCTGCGAGGGGCAGGGTTGAGTTTGCCAAGAAGCCAATGAAATTTTTAGACCATAGAGTCTATGGCTCAGGACCACCTGGAGGTCGGAAGATGGAGTTCCTAGTTCAGTGGGAGAATGAACTAGAGGAGGATGCTACCTGGGAGAAGGTAGAAGACATTACACAATTTGAGGAGTTAGCCAGGGCATATGATCAGCTGATGGCCTCGAGGGCGAGTGCCAATTCAGTTGGGGGAGTATTGTGAGACCCTGGGTATGCTGGGGTTATACCCCAGACCATTCCATGGATCCAGCGGGGTTCTGGGGAGGAATGGAGGAGTCTAGAGGGGAGCTAGGCTGAAGATGCAGTGAGCCTACTAGAGGAGTTAGGACACTGACATTGTGTTAAGTATGTTTTTGCAGGTACATCGACATACTATATCCTTGGGCATGGCCTGGGGGTGCTTTGGAGTTCATTGGAGGACATTGGACTTCTGTGGTGAACTAGGGTTAGCTTAACCATGGTTACCTTAACCAGGGTTAGCCTAACCATGGTCAGGTCTTATCTGGACTTGATCAGGGTTCATCCCAGAGGCTTAAGGGGGCTGATCTAGTCTTCTTGGAGCCTTGGCGATTATTGGCTAAGTGTTCAAGTAAGTGGCACATGTCTTGCATGTGCTCACTTATGAGAGCATCCAATAAGGAGTTAAGTGAGGATCCATTAAGAGGTGAAGTGGATCCCTCACTTGGGCGACATTGGGTTTGGATCTCTTTGGGTTCAAACTTAATGGAGCGGTTTGGATCATCAAGAGTTGGCGGGTTGGTTCACTTAACCAAACCCGATCCAATAACAATTCAAAAGGGCGAGTATTGAGTTTGGCGGCGAACTCATGCAGCCCTAGCTTCCACGAGTCTTGGAGAGGAGAAGAGGCGAGTTCTTGGTGTTCTTGGAGTTCTTGGCGAGTTCCATCCACCATCTTCCCTTGGCGAGTTCCTTAGAGGTTGAGGAACTTCTTCCTTGGCGTGGAGACCTTCCTTGGTGGCAAGGAAGGGCGACAACTTGCTGTTCTTAGCAAGTTCTTGGCGGCAACCTGCTGTTCTTGAAGTTCTTCATCCTTGTGGCGAGGAAGAAGAACAAGAAGGGGCGTTTGGCTAAGCAGGATCCTTGAGGTGAGGACCCTTGCATCCGGCGACCTTCCTTTCATCACCTTCATCACCGGCGACCTTGGAGAGGGCAGTACCTTGCTGTTCTTGGTGTTCTTGGCGGTGCTTGAAGATCTCTTGAGCTTGAGGCGAGTTCAAGAGGAGGACAACAACACAACCCTAGAGTCTTCCACTCTAGGGTCCGAACCCTAATCACTTGTGGTTAGGGGGAGTTCTTGGTGGCGGCTTCTTTGAGGGAGAGGGGCTGTTCACGCATTCATCATTGTACATAAGCGAGGAGTGGTATAACTCTGAACGAATCATTGTATTGCCGATATTCTTGCTTATATATTATTTGTGTACCTATTCCCGGGATTAGGGAATAGGGTCCTTTTGTATATCAAGTGTTATACTTGGTAGAGGATCGGTTTTCTGTGGATTTGCGGCTTTAGCTTAGGTGGGGCGCAAGTATTGTACTTGTCTCCATCCTTCGCTCGTTGTGTAGACATATTATTGCTTAGGGTTAAGCAGGCCGGTAGTTACCTGATTGTTAGGTTTTGAGCAGAGGTCTATTGCTCTTTGATCTACGATAGATCACCTTGCTGTGTGCGATATCTGCCTGTGAAATCTAGTGAGTTTCAGGGCGCACAAGGTGTGCAAAGCGGCTAGTGGCAGAGGAAGAGCCTAGCCCGCCACCTTGCTATATTGCATTGCTCAGTTTCGGCCAGATAGCTCAGTCAGCTCAGAGAGGTTCTGTTGATTGGGTAGATATAGTTGGGAGAGTGATCTGTACTGCTGGGAGAGACGATCTGTAGTGAGCGCGCATTGTATTCTTTATTAGACTTCCGCATTAGACGCATTGTACTCAGGAGAGTGATTAGCTGACGGGTTTACACAGAGGTTGTGTAGATTCGTGCGATCACGCTCTGATTTTAGGCGCGAAAAATTGGGGCGTGACATCTAGTGTCCTTTACTTGTGACTGCCAGCGTGTGTGTTGTCATTTACAGGGCGCTTAAGTCTAACGCCGTCTTTAAGTGTGCATATGGGGTTGAGAAGCAACATGTGCTTGCCACCCGCCACTTATTGACCTAGGTCTAGGATTAGGAGAAGGCTAGGATCATTGCCATCATAGATCAGCCTTGGAGCTCAGTACCATCAGAGCTTAGCCCTGAGAGGGCAGTGGATTCAGAGGAGCTTTTGTCCGTGCTAGTGATCTTGGTTATTTCCTCATAGAGTGTAGGCTGGCAATTTACACAGAGGGTGTGTAGATTGCGCCATCACGCTCAAGATTTACCCAAAAATTTAAGGTGAAAATTAGGGCGTGACACCTAATGTCCGTGCGGCACACTACTTGGAGTAGTACTAAGCCTTAATCCTGTGTGCATGTACGCACAATATGCGGAAGCATCAATATAAAACCCGAGGCAACAATGTGTAATTCGAAGGCAACACCAGAATTCGAGAGGCACAATAGATTTACACAGAACGGTGAGTAAAATGCTCGGTGAAATAAGTCACCCGAACACCCCGCCGGTATATATATTTATAAAAAAGCCGCAATACAAAAAAACAATACAGGGCACTAAGCAAATATTGAGTAGACCCTTGACCTATAACTTAGTGGAGAGGGCAGGTGTGTGGAACCTTGCAATTTTATACTTGCATGAGATCACAAGACTGCATTTAACCAAGGCACTACCACCTCTCTCAATACTTTCCCAAGTACACAATCTAAGGGGTGTGAGTAGAAGGCTTCACAAGGGATGGGTAGGCTAATTTTACACATTTGAGCCCCCCATCCTGGAGTACTTGTGAAAACACAGTCCCCCACTCACATGTACATGCCCCGGGACAGTCCCCCGAATGCATCACAACCCCAAAGACCAAAACACCTAGCACACATGTGTCAAACCCTGTTTTTACATGGATCTACACATCCCATGTTTTACACAAAAGATAGCGTCAGGGTCGAGTAACAGTGGAATTACACACAAACTCCTCCGATCCCTAACATTCTCCTCCACTTGAACGGTCGATGCCCTCATCGACACAAAACATCCTTGTTGCTGGCCTTCGAAGTTGAAGCTTCGTGATCATTCAGCTGCGGTGAAGGAAAACTTCTGCCTTCGTCAGTGTCGCAAATCAGAACTCGGAGAGAAAGCAACCTTCTTCTCTTTTGGCTTCATGGTTGCGGCCTCCTCGGCTACCAAGGCGTGCAAAATCTTCTTCTGGGGGCAATTCTAGGGTTAGTGCTTTTCGCCACATATAAAGCAATCCTAAGTCTTTTTGGGTCGCCAATGTTGTCGGCTTGGTCGTCTCTTCGAACGTTGCTCCCCCACTTGAGCATTGCTCGGGTTGATCATCCTGAGTGCGCCTATCCTCGGCGTCTAGGAAGAACAAGTGATTGCGCCTATCCTCGGCGTCTTTAAAGAGGAAGGCTTGCCTGAAATAACAATGGTGCCATCTGAGTCACTTGAGCTGGATGATGGCATCATCAGGGCTTTCCCTTTATGCTTTTTGTCGGTTGAAGCCTTCTCAACCAACATTGCGTTCAACATCTTCCTCAGTTTGCAATCATATATGTGATGGTTGCCGCCACATAAATAACATATGTGTGGTCGGTTATGCGGTGAGCTTCTTTGGTTGCCGCCGTTGTGGGGTCGCTGGGATTTGTTCTGATGCTGGGTCCTGTTATCCCGCGGACTATGCGGTGGACTCCGCCTATCTTGATTCCCATTGCGGTGCGGAGGACTCTCATGATTGTCCCTCAGATTGTTCCCATTCCCTTGATGGGGTCGCTGTGGTGGTGAAGATCGGCGCCTTTCCACTAGCTTGAAGTCAGTCAGTTGCTCCGCTGCAGCTTGTGCGGATGCAAAATCTTGGACATTCCTCCTTTGCAACTCTTGCTGTGCCCAAGGTTGCAAGCCATCGATGAAGAAGAATAACTTTTCTTCATCCACCATCTTGATGTCTAGGGAGATAGATGCGAAATTCCTAACATAATCACGGATGTCATCTGCGTGACGGAGGTTCAACAACTTTTTCCTCACCATCAATCCCATATTCTCAGGAGGAAACTGGGTCTTTAGTGTCTGTTTAAGTTCCTCCCAACTCTTCATGGTGTCAGTGCCATCTTGCACTCTAGTGCGCCACCATAGCTTTGCATCACCAGTTAGATACCATGTTGCCGTGGCAATCTTGAGACCTTCTGAGTCGGTGCATATGACAAGGAAATATTGTTCCATGTCAAACAAAAAGTTCTTGAGTTCTTTGGAGTCTCGAGTGCTATTATAACTTTGGGGTTCAGGAACCCTCATTGGTGCACGTTGGGGTTGAACATTTCCCCCTCCTGCGTGCATTGCCATGGTGAGGACGGCTATCTGAGCCTTCAATTCCTCAATCTGAGCCCTCAGAAACTTGATGGACTCACGAGTATTGTCTTGGTGTCACGCCCCAATTTTTCGCTGTGTAAATTGAGCGTGATGGCACGACTTACACACTGTGTAACCCTGGTATCAAAAGTTACACAATGAGTAACCCGTCAGCCTACTACTCAAATACACGCGCTATATGCACGTGCGCGCTGCGGAAGTCTAAGAATCGTCTATGCCCCAACTCAAACCCCTCGATCCCCGGATGGGATGTCCGTGCCCTGATCAAATGCCTCTGCGCTCTGTGGATCACTGCGCTCCCGGGCTGATATCTGACGGTCTGGGCCTAATCTTCTCCTAGCCCTAGACCTACGTCAGTGAGCGGCGGGTGGGCAGCACACGTTGCTCCTCAACCCAATATGCCTCTCAAAGACCGTCCTTAATACGTAGCGCCCTGTGCAATACACGCACACAAGTCACAGGCAATGCAATAGTCGGGCACTAGACATATGCCCCGATCCTAAGCAGTATATCGACCACTACACAACAAGGAGGGAACGCCCTATAGAGTAGGTGCGCCCGCCCCTAAACACACCGAGGCCTCAGCTGGCCAGGCAGTACACAATGAATATAAAAGTGAGGAAAACCCCTCCACTACCCAATATGGGCTGAGGGATCAAAAACCTCACACTTACACTACACAGCAGTCTTATACAATGAATTACAATGCCCTAACTACGAAAGCATGTAAATGTACCTCCAAGGATCGCCCGACCCTTGGGAGCCGTTTGTACAAGTTGGCTTTAGTTGCTCCTCGCCGGAAAACCACTTTAGACCGCCGGAAACTCCTTCCCAAAGCTGCCCAAGTTGCTGTCCACTAGGCTCCAACCAAGTCCAAACAAGGGGACTCCTTCCCCTTTGCTGCCGTGAGAAGGGGGAAGCCCTTCCCCCTTAGATCCGAGTAGGGTAGAACCCCTACAAGCTGCTGCCTCCTCTCCAAACTCGTCCCACCAGCTGGTGGACGCCTCCCCTCAGCTCAAGAACACCAAATGTGGCCGGAAACTGCAGGTGGAAGGAAGTAGAGGCTGCTGCCGGAAATGGGGAGCTCACTCCCCTTTGCTGCCGAGTAGGGAACTCCTTCCCTAAGTGTTGCTGCACCTCCAAGACCCAGCAACTCAGAAGTTACCGCACCCCTTTGAGCTAAAGGGGCCTCCTCCTCGCCGGAGAAGAAGGTGGAAGGCTGCTGCCGGACTGCCCTACACACAGCCGAAAGTGGCTGGTCTTTGCTCCTTGCGGATCTCTTCCAAGACACAACAGCCAAGATGCCGCCGCAACCTTTGAGCTCCCTCAAAGGCCCTTCAAACCCAGCCGGAGATGAAGGTAGAAGATGGCCGGAAGATGGTCGGAAATCGCCCTCACAATCGCCCACAAAGTAGCAGCCGCAAACACCAAGCAACACTCGGATGTGTTTCACGATTAGGGTTCTCCCCCTAATTCGAAATGCCTCCAAAACTCACTTACTCTCTCAGCCCTTTGATGTGCTTTGAGATTAGTGAAGTGCTAAGAAGAATATAAGAGCATGTGCCAATGCTTCTTATCAGCGAATGACCCAAGCTCGGGTTGGCCATCCCCTTCAACATAAGAATCTGCACTCCTCTTGGTCATGGGTTCGAGACTCACCCATGCCATATTTTTTTTTCTTTGCTTGTACACTCTTGTACAAGACTATAAATTATGCTAAGTGTCCCATGCAACATCTTAACACATTTCTTTGATTTTTGCCCCCTTCTACATCAGGCCTCACCCTAAAATGAGGGTCTCTCCCTGCTCATAACCTCTATGAGTATGTAGAGGGGTCTGGGTGTGTACCCCGCACACCCAGGTCATCACATTCTCCCCCAGCTGACCTAGACCTCGCCCCCGAGGGCTTCCTCATATCTCTTGAACAACCAATGAAATTGTTCAAGGTCAGCCATCTTTTCCCAAGTAGCATCCTCCTCAGCTTCGCCCTGCCACTGTACTAACATCTCAGCCTTCTGTCCTTTGCCGCTCCAACCATATATTCTATGATTCAGAATCTTAAGAGGCTGCTTTGCATAATCTACAGAGCCACGGGCTGGCTTTCTCCTTAATTGCTGTCGCTCAGGATGCAGATCATCTGAGTGAAACTTTTTGAGGAAACTAACATGGAATGTTGGATGTAACTTGTACTGCTTTGGCAGGTTCAACTTATAGGCTACTGTACCCACTCTCTTAATGACTGTGAATGGTCCTTCATATCTGGGTACTAGCCCTCTGTGAACAGTGCCTGCCACTATTTTTCTCCACATCTGGGGAGTGAGTTTGAGGAGCACCGAATCACCTACCTCAAACTCCACATGACGCCTATGTCTGTTCGCGTACTTAACCATACGGTTGGACGCTTTCCTCAAGCTATCCCGAGCTTCTTCCCAGAGCTCTACGCGGTCCTTGACATATTGATTCGCAGCCTTATTCCGACTGCTTGCTCCACTAGCCAAATTATCAACCGGGGTAGCTGGTTGATATCCTAGAATCATCTCGAATGGACTTTTCCCAGTTGCTGAGGACACTTGTATATTGTAAGCAAACTGGGCCGTATCAAGCAGGAACGGCCAGTTTCTCTGAGTCGCAGAAACAAAGTGTCTCAAATATTCTTCTACCATTGCATTGATGCGCTCGGTCTGCCCGTCAGTCTGTGGGTGGAAAGCAGTAGACATTTTCAAGTCTGTCCCCAGCTTCTTAAACAAAGACCCCCAAAATCTACCTGTAAATCTGGTGTCTCTATCACTGATAATATCCCGTGGTAAGCCAAAGTGCTTCACCACGTGCTGAAAGAACAGATTGGCGGTCACCTCTGCAGAACACTCTTCTGGAGCCGCCACAAATATCGCATACTTTGAAAATCTATCCACTACCACCAGAACAGAACCAAGTCCATCAAAGACTGGAAAATGAGTGATAAAATCCATCGACACTGACATGAATGGTCTAGCAGGTGTGGGCAAAGGCTGGAGAAGACCTGCCTCCAGTCTTCTCTCAATTTTATCCTGTTGGCATACCAAACAGGTCTTCACAAAGTGCTCTATATCTGATTTCATCCCTGGCCAGAACCAACCTCTTCTGAGCAGCGCATACATCCTGTGACCACCTGGATGTCCGGCCCATACAGTATCATGGAACTCTCTCATGAGGCCAAAACGAATGTCTCCCGAGGCGGGAACATAGGTTCTGCCACCCTGAGCCATGATAAGGCCATCCTCATCTACGTAGAATCTGCGCACTATCCCCTCTCGGATCTGTGCTACAAGCTTCTGGTAGGCTTTATCAGTGCTGGCGGTCTGCTTCAGATACTGAAAAATCTTTCCTTCTGCTCTCGATAGGGCGCATACCATAGCGACACTGCTAATTCTACTGAGGGCATCTGGGACCTGATGACACTTGCCCGGTTTGTGCTCCCAACTGAAATCAAACTCTGCTAGAAGCTCTTGCCAACGGGCCTGCCTGGCTGACAGTTTCTTCTGAGTCTGGAAGAAAGTGTTAGCAATGTTATCGGTCTTTACTATGAAGTGACTCCCCAGGAGGTAAATACGCCACAGTCTGAGACAGTGGACTACAGCTAGCATTTCTTTCTCGTGTGCAGAGTAATTTAGCTCAGCTGCTTTCAGCTTTCTGCTCTCATAGGCTACAGGTCTGCCATCCTGGACTAATACTCCACCTAGAGCACGGTCTGAAGCATCAGTGTGTACTTCAAACCCTTGTGAAAAATCTGGTAATTTTAGCACAGGCTCTGAAGTTACCAGCTTCTTCAGAGTCTCAAAAGCTCCTTGGTGAGTTTCATCCCAACACCAAGTTTTGTCCTTCCTGAGCAAATCAGTCAAAGGTGCCACTACCTTTGAATATCCCATGATGAACCGTCTGTAGAAGTTTGCTAGACCCAGAAATGATCGCAGTTGAGTCACACTAGATGGACTAGGCCAATCCCAAATAGCCTTGATTTTGTCATTATCCATCCTCACACTGCCTTGGGACACAACATGTCCAAGAAACTGAATTTCAGTCTGGGCAAACTCGCACTTTTCTGCCTTCAGATACAGCTTGTTATCTCGGAGAACTTGCAGAACTTGTTTCAGATGCTTCTCGTGCTCCCTCAAATCAGATGAATATACTACTATATCATCAAGATACACCACCACGAACTTATCCAAAAAGGGATTTAGGATATTGTTCATGAGGTTGCAAAACGTAGCAGGAGCGTTCGTGAGCCCAAAAGGCATCACCATGAACTCAAACGAGCCGTACCGCGTGACACAAGTAGTCTTCGGCTCATCCCCCTCGGCAATTCGCACCTGCCAATATCCTGATCTCAAGTCCAACTTACTGAAGATCTTTGCATTTGCTAATCTATCCAACAGATCTTGGATCAGCGGGATTGGGTATGCATTGCGCACTGTGACCTTGTTCAGTGCTCTATAGTCCACGCACATGCGCAAGCTCCCATCCTTCTTCTTTTGGAACAGGACAGGTGCTCCATACGGTGCCTTCGAGGGCTGGATATACCCTGACTCTAAGAGCTCGTTCAACTGTTTCCTGAGCTCTGCCAATTCTAATGGTGGCATGCGGTAGGGAGGCTGGGCTGGAGGTACTGCTCCAGGGACTAACTCAATCTGATGGTCTATGTCCCTTCTAGGAGGCAGTACTTTGGGCATCTCTGGTGGGATAACATCTTTGTACTCTTTCAACAACGCTCCAACAGAACGAGGTACGGATGTCAATATGCTCTCTAATGAAGTTTCAGCTGCCCCCACAATGACTTCTTTTCCTTTTCTGCTACGAGAACTGGAGGAAGTGGCCAGTTCCCTCACATCCCTCACAACTGGTCTAGGATCTGAATTCACCTGGGGATGGTCTTCCACTAATCTGATATGAGCTAAGTACGTGGAAGCACCATGCCTCACTCCATTCGCTAGGGAGGAAGGAGTAAGCTCCTTCTCCTTTGCTTTCTTCTTCTCCTCTGTCATTCCAGTAAAGCAAGGAATGAAACAGGGATTCTTTTCATCCAGTACTAACAAACTGTTGAGATGTGGCATTGGGGTGGCCTTAGCTCTTCTCAGAAGGTCCATACCCACAATGACATCAAACACATCTAACTGAGTAACCAAAACGGTGCACTTCCCACTCCAAGGTCCCATCTTCACTGGGACATCATAAGATATACCCGTAGCCTTTCTTGCCTCTGCATTGACTGTTTTCACATGTGTGTTACTGGTCGACGTCCTCAACTTAAGTTGCTCACGCAACCTATCTGCAACAAATAAATGAGTGGCCCCAGTATCCACCATGGCTGCAATCTCTACTCCGTTCAGGCTTATCTTGGTGTACATCAGTGGGGAAGATTTCACTGATACATTTGCTATTACCAAAGGGTTGACAGATGCACAACCCGGTGAATCTTCTTTTCTTGCGTCCTTCTTATCTGCTAGGACCGCAGCTATTGCTCTCTTTGTAGGACAATCCCTCATCACGTGAGGGCCATTGCACACAAAGCATGCCAGCTTCCTCTTGGGACTAGACTCATTCCTCTTCTTCTGCACAACAGGCTTCTGATGAGTCTGAGGAACTGGTGCTTTTCCTTGTGGCTTTTGCTTATACTTGGGGACGTACTTCTTCCTACCCTTGTCTGACACACGGGTATGGGAAGATGAAGAAGTCACTCCCCCAGCTTGAGGTCTCGTACCTCTCATATCTAATAAGGCATCTGCAGCTACTACAGCATCTCTGTAGGTAGTCACCCCTTGTCTTCTAAGCTCTAACAAAGCCCAATCTTGAAGACCTCCAAGAAATGAGATAAACTTTTCTTCCTCACTCATGTTGGGGATTTCTAGAAGCAATGTGGCAAATTGCTTCACATAATCTCTTACAGTGCCTGTTTGTCTCAAACTTCTGAACTGCATGCGAGCAGTAAACAGGGTGTTCGCGGGTCTAAATTGAGCTCTCATCTCAAACTTTAGATCATCCCACGACACAACCTCGGGATGCTCTCCCTCGGTCCTCGGCGCTACAGAAGTTCTCCACCAGACTTTGGCATCTCCCGTGAGGAACGATGCACAAACCTCAATTCTGTCTTCTTCTGGCACCCGAGCCGCTTTAAAGTAATGCTCCATGTCGAACAGAAAGTTCTCTAGCTCTTTCGCTACCCTGGCTCCTCCAAAGGTAGACGGGTCAGGTATGTGGCGTTTCACTACTGGTTGTGAAGGCCCGACCCCAGCTGTGGGTGTAGGCGGGTTTGAAGCTACCTGGGCTAAGGCTAGCTTCAACATAGCTATCTCCGCAGTGAGAGTCTCTACAGTAGACTCTAATCTATGGACTCTGGCATCATTAGTCATCTCATAATGCCTTTGGAGCTCCCTGATCGTCTGCATACGCTCAGCTAGTGGATCTCCTTGCCATTCTGCCTCATCTATCCCAACAGCCGTCTCTAGTCTGGTGAACCTATCATCCAGATCTAGCAACTCTGGTAACTCTGTAGACTCTGCCATCTGGTGCTGTGATGGGTAAACTGTGCTGACGGTTGAGAGGACCCCGAAACTGATCGATAAGTCGAGTAACTGAGGATTTACGCCCCGGCGCTAAGCACCGACGTACGCAACTCCCAAACAGCACAACGACTCACGTCTATATCTCGGTGTCACAAACAACCACTGCTTGTCAGGTTGAGTTGTTGCAACGGATCTGATATCAATCTGATCTTGCGCTGGGCTCTGATACCACAACTGTCACGCCCCAATTTTTCGCTGTGTAAATTGAGCGTGATGGCACGACTTACACACTGTGTAACCCTGGTATCAAAAGTTACACAATGAGTAACCCGTCAGCCTACTACTCAAATACACGCGCTATATGCACGTGCGCGCTGCGGAAGTCTAAGAATCGTCTATGCCCCAACTCAAACCCCTCGATCCCCGGATGGGATGTCCGTGCCCTGATCAAATGCCTCTGCGCTCTGTGGATCACTGCGCTCCCGGGCTGATATCTGACGGTCTGGGCCTAATCTTCTCCTAGCCCTAGACCTACGTCAGTGAGCGGCGGGGTGGGCAGCACACGTTGCTCCTCAACCCAATATGCCTCTCAAAGACCGTCCTTAATACGTAGCGCCCTGTGCAATACACGCACACAAGTCACAGGCAATGCAATAGTCGGGCACTAGACATATGCCCCGATCCTAAGCAGTATATCGACCACTACACAACAAGGAGGGAACGCCCTATAGAGTAGGTGCGCCCGCCCCTAAACACACCGAGGCCTCAGCTGGCCAGGCAGTACACAATGAATATAAAAGTGAGGAAAACCCCTCCACTACCCAATATGGGCTGAGGGATCAAAAACCTCACACTTACACTACACAGCAGTCTTATACAATGAATTACAATGCCCTAACTACGAAAGCATGTAAATGTACCTCCAAGGATCGCCCGACCCTTGGGAGCCGTTTGTACAAGTTGGCTTTAGTTGCTCCTCGCCGGAAAACCACTTTAGACCGCCGGAAACTCCTTCCCAAAGCTGCCCAAGTTGCTGTCCACTAGGCTCCAACCAAGTCCAAACAAGGGGACTCCTTCCCCTTTGCTGCCGTGAGAAGGGGGAAGCCCTTCCCCCTTAGATCCGAGTAGGGTAGAACCCCTACAAGCTGCTGCCTCCTCTCCAAACTCGTCCCACCAGCTGGTGGACGCCTCCCCTCAGCTCAAGAACACCAAATGTGGCCGGAAACTGCAGGTGGAAGGAAGTAGAGGCTGCTGCCGGAAATGGGGAGCTCACTCCCCTTTGCTGCCGAGTAGGGAACTCCTTCCCTAAGTGTTGCTGCACCTCCAAGACCCAGCAACTCAGAAGTTACCGCACCCCTTTGAGCTAAAGGGGCCTCCTCCTCGCCGGAGAAGAAGGTGGAAGGCTGCTGCCGGACTGCCCTACACACAGCCGAAAGTGGCTGGTCTTTGCTCCTTGCGGATCTCTTCCAAGACACAACAGCCAAGATGCCGCCGCAACCTTTGAGCTCCCTCAAAGGCCCTTCAAACCCAGCCGGAGATGAAGGTAGAAGATGGCCGGAAGATGGTCGGAAATCGCCCTCACAATCGCCCACAAAGTAGCAGCCGCAAACACCAAGCAACACTCGGATGTGTTTCACGATTAGGGTTCTCCCCCTAATTCGAAATGCCTCCAAAACTCACTTACTCTCTCAGCCCTTTGATGTGCTTTGAGATTAGTGAAGTGCTAAGAAGAATATAAGAGCATGTGCCAATGCTTCTTATCAGCGAATGACCCAAGCTCGGGTTGGCCATCCCCTTCAACATAAGAATCTGCACTCCTCTTGGTCATGGGTTCGAGACTCACCCATGCCATATTTTTTTTTCTTTGCTTGTACACTCTTGTACAAGACTATAAATTATGCTAAGTGTCCCATGCAACATCTTAACACATTTCTTTGATTTTTGCCCCCTTCTACATCAGGCCTCACCCTAAAATGAGGGTCTCTCCCTGCTCATAACCTCTATGAGTATGTAGAGGGGTCTGGGTGTGTACCCCGCACACCCAGGTCATCACACTTGGTGTCCTTCCATTTCTATTGCCAACCAACATGTTTAGCATTGATCAAATCAAGTTGGCTTTCAATATCAGTGAAACGCGCTTCATGGCGTTCATGGTGCCTTCTTCGCCTTTCCTCCCTATCTAGCTCGGGAGCGTTGCCTGCTAGTATTTCCACATCAGTTCCCTCGTAAATAGACATCTTGAGACTTGTCACGAAGGCAACAAATTCTGCCTCTAATACCACTTGTCACGGACGCACTTAGCTCGGTGCCTAATGTCCGTGTGGCACACTACTTGGAGTAGTGCTAAGCCTTAATCCTGTGTGCACATACGAACAATATGCGGAAGCATCAATATAAAACCCGAGGCAACAATGTGTAATTCGAGGGCAACACTAGAATTCGAGAGGCACAATAGATTTACACAGAACGGTGAGTAAAATGCTCGGTGAAATAAGTCACCCGAACACCCCGCCGGTATATATATTGATAAAACGGCAGCAATACAAGAAAACAATACAGGACACTAAGCAAATATTGAATAGACCCTAGACCTATAACTTGGTGGAGAGGGTAGGTGTGTGGAACCTTGCAATTTTATACTTGCATGGGATCACAAGACTGCATTTAACCAAGGCATTACCACCCCTCTCAATACTATCCCATGTACACAATCTAAGGGGTGTGAATAGAAGGCTTCACAAGGGATGAGCAAGCTAATTTTACACATTTGAGCCCCCCATCCTAGAGTACTTGTGAAAACACAGTCCCCCATTCATATGTACATGCCCCGAGACAGTTCCCCGAGTGCATCACAACCCCAAAGACCAAAACACCTGGCACACATGTGCCAAACCCTGTTTTTACATGGATCTACACATCCCATGTTTTACACAAAAAGATAACGTTATGGTCGGGTAACTGTAGAATTACATACAAACTCCTTCGATCCCTGACACCGGGGGCTAAGAGGGGCCTGACAGTTACCATGGTTAGCGCTAGAGCAGCAATGCTTTAGGGAAACTGGTAGCAAAAAGAGAGTAAATCAGCCACGTTAAGATTAGCATGTGGGGATATTACCATGGTTAGTGTTACACCCGTAACCTCCCCGGACCGGGCCCAGGACAAACGAATTGGGCGGCGGCCCAATCCCAATCAGGTGAGCCCAGATCCAGCCTTCAACGTGCGAACAGGGCACGCGAGCGGCGGTGAAGCAGTGGCATTTTCGGACGATACGAGCGCCTCGGCAGCAGACGCGGACACCGAGCTGCAATGAAGTCATCTTCCCCGATCTAAGCGGAGGCGACCGAGGGGCGCGGACGAAGCGGACGTCTCTGAGCTGAGAGGGGTGCTGACTCACGCGAAGCGGGTGGCTTCGTTTTCTTTGGCGAAGCGGACGAGGTCTTCGTGCAGGAGACGCGGAAGGAGTTGGACGCAGGGAGCTCGAGCGTCCCCTGCTTCCCTTTAAAACTTGAGGAGGAGGCTACAAGGAGGAGTTCAAGAGCTTGCGAGCCTGTGAAGGAGTGCTGAGATCTGTGAGCGAGAGACCAGGGAAGAGAGTTCTGTGAAAGGGAGAACAGAGCACACTATAATCGGCGGCGAGAGTCACCGCCGACGGGAGAGAGGGAGTCACCGGCGACGGCGATGAGGGCTAGGGGGAGACAAGGTGCTCTTCCCTGCCGCATGCCCAAACCCTTCCTCCACTTTCTTCTCCGACGGAGGCAAACGAACGCAGGCATTCGCGTGAACAGCAGAAGTGCGGCGATCGAACGCGTGAGGTGAAGCGAGGCAGCGATTCGGGTCAAAATTGCTTTCGTGAATTGGAAATCAGCGGCGACGTCTGATTTCACACGGCGAGATTTGGTTCGGGTGCACATTACTAGGAGAAGGTGCTGACATGGAGGCGTGGTGGAGATTGGGCGTGACAGTTAGCTAACCATCCTGCCTCAACATAATCAATTATGGTTAACATATTTAATAACAAAATGTCCAATAATTTATTAAAATAATTGGTATCACAATTGTAATTAACAACTTGCAAAAAAAACCTGTACAACAAGTGTACTCAGTAAAACTACATCAAGTCATTTTTAAAATCATCTTATGTTAAAATCTCACTTATACAACATGTATAATAATCCCACATTAAAATAACTACACAAATCCATCCCATCGTAAATCCATTTCAAAATTTACTAGCATTTAATTGTATTTGATAAAACCAAAATAATTATTTAACATATCCAACTAAAACAATACCAATCAATCTAAAAAATTAATGTAAATATCAATAGTATTGAAATTTTTTTGTCTAACATTATTAATTTATAGAAGCGTTTATTAATTGATTAATGAGCTCATAACCTCTCGTTATTGAATGTAAAAAATAGCCCGCAGATTTTAAGAAGAATCACTGTTGAATATTAGATTCTATACCTTAGATTTGAGAGAAATTCTTATTGGATTATGGATTTGGCACCCGAAACCCAAAACTCTTTTATGAAGGGAGCTTAAGATTTTTCCATTATAAATATGAGCTAGATCCCCACTTACATTTTTTAATCAACGTTGTCTTTTTCTATTAAGAGCCGTCTAAAGAAGAATATGAGTGAAATATTTTCTCTTTCTAAGGTAAACATTAAAGCACAACAAAGTTGATAGCACAATTAAATATGTCTTAATTATTTTATATATTATTCTAGATCTAAATAGATCTTATATTTATGAATACGCGCTAACAAATAGAGCTATCAATCAATGTCGAACCCAAACAAAACGATAGTAAATAAGAACGTTAAAAACCTAAACATAACGACGGTAAATAAGAACAAGATAATTACACCAGAGATCAGGTAGACGAATAGGAGGAGATTGAGTTATCCTGCTATAATTGATGATTCGATTAATACACGAGCTTCAATCCGCCCCCAATTTGTGAACACTACACCCGGTACTCGGTAAGGACGCTGCCCCATGACGTTGCCCGCCGGGCTATAGCTGCAAATCATACAGACACCGCCGCCATCGCACTTCGCCATGAGGCTATCGCACGTCGCCCTGCCGCAGCCAATTCGGGCCGTTGCCTCCCACACCACCTGCGTATAGTGACTGCACATCAGGCCCGCGGCGCAGGTGTTGGTGTCGTAGTCGTAGTGCTGCTTCTCCGAGACCCAGATGTTGACGGCAAACGTCGGAGTGAAATCAAGGCCGGAGCCGCAGAAAATGTTCTCGCCGGGGACATCACGGCTAAGGCTATCGAACTGCCAGTCGCTGATGCTCTGGTTGGCGTGGTTTTCAGCGTACGCGGCGATGGTGGCGTCCCAGGACACCGGGCCGACGCCGACGGCGGCGCGGGCTGAGTTGTGAGCGGTGAGGAATTCTTGGTCGGCGCTGGAGATCTGCGCTGCGGCCAGGTTAGATTTGCTACAGGAGATGGCAAAAAGAAGCACAGAAATGATCGAGGAAACGCTAGAGCATTGGAGTGCATCCTTCTTCCTCGGGGATTGACACGAGAGAAAAAAAAATAATGAGAAAACGCACGCAAAGAAATTGAAAAATCCCAAGAGACCGGAGTAGATTGACTGGTGGTTGACTTATGAGTGCAGAGCACAAAGTGTTAGCTTGCGGAGAGCACTCGTGGGACTTTAAGTAGACAATGAATGGTGCACAAAATCTAAGCTTTTAAACGGAGAAAACGAAAAGTTACATAAAGTTGCTCCAAATCATAAAAGAGATTCCTCTTGTTTTCCAAAAGAATAGTGTGAATATTAAGATTAATTGATTGATTGAACAAATAATTCCATTATCATTCCGATCCTTGTTAAAATTAAAGAGATGATTGCGACTTTCTCACCTATGACTTCATTCTTTTCGTATAAGCTCAAGTCAAGCAATTTCATGCATGCCTTTATAAGCCTTTTTAAAGCTCAAAGATTCATTCTGTTAAATTTGTGTCCCACATTGATCGTGATTACAAAATTAGGTTTATATAATACTTGGGACCTAAGCCCATTCGAGCCTTTTTTATTTAATTTATTTGAGTCTAATCTAAATCCAAGTCAAATCCAACACCCATGCATACATGGGCCTAGGCTTGGGCTTGACTTTGGGCCTAGATAATATTATCAATAATTATTTTTAACAAATATTTTGTTCAAGATGATAATTAATGACTCCATATTAACAATTCATGAAGTTATTATAAGTTAAGAAAGTTATAAAAAAATAATACAAATTCAAAAAATAGATTCCACAACTATTAACAATTTATTATATTAGCTAGACATTTTACTCACATAGTTCTTTAACTATAAATTTTAAATTAAAAAATAGTATAGTAATTCGATTTGAGACCTTGAATAAATTATAAAAAGTGATTATCATAGAATAATTACAATTACTCAAATATCAATTTCCTATAGTAATTATTTAATCTTAGTATACACAGGAATTAACAATTGTATTCTTACCATAATTTCGGATCATATTTCTATTCTAAGAAAATCTAGGGTCTACATCTTTTTCTTGCAATATTTCTTTGCATTACATTTGTATTTAACGTGCAATAATTCATATATATTGCTTACTAATAACTTCCTTTTTATGATATGGGTGTTGAACTCTTGATTTATAAGGAGAAACTGATTAAATTATGAGGGAAATCATTCCATATAAGCCTGATCAGCAATCAAATCTTGACAAGAATATAACCAAATAATTCTAACCAAAATTATATAATTGTAGTCTTGATTCAACAAGAAAGAAGAGAAACAAGAAATTATCTATTTTTTAATGATATAAAGAAATGTTTTATCTGATTAATCAACGAAACCGTGGCTAATAGTCAGGCGATTGCGTTAGCTTGTTATATCGGTTCATATTTAAAATTAACATGTGACATTCTTGACCGACGATCTGGTCAATGTGGAGAACGTATTGCGGAAGATTGAGCCATTGATTAATTGAAATGAAAGAGATTAATGCGTTCGCAGTGTCCTCCATGTAAGTTTCATAGTAAATCACCTAAATTATTCCATATGATTCAATCATATTTAATTAAGCCACTGAATCACATAAAAGATTCAAACTTATTGCGCTTAATTATTGTACAGCAGGTAATTTTTTGTTTTTTGTTCTTGATTTTCAAGTAAAGATCATTGCCAGCATACAGTAGATACGGCTGGCTTATTCCGCTGTATTATAAGCTGCAGTACCATGATCCCATGATCACTCAGTAAGGCCACTGTCCGACGATGTTGCCGGGGGGTTTGTATTTGCAGATGATAAAGATGGCGCCGCTGTTGCACTTCACGCGAGCGCAGCCGATGGCCGTCGATGACTGCCACACCACCTGCGTGTAGTGCCCGCACACTTTCCCGGTGGCGCAGGTGTTGCTGTTGTAGTAGAAGTCACTCTTCTCCGACACCCAGGCGTTGACAGCGTCTGTGGCCGTGAACTCACGACCGGAGCCCCAGAAGATGTTCTCCCCGTAGGGTCCGCCAGAGTGCACCAGCTGGCAGTCGCCGATCCGCTGGTTGGCGTAGTTCTGGGCGTAGGCCGCCACGGTGGCGTCCCAGGACACCTGGCCGACATTGACCGCGGCGCGGGCGGAGTTGTGGGCGTTCACGTAGTCTTGCGGGGAGTTCTGCGCCAGGGCGGAGCTGCAGCAGGCCATGCAAGCAAAGAGGAAAGCCAGAGTACATGGACCTCATCTTCATCTTTTACTGCTAAATTAATAAACCCTAGTGATGGTAAGAGCGAAAGTTTAGGTTGTGATTTTTATAGATCATCAGGAACACTATTCAAATACAAATTTTGCTTTGAAAAGGAAGGAAAAAAAAGGATAAGGTTTCGTAGAAAAGTAAAAGCCACACAAATTTCCACAAGATAAAGAGATTGGCTGTGGAAATTTTGCAGGATTCTGTAATGAAACAGATTAAGAAATGTTTGTTTGATTACTTAATTTAGGATTTTAATTTGAAGTTTCAAAGGAGAATAATATTGTCTATTGTGTGATTACTACTTTACTTTATAGCAAATTATCCTTGTTATGGTTGAAAAGGACTACAATATTATCATCTAATTATCCATTAACATTTCCATTAATATGGCAATACTAATTAGTTCTAATGATCAGTCAACCTAGTAGCGTAAATAAATCACCATATAATATGTCAACATATTTTGTAACGATAAGTTTGAGTCTTGGACTTTGGAGTCAGCAATGGCAACACTAAGAACCATTTTCACGTAAAGGTCATTGCCAGCGCTTAATTATTCAACCTTGTGGGATGGTTCTTAGTGTTGCCATTGCTGACTCTTATTTGGATAAAACTTGTATCTTTCACTTGAAAATAATTTTTCACATCCGTAGTCAACTCCAAATTAAAATTTTACACTTTAATTTGGACCAAGTGTGATCTTGGCCACTTTTTTTTTTACCCTAATTTTAGCGTTTGTCACCCGTCAATTGCTTTTACCAAACTTGATGATCAACAATGCACAACTGAACTTGACATTTCCAACCTTCAAATGAATGCTTATCTTGGAGTGATCATCCTCCTTTTTCATACACCCAAGCAATTTGAGTCCTATTAATTGTTAATTTTAATTTTTTTTAAAAAAAATTAAAGTCAAAGAGGAATGAAGAGCTATGACTAAGTGATCAGTGTGAGTGGGCATGAAAATATGATTTAAAACTTTTTCGCTTTTCTGAATTTGTGATGAATGAAAATATGATTTAAAACATTGCCTGCATGCAATTGCTTTTCCGACTTCATTCTCGTACATAATATTTTATTCTTTCAGAAATATGCAATTGCTTTTCCGACTTCATTCTCGTACATAATATTTTATTCTTTCAGAAATATGGCAGATCTAAAAAACATTAGATCCCCATAGCTTATTACAGCACTGAAATTAGCAAAGTATAAGAAAAGTGTTGATTCAGTGATCAATCTCATGGATGATCAGTAAGGACGCTCCCCCTCGACGTTGCCCGGAGGGTTGTAGCTGCAGATGATAAAAATCCAGCCGTTATCGCAAACCACCCGAGCACAGCCGATAGCTGTCGACGACCGCCACACCACCTGAGTGTAGTGCCCACACACCTGCCCATCAGCACAGGAGTTACTGTCGTAGTTATAGTACTGCTGTTCCGACACCCAATCATTGACGGCATCCGCCGCCGTGTAGTCAGCCCCAAATCCCTCAAAGAGGTTCTCTCCATAGGGCCCGCCTGAGTGCACCAACTGGCAATCGCCGATGCGTTGGTTAGCGTAGTCTTGGGCGTACGCGGCGACGGTGTCATCCCACGACACCGGCTCAACGCCGACGGCGGCGCGAGCGGAGTTGTGGGCGTCGACAAAGTCTTGAGGCGAGTTCTGGGCAAGGGTGGTGCGGCAGCAGACCGTCGCAGCGAAGAAGAGAGCGAAAGCTGAGTACATGAACTTCATCTTTACTTCAACTTGAACGAATTTTCTGATGGTAATTGGTATGAACGAGAGAGAAGGTTTAGGGTTGTGGTACTTATAGATGTTCATCATTCATGGTGTAATTTCAAGTCTAAACGTTGCTTTTAAAAAATAATATACATTCGGTAGGATTGTAAAACTAGTTGAAATCTTCTAGATGGAAGATTATCTCTGTTTTTTTATTGAAATAAAGAAACGTTGTTTTGATTAATCAACTAAACCATGTCTCTAATCTGGCGATTGCGTTCCTTGTTAAATTGGTTCATGTTAAAAAATTAAACAAGTGACATCCATGTGTAAAAATTCAACGAACACTTGAATTTTTTAACAAATTAAGGCAATAATCGATCTTATAATATCTAAGCAAGCATATGACAGTTGCAAATACATTATCATAATCTATATTAAATATTATAACTTTATCTTATTGACATTTATTCTAATTCTTTTACATAGTACAAAAGATAAAGCATTCTAAGTCAAAGTCAACCTTTTCTCTTATGTTTATCTTCAGCTGTCTATTCTTAGGTTACAACATTGTAAATAATGCTTCTCGTTGTCTAAAATCTAAACTAATCATGAATTGATAGAACTAGTTAGGGCTAGCAAGGCAAAGGATTGTGGCGGGTTGTTAGCGATCGCAGCACAAGATTACACAGACATGTGCTTGGGCTAGAGCTAGGGGGGGGGGGGGGGGGGGTGCATGTCACGGGCAATTTTTTTTTTTAACTAGAAAACTTGCACCGAGACCGGCAGAACTTCTTCCGAAGCCCCCCAAGCCCTAATATAGAGTGAAGTGTCCGATTATAGACACTTAAGCGGAAGCACAAGGACACTCAATCACCCACGTCCAAGAGGGGTTCGGTGACTCACCGCCCCTATAAGTACGCTCACAAATGTCACACCACTAAAATCTCTCAGCCCGCACTCTTCACTCGTCGTAGTACCCAAATCGGGCCGATGGATAATTAATTGGACCTGTGCGCAAGAGCAAGCAAGGCCGACCCTTCGAGGGGCCGGGCCGAATAATAGCAGTTATTAAAATAGCTAGCCCTATATGGGCTCACATAATAATCAGAAGAGGCCGGTAGAGTAGAAAACCCAGAAAGAGCTCGACCGACAATGCATGTACGACAGTTAATTTCTAAGTCCGAGGAGGTTAGATATTACCCTTGTAGCGTGCCTCGCTCCTCGTGCCTCGGACGGTCGAAGAAGACATGTCGTAAGAGCCAAAATCCACAACCAGTAGCCCAGCACGGGAGAACCACGTGCGCTGCTTTCCCCACGCGTGGCACCGCATGCACACAAGCGGCTTTCTTCCCTTTCTCCATCACGCGTTCGCCTCTACCCACGCTCGCCGCCCACCGTTCGCCGCCGGCCAGCACTGGTCACCCAGCCGACCGCCGACGGGTTCGCCGGAACCCTAGCGCCGCACCGCCGCCTCGATCAAAACCCTAATCGAGTCACCGAGCTGCTGCTTCGAACGCCGCCTCCTAATGTCACCTCGCATTGGGAAGAACGCGCAGCGTCTGGAGGACATCGCAATGCCGCTGGACGCCACCGATGGGCCACCTAGGAGCGTCCGCTGGTGAGCACGAGGGTCGTCGACGCTAAGAATGAGCCGCCTGCTCTTTGGCGTCGCCGGGTCGTGCGGACACGCCTGGACGCCGCGAACGGTGCCGAGCGTACTCCGTACGCCGCCTGGCCTCGAAACCAGCTGCTCGGACGTCGCCTGAGGAGCCGCATGAAGATCGTCGCCGCTCCTGCTGTCACCAGAAACGAGCGACGCCTCTAGGGGATGCGCCGCTGCCGCTGCCTTCCTCTGCTTCGTCACGTACGCACGCGTGAACGTGAACGAACGCCTCTTCTCACCGCGTACGACACCCCGATGGCACGTGTGTGTGTGGAACCAGAGAAACGCACCGCGCTTCCCTCTCCCTCGTCTAGGTCTCCGGCCGTAAGCTCAGTTCGCTCTGGGAAAACCTAGACTCGTCAATAGTTTTTCCACCCCGCGGCCCCTGAGGTTTATTTATAACCTAGGGCGCCACCCACACACACACCACGTGTCACCACATGTGCGCCACCAGGGCCTGACATAAGTCGGACCATGGGCTCGCCAACGGTTCAATATGAACGTTGGGTCCAGACCCATACTACGTGCACACCCATCGCACGTGTTAGGGCAAGCGTCCGCGTCACTATTATGCGTCCTTCGCTCAAACCCCCAATTTAGGGTGACCAATCCGGTCGACCTTTGGTGGACTCGAACTCAGGCAATCTCAATGCATGTCCACCGCGCCAGATGACCCGGGATCAACGTCATCCGGCGCTCAATGTGCTTCGGGATTCATGCTAAATCCCGGGGGCATCACATTCTGCCCCACCTGTGTTCGTCGTCACCCTCGACGATAGGCCATCCAGATAATCTTTTATCTGCTTCTCAAACTGCCATAGGTTAGAAGCTTTTTCCCATCGTGCTTCTTCCTCAGGTGTGCCTTTGATGACATGTAAAAATATGATATTTCGTAACTCAATTTCATTTTTATTTTAGAGCATAATGCATGTTTCATCTCATTTATTTACTCAAATGCTTCATATTCTTCAGAACCTTCACTTTTCCTCCGTTTTAATGAAATACAGGTATTTGACCTCAAAATCAATGGAATTTGGAGAATCTGAAGGTATGAGACGATTTTCCATGATGAGATGAAGCTACACGCCAAATTTTAGCTCAATCGGAGTCCTCTACAGAGTGCACGGCCATGGGTGTGCATCCATGCACGACCATGCATCATAAGTCATCAGAATTTACTTAACCGAGCCGTACACGGACATGGTCGTGCATCCATGCACGGCCGTGTATCGTAACACGTATAGCTTGACAGACGCTCGGTATTTTGCCCGTAACTTTCTATTCTGGGCTCGGAATTGGACGAAATTTTGGGAAGACCTTCCCAACTAAGACACGGACGTTTTGGGACCGTGAGACCTTAGGGTTTGGGGCAATTTTCTGGGCAACAACACTGTTCCGGCGAGTTCTTCTCTTCGTTCCGACATGGAAGATCACGCTGAGCCTTCTTCCATCGACGATCTACCCTTCCCTTTGGTTTGATTTAACTTTTATGAGAGATTTGATGTATTACATGATGAATCCTGTAGCGTAACTCTACTCTTCAGGGTTTGGGCGTAGCCCATTGTATGAATGTTGAATATTAAAGTTTGATCTATATATTTCTTTACTTGTCTTTGTTCTTATTCATGTTTAGGATGTTTTAATTCTTGTTTATATACTGGCCATATGTATGCATGCTTTAGATATCGAGGGAAGGACTGAGAGGTGAACTTTGACACTCGGAACCCCTAGACTGGACTGGTGATTTCGTGTTGCGAGAGCACTCGAAATCACCCGAGGAACCCTAATCCTTCACAGATCCCATTGGATTCGCCTTAACCCTAGTAAGCCACGAGAGTAGGAGACTTGATTTAAGACGGATACCGGACCGTGTCTTGAGAGAGAGCGCGTCTGTACCCTAGGAAGGATTACCTTGAGAACTTAGATAAAACTTAATTAGAATATCAAGTTTTAATATCTCTACATGCTTCAGTGTGGTGAAACCTAAAACCCCGATCCTCTCTCATAATTTTAAAACCCCGTTTGCTTTGTTTTACTCTCTGCGCTGCCTGCTCTTAATTCGCCTCAGTTTAATTACTTGCTCTAGGACAGTAGCCATTCTCCCATTAATCATTAACCTAGCTTTCGATTGACTGATTTGTTAGTACTTGACCCTAGTCCCTATGGGTTCGATCTTATTTATTACGCGATAGACCGTGCACTTGCGGTAGCAGCCGAAAGGCCCTATCAAGTTTTTAACCTATAACTATGCTAGACCTACTTAACCTGCATGAGATTCCCTATTCCATGTCATCATTGTATCCCATTGGATGAGAAACTCCATTCTTCGATTTCTGCCTGTGTAGCCAAGTGTTTTATGATTTAAAATTTTTTCTATTTTTTTTATCAAATTCCACTCTAACACTTGGTGGAGCCCGATGTCCCTGAGCTCTACTAGGTTCTCCTTCATCTATATGAAATTTCTTCAGAAAACTCACGTGGAACGTCGAATGTAGCTTCAAACGATCTGGGAGTTTCAATCTGTAAGCCACTGTGCCAATCCGCTATAAGACTTTGAAAGGTCCATCATATCTCTGTATCAAACTCCTGTGCGCCGATTTAGTAAATATTTTCTTCCACATTTGAGGTGTTAGTTTCAACAAAACTAGATCCCCAACCTCAAAACTTTCATCTTTTCGGCTTTGATTGGCGTAGTGCTGCATCCTTCTTGTAGCATGCTCTAAGCTATCACGAGCCTCCTGGAGCACCTCGGCACGCTCCTTAGCCACCCAAAATGTTGCTAGGCACTCGCCCTCTGTCTGCTGAATTATATCCACGGGTGTAAAGGGCTGTCATCCTAAGACAATCTCAAAGGGGGTCTTCCCTGTGGATGAAGACCGCTGCAAGTTATAAGCAAACTACGCTGTGTCGAGGAGAGACACCCAATTGCACTGGCTTGCTGTAACGAAATGTCGAAGATACTCTTCTAGCAATGCATTCACCCTCTCTGTCTGACCATCAGTCTGAGGATGATTTGCTGTTGAAAACTTCAACTCCGAGCCAAGTGTTTGAATAATGATGTCCAAAAGTTCCCTGTGAATCTGGCGTCTCTATCGGAGATGATATCAAGTGGAAGCCCAAATTGCTTTACCACATACTTGAAGAAGAGTTCAACCATGTCCTTGGCTAAACAAGGCTCTAGTGCTATGATGAACACTGAATATTTTGAAAATCTGTCCACCACCACTAACACTGAGGCTTTACCATCGACTTTCAGCAATCCTGTGATAAAGTCCATGGAAACTGAAGTCCATGAGTGTTCCGGTACTGGTAGAGGCTGAAGTAGTCCTGCTTCACGCCGTCTATCAACTTTATCCTGCTGGCAGATCAAGCAGGTGCGGATGTAATGATCAATATCGGCTCTCATGGAGGGCCAATAGCATGATCTAGACATAAGCGCCAACATCCTACGCTATCCTGGATGACCACTCCATGTAGTGTCGTGGAGCTCCCTCATAAGCTCGCGACGTAGTCCGCCGGTTGCCGGAACAAATGGCTGACCGCCTTCGGCCATAAGTAGGTCTCCGCCTTCAACAAAGAATCCGCGGACCTTGCCTTCTTTCGCATCGGCTAACAACCGCTGATATCTGGTGTTGAGTCCTGCGGCTTGCTGAATACGCTCGAGGAGATCACCCTCAATCCTTGTGAGAGTCGCAAGCACCAATGTACACATGCGACTAAGAGCATCAGGAACAATATTCGCTCGCCCTAGTTTATGTTCCCACTGGAAATCAAACTCGGTGAGGAATTCTTGCCATCTTGCCTGCTTTGGTGAGAGCTTCTTCTGTGTGGTGAAGTACGTGTTGGCAATATTGTCGGTCTTCACCATGAAAATGCTACCAAGAAGGTAGACGCGCCAAGTGTGAAGGCAATGAATAACGGTGACCATCTCCTTCTCGTGAGCCGAGTAGCGCTGCTCTACCGGACTCAACTTCCTACTCTCAAATGCTACAGGATGTCCCTCCTGTAGTAAGACTCCTCCAATTGCTTTATCTGAAGCGTATGTATGGACTTCAAATGGGCGCCCAAAGTCTGGCATGCGAAGAACTGGCTCAGAGGCGATTCTGCTTTTTAACTTGTCCATAGCAGTCTAATGTTGTTCTTTCCAATGCCATTGAGTGTCTTTCTTCAGGAGGTCTGATAGTGGAGCTGCAATCTTAGAGTATCCTTGGATGAACTTCCTATAGAAGCTCCCCACTTCAATGAAAGATATGAGCTTTGTGGGAGAGGAAGGTGTAGGCCACTCGACAATAGCCTTAACTTTCTCAGGATCCATCTGGACAGATTCATGACCAATAACATGGCCCAGAAACTGGTCTCAAGGGCAGTGAAAGAGCATTTCTCTCTCTTCAAGTACAGTTGATGGTCCCTCAGTCGCTGGAAGACTGTCTTCACGTGTATTATGTGCTCTTTCATCGTAGCCGAGTACACTACGATGTCATCCAAGTAGACAACTACAAAGTCATCTAACAGCTATGCTAAAACATTGTTCATCAGATGGGAGAAAGTGGCTGGTGCATTAGTTAAGCCGAATGGCATAACTAAGAACTCGTAGGCACCATACCTTGTCACACAAGTTGTCTTCGGCTCATCTCCTTACGCTATGCGCACCTGCCAATATCTTGATCTCAGGTCCAGTTTGGTAAAGATGGATGCGCCAGCAAGTCTGTCTAGGAGATCCTGGATATGAGGAATTGGATATCGATTCCTCACTGTGATCTTATTCAAAGCCTGATAGTCGACGCAAAATCTCAAGCTGCCGTCTTTCTTCTTTTGAAATAGTACAGGGGCTCAAAATGGTGATTTTGAGGGTCGGACGAACCCTACTGCCAAGAGTTCATCCAATTGCTTCCTAAGCTCTGCAAGCTCTGTAGGAGGCATGCGGTATGGAGGTCTGAATGAGGGAGTGGCCCCAGGAATGAGCTCTATGCGGTGATCAATTGCACGTCGTGGAGGCAATTCCTTGGGCAATTCAGGAGGTATTATGTCCTTGTACTCCTCAAGGAGATCTGCCACTTCTTCTGGTACACCTTTTTGACTCTCAACTTGGGTCGTCACCCAAGTGGCCAGATAAGTCAACTCGCCTTGGCGTACACCTGTCTCCAGGGTGGCTGTAGAAATAGCGCCGCCCTGCACTCCTCCTCTACTCGATCGAGTCTATGTCTGTGTTTCCTCCAAATGAAGACATCTCACTAAACACGGATGTCTCTCATCCAATATCAGGACACCATACAGATGAGGTGCCACTACTGCCTTCATCTTCCTCAAAAGATCAAGTCCGACGATCACGTCGAAGTCATCTAGAGTAACTACCCGAACGTGATGTCAACCACTCCTGTCGCCAAAAAGAATGGGAGTATCATATGATATCCCGACGATCTGCCGCTCTTCTGCGTTAACCGTCTTCACTCGGTCTTGCGCTAGGGACAAGGGCAAGCCTAACTGAGGTGTCATCCGCTCGGACACAAAAACATGTGAAGCTCTAGTGTCAACCATGGCATAAACTCGATGTGAGTTCATTCTCATCTCCACGTACAGGAGCTTATTGTTCATCACCGTCATCGTAGCAATGGCGTTAATCACTAGTGGATTAACAGTCGTCACAGGATCATCAGATTTCTAGTGAAACTCTCTTTCAATAATAGCTGCTAGAGTGTCTCCTCTTAGGCAATTACGCATGCTGTGGGGCCCCTTACAAAGGAAGCATATGATCTATCTTCCTGTGTCTCTGGGCGGAGATCTAGAAACCTGTGGCCATGGAGGTCCAGCACCTGAATTATTCCTCTCCGTCCAAGTCTTCTTCTGACCCTGTCCTGCTTTACTCAGCTTAGGCCGAGAGGTAGAGGCTGGTCGCTTCCCCTTAGTCCTACGATGGGAGCGGGACTTGGATGCGCTAATAGGAGCAGGGGCGGGTGCCGCCCTACTCCGTAAATCCACAAGTCCATCAGCAATAGTCATAGCCTCCTTTAGGTTCCTGGGCGAGTGTCGCCTGACCTCAAGCTCTGCTTCTGTCTGCAATTGATCTAGGAACCAATACATTTTGTCCTCCTTGGACATATCCGGAATCTCTAGCATCGCCGCCGAATAGGCCTTGACGTACTCGCGGATAGTCCCTGTATGCCTGATGCGCTGAAGAGCATTGCGTGCTGCCTTCGTCGGATCAGTAGGCCGGAACTGCATCTTGAGTTCGGCCTTTAATTCTTCCCAAGAAATGTCTCGTGGTTCCTCTTCTCCTGCAAGTGCCACTACGGTGCGCCACCAGAGCTTGGCGTCATCAGTGAGATAGGCAGCACACACCTGTGCACGCTCGGCATCAGCAACCTGAGCAGATTTGAAATACTACTCCATGTCCCAAAGGAAGTTTTCCAACTCATTTGCACTGTGTGTCCCACTGAAAGGTGTGGGCTCGAGTATCTTCAAACGAACCGTGGATGATCGGGTCTCCCCTGCGCCTGTGGCCGACGAAGAGGAAGGTAGAATGGCTACCCTCCTTCTAAGATCGGTCACCTCTAATGCAACTGCTCCAAGTGCTGAGGAGAGACGTGCCAACTCACTGTCAAAGCGGGTCCCTAAGGACTCTATCATCCTGTGGAGAGCCTCAAGACGTTCCACCAATGTGGAATCTCCAACATGATTCCCGATCACAACTTCAAGATGGGAGATGCGGTCAGCTGCAGAAACCATAGCTATTCTGTGCTCTGAAGGTCTGAGAAGTGGTATGTGATCTGAAGGTCTGACCTCTGGGTGCACTGAGAAAGAGCAAAGTAAGCACTCGGTCTGGGCTGAAACTGATCGATTAGTGAAGAGGCCGAGGGATTACGCACCGGCACTAGGCACCGATGTACGCAACCCCCAAATGGTATCCACTAACGTCTATAACTCGGGGATCCAAACTCTGCACAAACAAGGCTCTGATACCGGTTTGTCACGGGCAATTTTTCTTTTAACTAGAAAACTTGCACCAAGACCGGCAGAACTTCTTTCGAAGCCCCGAAGCCCTAATCTAGAGTGAAGTGTCCGGTTATGGACACTTAAGCGGAAGCACAAGGACACTCAATCACCCGTGTCCAAGAGGGGTTCGGTGACTCTTTGCCCCTACAAGTACGCTCACAAAGGTCACACCACTAAAATCTCTCAGCCCGCACTCTTCACTCATCGTAATACCCAAATCGGGCTGACGGATAATTAATTGGACCTGTGTGCAAGAGCAAGCAAGGCCGACCCTTCGAGAGGCCAGGCCGAATAATAGCAATTATTAAAACAGCTAGCCCTATATGGGCTCACACAATAATCAGAAGAGGCCGGTCGAGTAGAAAACCCAGAAAGAGCTCGATCGACAATTCAGGTACGACAGTTAATTTCTAAGTCCGAGGAGGTTAGATATTACCCTTGTAGCGTGCCTCGCTCCTCGTGCCTAGGACGGTCAAAGAAGACGTAAGAGCCAAAATCCACAACCAATAGCCTAGCACGTGAGAACCACGTGCGCTGCTTTCCTCACACGTGACACCGCACGCACGCGAGCGGCTTTCTCCCCTTTCTCCTTCACGCATCTAACTCTACCCACGCTCGCCGCCCACTGTTCGCCGCCGGCCAGCACTGGTCGCCCAGCCGACCGCCAACGGGTTCGCCGGAACCCTAGCGCCGCTCTGCCGCCTCAATCGAAACCCTAATCGGGTCGCCGAGCAGCTGCTTCGAACGCCACCTCCTGATGTCGCCTCGCGTCGGGAAGAATGCACAGCGTCTGGAGGAGATTGCAATGCCGCTGGATGTTGGTGTATATGCCCTAAAGACCAATGTGTGGACATGGTCAGGCATTGGTTGAATGTACTTTGATAGAACTATTACTCTTTATATAGGCATGGTCGTTATTATGCAGACTTCTCTACCTGCGTTGATGTATTGAGTTGCATAAATAATGTCCCAGGAGTTTGGATTGGATCCATTCTCATAAGCTATCCCCAGACAAGGTACCTTAGCAGATATGGGACAGCTTTGGTACATGTGAGACTGGTGTATAGGCTGGTTAGGTGCGGGGCACAGTAACGCAGACATACAGGTGCATTGGATGCACTGGAGTGATCCACCGTGAGGATTGACTTGTCTAGTCAACAAGTCAATCTCACATGCAAGAGGTTTGCATTGATCCTTAGACTTGAGGTATTCATGTCTAGACTTGATGAAGTGTATGCTTTAATACAGTCTTACGTCTCTCCGTAATTGGGAGATCAAAACGACTGTCATTGGGTATGTCATAAGTCACGTAGAGACATGGATGACCAATAGTAGGATTTGCCCCTTCCTTCCGAGGAAGCATGATATCCACCTCGGGGCGCCCCACCTTGTTGGTGCATGACAGGAAAGTGTGGCCACACTTGTTGAGTCATGACCAATGCATTGGATAATAAACTTGAGACTAATCCAATGGCAGGATATCAGCTTAGGCAAAGGGATCTGTAATGCAATAGGAATCCTCGTTGCTTGTTAGGAGTTGTTGCCATAATGACTTAAGTCCTATGACATGGGTAGTAGTGATGTGTTGCTAGATACCCCTCACTACTTATGATGTTTACATCATTGCCATCGTCATATGGATCCTACGGGGTCACACGCAATAGACTCTTGACGTTGCTTTAATCAGAAGCCTTAGGATCAAGTTATTGGATAACTTGGATCCATTTGGAAGATTTCATCAGCGCCAATGGGCCTGATGAGTTGGAAGAAAGTTATTGGAGCCAAACTTCATTTTTGGCAGGTTGACCCAAAATTGACCTAGATTGGTCACATTTGGATTAGGGTTGCATTGGATTAGATCCAATGGCTTAATCAACCCATGCCATGAAGTTTGGGCTAGCTCATTATCCAATGAGGCCCAATAATTAGTTGTCATGAAGAGGAATTAGCTTAAAAGGGTATAATGGGGAGAAATCTCACCCCATTGGCGCCTAGGGGCATAATGGGGTGAGGGAGGCGCCTTTGCTTCATTATGGAAGTAAAGGGCGCCTAGCCCTTCTTCCTTGGAAGGAATACTTGCCTCTAAGGTAAGTCTTGGGGCTGATATGGCTTGATGGCTCTTTTGGAAAGAGCTTGGGCGCATATGGATAGTAGGGTAAGGTATATGGTAATGTCTTGGAGACTTACCTTACCTAAAACCCTAGTTTCTCCCAAAATTCTTACCCTAGACGAAACTCCTCATGCTTGTTGCGCCTTGCCCTTTCCTTGGATGGAATGCATGCATCTAAGGCATGTCTTGGGCTGATATGGCCATTGGGCAAATTAGGATAGGTTGAATGAGGTTTATGGTAAAGTCTTGGAGACTTTCCTTACCTCAAGACCCCTTTATCCTAGCTGCCCACTTGGCATGATCTTAGCCATTGCCTTGCCGCCTCTTGTCCTATTTATAGGACCCCTTACCGCCCCTTCCATGGTTGGACTTTAAGGAGGCGTGAACATGTTGGGAAACCCCGGGGATATTTTACAATTTTTCAGAGACACATACATACATTGCACAGCGGAAGAATATCCCCGAAACAGGCCGGTCCCAAAAACCAGTGAAGATCGCATGCAAGGGGGTCGACACGATGAGTTAGAAAATACCTCAGAGCAAGATGAGATCGATGTCGTGATAGGCGCCCAAGCGTGCGCCCTCTGCAGTCTCACACACACGGATGCCTCGAGTCCTCTTCTTCCACGCCCGGTGCTAGCCTCGGGAAGAAGATCCAAGCCTTAGGGAGATGCTCCAACCACCTTGCGCCACCAAGAGAGAAAGATGCGCCAAGTGGTAAGGAAGGAGAAGCTTGCGGCCACTTGATGGAAGAGGAAGAGATTGCGCCCTTGCTTCTTGCTCTCGCCCCCTTCTTATGTTCATGCCTCCAAGGATGAATCATGATAAGAGAGGGCGGCTAGGGTCACATATATAGGGCAAGAGGCGATTAGGGCAAGGGCTAGGATCATGACAAGTGTAGGGCTAGGATGAGGAGGTTTGATGTAAGGAAAGTCTCCAAGACTTTACCATAAACTTCATTCAACCTTTCCATAATTGCCCAAGTACCATATCAGCCCAAGACATGCCTTAAAGGCATTCATACCATCAAGGGAGAGGGGCTAGGCGCAAATTGCTTCCTTAATGAAGCAATTTTGCCACCCTAACCCCATTATGCCCCTTAGGCACCAATGGGGTTGGGTTTCTCCCCATTATACCCTTTTAGCCTCTCTTCTCTTCATGAGAACTTGTTATTGGGCTTCATTGGATAATGAGCTAGCCCAAACTTCATCCTATGGGTTGATTAAGCATTTTGGATCCAATCCAATGCCACCCTAATCCAAGTGTGACCAACCACGGTCAAATACGGGTCAACCTGCCATAAATAAAGTTTGGCTCCAATAACATTCTTCCATCTCATCAGGACCATTGGCGCTGATGAAATCTCCCAATTAGATCCGAGTTATCCAATAACTTGATCATAAGGCTTCTCGATCAATACGAGAACTCAAGTATCAAGGTGTGCGACCCTGTAGGTTCTTCTGACGCTAGCAGTGCTGACCAAAGGTCACCACAAGCAGTGAGTGGCACCTAGCAGTGCATCGCTGCTACCCAGGTCATTGGAATGGATATCGACATCGACATCCCCATCATCGCAACTAGGTACAGATGCATTACAGTCTCTTTGTCGGACTGATATCCGATTGGACAAGTGTGTCACCACTTGTTTTCACCCAATCACATGGCTATGACTAAAACAGGTTCTTACCTGGGTATGGCCATACACTCTCAGTCATAGAACCATAGAGGAGCTCCATGGATATCACACTTCCCTAAGGAAGGGGCAAATCCTATGTCTGTCCATTGACCTTCTCATATGGGTCGTGATATGCTCAATGACAACCGTTATAACCTCCCAACTATGGCGAGGTGTTAGGTTGTATCAAAGCAAATCGCTAACCATATAGAATGATCAATGACCTCAAGTCAAGGGATCAATGCATCTCCTGTCACTTGTGAGGATAACTTATGACACCAAGTCATAGCCTCACAGCGGGTCTTTCCAGTATATCCTCTAATGATATACCCATGTGTCTGCGTTAGCACCACGTACTTAACCAACTCACATACCAGTCTCACAAGTACCATAGCTGTCCCATATCCACTAAGGTACATCGACTGGGGACTATAGTTTGATCACAGATCCAATCTATCTCCAGGGACATTATCATGTTAGTACATGTGCGCAGATGTAAACAAACATTGATAATGACAATGCCAGAATGATATATATATAAATATCAAAGTCAAGTAGTACATAAGTGGACCAAAACTAGGTCCTAGGGCATGTACACCAACAATCTCCCACTTGCACTAAGACCTAGAGGTTGAGAAATCTTAACCCCATATCTCTAGCGTGACCATCATGCTTCTGCTGCGCCAAAGCCTTGGTCAATGGGTCTGCCATATTGTTTTCTGTGTCAACTCTGCTAATCTTGACATCACCTCTTTCAATGATCTCTCTGATCAGGTGAAATCTTCTGAGTATGTGTTTGGATCTTTGATGAGACCGTGGTTCCTTAGCTTGTGCAATTGCTCCATTGTTGTCACAATAGAGTTCAATGGGATCCACTGCACTAGGAACCACCTGAAGATCAGATATGAACTTCTTTATCCAAACGGCTTCCTTGGCTGCCTCAGAAGCGGCCACATACTCTGCTTCGGTTGTAGAATCTGCTATGGTGGATTGCTTGAAGCTCTTCCAGCATACAGCGCCTCCATTTATCTTGAACACATAGCCGGCCTGCGATCTAAAGTCGTCAGGGTCAGACTGGAATGATGCATCAGTATAGCCCTGCATACTGAGCTCTTCCTGTCCCCCATAGACCAAGAACAAATCCTTAGTTCTCCTTAGATACTTTAGGATGTTCTTTACAGCCACCCAGTGCTGCAGACCTGGATTGGATTGGTATCGGCTGGTTATGCTTACAACATATGCCACGTCTGGTCTAGTACACAACATTGCATACATGATCGATCCCACTGCTGAAGCATAAGGAATTCGACTCATGTCATCCCTCTCAGCCTGTGTTGTAGGACACTGGCTCTTTGAGAGAGTAAGGCCATGTCTTACGGGAAGGTATCCTTTCTTGGATTGCTCCAAGTTAAACCTCTCCAGGACCTTATCAATGTAGGTATTCTGACTAAGGGCCAGGAGCCTCTTGGATCTATCTCGGTAGATCCTCACGCCTAGAATATAGGCGGCCTCCCCTAAGTCTTTCATCTCAAAACACTTCCCCAACCATGTCTTCACAGCTTGAAGACTAGGGATGTCGTTTCCGATGAGCAGTATGTCATCGACATACAAGACCAGAAAAATCACCAAGCTCCCACTGAATTTTCTATATACACAGGCGTCATCTTCGCTTTTGATAAAGCCATAATCTCTCACAGCTTCATCAAATCGAAGATTCCAACTTCGAGACGCTTGCTTTAATCCATAAATGGATCTCTTTAGCCTGCAGACCTTACTAGCCTCTGCAGGATGGATGAAGCCATCAGGTTGTGTCATGTACACATCCTCAGTCAGCTTCCCGTTAAGGAACGCTGTCTTCACATCCATCTGCCATATCTCATAGTCATGATATGCAGCTATAGCAAGCAGAATCCGAATGGACTTGATCATGGCAACTGGCGAGAAGGTTTCATCATAATCCACCCCGTGGACTTGTTTAAATCCTTTAGCCACTAGTCTACCCTTATAGGTAACTATATTGCCATCCATGTCTGTCTTCTTCTTGAAGACCCATTTACACCCTATGGGTTTTACCCCATCAGGCAGCTCAACCAAATCCCAGACTTGGTTAGCCGACATGGAATCCATCTCGGATCGCATGGCGTCAAGCCATCTCTCGGAGTCCGGTCCACTGACCGCCTCATCATAGGTTCTGGGTTCATCCTCAATGATGAAAATTCCATCGTGTTGGGTCGGCAGCGACCCGTACCTCTCAGGTGCACGACGAATCCTCCCAGACCTACGTGGGACCTGTGTCTGAGCCTCAGGTTGTATAACAACCGGTGCAGATGGCTCAGATTCCATCTCTTTGTCTTGTGGTTCCACTTGGACCTCATCCAAGTCAAACTCCCTCCCACTTACTTCTTTCATAAGAAATTCTTTCTCTAGAAAGACAGCACCCCGAGCAACAAAAACTTTGTTCTCGGTTGGGACATAGAAGTAGTATCCTTTAGTTTCCTTAGGATACCCCACAAATACACACTTATCAGATCTAGGTTCTAGCTTGCTAGAATCCTGACGTTTGACATAAGCCTCACATCCCCAGATCCTAATAAACGTGAGATTAGGGCGTCTCCCACTCCATACTTCGTATGGTATTTTGGAGACACTCTTAGATGGAACATTATTCAGTATCAGAGAAGCTGTCTCTAGTGCATGCCCCCAGAATGAGGGAGGTAGAGTTGCATGACTCATCATAGATCGAACCATATCCAATAAAGTTCGATTTCTCCTTTCAGACACCCCATTCCATTGAGGTGTTCTAGGAGGAGTGAGTTGGGATATGATCCCAGACTCTCTCAGATAGTCAAAGAACTCTCCACTCAGGTATTCTCCACCTCGATCTGATCGAAGAGCTTTAATGGATCTTCCAAGCTGGTTCTCTACTTCATTCTTGAACTCCTTGAATTTCTCAAAGGACTCAGATTTATGTCTTATTAGGTAGACATATCCATACCTACTGAAGTCATCAGTGAAGGTAATGAAGTAGTTGTACCCTCCTCTGGCTTGTTTATTGAAAGGTCCACACACATCAGTATGTATGAGATCCAATAAACCTCCTGCCCTCTCACCAATCTTGGTGAAGGGTGCCTTTGTCATTTTCCCTAATAAACAAGGTTCACAGGTATCAAATTCCTCCAAGGAACTTGAATCTAACAATCCATTTGCATGGAGTTGTTGGATGCGATTTTTGTTTATATGGGCTAATCGACAGTGCCATAGGAAAGCACCAACTGAACCACTCAGTTTGGTCCTTTTATTACTTATGTTACAGATAGAACTTTCCATATCCAAGATATACAGACCATTGCACAAAGTACCCTTCCCATAGAACATATTTGCAAATGAAAAAGAACAAAAGTTCTTATTTATTTCAAACTTAAATCCCTTCTTTGCTAAGCAAGGAATGGATACAATGTTCTTAGTAAGTGAAGGTACACAAAAGCAATTATCTAGTTCTAATAGAAGTCCAGAAGGCAAGGAGAGAGTCAAGACGCCTACAGCAACAGCAGCAACCTGTGCCCCATTTCCAACGCGTAGGTCAATCTCTCCAGGTCGCACCGATCTACTTTTCTTGAGCCCCTGCATATTTGTACAAATATGAGCTCCACATGCGGTATCCAATACCCATGACATAGAAGTAGAAAGATTGACTTCTGTAACATAAATACCTGAGCTAGAAGTTAAGGCCAAGCCCTTCTTCTCCTCATTCTGAAGCTGCTTGCAGTCCCTTCTCCAGTGACCCTGCTCGCCACAGTGAAAACACCTCTGGTCCTTTGACTTCTTTGCCTTTTTCTTCAGTGCCTTGGTAAGACCTTTGGCACTGCCCTTAGCACGTGCCTTACCCTTCTTCTTTATCTTCTTGGTCGCAGGGACCAAAAGAACAGAATTTGGTTTGGTCTTACCCATTTTACGCTCGGCTGTTTGGAGCATATTCATCAATTCCTCCCGTGTGCACTCAATCCGGTTCATGTTGAAGTTAATAATAAACGCACTGAAGCTAGGGGGCAGGGAATGCAGAATAAGATCCACAACCAGCTCGTTGTCTATGGCATGACCCAGTCTCCTGAGATGATCCACATTCCCAATGAGCTTGAGAACATGGGGTCTCACTGGTGCACCCTCAGACAACTTACACCGAAAGACTACTTTGGCGGTGTCAAATCTTTCAGTTCTAGCCTGAGCCTCGAACATCTGTTTCAGATGAGTGATCATCTGAAAAGCGTTCTGCTCCTCATATTGCACCTGCAGTTCAGGTGCCATGCTGGCTAGCATAAGACATGCAACCTCCAAAGAGTCATCCTGATGCTTTCTATAAGCATCTCTATCTGCCGTTCGGGCATTAGGCACAGGAGCCGCAGGAAGAGGCTGTTCAAGGACATACAGCTTCTTCTCGAGCTTGAGGATTATCCTCAAGTTCCGATGCCAGTCCATAAAGTTAGTTCCAACTAACTTATCCTTATCAAGGAGTGATCGCAGTGATAATCCGCCAGTGTTCGTAGCCATTGTTCTACAACACCCAAGAAAAACAGATTAGTACTATTTCGAATCATTTAAACTGGACTTGTTTTAAATGATTACTGCTCCCACTATTCGAATTGACAACCCACAAATTCAATCGGGAAGTTTAAGACTTCCTAGTGAGATGGGATCCTTATTTCACATGAGGCTTCGCGTCCCACGAGGGTGGGATGAGATGCACAAAGTAACCCATGTTTCCTAAGGTGGGCGCGCCGGCCGGTTGCTCCAAGCAACTCCCCTTGTTGAGACAGTCTTGGTCATTTCATGTCCAGCGAGGGCTGAATCATGAAACCCTAACCTCTCAACGATGCCTCTAGACTTTCATCATGTGCCCAGTACATGTGAATTTCTAGTCAAGTCCATTCCTAACCGTTTATGCCCAGGGCCAATGAGTTTCCTTGCGAAGGCACGCCCAGGTTAAAACTGGACTAGGGAAACCATTGTCACCACACACTTTCTAAAGATAAGTGGGTGTGTCCCACGAGGGTGGGAACCAGTTCACAACTCCACTGATCGATAGCTTAGTGAGGGCTACGCGTTAGAAGGCTTCTAGACTTGATATTTTATGAGGGTTTTTAAGGTCTCATCAGTTTTATCTTATGTCTAACAATACAGGCATGCAATCCTATAGTGATAAAATAATGATAAAACATCACAGGCATGCTTTTAGCAGATAAGGAAAGCAGTAAAAGATGATGTGATCAAAGCCCTTTCAAGACATTGAACCAACCCATGCCAAAAGGAGGTTCAACTCTTGACATAGGACTCAAGCCCCTAAGATAGACCTATCCTAGCCGCCCTCTATCTTGGTCTTCAAGGTTGGCTCCAAGGTCCTTCCTTCATGGCTTAGCTCTCAAACCTTAAGGGTAGACCTCAAAGGTTCGGCCAATGCCATGGTCTTCCTCCAAGGAGAATGCGCCACAATGAAAGATGCCAAGTTAGCTAGCTCTCAAACCCAAGGGTTCGGCCATGCCTAACTTGTGCCATCAAGCAAGCTTGCGCCTTTTCCTTGATGCTTGTTGCGCCACCATGCAAGGTGCGCCGACTTCATGCATGCGCCAAGCTCCAAGTACATGCGCTACCCTAATCTTCTTAAAAGCAAAAAGAAAAGCGGCACGCAGGCCTCACGAGGAAACATCACAGGCATGCAAAGGGGGGCTTGACTAATGATCACAACATTATGCACAATCAAGGTATTTACTCATGCAATTCTACATGCTCATGAAAAACATAAAATCTGAAATTTTACTTTTTCATTAAAACCAGTCTCTTTTTCTCATCTTCTTCTCACAAATCTTTTGGTTAATTGCGATTTATTTTTCAAGATGATTTCAGAGATCCTTTCGGCTGGCAATTTTGTCAGATCAAGAGACTTGGCCAGTCCGAAGACACAATGCCCGTCCTACTTGACAAAACTACGTGCGCCTTTGATCTTTAAATCAGACAAGAAAAATAGTCCAAAAATCCAAAAGAGATTGAGAGGATGATAGAAACAAGAAACCCTAATTTTTCCTACTTAGAAAAATCGTTTGCCATGCATTATGCTATTTTCGAAAATAGAGATATGGCATGTGAGCATGAAAGAAAAGCATAAAACATCGTTCGAGTCTTGCAAGTCGCTCTGATACCACTATTGGGAAACCCCGGGGACATTTTACAATTTTTCAGAGACACATACATACATTGCACAGCGGAAGAATATCCCCGAAACAGGCCGGTCCCAAAAACCAGTGAAGATCGCATGCAAGGGGGTCGACACGATGAGTTAGAAAATACCTCAGAGCAAGATGAGGTCGATGTCGTGATAGGCTCCCAAGCATGCGCCCTCTGCAGTCTCACACACACGGATGCCTCGAGTCCTCTTCTTCCACGCCCGGTGCTAGCCTCGGGAAGAAGATCCAAGCCTTAGGGAGATGCTCCAACCACCTTGCGCCACCAAGAGAGAAAGATGCGCCAAGTGGTAAGGAAGGAGAAGCTTGCGGCCACTTGATGGAAGAGGAAGAGATTGCGCCCTTGCTTCTTGCTCTCGCCCCCTTCTTATGTTCACGCCTCCAAGGATGAATCATGATAAGAGAGGGCGGCTAGGGTCACATATATAGGGCAAGAGGCGATTAGGGCAAGGGCTAGGATCATGACAAGTGTAGGGCTAGGATGAGGAGGTTTGATGTAAGGAAAGTCTCCAAGACTTTACCATAAACTTCATTCAACCTTTCCATAATTGCCCAAGTACCATATCAGCCCAAGACATGCCTTAAAGGCATTCATACCATCAAGGGAGAAGGGCTAGGCGCAAATTGCTTCCTTAATGAAGCAATTTTGCCACCCTAACCCCATTATGCCCCTTAGGCGCCAATGGGGTTGGGTTTCTCCCCATTATACCCTTTTAGCCTCTCTTCTCTTCATGAGAACTTGTTATTGGGCTTCATTGGATAATGAGCTAGCCCAAACTTCATCCTATGGGTTGATTAAGCATTTTGGATCCAATCCAATGCAACCCTAATCCAAGTGTGACCAACCACGGTCAAATACGGGTCAACCTGCCATAAATAAAGTTTGGCTCCAATAACATTCTTCCATCTCATCAGGACCATTGGCGCTGATGAAATCTCCCAATTAGATCCGAGTTATCCAATAACTTGATCATAAGGCTTCTCGATCAATACGAGAACTCAAGTATCAAGGTGTGCGACCCTGTAGGTTCTTCTGACGCTGGCAGTGCTGACCAAAGGTCACCACAAGCAGTGAGTGGCACCTAGCAGTGCATCGCTGCTACCCAGGTCATTGGAATGGATATCGACATCGACATCCCCATCATCGCAACTAGGTACAGATGCATTACAGTCTCTTTGCTGGACTGATATCCGATTGGACAAGTGTGTCACCACTTGTTTTCACCCAATCACATGGCTATGACTAAAACAGGTTCTTACCTGGGTATGGCCATACACTCTCAGTTATAGAACCATAGAGGAGCTCCATGGATATCACACTTCCCTAAGGAAGGGGCAAATCCTATGTCTGTCCATTGACCTTCTCATATGGGTCGTGATATGCTCAATGACAACCGTTATGACCTCCCAACTACGGCGAGGTGTTAGGTTGTATCAAAGCAAATCGCTAACCATATAGAATGATCAATGACCTCAAGTCAAGGGATCAATGCATCTCCTGTCACTTGTGAGGATAACTTATGACACCAAGTCATAGCCTCACAGCGGGTCTTTCCAGTATATCCTCTAATGATATACCCATGTGTCTGCGTTAGCACCACGTACTTAACCAGCTCACATACCAGTCTCACAAGTACCATAGCTGTCCCATATCCACTAAGGTACATCGACTGGGGACTATAGTTTGAGCACAGATCCAATCTATCTCCAGGGACATTATCATGTTAGTACATGTGCGCATATGTAAACAAACATTGATAATGACAATGCCAGAATGATATATATATAAATATCAAAGTCAAGTAGTACATAAGTGGACCAAAACTAGGTCCTAGGGCATATACACCAACAGAACACACATAGAAGGGAGAGAGAGCAAAGCAAAGGGCGACAACAAGGTGGTGCAAACTTCTTCCTTGGAGCCGCAAGTCCTTCCTCTTCCTCTCTTCTCGGCGCAAGGATTCTTTGTGCTTGGTGGCGTCTTCTTGTCACAAGCCCTCATTGTCCCTTGGCCATAGGCACACCTTGGAGGTGGCGCAAGCAAAGAAGAAGAGGGAAGTCCTTGGCGGCATCATCTTCCCTATCCCCTCCTTGGCGCAACTTCTCTTGAAGGTGGCGCAAGTGGAAGTGAAGGCTTGATTCTCCTCCCGAGGCTAGCACCGAGCGTGGAAGGGAGTAACGATCAAGGAGTCGACGCATGGATACTTATAGAGGGCGAACACTTGGGCGCCTTCAACATGGCTTCGACATCTAAACAAGCAATAAAGGTACTAACCCTAACACATCCTTGTGTTCTCTCACTCGCAAGGATCCTTGGGAAAGGAATGTGTTTCGGGTGTAATACTTCTTCCGCTGCGTCCTGGGACTGCAAAATTTTAAAATTACACCCGACATTCCCTAACAATGGTATCAGAGCTACTTGCGAGAAACACAAGGTGTACGCTTGCTTGTGTGAAAAATTTTTGAAAATTTTTCTTTCTATCCCTGCGCGTTTCACTTAGAAAGCGTTTTCATCCAAATCTCTCTTCTCATCTTTGTGGCCGAAACTTAGATTTTGTTTATGATTGATTTAAGACCAAAGGCGCACGTAGTTTTGTCAAGTAGGACGGGCATTGTGTCTTCGGACTGGCCGGGTCTCTTGATCTGACAAAATCGCCAGCTGATAGGGTCTATGAAATCATCATGGAACTTGATCTAAATTTTGGCATAAATTTGGTTAAGAGAGTGCTTTGGATGATGTTGGCGCATAGGGTGCTAAAATTTGATTATTCCGGTTTTTCAAATTTTACATGCGCCACTTGATTAGGTTGATATGGTCATAGAGAGTGCCCTTCCTGTGTTGTGATGTGGAAGCATGTTTCCACTTGTGATGAATGCTTGTAAAATCTCTTTCCACCTGCGTGTGGTTCTCTCCCTATCTTGTTGTAAAGAATTTTTCATCTAGTTTAGAATAGATGTAGAATTATATGATAGGTTAAAGCTTCATCTAGACAACAAGGAGTCTTCTTCAACTAGAGTCAGAGGTGGCGCCAACTTTGGAAACATGGTGTTAGACTTGCGGCTGAAGGAAGGACACACGCTTTCGGCTTTTGACATGGGCTGATTTGCTTCAGGGACTCGCAACCCTTGGATGCACAATAACATGTCACATGGCTCGTGACAAGTTATGTGTATGAAAAGGGCTATGACCATATCGACCAAAAATAGCATGCCTATGATGGTTTATTATTTTGTCCATAGCATGCCTGTGATGTTTTTCCTTGCTGCCATAACCATAGGAAAGATGCATGCTAGAAAAGAATAAAACGAACATGCAAAACTCTCATTAAAATATCAAGTCAATAGCCTTCTAAACGCGTAGCCCTCATCAAACTATCGATCGGTGATGTTGTGAACTGTTTCCCACCCTCGTGGGACACACTCACTTATCTTTAGGAGGTGTGTGGTGACAATGATTTCCCCAGTCCAGTTTTAACCTGGGCGTGCCTTCGCAAGGAAATTCGTTGGCCCTAGGCATAACGGTTAGGACCAGACTTGACTAGTTTTTCATATGTCACTGACATGATGAATCACTAGAGGCAGCTGTTGAGAGGATAGGGTTCTGTGTTGTATCCAGCCCTCGCTGGACACAGGGCGCCTAGTTTGTCTTAACTAAGAGGAATTGTGCGCGGCACAATTGGCTGGCATGCCTATCTAAGGAAGCATGGGACTCTCTGTGCATCTCAACTCACCCTCGTGAGTCGCGGAGACCTCATGTGAAATTAGGATCCTACTCACTCATTTCTATGTTGAGTTTGAGAGTCCTCAACTTGTTTTGGAAATAGTGGGAGCATAACATTTAATTTAAAGTCCTTGTTAAATACTTTATCATAGTACTTATTTTACTTATTTGCTTATTGTAGAAGGCATCTCCTGATCTAAGATTGAAACTTTATAAACATAAACTGGATGGAACAAATTGGACAAAATGGTTCAAGACTTTGTCCAAGATACTGGAACAAGAACATAAGGTGCATCTTCTTGAAAGACCTCCATCCCAGCCTAGTGTGTATTTCACTAATGACTGGGAGTGGAATGTCTATCTTGAACATTGTGAAGATAACGAACAGTACACTGCTCTTGTCTTAGAGTGCATGACCCCGGAGGTCAAGGTTGAATGTGATGAGATGGGGATCTATGATCTAATCATACATCTCAAAGGTCTCTTCACACCATGCTCTATAGACAATGATCAGGAGAGTTCTATTGGATCTTCAGAATGTGTGCCTGAATCTGAGAAAGACCATGGTTCTGTATCTTCGAAGCTAATACTTCGGAAGACTGGGAATGCATGGGTATTTCGAAGAGGATTGATGGCCAAGAAGAGCATGGCAAAGAAGAAGGGATGTAATCCATCCGCTTCAGGTATTGTGTTACCGAGGTCTTTTGTCTACTTCTTATTCATGGGTACTGGGTACCATATGTGAGGCTCACATATGTTTTACATGTGCAGGAGCTCAAAAGAAGTAGGACGAAGAGGCTTGATGGGATCGACTCTCGGGTCAGGGACGGAGCATTGGATGCTGCTGTTGATATCATCTCACTGCCTTGAAGACTTTATATAGAACTTTGCTATTATTGTATCAACTTATGTATTAGAACATCATTCCTTTTGGAAAGGACTTCAGTTTGAAATAATAAATAATATGTTTCTTTAATCTGAGATGTTCTATTGAAGTGATACAATTGACAATAGTTTGTGGTTCTATATGTGACACAAGATCAGATCTAATGATTCAATAAACTTCCTCTTATAGCATTGTCTCTTGAACCATAGAACAATGGTCACATCCGAAAGTCCATGGACTATTGGGATCATTGTCCTTTCAGGATTATGATACATGTGAGCCTAGTTCAAAGGAACAATATGACAGATGCTGCTTTCACCAAAAGGGTGGAAGGGAGTAGTGACTTATTGGATCTATTACACAGCGATGTAAGTGGACCCATGCAAGCAAACACTAAGAGGAGTTATATATACTTCATTGAATGTGGGTATGCCTTACGCAACCCAAGAACTTTGGAAAATTCCAAGAAGTTCACAAATGAAGTATTGAGTCAAAGAGAAGGATCTATTAAAGCACCTTGATTGGATCAAGATAATTAGTGGAGAATTTGATGACCTTCCTAAGAAGTGTGGAGTGATCTCACAGCTTTCTTAGTACACCACTATGTGGTAAATTTCAAAGAAAGAAAAAGGAACACATTGGATGTGGTTCCAACTTTGAATAGTCATGCAAATATTCTACTATGTTGCCATGCAAACAGATGTACTGCTACTCCATAAGAAAATGTCTAAGTTAGCTTTTGAGTTAAGAACTGCAAATATCCCATTTCTTCAATGGAATTGGGAATGTAATGTGCAGTGATTCAAAAGGTATGTGTTTGTGGTGCACTATAGAGTGCTAATTCTATCCCAAGGAGAACAAAATATTTGTTGCTCAAACTGCTGTCTCTCTTGAGAAAGTATTTCTCTTGAAAGAAGCCAGTGGGAGTAGATCTGATTTGGACAAGGTCCAGAATCAACCACAATATAATTAGACACAGATGGAGAGCAAAATCTCACATACAGGTTGAAAGTCAACCTGAGGTTCAAGTAACACAGGAATAACATAAGTCTGGATCGATTCGATATGCTGGGCATGACGAATTTTTCATCAAGCATGAACCTAAGACTTATGAGGAAATGGAAGCAGTCGGTGGACCAGATTCCAAGAAATGGCTAAGGGCCATGAGAACCATAATGGACTCCATGTTTGCTAATCAAGTCTGGGACTTGGATAAGCTGCCATAAGGGGTAATTCCCACAGGCTATAATAAATCTTCTAGGAAGATAGACATGGAAGGTAACATTGTTACCTTAAAAGACAACCTAGTGAACAATAATTTCAGGCAAATCCACTGGGTGGATAATAATGAAATTTTCACCAATAGCTGAGCTTTAAGTCCATTAGGGATCTGCTTGTTGTAATTGCATGATCAATTATGGCATCTTGTTATGATAACTGCTTTTCTTGCAAGGACATCTGAAAAGATATCTATAAGGAAATAGCCAGAAGGTTTTCATATCAAGGCCATATAGATATGCATGATGTTATGCAAGCATGGTTGAAAAAGCCTGTGTTTACAAGAAGATCAGTGGGAGCACCTTATTAATAATATTTCTTATCTAGATGATTGATGATATTCTCCTCACGAGGAATAACATCTCAGCTCTTCACATGGTGAAGAAAAGGTTTGATATGTATTTCGAGAAGAATGATCTAGGGAATGATGCCTACATCCTAGGCATGAGGATCTATAGAGATCCAAGAAAGTCATTGCCCTTTAGTCAATCTATGTTCATCCAAGAGTTTCTGGAGAGGATTATATTGGATGATTCCAAATACTGATACCTTCCAGGAAGATATGGTCTAAATCTCTCAAAGATGTTGTAGCCTATGGCACAGCTGGAGAGTATTAACATGGGTCCAAAGTCCCGATACATTGTATGTAGGATGGATCATGTTTTGAAGACCATTTCTGGCAAATGCTTGGAGCATAGCCAGCAAATTTCAATCATATCTTAGTGTTTAACACTAGATAGCTGTGAAAGCAACCCTTATACATATACTTGGGAAGTATAAAGGATTGGAGTCTAGTCTATAATAGACAGGAAAGAATTTTGTGTACAGGGGTACACTGACACTTCGTTCCAGTCTAGTGACTATTGATCACAGCCAGGAGTTGCGCTTTGCCTTGTTATGGTGTTGTGTGCTGAAAGAGCATTATGCAAACCAAAGTGGCAAAATTCTACAAATAAGGCTGAGTACATTGCAGCTCCTTGTGGCAGCCAAGGAGGCAGCTTCATTCATTTGAACTTGATCTAGTTCATAGTGCTTGATGGTCCAGTATAGTTCTTACTAGGACCATAGCATGAGAGAAGGAACTTAATGCTCAAGTATGTACTGCAGCATATCATCTGATCTTAGAGATCATGGATAAGGATGATGATCAAATTTGTTAAAATAAACACAGAAAGCAATCTGGAAAAACCCACTGACATAGCCTCTGGCGCAGCGGAAGCTAAATGGGTCATACTAGAGACATTGGAACTGATCAAACATCAGTTGCCCTTGGTCTTAGTGCAAGTGGGAGATTGTTGGTGTATATGCCCTAAAGACCAATGTGTGGACATGGTCAGGCATTGGTTGAATGTACTTTGATAGAACTATTACTCTTTATATAGGCATGGTCGTTATTATGCAGACTTCTCTACCTGCGTTGATATATTGAGTTGCATAAATAATGTCCCAGGAGTTTGGATTGGATCCATTCTCATAAGCTATCCCCAGACAAGGTATCTTAGCAGATATGGGACAGCTTTGGTACATGTGAGACTGGTGTATAGGCTGGTTAGGTGCGGGGCACAGTAACGCAGACATACAGGTGCATTGGATGCACTGGAGTGATCCACCGTGAGGATTGACTTGTCTAGTCAACAAGTCAATCTCACATGCAAGAGGTTTGCATTGATCCTTAGACTTGAGGTATTCATGTCTAGACTTGATGAAGTGTATGCTTTAATACAGTCTTACGTCTCTCCGTAATTGGGAGATCAAAACGACTGTCATTGGGCATGTCATAAGTCACGTAGAGACATGGATGACCAATAGTAGGATTTGCCCCTTCCTTCCGAGGAAGCATGATATCCACCTCGGGGCGCCCCACCTTGTTGGTGCATGACAGGAAAGTGTGGCCACACTTGTTGAGTCATGACCAATGCATTGGATAATAAACTTGAGACTAATCCAATGGCAGGATATCAGCTTAGGCAAAGGGATCTGTAATGCAATAGGAATCCTCGTTGCTTGTTAGGAGTTGTTGCCATAATGACTTAAGTCCTATGACATGGGTAGTAGTGATGTGTTGCTAGATACCCCTCACTACTTATGATGTTTACATCATTGCCATCGTCATATGGATCCTACGGGGTCACACGCAATAGACTCTTGACGTTGCTTTAATCAGAAGCCTTAGGATCAAGTTATTGGATAACTTGGATCCATTTGGAACATTTCATCAGCGCCAATGGGCCTGATGAGTTGGAAGAAAGTTATTGGAGCCAAACTTCATTTTTGGCAGGTTGACCCAAAATTGACCTAGATTGGTCACATTTGGATTAGGGTTGCATTGGATTAGATCCAATGGCTTAATCAACCCATGCCATGAAGTTTGGGCTAGCTCATTATCCAATGAGGCCCAATAATTAGTTGTCATGAAGAGGAATTAGCTTAAAAGGGTATAATGGGGAGAAATCTCACCCCATTGGCGCCTAGGGGCATAATGGGGTGAGGGAGGCACCTTTGCTTCATTATGGAAGTAAAGGGCGCCTAGCCCTTCTTCCTTGGAAGGAATACTTGCCTCTAAGGTAAGTCTTGGGGCTGATATGGCTTGATGGCTCTTTTGGAAAGAGCTTGGGCGCATATGGATAGTAGGGTAAGGTATATGGTAATGTCTTGGAGACTTACCTTACCTAAAACCCTAGTTTCTCCCAAAATTCTTACCCTAGCCGAAACTCCTCATGCTTGTTGCGCCTTGCCCTTTCCTTGGATGGAATGCATGCATCTAAGGCATGTCTTGGGCTGATATGGCCATTGGGCAAATTAGGATAGGTTGAATGAGGTTTATGGTAAAGTCTTGGAGACTTTCCTTACCTCAAGACCCCTTTATCCTAGCCGCCCACTTGGCATGATCTTAGCCATTGCCTTGCCGCCTCTTGTCCTATTTATAGGACCCCTTACCACCCCTTCCATGGTTGGACTTTAAGGAGGCGTGAACACACATAGAAGGGAGAGAGAGCAAAGCAAAGGGCGACAACAAGGTGGTGCAAACTTCTTCCTTGGAGCCGCAAGTTCTTCCTCTTCCTCTCTTCTTGGCGCAAGGATTCTTTGTGCTTGGTGGCGTCTTCTTGTCACAAGCCCTCATCGTCCCTTGGCCATAGGCGCACCTTGGAGGTGGCGCAAGCAAAGAAGAAGAGGGAAGTCCTTGGCGGCATCATCTTCCCTATCCCCTCCTTGGCGCAACTTCTCTTGAAGGTGGCGCAAGTGGAAGTGAAGGCTTGATTCTCCTCCCGAGGCTAGCACCGAGCGTGGAAGGGAGTAACGATCAAGGAGTCGACGCGTGGATACTTGTAGAGGGCGAACACTTGGGCGCTTTCAACATGGCTTCGACATCTAAACAAGCAATAAAGGTACTAACCCTAACACATCCTTGTGTTCTCTCACTCGCAAGGATCCTTGGGAAATGAATGTGTTTCGGGTGTAATACTTCTTCCGCTGCGTCCTGGGACTGCAAAATTTTAAAATTACACCCGGCATTCCCTAACACTGGACACCATCGATGGGCCACCTGGGAGCGTCCGCCGGTGAGCACGAGGGTCGCCGACGCTAAGAACAAGCCGCCTGCTCTTTGGCATCACCGGGTCGCGCGGACACGCCTGGACGCCGCAAACAGCGCCGAGCGTACTCCGTACGCCGCCTGGCCTCGCCGCCAGCCGCTCGGACATTGCCTGAGGAGCCGCCTGAAGATCGCCGCCGCTCCTGCTGTCACCAGAAATGAGCGACGCCGCTAGGGGATGCGCCGCTGCCGCTGCCTTCCTCTGCTTCGTCACGTCCGCACACGTGAACATGAACGAACGCCTCTTCTCGCCGCATACGACACCCCGATGGTGCGCGTGTGTGTTGTGGTACCGGAGAAACGCACTGTACTTCCCTCTCCCTCATCTAGGTCTCCGGTCGTATGCTCAGTTCGCTCTAGGAAAACCTAGACTCGTCAATAGTTTTTCCACCCCGCGGCCCCTGAGGTTTATTTATAACCTAGGGCGCCACCCGCACACACACCACGTGTGCGCGCCACCAGGGCCCGACATAAGTCGGACCATGGGCTCGCCAATGGTTCAATATGAACGTTGGGTCCAGACCCATATTACGTGCACACCCTTCGCACGCGTTAGGGCAAGCGTCCGCGTCACTATTACGCATCCTTCGCTCAAACCCCCAATTTAGGGTGACCAATCGGGTCGACCCTTGGTGGACTCGAGCTCAGGGAATCTCAATGCCCGTCCACCGCACTAGATGACCCGGGATCAACGTCATCTGCCGTGCCAGATGATTCGCGCTAAATCCTGAGGGCATCACAGTAGAGGCAATGACTAGCGCTGACAAGGGTAAGGGAGGAGGTGAGGCTAGGTGTCAGATCCCTGATTAGCTTAAGCACACTAATTAATCCACAACACCAAATCTATGGCTGGTTTCAAAATTTCAAAGCTGTATGTTGAATTTGACTAACATCTCTACCTCGAATCGAATGGGCATGCACATTCGTCTTCCTCGTGAGCGTTGAACATGTGACACAATCAACACCCGCGATTGCCGCTGTCGCCGTGGACATCTCCGAATGGAGCCTACGGCAGGGAAAAGGGCCGCTCGCGCCCCTCGTCCTCAGCCTTATCGACATCCCTCCGGACGCCAGGACTCGCCAGCCCGGAAGCCACCAAAACACAAAAACGGAGGGGAAATTTTAATGTTTAAAGGAGTATAAGGCGCTCAATGATTTAGTCTTTTCATACAAGCTCAAGTCAAGCAATTTCATGCATGCCTTTATAAACCTTTTTCAAGTTTAAAGGAGTATAAAGCGCTCAATGATTCATTCTAAATGGAAACACAAAACTTCTCTTAAATTTATGTCCCACAAAGATGATGATAACAAAATTAGTTAATTTATTTGAGTCTAATCCAAATCCAAGTCAAACCCAACACACATGCATACACGGCCTAGGCTTGGGCTTGACTTTGGGCCTAGCTTAATATTATCAATAATTATTGCTAACAAATATTTTGTTCATGATGATAATTAATGACTCCATATTAACAATTCATGAAGTTATTATCAAATAAGAAAGTTATAAAATATGCAATTTAAAAAAAAAATAGATTCCACACCTATTAACAATTAATTATATTAGCTAGACATTTTACTCACAAAGTTATTTAACAATAAATTTTAAATTAAAAAAATAGTATAGTAATTAGATTTGAGACCTTGAATAAATTATAAAAAGTGATTATATCATAGAATCATAGTATAGTAATTAGATTTGAGACATTTTACTCACATAGTTCTTCCAATCCATGCTTTGATTTCCTTAGTCCAGACGAGTACCTACAATAACAACTAGACTCAGCAAAACATTGCTAAGTAAGCCTCTCCCCAGAAGAAATGATAGTCACTTAGATTCAAAGGAGGGAAACTAGCAAAAAGCATAATAAAACTAAAATATACTGAATACTAAAAACTGTAAACTGAATGCTAGAACAGAAAATTGGAAACTGAAAACTAAAAGCTGTAATTGAAAACTGGAACTGTAAAACGCAACTGGATAAACTAATTCAATTGGGCTATCTATAGATCAAAGGAAGAAATTAATACCAAGCATAAATCAACTGTGTGCAATACCTACTGGCTGGTGGGGTCGTCACCCCGAATACGCATGATAAGGTGAATTACGCACCTTACATGGTGAACACACGTGCTACCATGCGTCACGAATCCTGGTGCATGCTAACTTGGGACCTCGATCTATCCACAGAGTGGATACTAACCCCGAAGGGAATTGAGTATGTGCTCAATACAATTGTCCACACACGTGAATACTCAAAAACTGGTTATGTTCATTGCAATTGTCCACACACGTGGATACTAGGAAACTGGTTATACATATACGATATGTTGTCCACAACGTGGATACAGATAACAACAACATACTGATATACAAAAACTGAGAACGGATATAACAATAATACGACAAGCAAATCTTTGATATGCATAGGATACTATATTATTTGAGTCAACAGAAATAATGATAACAAACCTTTATCTATAGAAATCTATTTTGAGGTCTTACCTTTGAGAATTCAATAAAATCGATTATCAAACGATACAAGCCAACTAGTGGATCAATCACTCTGAAATATAAATTTGCATATGAACTTTATTAAATAAGATTCAAACTTGAAAAGATAGACCACCAACAGAAGCAAAACATCCCAAAACCTAGGGAACCGGCCTTGGATCCAGTGAACCGAACCCAAACGCTACTGAACCGGATAGAATTGCACTGAACCGGTCAAAATCAACCTAAACCAAGCCAAACCGACACTCTAAACATAAATTACACAACATATACAAACCATCTACAAATGCACTAAGCACCATTGGATAGGCAATTGAATAAGCTTTTCAACGACTACATGAACCGGCCCAAATTCAACCGAATTAGGGTCGAATCGGACGGAAAACCAGTACTGGGCTGGAATTGAAATTTAATCTCCCAAACTGTTGAACCGGTTCAAATCAATTCCAAACTCAGTGAGCCGGGTTTATTTCCAAATAAACCGGACTCAAACCCTAATTTCACCCGAACTAGCCGCTCGCCCGCGCCACCCGATCACCGCCGTGCAAGGCTACCGAACTTTCGTATGCCGCTTGCACCGGCGAGCTCCTGAGGGTGCGTCGCGCGTTTGTTCGACTCCAAATTTCGCCAGAGGACTCTTGACGACAAAGCAAGGCACTAGAGGTGGCTGCGGCGAGCTTCCGAGTCATGGTCGAAGCACTAGAAGCATCCAAGAGTATCGACGGTGGTGCCGCCACGCCGACACTCAAAAGAGCACCAAAACTTAACTGAACATCACGAAAACTTCACAGAAGCAAGCTTACCTTGCTACGAAGCCATATCGTAGCCTTGGGTGATGGAATCGACCTCGCCAACTGCTCTGGAAGCTGAAACGGTGCAGATTTCGGCGAACTCACTTTAGCTCCATGTTCTTCCGCCTGATGGCGTGTTGCGGCTGGAAGATGCTCTAGGGTTTGTACCTTGCCAACGAGAGCAGAAGCCCCCTAATATAGACATGAAACGCGTCCTAGATATAGAAACGAGGGTGGCGGCGACTCAGTCACCGCGAAAATCAGAGAAGACGACGATTCAACTCGTCACCCAAAATAACGTAAAGCCGAATCAATTAAAATGGGTGGGGTATCCTTAACAAAGCTCAACTTAGCCTAGTGGTTCATCTAAGTACAAAAGTCTAGTGTGTCATGGGTTTGAACCCCTCTGAGCGCAAATAAAGCTTTTTAATACAAAACCAATTTTTTAAACCTTTAAAAAATTCAAAAAAAATTTAGAAAAATCCCAAAAAGTCCAAAACATAATTTTTGATTTTCTAAAATTATTGTTCAAAAACATGGGATATTACACAAGCAACTATTATGGAAGATGTGAAATCCCAAAAAGTCCAAAACATAATTTTTGATTTTCTAAAATTATTGTTCAAAAACATGGGATATTACACAAGCAGCTATTATGGAAGATATGTGAGCATGGTGTTGAGCATACTTGCTCTCCATGCTCCATTATCTCTATGCATATTGCACACTCTATGCTTGCAGCACTATCTCCTTTTTCAACAATGAAAAACTTATTCAACGCTTGAGCTTGGTTTGGTTCTGTATATTGCTCTAGCTCATTATTGATATTGTCACTATTGGCCTCACTGTCATTAATTTGAAGGTTCTCAACCTCTACCTCGATCACAACCCCAAAAAGGGAGGGGGAAGCAAAAAATTCATGTTTTGCGTGATCAGATAAGTGGAGAATATATTTTTTGAATCTAAATATAACAAGTTGTATGATTCGATGAACACGCTCGATAATACTTAAAACTATGATTCTCTATTGTTCAACATCGAAGAAATTTATAAGATAGACACATGGAAGATCAAGCATTGAGAATCTATTAGAATGATAATTATCTTTAATCTTTTATTACCTATCATTTTTTTTATGTATCGTTCTTACTTGCAACTACAAGTAGGGATGGCAACGGGGCGGGGCGGGTCAGGGGTGGGTTTTACCTTCCCCGCCCCGACCCCGCCTCTCCCTACCCTGTCCCCGAACCCAACCCCGAACCCGAACCCGACGGGTCTATAAAACGGAACCCCATCCCCGACCCCGCTGGGGAATCAGGTCCCCGTGGGGAAACCCGACCCCGACAAACCCGAACCCTAAGTAAAAAATTTAATAAAAAAAATAAGATAACAGCACTAAAGTTCAATAAATATCAATATATATGAAAATATTCACTTATGTTGGTCTACAACTATCAATTAAACATAAAATAGAGATGCTCCCAAGATCGAGAAATTAGTTAACTAGTACTGAATTTTGCAAACTTAAGAAAAAAATTCAGATAACAAAATAAATCCTCCTTTATCAAGAAGCTTAAAACATATCATATAGCAGTGCTTTCAACATTACTTCAAAACTGCTAACACAATTCCATACTAGGAACCAGCTTGGCAAAACCACAAGTTCTTGTGTACAAGTTAGTATTGGTCAATGCTATACACAGCAGCAGTGGAGGGAGAGAAGGGGCCGGAAGAAAGAAGTTAGGAGGCAATGAAGGAAAAGACTAATAAAGGACATAGATAATTCAAACTTACAAGATAGGAGAGAGTAGAAACTTGCAAAGTAGAAACTTATAAAGCATTATCTCCATTAAACGATTCAAAAAAATCTGCAATAAGAAAAAGATTTTAAAAAAAATCTGCAATAAGGAAAAGATTTTAAAAAAATTGCAATAAGGAAAAGATTCAAAATACATCACAATGAAAACTACCATCAATTATCACTATTTCACTAGAGAAAGTAGAAACTTACAAAGCATTATCTCCACCATTAAAATTACCATCAACTATCACTATTTCACTTAAAAACTACACAAGTAAGAAATCAGCTACAATAACATAAAAATATGAATAGAAAATGCATCAACTACATAATAGGTGAGTAGAAAATACATCACAATTCACAAATCACAATCCATAATCCATACTTCATACTCCATAGTCCAGACTCCAGAGTTCTACATCAATGCATCACTTCACAATTCACATTTCCATAGTTCCATACTTCCACATCAACAAAATGACCAAGCAATTAAAACAAATCAAAATCAACAAAATAACAAGCAAGTAATCATAAATTGCTATCAATCATCTTCTAATCCAAATGTTGCTCGGGCTCCACTTGCCAACAATTCATCTACATTGAACAATATAGATTATATCAATCATCTACATCTAATAAATATCAATCATACATTTAATAAATATGAATTATACCTTCATCCTCAGAATCTATATCATCAAGCATATTTGCAAATTCATCAATTGCTTTAGAACTCATTCATGTAAAATGATAAAAACATATGATTTCAAAATTAAATAATAAAAACAAGCAAACTAGTTGAGAAAGATAAACTATATTACCTCTATTCTCTTGACTCCATAGCCAGCTTCTGGCACACATCAATGTCTCTAATGTATACCAATGTAATCGACTACGATGTGGGCTTACAATTCTGCCACCCGTGCTGAATGCAGATTCAGAAGCCACTGTGGATATAGGAATTGCTAGTACATTGATAGCCGTTCCGCAAGTATAAGGACTATCGAAGTAATATAAATGTATCGATCCCACAGGGACCAAATACCAAATACCGACTGATTAGATTATCACAAGCTAGACGATCTTATAATGGGTGTGAAATGATTCCTAAAATCTAAACTAAGGCTAGGTAGAGCGCAAGTAAACGAAAGATGAGAGCAAGGTAATAGCACGATAGAAAGATCTAATGATGCACAAGATCAGGGCTAAGGGCCGCCATCTTGACACGTTATGCACGGATGAATAACTAAGAAGAATTCCCTCTTTTAAGTTCTAGGGCAATCCAAAAAAGGTACACGCTGTCCCCTCCCGAGGATGCAACGAGGTGTTTACCAGGCTAGATGCCTACCTCCGTAGTGCATCTACCCTAATGAACCCAATGAGCGCCGGATTGCGTATACCACCTTATCGTTTGAGTTGTCCTCTCCCAAGGATACAACGAGGTATTTGCACGGCTAGATGTCTACCGCCGTAGCACGCTTAGCCGAGTAAACCCTTTAGGCACAAGACGGCATACGCCACCCGTATGCAATCACCCACTCCCCGTGTGATGATTGACATACCCTTACCTAGGCTTTCCAATATCCGGGCATGCCTCCCGACAATACCGAATATCTAACATAAGAATATAGCAAAATGACACATTCCATCTATCAAGTGCAACTAGGTAAGGTAGAACAATCTAGGGTTAACAATAGATAGTTACCATCCATACATAAAGCATTCAAGGGGCTTTCCCTAGCCCTGAAACAAGGTTTAAACTACAATGTTCATGATCCAAAGCAAAGTGTACGAATATCCCAATACATCGTCCATGGATAAGTAAGTAGAACAAGGTAAATGAGAAGAGGAGGATAGGACTCCCTCAAGGAGGAAGGATCTGCTCGAAGCTTCTAGGGCTCCCGCCACAAAAGCTCTCCTCTCTGCTCCGTTTAATCGCTAGTTCTGGTTTCTTGCTCAACCTCCGCTTCCGCCTACGTGCTCGTGTGAATCAGAAGCCGCCGAATTCCCCCCTTTTTTCTTTACGTGAATAGGGCTTTTTGTTTATGTCCTCCCTCCTTTTGTCGAATTCCTCTATTGCCCTTACTAAATCTCCTCTTTTGCATAAGAAAAATGAGGGGTAAAATCTGGAAAATCGGCGTCAGGCGACACAGAAGCCACAGGGCATGATTATGGTCACTAGATGGGTCGTGGTTCTTTCTGAGAATACCGATCCAGTTGAAAATGGTTGTATTCCCTCGCTTTTTCCCTGAAATGAGGCAAAAACACCAACTAGTGTAGGTTCCGAAGATATTGCAATAATTCCATGTAAAATCATATGAAAATGCCAAAATAGTGAAGATATAGCAATGGAAATAGCATACAAATTCCTATATAAAAACTACTTAACAAATCTCCCCAGACTTAAACTCTTGCTTGTCCTCAAGCAAAGATAAAATGAAACTAAGCTGTACGGATAATCCATAAGGCTTAAAACGAAACCCTTCTAGGATAATGCTAACACTGATCCATGCAATGGTCAAACATCCCACAAGTGGTAAACTCCTATTGGACATCAAAGTGGTAAGCATAGCAACCCAAAGTAAATGCGTTCCACACATAGCTGCCACACCTCATAATCAACGTCCTAGTTCCTCCTCATACAATGTTTGAAGCCTCCAAGTGGTTCGAGGGGGAAGTGGAAAGGGATATAAAGATATATAGATATTTGGAGAATTGGGAGAGGATCTTTGTCCTCCCTTTTTTTTAGAGGATCTTTGTCCTCTTTTTTTTTGTTGTTTTAAAGTCGATCTGTCTCTAGACTTTGCTGGAGAATCTTTTCCTATGATGACTTTTTGTGGTGGCCAAAATGGAGGATATGATAGGTGAAGAGGAACCATTCAGTATTAAACTAAGTGTGGAAAGCCAGCGGCGTCCCACAATTTAAGTGGGAGCTCAACTTGCCACGTGTCTATCCTTAAGTTATCTATCACAAGGGAAAGCATCGCAACACAATAGATCAGTGAAAGCAAAATTTATAGAAAGACGGGCTCATGCAAATGGATCATACTAATAGCAAAGAGCAACTTAAAGTCACGCCTGGAGACAAGCAAGATACATTATAGAGTTCTAGAACATGGGGAGACAGTTGTCCAACTACCAAAGCAATAATCAACAACAAAGCAATAGTCATGAATACCAAATGGTAAAGTACTATATCAGAAATACAGAGTACTATATCAAACATGCAAAATGCAAACCCCCACCCACATGGTAAATGAGGTATCGTCCCCGATGCCAAAAGAGAAGAGTAGTAAGAAATACAAAAGTGGGGTGGGTGCGAGAGCTCACAATCTAGTCACGGGGGTCATCCCCCGTGTCACTGAGCGCGTCGGAGGAGGTGTCGTCAGAAGTGGAGGAGGTGGTATCGTCAGTGGCTGCTCGCCGCTGGAAGGGGGTGGTGCTGCGAAAACCGGGGAATCGAGACCGAAGGAATGCATAAATGTTCTCCACGTTGCCCAACAGCGTATCAATCTGGGCGCTTTGAGTCTTGAGTTGTTGCAAGACGGTCTGAAGAAGGTCATGGGTACTAGGCTCATGAGTAGCCCTCGGTGGTGGACCAGACGTGAAGGGGGCTAGAACAGCTGAGGGTGGAGCAGGAGCATCTGCATCGTCAGGATTGATGTGCCAGTTGTCTTGGAACCTGATGGAAGTACGCGCAGTGTTTGGTAGTGCAATGGTATGGAGGCTGTCGCGTAGTGTGAGGTGGTAGACATCTCCTTGGCGGAAGATCATCTTCATCGCAATGCAAGCTTCCATATCAAGCTGCCTGCTCCCCTTAGCTTCAGGAGTGCCATATGGGTTGTGCCCCAAGTGTAGAGCCAAGTGTGTCAGCAGGCCACCAATTGCAATTGTCCCTTTAGAGGTTCAGCCGACGTGCTCCAGATGCTTGGCCAAGTGGTATCCGGTGTTCAGAGGGAATTGGTTCAGCATAGCCCACAGGAAGATGAGTTCCACCTGCCTCAGCATACAGTCGCTGTCGCCACGAGCGAAAATAGTGTTAGACAATAGGCGATGAGCATATGTCAGGCAAGGATTGGAGATGGCGCTGGCTCTGGCATTTTTGGAGGAATAACGTGCCTCAAAAGAGATGGAATGCCAGAATTCATCCTCCCATGTACCGCAGGGTTTGTGAAACTCGATATCAGGAGGGAAGCCATAGACTGCGTTAAACTTTTTAAGTGGAAGACGGTACTCTACGTTGTTCAGTTGAAAGCATACTAGAAATACTTCATTGTTATGGCCTGATCTGCTAGTAGAGAAAGAGCTTAGCACCTCTAGAGTAAGGCTGATGTGTGTTGGAGAGGCTTGATTGAGGAACTTCTCCCAGCCAATGTTCCGGAAGAGCCATATGATGTCGTCAAAGAGTCCTAGTTGGACCAATGTGGGGGCATCCATGTATCTGGTATTTGCGATTCACCGCCTAGAGAGGGTGAAATATTTGGCTTCATGCTCAGCGTCGCAGAAGCAGATGACATGTCCTTCGGGCGAAGGGTGGAAATCAGGGTTATATGGTGGAAGAGGAGATGGAGAACGAGCAGGTTCTTTCCCTGCTCGATGCCGGCAGTATGTGGCGGTGGGTGGCGTAGGTGCACTTGGGGGAGTCGGCGTGGGAGCAGGGGCAGAGGGCACGACCAGTTCGCACGGATGCTTGCTGGAGGAGGCCTTGCTGGCATACACCTTGCAAGGACCCATGGAGTGGAAGATGAAGGGAACTCAGGCGAGGTCTCGGGGAAGAGAAGGTGGCGACGAAAGAGGCGAAGGCAAACTAGGGTTTTCACGGGGTGAGGAAAGATCGAGTAGTGAAGTGAGAGGGCGCGGGCACATGAAGGGTTTAAGCAGAGGGGATTTTTGAAGTTAAGTGAAAGGGACCCCACCGAAAACCTCGAGGCGTGATTGTGATCACCGGGCACCCCGAGATACATTCTGTGCAAAATTGGGACTTAGACGATTTGCGCTGTAGAAACTGCCTCCGGAACCACGGGCAGAGGTGTTGGTCACTGGGTTCCCCGAGGAACTTTCTATGGAGAACTTGGATTTAATGTTTTCCTCTGTGAAATTTGCCTCCAGAAACCATGGGCTGAGGTCTCGGTCACTAGGTTCCCCGAGGAACTTTCTGAGGAAAACTTTACTTGTGTGGGAGAGTCGCATCCAATGAACTGAAATTCCGCGGGCCGAGGTTTTGATCGTCGGGTGACCCGAGGAACTTTCTGTGGAGAACGAAACTCGTAGTGTTAAACGCAGCTATTGGAACCACGGGTGTGACTGTCATCGCCGAGTCGGCTGTGGAATTATGGGAATAGCGCAATTGGCTCCCAATTGCACCCAGATCGTCCCTAAACAATAATAAACACGTAATTAGATCCCATAAAGTCATCAAAATAGAGTAAAACCTAATACCATCACAAAGCCATCTCAACATCATCAATGGGCAATGCTAAGTGTAAAAATCATGGGACAAATCACCCAAAACTTCAGCAAAGTGAATCCATAGCTCAACAAACTACATGAAGAGAAAAGAAGTAGGCAATTGGTAACAACTCATCATGGAGAAATGGTGAGCATGGGATCTAGAAATTAAAATACCAATGTGACCAAACCCCCACAAATCAATCGAAAGAGAGTAAAACTTGTAAGTGACAAATAGCATGAGAATACCATCACATACCACCTCGATAGCATGACAAATGTAAGCAATAAGTGGTAATATCAGTGTGTGAGCTACTAGAGAGATGAGCAGAATGAACGCAAAGCTGGTAAACCACTTAGAGAGGGCAAAAACTGGGTAAGTGATGAACAGTTCATCTGGAAATCAGCATAATACCATCACAGTACAGCAAATAAAATTAGCAAGTGAAGAATACCATAAAGTAGGCTAGTAAAAGGATGAGCAAGGTAAGCACATAGCTAGTAGACTACATAGAGAGTGGAAACTGAGCAAATGATCAATAACATCGAAATACCAGCTCAATACCATCTCAATACAACAATTGAGAACAACAAGTGATGAAACCATGGAGTACACTACCAAAATGATTATCAAGTTAGGCACTCAGCTAAGCAAACTACATAAAAAGAGTGGAACTAAGCAAGCGGTCAATTAGCCAAAATACCATCACAGTAAAGCAAACGAAAATACCATTAAGCTAACTACTAACAAATGAAAATACCATTAAGCAAACAACTAAAGGAAGTAGCAAGAAAAAGGAAAAGAGCTTGGGTTGCCTCCCAAGAAGCACCATTTTAAGATCTTTGGCTTGACCAGAATGCCATGTCAAGGTGGATCAGGCCAATCCTCGTCGTCCAGTTGCTGATGTGCCCAGGGGGCACATGACGGTTTGTCCATAACCTTCCTAGAACCGAGATATGGTAATCTTCTCACACAAACGGTAGATAGTGAATCAGGTACATCCGGACCAATCTCACATCCCACTAGGAGTTGCGTGAAGTACTGTGAGAGCATCATCATAAAGTCTTTAGAGTATTTCTTTTGTCTAGCAGCTCCCAGACCATCATCATCTTTATGCTTAGTCATTCCATCACTATACGGTGGTATTTTTGATTTTGGAGTCGAAATTTCTACTGCATCCCCCCAGTCATCTGGTATGATATTCCTCAGATTGGTTGGGCCGTTTATATCACCACGATCATGCTTGACCGTAGGTGTGCTGGCAGCACCGGCCTCGGAAGGTAATTTCTTCATACTCCTCCCCTTAGATGTGATCATGGACTTCCAGGTTTCAAGAGAAGGCTTGTCCTTCCCACCTTTGTCTATAGGCATAACAATGGGATCAATTCGTCCATCGATCTTGCTAGATCCCAACTCACATTGCGCAATGTCATCACTTGCAGCAGGAAGATCACGTGCAGTAACAATTTCAGAATCAACTAAACCGAAAGCTGCATTATTCAGCTTACTTAACAAGGTATTATCTCCCTGCGTCTCATGGTTAGCAACGTAGTTGGGTCTTCTAATAAATTCGTTGTCGGCTTCGCAGTGCTCATTAATTTTCACTTTGCCAAGGGTTTCTAAGGTCTTATCCTGTTCTAATGCAACAGTGTCGCCCCACTCCTTTTCCACAACGTCCATGCCACGGTAAATCTCTACGAAAGAGGGGCACTTTAGATCTCTAGAGACTTCAAAGTTGATGACATCTCCACTGATATTCAATTCAAGTTTCCCATTCTTCACATCGATTATGGCACCAGCGGCCGCTAAGAAAGGTCAGCCAAGGATTATGGGAAACATGGTATCTTCTTCCATGTCCAACACAACGAAGTCCTCCAGGATAGAGAATTCACCAACCTCGATCAGTGTATCTTTCAATATACCCACCGGGTGCCGTATTGAGTGGTCGGCAAGTTGCAGTGAAATATTTGTTCCCTTTAACTCCCTCACATCTAACCTTTTGCACATTGATAGTGGTATAAGACTCACGCTGGCCCCAAGGTCACATAGGGCATGATCAAAGCTAACATTCCCAATCTGACATGGTATTGAGAAACTGCTTGGTTCTCTCTCCATGTCCAAGTACGTGTCGGACTCATTTAGCGGCTCCACCACACATGTGTTGATAGCATTGCATTGTTCTCTAGGTTTGGCCTCGGGTTGTCCCGGAAGTCTACCCAGGGGTCTAGGTGATGCTAAGGCCTGCAGTGCAACTTGATTTTTCATCATCTTCCCATGCGTGGTTAAGGCTTCAACTTGAGAAGCTAGTTGTTGGATGGTCTCGTTCATGCGCTCACTTTGTTTAGCTTGTCCTGCAATGAAGTTCTCCAACATAGTTTCCAAGTTTGACTTTATCGGTTGCGGTGGAGGTGCTGGTCTTGGTTGTTGAAATCCCTGGGGTTGTCCATAATTGGGTTGTTGTGCTGCATTGTTATTGCGATAAGAGAAATTTGGGTGGCTCCTCTACCCAGGGTTATACGTGTTGGAATACGGATTATGTTGCGGTTTTGATTGGAAGCTATTAAGAGCATTAACTTGATCTGGAGTAGAGTCCCCAAAAGATGGAGGCCCCATTTGGTAATCAGCTGACATTTGTCCTGACGCGGGTACCATTTTTCCAAGAGACACTGTTGACTGAGGTGGTGGTGGAGTTCAATTCCCATGTATCAAATTTGTGAGCCAAAGAATCCACCTTAGTTGCTATAGAACTCAACACATCTAGCTCAAATTTGCCACTTGCCTTAGGCGGTGGTGGAGTTCAGGCCCCATTTGGTCAACTGAGAGAGCAGGACCACCGGTTCATTGCCATGTCTTCTATCAGATTGAAAGCTTAATCAATTTCCTTGCTCATTAAGGCACCACCAGCTACCGCATCTATGGTAAGTCTGGTATTGTAGTTCAGACCACTATAGAAGGTGTGAATAAGAAACCACTTCTCCATACCATGATGAGGGCACATCATCTGATATTCCTTGAAGCGATCTCACGCTTCACATAATGACTCGTTGTCCCTCTGAGCAAAATTAATTATCTGAGCTCTCAATTGGGCCGTCTTTCTTGGCAGAAAATATTTAGAAAGAAAGGCTTTGGAGAGCTGCCCCCATGTAGAAATAGATCCCGAAGCTAGTGAGTGCAGCTAAGCACGAGCACGGTCCCGCAATGAAAATGGAAACAATCTCAACCATAATGCGTCATCAAAAACTCCATTCATCTTCAGCGTGTCACAAACTTCAAAAAAGATGGACAGATGCAGATTCGGGTCTTCAAGTGGCGAACCTCCGAATTGATGTTGAGTCACCATGTTCATAAGTGCCGGCTTGATTTCAAAATTATTTGCCTCAATCGGAGGCCGAGTAATCCTGGTATGAAGGCCTTGTGCATTTGGTGAAGCAAAGTCTCTAAGTGTTCGGCGGTTGTCCATCTTGAGCTTTTCTAGAGATTCCTTGGAGTGAGTTGCCTTGGACTTAGCTTTTCTACGGCGCCGGAAGGTCTTCTCAATTTCAGGATCTGCTGGTACTAGTTCTCCCGACTGTAGAGTCCTACGCATAAACCAAGTAAGTTCAAAAGCAACTTTTCCAAATAACAAAAAGATGTTCAGAGATTATCAGAAATGTAAAAGAGATTAACACCAAATAACTAAAAACAGGTAACCTAAAAGAAAGAAAAATGTCTAGCCTAGCAATAACTTAACCGTGTCGATATTAATAAATTTGGTCCCCGGCAATGGCGGCAAAAACTTGATAGTCGTTCTACAAGTGTACGGACTATCGAAGTAATATAAATGTATCGATCCCATAGGGACCAAATACCAAATACCGACTGATTAGATTATCACAAGCTAGACGATCTTATAATGGGTGTGAAATGATTCCTAAAATCTAAACTAAGGCTAGATAGAGCGCAAGTAAACGAAAGATGAGAGCAAGGTAATAGCACGACAGAAAGATCTAATGATGCACAAGATCAGGGCTAAGGGCTGCCACCTTGACACGTTATGCACGGATGAATAACTAAGAAGAATTCCCTCTTTTAAGTTCTAGGGTAATCCAAAAAAGGTGCACGCTGTCCCCTCCCAAGGATGTAACGAGGTGTTTACCAAGCTAGATGCCCACCTCCGTAGTGCATCTACCCTAATGAACCCAATGAGCACCGGATTTACCGCCTTATCCTTGGAGTTGTCCTCTCCCAAGGATGCAACGAGGTATTTGCACGGCTAGACATCTACCGCCGTAGCACGCTTAGCCGAGTAAACCCTTTAGGCACAAGACGACATAAGCCACCCGTATGCAATCACCCACTCCCGTGTGATGATTGACATACCCTTACCTAGGCTTTCCAATATCCGGATGTGCCTCCCGGCAATACCGAATATCTAACATAAGAATATAGCAAAATGACACATTCCATCTATCAAGTGCAACTAGGTAAGATAGAACAATCTAGGGTTAACAATAGATAGTTACCATCCATACATAAAGCATTCAAGGGGCTTTCCCTAGCCCTGAAACAAGGTTTAAACTACAATGTTCATGATCCAAAGCAAAGTGTACGAATATCCCAATACATCGTCCATGGATAAGTAAGTAGAACAAGCTAAATGAGAAGAGGAGGATAGGACTCCCTCAAGGAGGAAGGATCCGCTTAAAGTTTCTAGGGCTCCCGCCGCAAAAGCTCTCCTTTCTGCTCCGTTTAATCGCTAGTTCTGGTTTCTTGCTCAGCCTCCGCTTCTGCCTACGTGCTCGTGTGAATTAGAAGCCGCCGAATTCCCCCCTTTTTTCTTTACGTGAATAGGGCTTTTTGTTTATGTCCTCCCTCCTTTTAATGAATTCCTCTATTGCCCTTACTAAATCTCCTCTTTTGCATAAGAAAAACGAGGGGTAAAATCTGAAAAAATAGGGTCAGGCGACACATAAGCCACAAGGCGTGATTCTGGTCGCTGGGTGGGTCGTGGTTCTTTCTAAGCATACCGATCCAGCTGAAAATGGTTGTATTCCCTCGTTTTTTCCCTGAAATGAGGCAAAAACACCAACTAGTGTAGGTTCCGAATATATTGCAATAATTCCATGTAAAATCAGGTGAAAATGCTGAAATCATGAAGATATAGCAATGGAAATAGCATACAAATTCCTATATAAAAACTACTTAACATACATCTCTTGCAATTGCTTGTAGTGTGGGATACTTAACACCATTCAATTTCCACCATAAAAGAATATCAAAACTTGTTGATCTTGGCAATTGATAGCGCCCACAGATGTAGTAGGCGTTTCCTGCAAGTGCATGGGTCTATCGAAGTAATAAAATATCGATCCCACAGGGACTAATGTGCAAATACCGACAGATCTCGAAATGTCTAGCTAGACGATGTCGAAATTGGTGAAGTTTAAGATAACGAAATAATTAAAAGTGCAAGAATGTAAACAGAGGAAATCACACGAGAGGATTCTAATGAGGAGATGTATCAGGATATAGGTTCACCACATTGACTTCTTACAGTTGAATAGTTAAATTCTATTGCCAATGTCCTCTCTAGTTCAAGGGACTCAACTTCCTTGTCACATAGGTAGCTCCCCTCCAATAATCTTGTCCGCTTCCACAAACCAGATTATTAGTCCAATCCGTAGGGTTCTGACGTGCGGTCGGACTAGAGTCTCCCCGCCATGTCTAAGCTCCTTATAATCCCCTCAAGTATGTACAGATCCATAAGCGAGTAGAAACTCCTAGAGATGCTGATTAATAACCTCACTTAAGGTGATTAAAGGCTCAAACATTCCCTTTCGGGTAGTGTAGGCATAGCATACCAACGAAATGGATAAACTCTCAACCTAATGGGTCTGACGCGCGGTTGGAGTAGAGTCTCTCCAAAGCATCTAAGCTCCCTACAATCACACGAGCGAGCACGAATCTGCGAGCGAGTTTTTCCTCCAAATATCTGATTTACAAACCTCACCTTGGTATTTCCCTAAGTGAGTACAGTCCAGCGGGCAAGTTTTCTCCTCTAGATCCGATTAACAAACCTCACCCTTGCGACTAAAGGCTCAAGTTTACCTTTCCGAATGATGCCTTTCTTTAATCCTACGGGTAAGTACAGCTATGCAAGCAAGCAAACTCCTAGAAAAACTAATTTACAAACCTCATCTGAGGGATTAGAGGTGCTAGTATATCCTTCTAGGTAACGCAGGCAATGCACGCACACAAGGCCAAGCAAGGACTTTGGCTAATAAGCTTAACTTACACAACTAGTAAATCGTCAAGGGCTACCCCACATCCTAATTTAGTGTCTAGCCTACCATGTTCATGGTAACAGCATAAACATCATTCTCAGCCAGGAACATCATAAGTGATAACAGGTTTTGCGCAAGAGTTGCAGAGGAAAAATAGATCATGCAATATTCTATTAAGATCATACAATAGATGCAGCAACTCGAATATGAATGCTAGGTATTATAGGTATGTTTCTAAGAGGCTTACGCAACAGAAGGTTTTCAAAGGGGTGCAGGTGCGTAGCTTCTTTCTCCTCTCCGCCAGAACAACCTTCGCCTCTCCTCTTCACCCGTGCGAACCTCTCCTCCCAAAACTGCACTCTCTTCTCTCTTTTATCTCCTCTCATTAGTGGGCTGCTATCCCTTCCCCATGCTCTGCAAAGCTGCTGCAGCCGTTGCCATCTTCCAGTAAAAGAAGTCTTTCATGCCAGCTTCCATTTTCTGCAAAGCTTCAGCTGCCCATGTCCTGCAACTCAGCCAGCTTTTCTTCCACAAAATCACCATTTCGTGAGCAAATCCACCGCCGAAACCTGCTCCTCGCCTCCTTTGTCAACGGGGGAGAAAGGTCCTTAACGCCCCTGAGCTTCCCTTAGGGTTAGGTCAATGAGATTTGAGTGAAAATCGTGATTTTATAACAGGCGGGTCTGCGATCTTGGGCGAGAATTTGGTCATGACCTGGTCGTGATTTGTCAATTTCATCTTCAGGCATAACGACGATCACGGGCATGATTCTGATCGGGACCCCGGTCGTGATTTCCAACAAAGGCCTTAACGAATCTGAAAACTTCTAGTTATGATCATCTTGAGTTAGGATGAGCTCCTTTGCCACAAGAGTGCCAGAATCTACTCTTTCGTGGTTGTTTTGACCTGAAAACATGAAAAATACCGAAACAGGTGTAGATTCCATAGATGTATCCAAATAAAGGCAGTTATGAGGTGTAAAGTCGTGAAATGGGAATAATTTCACAAGTAAATTGACATATAAAACTCTATATAAATCTGTGTCAACAGCAATACGTCTTCTTCTAAATATATATCTAACTCTGTGTTAAGATTTGAAGTTTTGGCTTTTTTTTTTTACTCATTACAAATGCATCAAAATCATTTAATAAGTCATCTCTTGTAGAATTATCAACCTCTTCAATTGGATTGATATTAGATTCTTGGGTTCATAATTGATACTCAGAAACTAAATTATAATAGAGTTCTTGAATTCTATGAACTTCAACTAAAGCATCAACCAGATATAATTTTTTATAATAATATTGAAGTAAGCTCATCTGGTACCTAGGATCTAATACTGTAGCAACTCCCATTATATCATGAATCACATTCCAATAGCATTTAAACTTATCCATCATTTTTGTTGTCATTCATTGAATCACTGGATTAGGAGAAGTCAACCATACTGATATTGTTATATTAATTTCACAAATCTTAGGGAAATAAAAATTTGCAGTAGGATAACTTGTTCTAGAAAATAATTCTGTAATAGTATTAAAAATTTTCAGCTTTCCACAAACTTCAGCTGCAAATTCCCAGTGTGTTGTTGTTGGCAAACAAGTGTATTTGTCATCTCGTTGTTTCAACCTATAAAATACATCTTTGTATGAAATAGCAATGTCAAGCATTTTATAAGTAGAGTTCCATCTTGTTGGACAATCCAAACATAAATTTTCGGTATGAGTCATGCGCAATTGTTTTGCCGTCTCTTTGAATTTTTTAACCCTTTTAGGGGTTGGGTTACATTCTAATAAGCTACACTATCTCGAATTTTGTCTACCCCATCCTTGACCACTTCCAACCCATCCTTTACAATTAAGTTTAATATATGCGTACAACAACGCATGTGGAGTAAAGAACCATCTCTCAACAGAGTATTCAAATTCAATTTATCCTTGACTTTTTGAACCATGGCATCATTAGTAGTACAATTGTCTATAGTAATTGTAGACAACTTAGTATCAATATTTCAATCTAGTAAACACCCTACTAGAACAACACTGAGTCTATCACTCGTGTGAGGAGCTGGAACATAAATAAACCTAATATAAAACAAACAACAATTACTGTTATTAATAATTTCGAACACTAACTTTAGCAAATCATGAAAAACAAACATATATTCGTAAAATAGAATATGGTAACTTACTAACTTTAGCAAATCATTCATCAAGTATATATGATATCATAAAGAATTATGTAACTATAATAGTTACTAGATAGTTACCTCAGAATTTGACTTTGTAAACTCCAGGAAGAATCAATATAATGGGCAGTGATCGCCATATATCCTCTTTTTTTATTACTAGAAGTCCACATGTCTGATGTAATTGCAACCCTTCCTTCATTACTATCAATTAATTTCAATGCTATTGATTTCTCAGCATCATAAACTTTCATAATTTCCTTCTTGATAGTGTTTCGTGAAGGAACCTTGAATAATGGCTGAAGTGCATTTGAATACCTCTTAAAGCCAACATGATCCACTATTGAAAGTGGATATTCATGCAATATAATTGCATGAGCTAGCTCTTTCTTTGCATTATCAGAATCATATGTTGTAGCTGTTAATTCAGCTTTGCCTTTTGTTATCTGAAATGTTAGAACTGCTTGCCCTCTCATACTAATCTTTCGTTGAAAACAGAGATTCATATGTTGGTGCAAGTGTTTTGTATCATTTTTAGATTTTCCTCCAAGCAACTTTCGACAATAATTGCGTTGAGCCTTGTCCTCTCCATTTACTTGCACCTTCTTAAAATGGTTCCACACCACACTTTTAAGTTTTCCACCTTGTGTACTTGTGGTTGTGGATTAGACTACCTTTTTCAAGTGATCGAAATGCCTCTTCAATTGGTTGAGAGGTTAATTCATTAGAGCAATTAGCATCAGCCATGTACATATGAAAATCGAAATACAATATAAGTAATAAAGAAAATCTTGTACAAAGGAATTGAATTTATGGGCAAACATGGGGTTAGCCTATGTACAAGTGTTTTGTACCAATAATTAACAGTTGCTGTAACATGTTTAAATTTCAGAGGCTGCACAGAGAGAGGATAAACTACACAGCATATGATAGGCTATAATAATTAAGTCAATCAAGAACATGCCTAGCACTAGTCGTGTTAACAACATTAAGAGTTAAAAAAGAAAAAAAAAATAGAAAGACCTTATCTTAGATTATGCTATGCAGCCTGGAGTGAAACAGATATGATTTTGGAAAATTGTCAAGGTGCACAAGTTACGCCACCACCACTCCTGCTTAAATAATCGTTGAGCAGTTTTAATAGGAAAGATTTGGTGCAAACTTCAGCCACTTGTAAATAAAATATGGCAGATGTGTTCTTGCTTGCTTCCTACTGCATATTATATGCATTAAAAAAAGTAAACTCACAGCAGGCTGCATAACTAATAAAATTATTGTGCGGACTGTAGAACCAAGCTTTCATGACAAAGAAAAACAATAATCATCTTGTTGGTGAACCAATGTGGTCGCACACCAGAAATTTATGGCTGAGATGAACCATTCTGAACAGAAAGAAACCTAACAACAAGAACGCTAAGCACAACAACGATGGAAAAAAAATGAGATGCTGAAGCGTAAAAAATAACCAAGTACAAAAATGAGATGCCGATCGATGCGACGACGTGGCGATGCTGATTGAGGATGGTCGAGGATGACGAGTCGATGCCGATCAAGAATGGTTGAGGACGGACGATGAGTCGACAAAGTGTTCATAGGCGACGGGGTGAGAGAGGTGATGCTGGCCGAGACGACAAGGCGACAAGGGAGATCGTGGAAGATGAGAGGCGAAATAGCTTGAGGACAACGAGGTCGGGCTTTCGCCTTTCGAAAGTGAAGGGAATAGCCGAATAGGGTTTTCGTAGGAGAAGTAAAGAACGGCTGAAAGGGTGTTGGAATGTTAGGGTTTTATACTTTTAGGGTATTTAGGTTTAGGGTATTTTAGCAAAAATATATATTCGGGTCGGGTTTAGGGCGGGTTTTCGATTTCCCAGATCCGTCCCCGCCCCGCTTGATAAGAATCGAGTTTTACTCGAACCCGACCCCGAACCCGGTCAACACGGGTTTTCCCCGTCAACGTCGGGTCGGGTCGGGTTGGGTTAGGGTTATTTTGCCATCCCTAACTGCAAGGCTGCAACACAATTAACAAAGTAATTGAAACTCACATGATTAAGAGGAATATAATAAATAATAATTGTAACTAAAATTTTATGTGTAAAAATATAGAGAACTATTGTAGAATTTATAGGGATAAAATGAGTATAAATTTATAAATATATCTTCTTTTTTTATTATTAAAAGAGGGTAAAATAGTAATTTTATAACTAAAGAACAATTATACCCATAAATTTAAATTTTTAAATACTTTTTAAGGGTATTAATGTAAAATAGTATAGGAAGAATTTGAATTTGCACACCCATATTAAAAAAAAACGTTAACTATGGGTCATGCCTAGTTCAACCCGCGTGTCATACTTGACCCGATCACATGTCGTTCCTAGCATGGCCTAGGTGTTGTGCTCGGCCTGATCACATGCCTGAAGGGTTTAGCCCAGCTCGGCCTACTAACTTGTCAACAAGCTGTGTTATGCCCAGCACATGTCATGTTGTGCCATGAGGGTCATATGCTGCTCGCAGCCCGTTGACCTAGTCAACAGATCATGCCTTGCCCGGCACATATTATGTCATGCCATATAGGCCGGCTTGGCCCATTGGCCACCTCTAAATCGAGGTAGACTGTTTAACATTCACGTACATTATAAGCAGTTACTCGAGCTATTCGAACTCAATTATAGATAATCAACTTCGATTCGGGTTTGGATAGTATGAACACTACTCACGTAAGCTTTGGATAGTATATATTGGATATCCACTGTCCGAACCCAAACATGTGATAATAATCATAATAACTTAATTTATATTTATAGTTTAATGTCTTAATCTTTTATCTTTAATTATTTTTATTCGAGTAATCAAATATATAATATATAATTTAATATGGTTAATTATTAAAATCGGGTATTTATACAGTTCAGATAATTAAAAGGTAGTTAAAATTTTATTAGGGTTAGGTTATGGTAGAGTTTTGAAAAGAAAAAGGTACTGAATTGGGTATAGATAATAAGGTACTTATTTATATTCGAATACAAACAGGCAAAAAAGTGGGTATCCTATGTAGAGACTAGAGAAATAAAATAAAAGCTACAAGAGGGCGTTGACGAGTCCGAGGGGTAATATACTAATATGAGCTAATGGGAGGAAGGGTACAAGGCTGGGGTGGGGTGTCTGATGCTGCTGCTGTGTTATTATTGTTTTACTATTCGAGAAAAGTGATGTTGTATTTAACCATCATTTTTTTGTCAAGATTCTCAAACATTTTAATCTTAAAATCTCATTTATACAACATGTATATTTCAAAATTTACTAGCATTTAATTATATTCGATAAAACCAAAATAATTATTTAACATATCCAACTAAAACAATAACAATCAATCCTAAAATTAATATAAATATCAATAGACCCTATCAATCCAAAACGTCAAACCCAAACAGAATGATAGTAAATAAGAACATTAATCCAGATAACTGATTACATCATAATTACACCAGAGATCAAGTCGACGAATACAAGGAGATTCTATTTGGCCTAGCTTCTGCTTCTAGCTTTTACTGGTTGAAGAAGTACTGGTTGAAACGCTACTGGCTGGAGAAGCAAAGAAGGTGTTTGGATGCATAGATTATAGTTAGATTATTCTATTTATAATAAATAATTTTTTATTAAGAAAATTACTAAGATAAAATTTATACGATTAAATTTGTAGTTAACTATAATTAAAATATTTATTAAAAATATTATAAGTTATATTATTAAAAAATTATTATTACATATAAAGGTTATTGAGCATAAGTAGGTGGGGGGCAGAGAAGCAGCTCCACCCCTGCTTCTCTGAGAAACAGCAAATTTGTGGATTGGAACAGAGAATTTGAAAGGCTAAACACCTTAGCTTCTTAATTTCTGCTGACCGCAAAATCATAAGCAGACCTAAAAGCTAGGTGAAACGGGGCGTGAGTTATCCTGCAATAATTGATGATTCGATTACTACACGAGCTTCAATCCGCCCCCAATTGGTGAACACTACTCCCGGTACTCGGTAAGGACGCTGCCCCATGACGTTGCCCACCGCGCTATAGGTGCAAATCATACAGACCTTGACGCCATTGCACTTCGCCATGAGGCTATCGCACTTTGCCCTGCCGCAGCCAATTCGGGCCGTTGCCTCCTACACCACCTGCGTATAGTGACTGCAGACCATTGCGCAGGTGTTGGTGTCGTAGTCGTAGTCTTGCTTCTCCGAGACCCAGTCGTTGACGGCATCCGTCGCAGTGAAATCAAGGCCGGAGCTGCCGAAAATGTTCTCGCCCGGGACATCACGGCTAAGGCTACCAGACTGCCAGTCGCTGAAGCTCTGGTTGGCGTGGTTTTCGGTGTACGCGGCAATAGTGGCGTCCCAGGACACCGGGCCAACGCCGACAGCGGCGCGGGCGGAGTTGTGAGCGGTGAGGAATTCTTGGTCGGCGCTGGAGATTTGCGCTGCGGCCAGGTTAGATTTGCTGCAAGAGATGGCAAAGAGAAGCACAGAAATGATCGAGGCAAAACGCTAGAGCATTGAACTGCATCCTTTTTCCTCGGGGGTTGATACGAGAAAGAAAAGATGATGAGAAAACGCAAGTACAGAAATTTAAAAATCCCAAGAGACCGGGGTAGATTGACTGGTGGTTGACTTATGAGTTAGGGAGCATAAAGTCTAAGTTTGCGGAAAGCACTAGTGAGACCTGTAAGGGTCTGTTTGGCCCCATTATTAATAACTTTATAAATGTGCTAAACTACGCTGTACTGTACTGTGCTATACTATTAAAATTTATATAAGATGTTATGAGGGTGTCAGTTAGTTTCACTGGTAAGGACCTTTGTTGTTGATAACAAGGTCTTGGGGTCAAATTCCGCTCTCATTACTTAACTTACCTAGTCAAAAAAAAATTATAAGATATTAGGTTAATAATTTTTTAACTACTGTCAAAATTTAAAATAATAAATAAATATATTTTTAAATTATTTAAAATAATAATATTTAAAATTTTAAATAAAATTATATAAATTACTTTTTTAGAGAAGCAGAAGATGTAAAAGCAACAAATTGTAGCTTTCACAACTTTTGCTTTTTTGTACTTTTTTTTCTGTTTCTGTTTTTAATTACCAAACAGTTTTGTAACTCTTTCTACTTAATGTCGTGTTTATATATTTGCTATTTTTAACCACATAGAGTTGTGTTTAATATTTTTTTAACACAACACGTTCACATGACATTAGTCATATTTACTATTTTTTACAGGGAGAACATAGGAAGGGGTGGCGGCTGACGTTAACACTCTATTTCCTTGGGAGGAAAATTAGAGGAAAAAAAAGAAAAATGTGTTTTCTGCTATTTCCTTAGGTGAAAGGAAAAAATTTGAGTGAAAAAGTAGATAGAAAAATTTATAACTTTTCCTCTAAAACTAATCCGTCTGCATTGGATGGAAAAGTTGGGGAAAACACAATGCTAGTTTACCCAACCTCCGTAACTAATTTTCCTTCTTCTTTTCCTTTTTCTCAAGGAAATAGATTGATGGATTTTTTTTCTTTCTCTACAATTTTCATTTCCTTGTATTTTTGATTTATTACAGTTTTTCTTCCGTGGAAGGAAACAGAATATAAGGTTCGCTGCATCTAATATTCTTTTTTATCTGGCAATATTTCTTTGCATTACATTTGTATTTAACGTGCAATAATTCTTATGTATTGCTCAACAAATTATTAATAACTTCCTTTTTATGATTTCGGTGTTTAACTCTTGATTTATAAGGAGAAACTGATTAAATTATGAGGGAAATCATTCCATATAAGCCTTTGATTAGCAATCAAATCTTGACAAGAATATAACCAAATAATTGTAACCAAAATTATATATGTTCTATAATTGTAGTCTTGATTCAACAAGAAAGAAAAGAAACAAGAAATTATCTCTTTTTTAATGATATAAAGAAATGTTTTGTCTGATTAATCAACGAAACCGTGGCCAATAGTCAGGCGATTGCGTTAGCTTGTTATATCGGTTCATATTTAAAATTAACATGTGACATTATTGGCCGACGATTTGGTCAATGTGGAGTATGTATTGAAGAAGATTGAGCCATTGATTAATTGAAATGAATGAAATTTCACATAGAGAGATTAATGCGTTCGCAGTGTCCTCCATAAGTCTCATAGTAAATCACCTAAATTATTCCATATGATTCAATCATATTTTATTAAGCCACTGAATCACATAAAAGATTCAAACTTATTGCGCTTAATTATTGTACAGCGGGTAATTTTTTGTTTTTTGTTCATGATTTTCACGTAAAGATCATTGCCAGCATACAGTAGATACGGCTGGCTTATTCCGCTGAATTATAAGCTGCAGCGACATGATCCCATGATCACTCAGTAAGGCCACTGTCCGACGATGTTGCCGGGGGGTTTGTAGTTGCAGATGATGAAGATGGCGCCGCTGTTGCACTTCACGCGAGCGCAGCCGATGGCCGTCGACGACCGCCACACCACCTGCGTGTAGTGCCCGCACACTTTCCCGGTGGCGCAGGTGTTGCTGTTGTAGTCGTAGTCACTCTTCTCCGACACCCAGGCGTTGACAGCGTCTGTGGCCGTGAACTCACGACCGGAGCCCCAGAAGATGTTCTCCCCGTAGGGTCCGCCAGAGTGCACCAGCTGGCAGTCGCCGATCCGCTGGTTGGCGTAGTTCTGGGCGTAGGCCGCCACGGTGGCGTCCCAGGACACCGGGCCGACTTTGACCGCGGCGCGGGCGGAGTTGTGGGCGTTCACGTAGTCTTGCGGGGAGTTCTGCGCCAGGGCGGTGCTGCAGCAGGCCATGGCAGCAAAGACGAACGCCAAAGCTGAGTACACGGACCTCATCTTCATCTTCTACTGCTAAATTAATAAACCCTACTGATGGTATGAGCGATAGAGAAAGAGTTCAGGTTGTGGTTTTTATAGATCATCATGAATACTGTTCAAATCCAAATTTTCTTTGAAAAAGAAAGAAAGAAAGGATGAGATTTCGTGGAAAAGTAAAAGTCACACAAATTTCCACAAGATAAAGAGATGGGCTGTGGAAATTTTGCAGGATTCTGTAATGAAACAGATTGAGAAATGTTTGTTTGATTAATCAAGGAAGAACCCGTGGCCAATGATCAGGAAATTTGTGTTTGATTGTCGACTCTGTTCTTGTTTACAAATTAAAGGAGTGACATCCGCAGCCGCTCTGGTCTATGTGGAAAGCTACACTTGTACCTATAGACCGATTAACGTGTGTGGATTGTTCTTTGTGATGCATGAACACTAAAATAAATAAATCCTCATAAATATAATAATGACAAAAAAAAATAGTATATAATTTATTAATAATATATCTTGGTTATGTGAATACAACAAGCTTCCACATATACTTGTAACTTCAAGCATCAAAATTGTAATCTTCTTTGTGAAGACTAATTTAAATATGACTAAGTGATCAGTGTGAGTAGGCATGAAAATATGATTTAAAACATTTTCGCTGTTCTGAATTTGTGATGAATGAAAATTTGATTTAAAACATGGGCGGTACGCTAACATTGCCTGCATGCAATTGCTTTTCCGACTTCAGTCTCGTACATATTTTATTCTTTCAGCAATATGCCAGATCTAAAACAATAGATCTCCATAGCTTATTACAGCACTGAAATTAGCAAAGTATGAAAAAAGTGGAGATTCAGTGATCAATCTCATGGATGATCAGTAAGGCCGCTCCCCCTCGACGTTGCCCGGAGGGTTGTAGCTGCAGATAATAAAGATCCAGCCGTTATTGCAAACCACCCCAGCACAGCCGATAGCTGTCGACGACCGCCACACCACCTGAGTGTAGTGCCCACACACCTGCCCATCAGCACGGAAAAAATTTGGCAGCGAGACCTCGCTCCGCAGATGCAGCGAGGTACCTTAATCTTGCAAGAAGGAATCTTGATGCGGGAGCGTGAAGTTTGATGCAGCGAGGATTTCACCATAGCTGAACTGATTTCATGAAACCTTAACTCTTATCTAACCCTAGGTTTAAGTCAATTTCACGAAACCTCAGTCAACTCACACGAAATCAAGTCTAAGTTAGGGATTTCACGAAAGCTGGAAAAACTCTCGCCTCACTTTCCTTCCGGCGACACCTATCGTCCGTCTCTTCTTCACCGTGTGAGCGACACTTCCGGCGACACTTTTCTCTTGGCGACTCTCTTCAACGGTTCGCCGGACATTCGTCGACTCTCTTCAGCGGTTCTCGGCTACTTGTCGGCTCTTTCCCATCAAAGTTTCCACGGTGATCATCCCTCCCCGGACACTGTCTTATAAGTTTTCAACCTTTGTATTTTGATACTGATATCTGAATCTGCACATCTCGTATGTATCCAAACATCTGCGTCGAAAACCCTAATTAGGTTTTTTGTCTCTTCGAAGGCTCCTAGGTAGAAATTGATGATTTTCTTTATTATTCAATATTTGTTTATTGTCTGTTGAGGGACTGTCTTCTTTGAACCATCCCTTTGGAAACCTAAGTTACGGTTGTCCGGCGAACTCTATTGGAGGATAAAATCAGGTAATATAACTTTCGTGAATTTATTGTGTTGTTTACCTAACATAATATCTATCGTATGTATTTTGTTAGATATATCCATTTATACATTGAAATGGAAAAAGGAGAGAATTCGCAGAAGGGAATTAAGATTAGTGATATCTTTGAGTGGTCATCCTCGAATGATGATCACATAGATGATGAACAAACTGAATTTGAGACAATAAGTGTGAAACTTGTAAGTTAATATAATATGTTATACTTCAATTGGTATAATATTTTTTGTAGGCAACACAACAGTTTACAACTATGCTTATATGTATGCACTTTCTCAGGAAGTAGATGATGAAACAATTGCAACACAAAAGGGTGAGGATATAGAGACATGTACACCAACTAAATCCTCTTTTCTAGTTCCTTGTATTGGTATGACTTTTAGTGGGGAAGATCAAGCTTACAATTTTTATAATGAGTATGCTAGAAGAATGGGGTTTAGTATTAAAAAGTATTCTTTAGAACGTAGAAAGGACGAGAGTCCTAAATATCGAAACTTATGTTGTAACAAGCAAGGAACAAAGCAAATACGAAAAGATCGTGTTACTAAGAAATCACTACCTGATACCCGAACGAATTGTATGACTAGTGTTGAATTCAAGATTGATAGGAATAATGTATGGACATTAAAGAAATTCGAACTGAACCATAATCATCCTATGACAAGTCCTAATAAGACCTATATGCTCAGATCACATAGGAGAATTTCACCTTTCCAGCGTTCTCTTATGGACCATATGACAGAATCTGGTATTAAGGCTCATCACGTATATAACTACTTTCAAACTGGTGGAGCTAGTAGTGATGTTGGTTTTATCAGAGATGATAGTAACAATTACATCCAAAGAAGTAGACGCAAAAAATTGGATGGTAAGGAAACTCGCAGTATTCTTAGATTCTTGAAGGATAGACGGGCCAAAGATCCTTTGTTTTTTTCTGCTATGGAAACTTCAGATTCAGGCGAGATAACTCATTTCTTTTGGTGTGATGGTAGATCTATAATAGATTTTTCATATTTTGGGGATGTAGTTTGCTTTGATACTACATTTCAAACCAATGAATATGATATGCCTTTTGCACCGATCGTTGGATTAAACCACCACAAACAAACTATTATATTTGGTGCTGCATTGTTATATGATGAGTCGGCTGATTCATTTATTTGGCTATTTGAGACATTTTTTGGCTATAAGAGGCCGGGCCGACTGAACAGTTGATCGGTGATGATATCAAAGGGTCAGATGATGGTCTTGTTATTAAGCCACCTGTGGCTAAAAAAGGTCCAAAGGAAAAACGTAAGAAGGGGCCTCTTGAACGAAGACATAAGAAGCCACCGGTTACCAAATCTAAAGGCAGTAGCAATCCTGTTTACAACTACCAAGGGGCCCAGGTTTGCTTAAGTAGATTATGGATTTTCATGTTTAGTAACAGACCGTTTCACGTAGTTGACATTGTATCAAATTTATATTTCATGTTTCTTTAAGATAACAGGTACCATTTTACCAGCCCCTGATTCAACCAGGACCATTCATGTCTTACACGCAATTGATGATGAGTGCATCTGCTCCGCACTATGTAACAAATTATTATCTTGCTACTTTAGTTTGTGCGTGATTAGCTTATTAACATTCTTTTAATCTGTTATCTATATGCAGTTGGTTGATGAAGCCTCACAGATTCAAGGCACACACCTGTCATCTCAAGAGGAGCATAATTATTCTATCCATTCACATGAGAAATGATACCTGTCGATTGTAGCTTACCATGTGGTATTCCACTTGGATTGTAGCTTATGTTATTCATGTATTAGTTCAGAATCTGTGTTGTAACAACAAGCAGTTGATTAGTGATGATTTCAGTTTTTTGTGAGTATGCAGTATGGTGAAATGATACAAGTTATTGTGAAATGAAAGTAGGTTATTGTGAAATGTAACAGTTTTTCGTGAAATGATACATGCCAGTTTTTCGTGAAATGATACATGTTATTGTGAAATGAAAGCAGGTTATTGTGAAATGTCCCAGTTTTTCGTGAAATGATACAAGTTATTGTGAAATGAAAGCAGGTTATTGTGAAATGTCTCAGTTTTTCGTAAAATGATACAAGTTATTGTAAAATGAAAGCAGGTTATTGTGAAATGTCCCAGTTTTTTGTGAAATGATCCAGATTTGTGGTGAAATGATATGGGTTATTGTATCAACCATTCATTACATATCTTAACTCAAAAAAACTCAAAAGAAACTCAATGCATCACTAGATTATAACATTGGTATCAACCATTCATTACATATCTTAACTCAAAAGAAACTCAATGCATCACCAGATTATAACATTGTATCAACCAAATGTACAATACCAATGCCGATTCACTGTAACTGTAGCTTACCACCAACCAGGTTTACACAGCACTCTTTACCAACAAGCTTACCACCAAATGTACAATCCAAAATTCACTGTAACTGTAGCTTACCACCAACCAGGCTTACACTGACATTGCACCAACCTAAAACTCATCTTTTTCACAATAGTTTGTCAGTACATAGCTCCAATCCAAGCTCCGCCCAAAATCTATGCATGTCATCTTGGGTGAAGTCGAATTCCTCGTAGCGTGATAGATAGTCCATGAATTTGATCACAAATACAGCGCAGTCCACACTATCCGTTGACTGTTTAGGGCAATTGGCATCCCACCTGAAATTCCATTGGGCAATATCTTTGCCCTTGCCTGCCTTGCACACAACGGATACATGGAACCTAACCACTTCAAGCTAGCCAAAGCAATACACCCAGTCATTAGAGACATTTCTCAAATAATATATAATGGAAAACCGAGGTGCAATACTTACATATCTTTTTACTAAACCATCATCATTCCTCTTTGGTGCCATCGAATTATAACCGACGACCTCTTTTTTCTTGAAATCAAAGTATAACAAGTACCAGTGTTTGCAATTGCATACCGGCGCCATAATACTTTTTATGCTCTGGATATTGTCCTTCTTAATATGCTCTAATTGCGAGAAGCACCCCGCAATTAGTCCATTCTCGAATTGATACAAGGCTGCCAGGGGTATATATGCAAATGGCGCAAATTTCTTTTTGTTTTGTCTGGATCTATTAGCCAATAAGGCGGCATACGCATCTATCACCTGTTTCAATGAGAAAATTTCATTCAGATAATTCATTAAGTATAAGGAACTTCTACATGGGACTTATCAGATATCGAAATAAGTATAAGGAACTTACGGTTTCAGAAATTAATAGCCCAAATAAGAGCTCACCGACATGGGACTTCGAAATTCTCCAAGGATGAATTTCGTTAAACATACTTACATACCATTACAAGAAGATGTCTAGCTGCCCTCTTGCTTCTTCTTCTATTAACAGACGGCCACAATAGTCTGTTTTGTCCTTATACTGAAATACCAATGTGTAAGTTACTTTTATAAAATTATACTACTACAGTCGAATTGGTCTTTCTTCTTATTTGATAGAAAAGTTAAGAATAACATATGTTAAACAAAAGAACATTCACCTTGTCCACTACATGTATATCCGGTGCTGAACAATCTAACACCACGGTCTACATAAAAATTTGAAATTGTTACGAGGACAAGATTAACCAGATTTATGAATTTATGGATATGTTTCTCTATAGAACCATCTAACACCACTCACCTTCGTTGTCTTCGTTTTTTTTCTTTTCTTGGGTAAACGGGGATACTACTGCCCAGGATGCCATTCTAGTTCTTTTCCCCCATCCAACTTTCTTCTCGCTGCCATCTTCGGGGCTACTATAACCTCCATGCTCGGCTTCAGTTCCAGTTCCTTCCATATCCATCTTTGTGTCTTCTTCCGGTATTGAAGACAACTTTTCTATTTGTTCTTTCAAAAATAAATTCTCTTCTACAGATTCAACCGATTAGTGTTGTAATTTAACCATATGAAGAGTCATGATGGTCTTGATCTTGTCTGTCTCAGCCATAATATGGTCTTTCTCAATCTTTTTGGTCTCAATGTCCTCTTGAAGCCTGCTAACTTCTGCATTCAGGCTTTCTATTGCTTCATTGATCTACACAAAAAATCATGTATTTTGGTTGCCCTCTCTCAAATTGTATCATCATGTAGAGAACCAATTGCAAATTACGTAAAGAATCATACATGTGTTGTATCTATAGCTAATGGTGCCTCGGTGGGAAATGGAGCCTCGGTAGGTAGTGGTGCCTCAGAAGGTAATGGAGCCTCGGTAGGTAGTGATGCCTCAGTAGGTAAAAGGGATCCTTCCCCTGCCTCTCTTACATGCTTGTCTTCAATTATGTCAAAAACAATCTATACATGTGTTGTCATTGTTAATATCAAAACATAACTAAAACACATTATAGTATAACTAAGTAATTCATTATACCGAATCTTTGTCTATTTTCAAACACTTTTTGAAATAAATATTAGAGGTACTTTAACTCTCGCCCAACGAAACATCCGTGGGTATGGTCCAGCCAACTTCATATCAGCATACAACGGGGTATGCTCATAAAACCAAACCTGCATAGTGTATAATGTGAAATGACATTAATAATTCGTACTGGTGCAAATTACGAAATAGCTGGTATGAAGATACTTACGCAAATTACGATACAACCACCAAACCCAGGTACTTTCTTCTTCTTCTTCATACTAGCTGTGAGCTCAGTTTTCAAATAATAGTGTACAGCTTCCGCCTAATTATAGTCTCCCATTTTTTTAAGGTCCTCGACATACGAGACAACACCGGCATCAAGTGATAAACTAGTCCGGCTAAATAGAAAGCAGCAGAAAACTAGGAGGACCACCAACCTTCTAACTCTCTCCTCATCCACTCTATCTGCTAGAGGAGAGCTAACTTATCTCAACTTGTCTTCTATAACATTTCTGTTTAGTGGATGCCCACTAAATTCACTCATATAAAAGTCAGTAGTCGGCCGAGCACTCTTAAATCGAGCCAAGTCTCCCTCGTCTGGAAGACCAAGAATCATCGAAACATCCCTCACAGAGAAAGGAACAAAATTTCCATTAATTATAAACCCACATCTCTCAGTGTCCCATGTGGGTTGCAGATATTCTAAAGCTAACATATCCAGCTGAATGGAGGAGCCTCCCAAAAAATGTTCAAATGGGGTATGTCCCAATTGCGTTAGAAGTAAACTACCTTCTTCTATCCCCCTTATAAACTTATGCAAATGACTCAATGAGCATCGATTCAGAACGGGACGACGGTCCACATATTTCTTTCTTTTTCCTCCACTGCTTGGGCTAGTCATTTTTAGGCAATAACTAAAACAGGGAGCCAATTTAGGTTTTTACCTAAAGCAATATGATATAAACAATCTCATAATGCATTAAGACAAGATGATTTAGAGGACAAATGCTTACAACTTATGCTCGTTGGAGGAGGTTGAAGTGATGCCAGTTGAAGCGAGATTTCGTCCGAGGTTGAAGTGATGCCGGAGTCAACTGTCCTCAGTGCGAACGGCGCCGAAAGGGGAGATTTCGCAAGTGGCTGGAAAAAAAAAACAAGATCAGCAAGCAAAATTTTGATGTCCTAGCAAAGGGGCAAAAATTTTGCGTCGTGCTGCTGAAATCCGCATGGATGACAACCGAGTTCCACTTCGCTGGCCGCTACGGAAGGCATCCGGATGCTTCAATGGTCGGCGGCGAGGTGGACAGAACCCTGAAAGTGACTGGAGACTGGAGGCTTCAATGGTCGGCGGACGGCGGGAAAGGGGATGGACGAAATCCCTAAACCCTTTGATTTCGTGTGAGTTGACTGCGGAAACGTGAAATTGACTTAAACCTAAGGTTAGATAAGAATTAAGGTTTCGTGAAATCAGTTCAGTTATCATGAAATCCTCGCTGCATCAAACTTCACGCTCTCACATCAAGATTCCCGCTTGTAAGATTAAGGTACCTCGCTGCATCTCCGGCAGCTGCCAAATTTTTTCCCATCAGCACAGGAGTTACTATCGTAGTTATAGTACTGCTGTTCCGACAGCCAATCATTGACGGCATCCGCCGCCGTGTAGTCAGCCCCAAATCCCTCAAAGAGGTTCTCTCCATAGGGCCCGCCTGAGTGCACCAACTGGCAATCGCCGATGCGTTGGTTAGCGTAGTCTTGGGCGTACGCGGCGACGGTGTCATCCCACGACACCGGCTCAACGCCGACGGCGGCGCGAGCGGAGTTGTGGGCGTCGACAAAGTCTTGAGGCGAGTTCTGGGCAAGGGTGGTGCGGCAGCAGACCGTGGCAGCGAAGAAGAGAGCGAAAGCTGAGTACATGAACTTCATCTTTACTTCAACTTGAACTAATTTTCTGATGGTAATTGGTATGAACGAGAGAAAAGGTTTAGGGTTGTAGTACTTATAGATGTTCATCATTCATGGTGTAATTTCAAGTCTAAACGTTGCTTTTAAAAAATAATATACATTCGGTAGGATTGTAAAACTAGTTGAAATCTTCTAGATGGAAGATTATCTCTTTTTTTTTAATGAAATAAAGAATCTTTGATTTGATCAACCAACTAAACCATGTCTCTAATCCGGCGATTGCGTTCGCTTGTTAAATTGGTTCATGTTAAAAAATTAAAAAAGTGACATCCATGTGTAAAAATTCTACGAACACTTGAATTTTTTTAACAAATTAAGGCAATAATCGATCTTATAATATCTAAGCAAGCATATGACAGTTGCAAATACTTTATCATAATCTATATTAAAATGTTATAACTTTATCTTATTGGCATTTATTCTAATTCTTTTCAAAGGCCAAAAGATAAAGCATTCTAAGTCAAAGTCAAACGTTTCTCTTATGTTTATCTTCATATATTGTCTATTCTATGGTTGCTACATTGTAAACTTATCCTTCCCGTTGTCAAAAAGATAACACGAACTAGTAGCTTAAATAAGTCACCATATAATTTGTTAGGTTATGCACGGTTCCGTTATGTGTGAGGGATAATATTGAACTAAATCGGACCTATTGGTTCAACAAAAATCTAAACCAATCTCAAATTGATACAACTAGTTAGGGCTAGCTAGGCAAAGGCTGATGGCGAGTGCTAGGGCTAATAGGAGTGGAAGCGAAGGCAGCGGTTGATGGTGAGAGAGGAGGCAAAGGCTAGCACATATCGGGGCAAAGGTTGGAGAAGGCAGAGGCCAATGCATGATAAGAGTTAACCATTTTGATCAGTTAACCATTGGTTTGGCTAATCTCTAAATTATATCCAAACTAAAATTTGAATACTCTAAGAAAAAAATTGACCATTGCTCTAATTGATGAGTTCGATTAATTATATAATCGGTTTGATTCAATCAATTAACTATTGGCTAATAATCAATTCATGGTTCAATGGTTTTTTTTAACATCCCTATAATATATCAACGTATTTTCTAATGATAAGTTTGAGTCTTGGACTTTGGAGTGAGTAATTATTGGGGAATTCAACCATGTGATATAGCTTTTAGCTTTTAGTGTTGCCATTATTAACTCTTATTTGGATAAAACTAGTATTTATCACTTAGAAAATAATTGTTCCCGTCCTTAGTCAAGTCCAAATTAAAGTTCTACAATTTAATTTGGACCAAGTATAGCAATCTTGGCCACATTATTCTTTGACCCTAATTTTAGCCTTTGTCACTCGTCAATTACTTTTACCAAACTTGATGATCACCAAGGCACAACTCAACTTGACATTTTCAACCTTCAATAGATTGCTTATCTTGGAGTGACCATCCTCCTTTTTCATGAACCTAATCAATTGAGTCCTATTAATTATTAATTTTGAATTTTTTTTTAAAGAAAAATTAAGTCAAAGAGGAATGAAGAGCTATGACTAAGTGATCAATATTAATTTTAATTTATAAGTTTAATCCTTATTTATATAGCACATATTTCCTCTCAGCTCCACTTTAGAGCTTTTTGATTTGTTTAATTATTAATAGTAAATTTGTTCAAGGTGAATTATATTCATACCACTTCATAATATAAAATAGTATTATCCTTCCTAATATCCCACATCAATCTTAATCATATATATTTTTAGTTAATTATTTAATCAGCTTATTAGATGAATTCTTTGGTGTTGCCCATTACTAAGTAAAGTCCTAAAATTAGGACTTATTATTATTATATAGGTAAGTAAATAATGAAGATAAGATTTGATCTTAAAATTTTATTATGCACAACTAAAACTTTTAGAATAAGACTATTAAAGGAGTGCAATTAAGTATGGGAAAAACATAGGGAGGAAACTATATATAAATTCACGATAATATATTTCATCAAAATGGATGTCTGCATGCAATTGCTTATTCTGACTACAAACTCGTATGTAGTATTTTATTCTGAATTAAATCAGCAGATCTCAATGCCTTATTACAGTACTGAAATTAAGATTGCATGAGAGAAGTGGAGATCTAAGGATTGATCTCAGGCATGATCAGTAAGGTCGCTGCCCTACGTAGTTGCCCGGAGGGTTATAGCTGCAGATGATAAAGATCCAGCCGTTGTTGCAGACCGTCCGAGCGCAGCCGATGGCCGTCGACGACCGCCACACCACCTGAGTGTAGTGCCCGCACTGCTGCCCGTCGGCGCAGGAGTTGCTGTTGTAGTCGTAGTACTGCTGCTCCGACACCCAGCTGTTAACAGCGTCCGTCGCCGTGTAGTCGGCGCCATATCCCTCGAAGAGGTTCTCTCCATAGGGCCCGCCCGAGTGGACCAGCTGGCAGTCGCCGATGCGCTGGTTAGCGTAGTTCTGGGCGTATGCAGCAACGGTGTCGTCCCACGTCACCGGCCCGACGCCGACGGCGGCGCGGGCGGAGTTGTGGGCGTCGACAAAGTCTTGCGGCGAGTTCTGGGCTAGGGCGGCGGTGCTAGCGAGGGCGAGGCTGATGAGGAGCGCCAAAGTAGAGCACACGGGACTCATGTTTGCTGGCCTGATTCTTACTTGAAATGCTTGATCTTGATGGAGAGCAGAGATTAGAGTTGTGCGACTTAAATAGAGGACGAATGGTGCACAAGTTCAAGCTTTACGTGGAAATTTTTTTAAAAAAATAATTGCTGTTAATCGTAAAAGTTGATTCCTCGTGTTTTCCACAAAGTTCGGTGTGGAAATAACTTAGATTGACTGATTCTTTATTAGCAAATTTCTACACGGATGAACACATAATTCAGTAGAAAAGTCAACCTGATTGACTGATCCGTTATTGGCTGTTGCGGAAAATTTCTACAATTTATTATATCTTTAATGGAAAAATTAATTTTGTTGCGATCAGATGGGAAGAGAAAATTTCAAATAATTGACAAATTGAGCTATTTTGCACCGTTAATGAGTATTCCTACTAGACTCGCATACTTTCATTGAATGGATCACAATGAAGCTTTTATCTTCAAAAACGGACAACACAATCAACCTTTTGTCTTTTAAAATAGACAAAAAAAAAACGTTTTGTTTGTTTATTATGAATAGTTTTCTCCTCTAGTTAATCCATATATTTTTATGAATTATTTTATATATATTTAGCAATTACATTTTCTTAATTGAAAAGGAATGACTAGTATAAAACAGAGGAAAGAAATCACAAGTGCATCATCAAGCGAGAAAACGAAGGATTTAGGAGATTTGGACGGAGCTGGGCGAGGGCGCTCCCGTCGTCGACCCTCGTCCTCCTCTGCTGGAGAAGGTGGAGCTCCGCCGTCCGCCGCTCGGGAAGGTGGAGCTGTCCCGTCCGCCTCTGCTCAAGTAGGGATGTCGCGCGCCCGAGGAGTCGAGAATGGGAGCCGGCGAGGAGGGAGGAGAAGCAAGCGGAGGCGCTGGTGTCGGCAAGAGGGGGCGAAAGAAATCACGCACCTAATTCCACCCGTTCGATTTCATTGTAGCCATGTGTCGCACGCCTAATGAACGGATGGAATTAGCCGACCCCCTCCGCCTAGAAAACGCGCCCCACAAAGTCTAAGCTTCTAGAAAGAGAAAAGGAAAAATTAGAGAAAGTGATTCCTCTTGTTTTCCACAAAGATTAGTGTGAACATTAAGATTACTTATTGATTGAACAAATAATTCCATCATTATTCCGGTTCTTGTGGAAATGAAGAGATGATTGCGCCTATCTCGTCTATGACTTCATACTTTTCTGACAAGATCAAGTCAATCCATTTAAGCTATTTCACATAGCCACGAGCTATTTATTGTATGCCTTTATAAGTCTTTCTAAAGTTTAAAGGAATATAAAGCATTCAAAGAGTCATTCTAAATGGAAACACAAAAGTTCTCTTAATTTTTGTCCCACATTGATGATGATAACAAAAAGTAGGCTCATAATACTTGGGACCTAAGCGCATTGAGCCTTTTATTTAATTTATTTTAGTCTAATCCAAATCCAAGTCAAACCCAGCACACATGCATACACGGGCTTTTGGACTTGATTTTGGGTCAAGATAATAATGTCTACAATTATCGTTAACATATATCTTGTTCAAGATGATAATTAATGACTCCAAATTAACAATTCATGAAGTTACTATCAGTTAAGAAATTTATAAAAAAAAAATACAATTTTAAAAAATAGATTCCACACATATTAACAATTAATTATGTTAGCTAGACAGTTTACTCACATCTTTGTTTAACAATAAATTCTAAATTATTGTTAAATTGGTAAATAAATTAGAGGGTTTTAGTTAGTTCAATTAGTAACGACCTTAGACCTTGAATACAAGATTTTATAATCGTATAGTCAAATCTTACCGTCATTATTTAACTTGTTTGTGTTAAAAATAAATAAATTAAATAATAGTATAGTTATTCTATTTGAGACAATTATTATATGTTCTAATTTTTTTTTATCATTTTTCTTTTTTAACTATTTGTCTTATTTTGTATAATTTTGTTTTTTAAAATATATTTTTTTCCTGGCCTAAATATTTTACTTCATTTAGCATACCCAAGCATTTATTACATATAACCAATTCAAACAAGTAGCTCAATTAAGAGATCAGATTAGAGGAACAAAGGCACATGCGAGATGCTAAATTCTCTTCTTCCAAAAAAAAATTATTGAATAATCCAACACCACATAAATTATTTGGACAAGAATGAGCAATAAAATTCCTCCCAAGTTATGATAAATTATGATCGCCCATGACTGAAGAGATAAGAGCGAGTCACACATAATGCACCATCTCTTAGGGCCTATTTTATTGGGGGAGAAAGAAGAAAAAAATAGAAAGAAAATTTTTTTTCTCTTGATTTGTTGGAAAGATTGATTTGAAGGAAAAAAAATGGATTATTTTTCTTTCCTTTTTTGTTCTCTCCAAATCAAAGAGAAAAAGAGAATCACGCCTACGCCTGCCTTTGTGTTCCACGCTGGTGCCTTTCTCCCTCCCTCGTCCATGGCATTCTCGCTGAGGTCCTCATCCTCGACCTCCTGCTGTTGGCGTGGCCGGCGCTCTGATGGCAAAATCAGGGAGAAACTCGAAGCGATAGCCAAGGCCATCGCCGATGCCAGCACCGCCGCACTCGCGCCAGGCCTCGAGGCGACCCCAAGCCTTCCAGGTGTCGTCCCTTGGCCGGAGCACCAACCATGCACTGGGGTTACAGCGCTGACCCCGGCGTATGCTAATAGCGACACTGATTTCATAGCCAGCGCAGATTGATTTGTTTCCTAAAACAAATCCTTCCATTTCTGTTCCTGCCTTCGGTGCCATGTCTTCCTTATGAAGATGTCTTACCTACTCTGTACAAATCTATGTATTCTATATATTCGTTGTAATTCTTTCACAAAGACAATAAGAAGAAATATTCAATTCTTTTACCTTGTCTCTTCGATTACGTGCTCTTACATGGTATCAGAGCCAATCGGTTTCTACCGTGCGATCCTCTACTACGACAAGGCTTGAAGCTCCTCCTCCTCCTGTTCGCCGTACGCACCTCCTCCTCCAATTCCTGCGACAAGGCTTGAAGCTCCTCATCCTCCTCCAATTCAGATGTCTGAAGTCAACTCCTTTGGACCGAACACAATGTCCTCTACAAATACTGTCGGCGCTTCTCCACCTTCCCTTCATCCCGGCGGTATCTCTATTCAACCTATTAAACTTACTCGTGACAACTATTTACTGTGGAAAACTCAACTGCTGCCAATATTACGTGTTAATGATTGCCTTGATATTCTTGATGGTTTGCTACCTTGCCCTGATCCCTTGGATCCAACCTATCAAACTTGGATCAAGAAGCATCAGATGATACTGACGTGGATTATTTCCACATTATCTGAGGCTATTCTTCCCTTGGTCGTCGGGCTCCACTCTTCTAGAGCCGTATGGGATACCCTCTCACGTACCTTCGCCTCACATTCCCGTGCACGTGTTCTCCAATTAAAGTCTCAGCTACAAATGATCCAACGTGGCGACAACTCTATTGATGACTACATGCAGTCGATCAAGAATATCTCTAACAATCTTGCAACGATTGGGCACCCCATCTCAGATCCTGATCTCTTACTACATGTCTTAAACTGCTTAGGGCCTTCTTATGATAATTTTATTTCGGCCATCTTGACTCGCTCTGACGATCTCAGTCTTGAAGAGGTACACACTATGCTTTCTTCCCATGAACGACTACAATCTCTGCGGACTTCTGCACACTCTCTTCCAGCTCTTCATACCACGAGTTTATCTCCACCTGCGGCCCCTCCCTCGCCTCGTGGTGGTCGTTCCAATCGTGGCGGTTATGGCCGGGGCAGAGGATGTCGCCCTGGCAAATGCCAGATATGCCTTAATTATGGACATTATGCCCATCAATGCAACCGGCATTTTGACAACACCTTTACAGGCGGTTACTCACGTGGCCAACATCCACCTTCTGCGCACCATACTGCTATCATGCCTCCTGCCTCACCCTCCACTGTTTGGTATCCGGATTCTGGGGCCATGCATCACGTCACTCCTGATTACAATGCTCTTTCTGACGCCACTCCTTATCATGGTTCTGACACTATTCACATTGGGGACGGTACAGGTTTGCAAATTATTAACCTTGGAAATACACATATCTCTTGTCCGACTCGTCCTTTACTCATGCGCAATATACTTCATGTTCCTGCTTTATCTAAGAGTTTATTGTCCATTCGTCAATTTTCTTCCGATAACGATGTTTATTTCGAATTTCATCCACATGAGTGTTTTGTGAAGGATCGAGCAACGGGGTCCATCCTGCTCCGGGGCGGCATCAAGCATGATCTCTATCACCTCTCACCACCTTCGCCTCACTTACATCTCGGCGAACGGACGTCCACCTCTTCCTGGCATGCTAGGCTCGGCCATCCCTCTCTGCGCATCGCTCGTCACATCATCAATAAATATGGTCTTCCTGCCTCTCAGCGCAATATGTCTCCACGTTGTCATGCTTGTATGCAGGCCAAGAGCCATAAGCTCTCATTTTCTGTTTCCACTCATGTTTCCACTTTTCCATTATAGCTTGTTCACTCTGATGTTTGGGGGCCTGCACCTCTTTTATCTAATAATGGATATTCGTACTATGTTTCATTTGTCGATGATTTCAGTAAATTCACTTGGCTTTTTCTTCTGCATCGTAAATCTGATGTCACTGATATTTTTTGCAAATTCCAAACACATGTTGAACGTTTTTTTGGCCGGCAAATCTTGGCCGTCCAATCCGATTAGGGTGGCGAATTCCAAGGTCTCCATAAACACCTTCAGGCTTCTGGCATCCTTCATCGGGTTTCCTGCCCTCACACGCCAGAGCAAAATGGCTCTGCTGAAAGGAAACACCGGCATATCATTGAGACTGCCCTTGCTCTTTTGCAACATGCGTCCATGCCACCTCGGTATTGGGACGCTGCTGTGACGACTTCCGTCTACTTGATCAATCGTCTTCCTACACCGACTCTTGCTAACCTTAGCCCTTTGGAAAAACTCTACAATCGCCCCCCCCCCCCCAATATTCTTTTCTTCGCATCTTTGGGTGCGCCTGTTTTCCTCACCTCCGGCCTTATAATAACCACAAACTTCAACCCCGCTCCATGCAATGTGTTTTCCTTGGTTATAGTAATTTACATCACGGTTACCATTGCTTACATGTATCGTCTGGGCGAATATACATCTCCCGGCATGTTGCCTTTGATGAATCTGTCTTCCCTTTTGCAGCAACAGATACTCCTCCGCCTCTGGCGCCGGGTTCTGCATCACCGTCCCCCATATAATATGGTTTATTGGGTGCCCCGCCTTCGTTGCCGGCTTCTCCTCCCTCTGGCGGTCTACCTCCAGTGCACTCTTCTCCGGACGCTCTCGCGCGCACCTCTCCGGCTATTTCACCCTCGCCTTCTTCTGGAGACATATCCACCCACTCGCCTGCGACGGATGCGGGCTGCAGTCCGGTGGGCCAGCCTTCACCTGCTCCCTTGGCAGAGCCACCCCTGCTCTCTCCGCCTTCGGTGGTCCAGTCTCCTCCTTCGGCTTTTGGTTCTGATTCTCCTCCACGATGCCTGCATTCCCTCCAGGACATTTATGCGAGCACTTCTCCTCTCTCTCCGAGTGCTCAAGTCATTACCAAGTATGCTTTACCGCAAGCTTTGTTGGCCTCTCTGCCGCCCCCTGAACCAACTTGTTTCACTCAGGCCTCCAAAGATCCTTCTTGGCGTGCCGCCATGGCGACTGAGTTCGATGCTCTTCTCCGCAACGGTACTTGGACTCTTGTACCTCGGCTTTCCAGTATAAACGTCATTGGTTGCAAATGGGTCTCCAAAGTTAAACATAAAGCGGATGGCAGCATCGAACGTCATAAAGCTCGGCTTGTTGCTAAGGGCTTTCGGCAGCAATCCGGTATTGACTTCACTAAAACGTTCAGTCCTGTGGTCAAAATCACTACGGTTTGTCTTCTCCTCTCTATTGCTGTGAGTGCCTCCTGGTCTATTCGTCAGTTGGATATCTCCAATGCCTTTCTCCATGGCCATTTGGACGAAATAGTCTATATGGAACAACCCCCGGGCTTCCATCATCCTCAATTTCCTAATCACGTGTGTCATCTGCAACGGTCTCTCTATGGCCTTCGGCAGGCTCCCCGAGCTTGGTTCCATCGCTTGAGTGGGTGGTTGCAGTCAAAGGGTTTCACCGGCTCTAAGACTGATACCTCTCTCTTTTATCACTGCACATCCAGTTTCCAGCTCTTTATTCTTATCTATGTTGATGATATTCTCATCACTGGCTCGGATTCTTCTCGCATCGACGGTTTAATTCAGTCTCTTGGTCAAGAATTTGCTATTCGTGACTTGGGTTCTGCTGCCTTCTTCCTGGGTGTTGAACTGTCTTCCCACTCTCAAGGCTGTCTCCTCTCCCAGGGTAAATACATCACTGGTCTTCTCCAACGTGCCAAGATGGATGGTGCTCGACCGGTTTCGACACCGATGTCCACTTCTCTCTCTCTCTCTCTCTCTCTCTCTCTCTCTCTCTCTCTCTCTCTCTCTCTCTCTCTCTCTCTCTCATCCTCTTCACCATTGGCGGATCCTACTCTGTATCGCAGTATTGTTGGTGCCCTCCAATATGCCACTATCACGCGCCCTGATATTACCTTCGCCGTTAATCGTGCGTGTCAATTTATGCACTCCCCGACTGAATACCATTGGGACATGGTTAAACGCATACTTCGCTATTTGAAGGGCACTATTCTTCATGGTCTTCTATTATATCGTTGCTCCTCTCGGGATTTACATGTTTACAGCGATGCCGACTGGGCCGGTTCCCCTGACGATCGCCGATCGACGAGTGGCTATGTCATATTTCTTGGCAAGAATCTCATTTCATGGAACTCTAAGAAACAATCGACTGTATCTCGCTCCAGCACTGAGGCCGAATACAAGGCCATTGCCAATGCCACTACTGAGGTTATTTGGATTCAGTCACTTTTAACTGAACTCCAGCTTGTCTCATCACGTCCTCCTACACTTTGGTGTGACAACATTGGTGCCACCTATCTTGCTGCCAACCCGGTTTTTCATGCTCGCACCAAACATATCGAGATAGACTTTCACTTTGTGCGTGAAAGGGTTGGCATGCGCCAGCTTCAAGTCTCTTATATCTCCACACATGATCAACTCGCCGATGTCTTCACAAAAGCGCTCCCGCGTCTCCGGTTTCAACAATTGATCTCCAAACTCAATGTTCACACTTCCCCACTGAGTTTGCGGGGGCGTAATAGCGACACTAATTTCATTGACAGCGCAAATTGATTTGTTTCCTAAAACAAATCTCCATTCCTGTTCCTGCCTTCGGTGCCATGTCTGTTGGGGTATGCCCTTAAGGCTAATGTTTGAGGCCTTGGGATTATTTCAGTATCATGTATAAACTCTATGTTTATAAAGGCAATGGTTGTTATTCAGGTTGTTACATCATCTGCTGCAATATGTATACTTCTGAATAATGTCTCAATGCTGTTCAGCTTGGCTGACATGCAGTTTTGTCCTTAGTCGAGATATCTTGGTGAACATGAGACAGCCTTGATATGATTGAGACTAATATGTGTTCTAATCTTATAGGATGCTTCGAGCATGGAATAAGATGTAGACTCATGGGTACATTGGATGTACTGGACAGACCCTACTTAGGATATTCAATTGCTTGTCACAATGTGAATAATCCTTATATGCAAACAAGTGGCATATTTCCTCTGACTTGAGATCACTTGTGTTTCTAAATGATGATTGGCATTGTTTTGAGGTAGTTCAATATCATTTGAAACATAATGGTTATAGACTATCTTGGATAGTGATCATGAGTCATGTTAGGGCACTAGTGATAGATATAGGATTGCCGTCTCCTTGATTGGAGTGTGATGTTCTATAGGGGCCCCCTGGATGAGATGATTGAGAAAGTGTATGGCCATACCCAGATGACTATGTTTCATCTGATCTAATCATTCTCATCATATTGGAATTACAGGCTTGACACGCTTGTCCAATAAGAACATCCAGTGGCAAAGGAAACACATATGTCAAGTGACTTGGGTTCACACTTGTGCTGTGGTTTGGGTGTAGTCTTGGAAGACTCTTTCCTTTATATCGGGAGACAGTGATGTGTTGCTAGATACCCCTCACTGATCGTGATAACGTGAGTTATCATTACCGACATTTAAAGGAAACCCTTAGGGTCGCACAATTTGATGATATGGCTTACTTAAGTCAGATCGTGTGGACTGAATTGTTTTGGTTCAGTTTAAAGGAGTTTAAACTCTGATTGTAAGTGAGATCTGGTCTGATCATGTTTGATTGATTAGGGCTTGAGATCGGTAAGCTTCGATCGAGAGAATTGATGCTAGATCGGAGAGATCAAGAGCATCAAGAGATGAATGGTTAGATCTTGATCCTTATGGTTTAATATGATCTAGACCAATGCTTGGTTTAATTTGGTCTTTGAACCAAATGTAATTGAACCGGCTCATCATAGTGAGCGCATGGTTCAAAGGGGAGAGAAAAATGCGATGGTTCACTTGGAGTGAACGCATGAACGCATGATGTTAGTGGCTTGCTATTTTTGGAAGTCATGTTTCCAAAATAGAGAGCACGCCTCTACATTCGTGGGTGCATCTCTTTTCGCCTCTCGCCTCTTCCTCTCGACGTCTCTCTCTCGTGTGGGAAGGTCTTCACGCAAAAGAGAAGAGAACAAAGCCAAGAGATCATCTCAATCTCCTTCAAGCGATCAGGAGACTTGGAGAGCCTTGTTAGCACAAGGATCGACAAGGAGTAGGCGATCACCCATCTTGTGTGCGTCACCTTTGGAGGAGAGCCACATCGCCCTCTTGCTTCCAAGACGCCATCCAAGAAATGGCACTGGTATGATCTCTTTGTTGATCTATACAAACTCTTAAGTTGATCTATGTTCATACATGCGATCCTAGGAAACCCTAGATTCCGCCCATGCAAAATTTTTATATGCGCATGCTTTAGGGTTTCGCCCCTTTAGGGAACTTTCAATGTCTTCCTTATGAAGATGTCTTACCTACTTTGTACAAATCTCTGTATTCTATATATTCGTTGTAATTCTTTCACAAAGACAATAAGAAGAAATATTCAATTCTTTTACCTTGTCTCTTCGATTACGTGCTCTTACATATGCTGCTTTGTTGGTGCCTCCTCCTCGCCTCCCTCCGCCTGACATCCTCCTGCCCCGCCTCCTCGTCCCTATCTCCGCCTCCCCTACCGCGAGCTCGCATCCTCCCCCTTCCTTCCCTTCTCGACGACCCCTCCACCTCCTCCTCGCCTCCCCCCCCCCCCTCTCTCTCTCTCCAAGCGACTAGCATCCTCCTCCCCAGCTCCTCGTCTCCGTCTTCGCCTCCCCTACCGTGAGCTCGCATCCTCCCCTTCCCCATGTCCCCACCTCCTCCTCCTCCCCTCCCTACCTGTTGTCCCCTCCCTTCGTTGCTGCCCGGCCGCGAGATCGCCCCACTATTGCCGCCGCGACACGAGCCCACCCCACGACCTCATCTTCGCCTCTCGCATCCTCGCCTCTCTCCGCCTCTTGCCTCTAGCAGCCTCGCCGCTCGCCGCCTTGCCACCTCGTAGCTCGCCTCGCCCAGCCTCTCACATCCTCGCCTCTTGCAACCTCGCCGCCTCACAGCTTCACCTCTCGCCACCTCCCGTCCCTTCTCCGCTACCCGCCGGTTGCCCCTGCTCCACTACCGCCGGCCGCCCCTATAACTTCCTTGCCCCCACCTGCAGCTTCGACGTCGCCGCCGCATCGCCACACCGTCACTGTCGCCTCCCGATTCCTCCAAAGCAAGGTTTGCTTCACGTGATTATCACGTGACTTATTTCTTCCGCCATAGTTTTCTTTCTTCTCTTTTTTTTTCTCCCCTCATATTTTTCTTCCCCTTCAATAAAACATAGCATTAGGAAAAAAAAAATCTTAGTCCTATAATATCAAGGGATATGCCGTTTATTTTAAAAGTGTCATAGTATTTTAAAAAAATAACTATATGTAAACTCGGATCCTGTGTCACTGAACTCCCAAATTAGTTTTGTTGAACTATAACCATTAATGCTGATTTGATTTTAAAATTGTTCACCTTGACAGTTAGGTGAACGACACTAAATTAAATCCTTGTATAATCGGTGTTATAAAGTCTTCAAGTGACTGATTAGTATTCATCGTTCTTTTAGAGATTTTTTTTTGCTCAGAAACTATAGTTTTCTTCGAACGTGAAAAATGGTTATAACTAAGATTTTACAATAAAATTATTAAAAGAGTACGATAAGTATCTCCAAAACATATGGAGGTAACTATGTATAAATTCAGGACAATATATTTTATCAAAATGGATGTCTGCATGCAATTGCTTATCCGACTGCAAACTCGTATGTAATATTTTATTCTGAATTAAAACAGTAGATCTCAATGCCTTATTACAGTACTGAAATTAAGATTGCACGGGAGAAGCGGAGATTCAGTGATCGAACTCATGAATGATCAGTAAGGTCGCTGTCCTACATAGTTGCCTCGAGGGTTGTAGCTGCAAATGATAAAGATCGAGCCGTTGTTGCAGACCGCCCGAGCGCAGCCGATGGCCGTCGACGCCCGCCACACCGCCTGAGTGTTGTGCCCGCATTGCTGCCCGTCGGCGCAGGAGTTGCTGTTGTAGTCGTAGTACTGCTGCTCCGACACCCAGCTGTTAACGGCGTCCGTCGCTGTGTAATCGGCGCCATATCCCTCGAAGAGGTTCTCTCCATAGGGCCCGCCCTGCGAGTGAATCAGCTGGCAGTCGCCGGAGCGCTGGCTAGCGTAGTTCTGCGCGTACGCAGCTACGGTCTCGTCCCACGTCACCGGCCCGACGCCGACGGCAGCGCGGGCAGAGTTATGGGCAGCGACGAAGTCTTGGGGCGAGTTCTGGGCCAGGGTGGCGGTGCATGCGAGAGCAACGCTGATGAGGAGCGCCAAAGAAGAGCACACGGGACTCATGTTTGCTGACTTAATTCTTACTCAATCCTGATGGAGAGCAGAGATTAGGGTTGCGCTACTTAAATAGAGGATGAATGGCGCACAAGTTCAAGCTTTACGTGGAAAATTTAAAAAAGAAAAAAAGAAAAAAACTGCTCTGAATCTTAAAAATTGATTCCTCGTGTTTTCCACAAAGTTGGGTGTGGATAAAACTTATTTGGCGGCAAATTTCTACATGTATGAACACATAATTCAGTAGAAAAGTCAATCAAATTCTCAATTGACTGTTGCTGCAAATTTCTACATGAATGTTCAGTACAATACAAGTAGTGTATTTCTTATACCTTTAATAGAAAAATTAATTAGTGAGTGAAAATAAATTTACTATTTTATGTAGTTTGAATGAATCAAATTAAATCACCTTTTTTTTGCTTTACTTTCTCTCCAATTATGGTTTAATCCAACCTCCAAATTCCTTTTATAAACCCTCGTGTTCCTCTTTAAACTTCAAAAAGAATATTGATTATTTACTTTTTCTTTATTGAACAAGACATTAAAGTGTTGAAGCTATGTGCAAGCTAATCTCAAAACTAGTAGCAAAAGTTAGCTTAATTCTTTTATTTTTTTTTCTTTATAATTTTAAATTTTAAAATATTAATCTTGACTTGTGAATATGATCGAAAGGATGTTCATAAGATTTGAAAAGGGAGTCAACATGTTGAGACAAAAAACACCCTTTATTATTTAAAAGATGAGCACTCGTGACTCATGTTTACTAGGCATTCTTTCATGTGCCCTATCCTTGCGGAGAGCAAAGATTAGGGTTATGCTATTTAAATCCACAATGAATAGTGCACAAAGTCTAAACTTCTAGACGGAGAAAAGAAAAAGTTAGAGAAATTTGCTTCAAATCCTAAAAGTGATTCTTCTTGTTTTCCACAAAGAGTAGTGTGAATATTAAGATTAATTGATTGATTGAACAAATAAGTCAATTATCATTCCGATTCTTGTGGAAATTAAAGAAATGATTGCAACTATGTCGCCTATGACTTCATTCTTTTCATACAAGCTCAAGTCAATCCATTTAAGCTATTTCACATCGCCAAAAGCTATATATTGTATGCCTTCATAAGACTTTCTAAAGTTTATGGATTATAAATAAAGCATTCAAAGTGTCATTCTAAGTGGAAACACAAAAGTTCACATAAATTTGTGTACCACATTGATGATGATAACAAAATTAGGCTTATAATAATTGGGACTTAAGCCCATTCGAGCCTTTTTTTTATTTAATTTATTTGGGTCTAAACCAAAATCCAAGACACATAGGCTTGGGCTTGACTTTGGGCCTAGATAATATTATCAATAATTATTGTCAACATATATCTTGTTCAAGATGATAATTAATGACTCCTTATTAACAATTCATGAAGTTACTATCAGTTAAGAAAGTTATGAAAAAAATGCAATTTCAAAAAGTAAATTCCACACATATTAACAATTAACTATGTTAGCTAGACATTTTACTCACATAGTTCTTTAATAATAAATTTTAAATTATTGTTAAAATTAAGTTTGAGATAATTATTATATGTTCTAAGTTTCTTTCATCATTTTTCTCTTCTAAAATATTTGTCTTATTTTGTATAATTTTATTTTTAAAAAAATTTATATTTTTTAAAAACTTGGCCTAAATATTTTACTTTCATCGAGTAGCTCACAATCAATTCAAACAAGTAGCTCAATTAAGAAATAAGATTAGAGGAACAAAAGCACATGCGAGATGCTAAATTCTTCTTTTTTTATTTAAAAAACATTGAATAATCCAACACCACACAATTCTTTTTTTAAAAAAGCGACCCAACAAGTACATGCACTGTCGGTGCGATGCTCAAGCTAAATGTAGAATATGCATTGGCATATTCTAGTGTTAATATTCGAGAAAAAAAAAAAGAAAATCTATGCATTTAAAAAAATAATTAAGGGTACTAATTAATTACATAGAGAAAGCGATTGCTTTAATTACCATATCAAAGACTTGAATCACACATAAATTATGAAAAGTTGGAGTTAATATGTAGGTTCTCCTTTGAATGTTGACAAGACAATGCATTCATTTTTATATTGGAAAAAAAAACGAAAAAAAATAAGTGGTTGTTGATTTATTTTTTTTTTGTATGATGTGGAATATGCTATGGTCATTCATTTTTATATAATGCATACTTTATATCATTTATTTGTGATATATAGTTATATAGTACATACATTCATATACATTATAATGTATATTACATATAAAATTATTTATCAATATATACATTTAAGTTTGCTTTTATATACACTAGGATATAAAAATTATTAGCAATGAATCTTGCTTGACTAGTCATGTCAACGATGAAAGTTATCATGCAACATTTAAATTCACAATCTATTCCTTTAAAAGTAGATATTACCATTAGTGATAGTTGTAGTTCCTATTGATTTATGCAATTTGAACAAATTGCAAAATAGACTTGAAATCATACTACCAATTACATAACATGAATTGATGTGAATAACTCTATATTATGATCAAATTTGGATCATCATGGTCAAATTAGTTGTACTTGAACCAAAATTTAAACTCATGGGTTAGAGAAATAGATTGGTTCTATACTCTCAAATTTAAAAGCTTACCATAAAATCAACTGCCTTATTTCATTGCATAACGTAATTGATCATCACATCAATTTTAATTTTAATTTTTTTACAATTATTTTAGTTTTGTTGATTTGTTTCTACCCGGCCACCTACCTCGTGTGATTGTATCCAGCTCAATCATCACTTTTATGAAGGTGGCGATTCGGGGGACCAATCAAACTGCACCACATGGCGAAAAGGCGAGAGTGGCATATAGCTGGATCCAAAGAAGCAGTAAGTTTCCAGAGGGTCAACTACACGTGCGTGGCGGCCTCTCGAGAATTACTTGTGTGCGCGCGTGCGACCCAAGCATCTACGTGTTTCATCCTCCTTTGAGAAGCAATGGCCCAAGAAATTCATGTACCCGAAATTATACCCAATTTTGATATAAATTAAAAAAGGTGCAAAGTTAAAATGTTTTCTCACTAAAAAACTCATAACAAAATTATAAAAATTATAAACATAAATCAACTTTGTTTTTTCCTATTGGACCTAGATTGATTTGACTTTAAGATTTTGTTATCAACGACTAAAATTTTTATCGATAAAACTACCCTCTTCTCTATATTTCCTCTAATTTTCTCATTTCATTTCATTTTTTTCTTCTCCGCAAACTAAGCATTAAAGATGATTACGCATATATTGAAGGAAGGACCTCAAAAAAGTCAACAAAAAATATGCGATCTAGAAGTAATTCATTGCCGTTCCTTGCACCGAGTTGGAATTCAAGGTCAGACATTGAGATGCTATGCTCTGCTCTTATTCAACGCCTCCACACGTCAAAAGTTCCTTGTTTCTCTTTTTCATCTTCATTTTTTAATGCTCAGAGCGGCACTAAAAGTAAACACCTCAGAAAAGTTTGGCCGCGGATTACGCAACAACTCGAGGGCACGGCAGTCCGCCGGCTGAACCGGGCGGCCATGTTCTCAGACCGTTGACCGACACGCGTCCTTACCTCGGATCCGGTCACGGGCAGCCGCGCACGTAGCTCGCCGTCGGTGCTCCCAGTTTGGTCACGTGACAAGTGGGTGCGTCTTGCCGTCGTCTGTTTCTCTGTATCTATCTGTCCGAATGCGTCCTCTGATAACAAATACAACTGTGTGCAGCGCCGCCGGCTTAGCACGATGGAGTGCCAATTACTGCGCCAGGATTTTTATTTCTGCGATAACTGTAGCATTAATTTAACAATATGTAGTAGTATGCTTGGAGTCAAATCCGTGTGTCGGTGTTCACCTCTGCTCCTTTTTGAACGAATCTGTGTTAACATGATCCATGTCTTTTTCTAATTTGGCCTTTGGATCTGTGATCATGGCCATCCGCTGCTTTCGTTAATCTTTAATGAGTAATCTTATCTTTTTCTTCCTCGTCTGCCGAGACCGGCTGCAGACGCGTTGAGCTGTTCTCATTAGCGCCTGTTGGTGGCCTTTGTCGCCCACTTCTTATTGCGGGGAAAGGGAAGGAGCGCGGCAAGCTCTCGCGCCTCCGAGCTGTCTCTAAACCACGAGATAAGATTGCCGCCTTTAAGAAGGAGGCACTCCGCCACTCCTCTTTGCGCTCACTCTCCTTCCTCACCTGCCTCTGCTTCCTTGTTAAAAATCCCACCTTTAACGCTCTCTCCCGCCGGAGAACGTCGCATTGCCGCCCTAACCCTACCTTTCGGTATCTAATCGCTCTGAACCAAGCCGGAAATCGAACACCAGCGCTGGACATTTAATAAAGTTGGGATCTTGATATCGTTCGTTAGACGGTTTAGGTAATGGCGCCGCCGTTCGGGTGGTGGGACACGGAGGTCCAGCATGGGACTCCGGTGATCGTCAAGATGGAGAATCCTAACTGGTCGATCGCGGAGCTCTCGCCCCTCGACGATGATGACGACGACGACGCTTATGGCGCTGGCGAGGCGTTCGCCGCCGCCGGCGCGCGGAGGAAAGGCGCCCGGGGAAAGAACGCGAAGCAGATCACGTGGGTGCTCCTCCTGAAGGCGCACCGCGCCGCGGGGTGCCTCACATACCTCGCTTCCGCCGCCTTAGGCCTCGCGGCCGCCGTGCGCCGCCGCGTTGCCTCCGGGCGCACGGACTCTGACGCCGCGGCTTCCCCGCCGGGGGAGAGCCCAGTGCTGCGGTCAAGGTTCTACTCCTGCATCAAAGCCTTCCTCTGGCTTTCCGTGGCCCTGCTTGGCTTCGAGGTCACCGCGTACCTAAAAGGCTGGCATTTGGGGGCCGCCGAGGTGGAGCTCCTTGTGCTCCCGGCGTCTTACCAAGTCCAGGACTCGTTGGAGTCGCTCTACGCCATGTGGGTTGGCTTCCGGATCGAATGCATCGCTCCGACGCTTCAATTTCTCGCCGACACCTGCGTCGTCCTCTTCCTCATCCAGAGCGCCGACCGACTGATCCTCTGCCTTGGTTGCTTCTGGATCCGCTTCAAGGGCATTAAACCCGTTCCGAAGAGCAATCTTGGGGATTCCAAAGATGCCGAATCCGGCGGCGAAGACTACTGCCCCATGGTTCTGGTTCAAATACCCATGTGCAATGAGAAAGAGGTAAGCCTAGCAGGACTCCGGATCTGGGCGAATAGAATTGTTAAGCCTTGAGCTAAAAAAATGCCATCTTTCCTTCCAGGTGTACCAGCAATCAATTGCTGCGGTATGTAACTTGGATTGGCCAAGGTCCAACATACTGGTCCAGGTGTTGGATGACTCCGACGATCCCAAGACGCAGGCTTTGATCAAGGAGGAGGTGGAGAAGTGGCAGCGGAGCGGCGCACAGATTGTCTACCGGCATCGGGTGATTCGCGATGGTTACAAGGCCGGGAACCTCAAATCGGCGATGAACTGCAGCTACGTCAGGGACTACGAGTTCGTCGCAATCTTCGATGCCGACTTCCAGCCCACGCCGGACTTCTTGAAGCGCACCGTGCCTCATTTCAAGGTTGTCGATCGTGTGATCTCGCACCCTTCCTCTTTAACCAGTATCGTTCACAATTGATAACATTGACTCGCTTGTATGCGCAGGACAACGAGGAGCTGGGATTGGTGCAAACGAGGTGGTCGTTTGTGAACAAAGATGAGAATTTGTTGACCCGGCTTCAGAACATTAACCTTTGCTTCCACTTCGAGGTGGAGCAGCAAGTCAACGGGATGTTCATCAACTTCTTCGGGTTCAACGGCACGGCCGGAGTTTGGAGGATTAAGGCACTAGAGGATGCAGGCGGATGGTTGGAGAGGACGACTGTCGAGGACATGGATATTGCAGTGCGAGCTCATCTTCATGGATGGAAGTTCATTTATCTTAATGATGTCGAGGTACGCAAAAGAAAAAAACAATTTTGAATCATCCAACATTTCTTAATGTTGCAATATTCTGTTAGAATCTCAAAATTTTACATTCTCTTCATGTCTGAATTTCATCTGTTCAGTGCCAATGTGAATTGCCGGAGTCCTACGAGGCTTACAGGAAGCAGCAGCACCGATGGCACTCCGGCCCCATGCAGCTGTTCAGGCTCTGCTTGCCGGACATCATCAGATCGAAGGTATTTATTTCAAAAATGACATCTGACGATGATGATGTTGGGATTCTGAAATTCTTTGCACTAACTAGCTGTTTAAATTGCAAATTTCAGATTGGGTTCTGGAAAAAGTCCAACTTGATATTCCTCTTCTTCCTCCTCCGGAAACTCATATTACCATTCTACTCATTTACACTGTTCTGCATCATCCTCCCACTAACCATGTTCGTGCCCGAAGCAGAGCTCCCGGCATGGGTTGTGTGCTACATTCCGGCAACCATGTCCCTCCTCAACATCCTCCCAGCCCCAAAATCCTTCCCCTTCATCGTCCCCTACCTTCTTTTCGAGAACACCATGTCCGTGACCAAGTTCAACGCCATGATTTCTGGCCTATTCCAGCTAGGGAGCGCCTACGAGTGGGTGGTCACCAAGAAGTCGGGTCGTTCCTCGGAGGGCGACCTTATTTCCCTAGTAAAGAAGGAGCAGAAACCGCAGCGAGGCTCCTCGGCGCCCAACCTCGAAGCCATTGCAAGGGGGGAGGACACTCAACCGAGGAAGAAGAGTAAGAAGCATAATCGGATATACCGCAAGGAGCTAGCACTTGCATTCCTTCTCTTAACTGCATCTGCTCGAAGCTTGCTATCGGCGCAGGGCATCCACTTCTACTTTCTGCTCTTCCAGGGGGTCTCATTTCTGCTTGTCGGCCTTGATCTCATTGGTGAGCAGATTGACTGAGACAAGTTTTACCAGCACAGATCTGCAGAGTCGTTGAAAGAAACGTTTGTTTGGGATTAAAAGGGTGGACAGCAAGAACCACATCCCACAATAATATGATTTTCCCTCTGGAGAGTTGCAATTAAGTAATACTTGTCAATCTGTGGAGATGGAGATGTAGATAGTTGCCATCTCAGCCTGCAATTGTCGATCTATTCTTTTGTATTTTATTCTTTTTGTAACAAGAATATTGTGAAGGGAATTCACCTACATCAGTGTATCAGCCATGTATGGAGGGATACCAGTAGGCTGTAATATAAGCTGGATGTGAATATCCCACAGGAATACACTGTTTGTGATAAGGAATATGAAACAGACAAAATGAGATATTCACTGCGAAACTTTGGATTCCTATTTCTTGCATTTCAGAATTCAGACATCATTTATGATCAAAGAAATTTCAATGCACCGTTTCTTATGATCAAAGAATTTAAACAAAATTTTGAATCAAACAAATAACCAAGCAAATAACAGCAAACGATTCATGAACGGATTTCCTACCGAACCTATCCTCCCTACATCATTAACATATAAAGGCCGCACAATTAACGGGTCAACCGCACTAAATCTCAATCATAATTCATCCACATGACACCAAGATAGCTGGTACAAGGCAGGCCGAATGCTCTAAACATACGTGAATAGCATCAAGATCTGGAAAGCGGAGATGGTCGCGACTGCGGAGCTGATTTGGCGGGCGCTGGCTGCGGAGCTGGTCGCTGGAGGGGAAGGCGGCGGACGGCTGGCTGGAGGCGCCAGCTGCTGGTCGTGGTCGCAGGAGGCTGGAGGAGGCAACGGTCGGCTGGCTGAGGCAATGATAACACAGTATGATTTCAAGCAAGAACCAGGTGGCGGTGACTTGCACTTTTGGCGAGCGATCTAGAATTTGTTTCTAAGAGCAAACCAAGCAATAGCCCACTCAATCGATAGAGGAAAAAGCGGAGAAGATTTCTGTATGATTTTCCCCAATTTCTAGAAATGATTGAAAGTGAATTGAACGAAGACTAATCTTCCAGGCGTCGCTGGCTACACAGATCAATCACGGGCAGTGACTGTAAACAAATTACAATCACAGTCCTTTGAATATGATCACGGTCCATAAACAGTAAGTTGCACATAAAATTTGAAGTAATTTCAGCAATAATCATTTACTATTTATGAATTATCAAGAGTTTGTATTTACTTAAAATGGCTTTTGTAGTTTGAATCTAATTTTTGAATATAGTAAATAACAGTAAGTTGCGCATTGGATGCATTGGGCTTAAGGCATAATGAGAGGTAATACAAAGGGTGGTCATATGCATACTAGTGATTGTCCCATTTGGTTGACGCTGTTGACGCTGTTGCCGATTGACGCTGTTGCCGAGTCATCTATTATCAGAAACAGAAGGGGTTTGCAACCAGCATCCCTCCGAGCCATCAGCCCCCCTCCGATTTCCACCGATTCTAAGCCGAGTATTGTAGGCGGATAGGGAAGGACGAGGAGAAAGAGGAGGTGGGGAGAGTGTCTGAGCCTTGCATCCCTCGTAGATGCGAGGGAGTCAGACAGGCGAACAGCATCGTTTGTGTCTCATTGATCAACGGGATGGAAGAGGAGGAGATCTCTCTTCGCTACCATCTAAAGAAGCCCCACGACGAAGGAGAGCACGGTGTAAAAATCGAGACAAAAGTAATAAACAGGACTTCATTGATTCAAGCGTTTACATATTACAGATGTATATATAATACAAAAGTCCTAATGATTTCATAAATTGGGATTTGATTGTGATTGAGAATACAATTCTATATGGTAAAGATTAGTATGGAAGCATTTTAATCCCTTGCGATCTTATGTATTTCTTTCCTTTATAGCCCTTTGCAAACTCATAGGGAGAAACGAATGTTGAGTTTGTCCATGAGCCCTTTTAACCGCACTCGTGAGAGAGGCTTAGTGAATATGTCCACAATTTGATCATGTGTGGAGATAAAAGACACCATAAATTGTTGCATTGCTACTCGTTCACATACTTAGTGTGAGCATGAAATACTAGGTTAGTAGCTAAATATATAGCCCCAATATTGTCACACCAAAGTTTTGGAATATCAGATGAGGACAATTGTAGCTCTTTCAAAGGTGATTGAATCCATACTACCTTAGCAGTGGCATTAGCAATCACTTTATATTCTGCCTCAATACTTGAACAAGAGACGGTTTGTTGTTTCTTAGAGCTCTAAGATACAAGATTCTTTCCAAGAAAGATAGCAAAACCACTTGTTGAATGTCGATCTTCTAGAAAACCTGCCCAATCAGTATCACTATAGACATTAAGTTATCGTGATGATTTTCTATGAATAAGAAGACCGTGAAGAATGGTGCCTTTAAGAAAGCGAAGAATGTGTTTCACCATCTCGCAGTGTTGTTCAGTGGGCATGTGCATAAATTAACAAGCACGATTCACTGCAAAGTCAATAATCGGGTCGTGTGATAGTAACATATTGTAATGCTCCGGCTATGCTTCTATAAAGTGTTGGATCATCCAATGATTTGCAGGAAGTGCATGTGGAAGTGAGAGCCATAAGCGTTGAAATGGGTCGAGCACCATCCATTTTAGCACGTTGGAGGATGGTGGCTATATACTTTGAGATAAAAGACACCCTTCAGAATGAGATGATAGTTCAATACCAAGAAAGTAGTTAGCAGAGCCTAGATCACGAATGACAAATTCTTTACTGAGGGCGATAATCAACTCATTTATATGTGTAGAATCTGTACTAGTGATGAGGATGTCATCCACATAAACAAGGATGTAGATCATAAGTTTGGAATTGCAGAGATAAAAATAGAGAAGTATCATTTTTGGATCATGTGAATCCTTGAGTTTCAGCCAGCTGCTTAAGTGATGAAACCATGCACAAGGAGCTTGACGAAGACCATATAAGGATCGTTGAAGAAGGCAGACATGATTGGGAAACTAAGGATGTGAAAAAACCCAGTAGTTGTTGTATAAAAATAGTTTCTTCTAATTTGTCATGTAGAAATGCATTAGAGACATCTAATTATCGAATGCACCAACCTAAGCTAATGGCTATGGATAATAGTAATCGAACTGTTGTTATTTTCACCACTGGACTGAAAGTATCATTAAAATCTATACTTGGTTGTTGCCGAAATCCCTTTGCAACAAGACGAGTTTTATGTCTTTCAATAGTGCCATCTGCATTGTGCTTAAGACGAAAAACCCATTTGCAACCTATGACATTCATAGATGATCGTCTAGGTACAAGAGTCCATATGTTATTGCGAAGAAGTGCATCAAACTCAGTAGCTATAGCCGCTCTCCAAGTAGGATCTTTAGATGCTAGAGTGAAACAGGTCAGTTCAGTAGGTGGTAAGGAGACCAACAAAGCCTCTGGTAAAGTATGTCTTGATGCTTGAGTGTTGGAAGATACAGGAGGAGTGTTATTATAAATGTCACGAATGGAACGAGTACGGCGTGGCGGTGTGTTTGTGTCTGGAGATTCAAGTATATCATCAGATACTGGTGTCTCAATATTAATGTCACATGATACTTTAGACGGTTGTGAGAAATGGGCAGGAGTTACAGCTTTAGTAGATGAGTTTGTTCTTATAAGAGCAGGCGCGGCTCCTATAATGCCCTGATAAATGGTTGTTGTTGGTGATGAACACTTTTGAGATATTTATTCAAATTCCTGTGCTGGAAAGGGAAAAGAGACTCATCAAAAGTAACATGCCAAGAGATATATACTCGCCCAGTTGGTATATGCAAGCATTGGTTACCGCAAGCAACTTCTTCTTTCTTCCCTTGGCGCAAGTGAAACAAAGCTTGGCGGCATCTCTTCTCCTTCTTTCTCTTAGTGCATCCTCTTCCTTGTGGGTGGCGCAAGTGATCAAGAGGCACTCCCTTGGCGTGGATCTTCTTCCCGAGGCTAGCACCGGGTGTGGAAGAAGAGAACTCAAGCATCGGCTGTGTGCGAGACTACGAGGGTGAACACTTGGGTGCCTACTTCCTTCTCATCAAATTGCTTTGAGGTACTATCTCTACTCACCGTGTCGACCCCCTCGCAAGCATCGATCTTCTGGGTTTTTGGGACTGGCCTGTTTCGGGGATTTGCTTTCGTTGTATGTATCTGTGTTGTATGTAAAAATTTTCAAATCCTCAGGGTTTCTTAACAGTGGTATCAGAGTGATTTGCGAGACTCGAATAATGTTTTTTACTTTCTTGTATGCTCACATGTCATTCCGAAGACTCATCAAACGATATGTCTATATTTCCGCTCTGCAGAACCATTTTGTTCAGGTGTGTGGGGACATGATATTCGATGAGTAATGCCATTTGTGTGAAGAAACCGATGTAAACCTTGATATTCGCCTCCCTAATCAGAATGAATAGATCGTATTTTCCTTCCAAAGAAATGTTCTACATATTTTTGAAAATGGCAAAAGATATTAAGAAGATCTGATTTACGACGCATGAGAAAAAGCCATGTAAATTTATTAAAATGATCAACAAAGGAAACATAGTAAGAGTAACCTTTATTTGATAAAATAGGTGTAGGGCCCCAAACATCAGAATGTATTATTTCAAGAGGAAATGTAGCAGCATAAGTAGATGAAGTAAAAGGAAGCTTATGACTTTTAGCTTCCATACAAGTACGACAATGAGATGGCGCCAGTTTGGAAGTAACTAGAAGGCCGAATTTATTGATAACTTGTTGAACAATGCGAAGAGAGGGATGTCCAAGGCGAGCATGCCATGATGATGTAGATGTGTGTTCGCCAATATGAATAGTTAGTGATGGTGGCTGGATGTGATAGAGATTATTTTTATTCCTCCCTTCAGCAAAGTGGACCTGGTGGTACGATCCTTCACAAAGCATGCATGTGGATGAAATTCAAAGTAAACATTATTATCGATAGAAAATTGATCAACAGAAAGAAGATTTTTAGTAATATCAAGAACATGAAGAACATTTCTTATGGAAAATTAACGAGTGGGTGAAGGTAGATATGTGTTTCCAAGATTAATAATTTGCAAACTTTTACCATTGCCAATGTTGACTGTATCAGATCCATAATATGGCATGACTTCAGATAAGGTGTTGAAGTTTGGAGTAACATGATGAATAGCACCTGAGTATGGATACCAGGAGGAAGAAGAATAGCCAGTATCATTATTGAACATAGTTGGAGCAGAAAACATGGTGTTGTGGGCGCTAGGATATTGATTTGGAACTGAACGCCTTTGTGAATTATTATAATGGCCTCCTGGAAATGTAGTATCAAAGCGTTTATAGCACTGATGTGCGTAATGACCAGTATTGAAACAAATTTGGCATTTCCCTTTTTGTGGCCTCAGCCTCTTTCATGTGCCCCTCTATAGCCACCTCGGTAGCTACCTCGAGTTGATGTATTGTTTGATGTAATAGAATTGATGCTTGGGAAAGAGACATCATCTTGTTTGCGTATGCTTTGAAGTTGGAGGAGACGTTCATGAGAGAAGAGCATACCATATACTTCTTCAATAGTAAAATCTTCAACTCGAGTAGTAATAGCAGGAACAAAATTATCATATGAAGGTCCCAAACCGGTTAAGACATGCATAAGAAGATTAGCATTTGCAACTGGTTTACCAATTGCTGCAAGACTATTTCCAATATTCTTTATATTTTGCATATAATCATTAATATAACTATCTCCTCGTTTAATGGTTTGTAGTTGGGTTTTTAATTGAAGAATACGTGCTCGTGAGTGTGACGCAAAAGCACGAGCAAGAGCGTCCCATATATCACAAGAGAAATCTAGACCAACTACCATTGGAAGCACTGCTTCAGACAAAGTAGATAAAAGCCAAGAAGATACTAGTTGATCTTTTTTAATCCATGCATGATAGTTTGGATCATTAGAAGTTGGGCATGCGTTTGTTCCATCAATAATGCCAGATAAATCATGTACTCACAATATAGACAGTAATTAAGTTTTCCAAAGTAAGTAATTTCCATGAGTTAATTTTATAGGTTGAAAGGAAATATCGCCTCTGACATTGTGATGAAGAAGAGTATTCGCCGAACAAAGGTTTTATATTGCTTTGCTTTCGGTAGCGGTGCAGAAGAAGATGTTCTGCTCATGAACAGAGAACTCCTTGGATGGGCCACGTGACGCCTAGCGCAGTAGTGTGAACGTAATTAGCATTTGCAAATCCTCTAATATGGACAAAGCAAAGCAGATGCCATGGAGCAGATGAGAGTAGCCTCGAGGGAAATAAGGAAGAGAAAGCTTGCGTGCTCTAGAGAAAACTCTAGAGAAATCACACAAAGTAATGGGAAGAGGATGATAGAAGTATTATTTAGAGAAAAGAGGAAGTAGCAAGAGCGTGAGAGATTCGCTCTGATACCATGTAAGAATCGAGATAGAAGTGATAAATAGGATTTCATTGATTCAAGCGTTTACATATTACAGATGTATATATAATACAAAAGTCACAACGATTTCATAAATCTTTGGATTTGATTGTGATTGCGAATACAATTCTATATGGCAAGGATTAGTATGGAAGCATTTTAATCCCTTGCGATCTTATGTATTTCTTTCCTTTACACACGGCAAAGGCGCAGGCGTCCATCAGCAGCTCGAATGCCCCCATTTGCTTAGGTTTTGATTTTTGACTTCAATTTTATTCGGTTTGAACCGAACCGAACTGACTTTTTCAGTTCAGTTCAATTCAATTTTAATAATATTTCGTTTGATTTTTGGTTTGAAAATTTTGGAAGAAAAAAATTCAAGTTCAGTTCAATTGAACCGATTGGACAGACCTAGCTATTGCAGTTCAAAAATAGTATTGTTACTGTTATAATACTGTAGATTGATGTTAAAAGAAACAATATTGTTTACAATTTTATTTATATTGATTTATTTTTATATCTATTTATTTATATTTATGTATTTTTATATGTATTTGCATATATTTATATATGTATATATATATTATATATATTTTTATGTATATTTATTTATATATATTTATACATGTTTACATATATTTTTATTTATTTTTATATATGTTTATATATATTTTTATATATCTTTGGAGAGCAGCGATCCGAATGGGTGATGAGCATCCTTTCCTATTTCATTTTTTTGATTACTGGCTGAAATACATGTGAATCGAACAATGATTTGTTTCAAATCGGACCAAGGATTTGTGGATGGTTTCAGAATCGATTGTGTTCACTAATCGTTTGCGAAAGCGAAAGGAGTAATTTCATATTTACTTGTTTCTGTTTATGCGAACGAGTGTGGATGGTTTCAGAATCGATTATGTTCACTCATCGTTTGCGAAAGCGAAAGGAGTAATTTTATATTTACTTGTTTCTGTTTATGCGAACGAGTGTGGATGATTTCAGAATCGATTATGTTCACTCATCGTTTGCAAAAGCGAAAGGAGTAATTTCATATTTACTTGTTTCTGTTTATGCGACCTCGTTCGTATCAGAACTATCGTTGGAAGCATTTGATATACTCCAAGGAATTTGGTGAATGAACACTGAATAATTGTGGCATATGGTGTTGGACGATTTGTCACCGAGGAAGATGAACCAAGGTCTTCATTGGATCTGATTTCAACTGCCATCAACCAGAGTGATCGGATAATCAGAAGGTCTTCATTGAATCTGTCATCCGTTGTCTCAAATTCAATCCAAAACAAGCGGATAATCAGAAGGTCAACAATAGGCGAGAGAGATATCAGTTTGAGAGCAGGCCTCAAAATTCTTATGCAGCTAATAATCACAAGGTCAATATTACATTGAGAGGATATGGAATGCAGGCCCTTGTTCCTAATTAAAGAGATCCATTAGTTGATCAAAGCTCTTTATTTATTTGGACAAAATAAGGGCAACGAAACATTTATATTCTTCACATACTTGTACTCAATTGAGATAGGAAGATCTATATAGTCCAGTCCTCTTCTCACTTGAATTATCTTAGAGAATGATGGTTTACTATTTCACTATTGATTACTTTGAATCTATCATGTGAAAGAAAAGTTGATTTTTTTTTAAAAAAAAATATGAACATTTTATTTATAATATGTTATAGTACAAAATAGTGCTAGCAATATCTTAAAACCGATATAATCTATAAAATTATTTTTAAAAAAACCGATATAGGTCGGTTCGTTCTAACTCAACAAGCAATACTTACAATCAATGTTATATAATATTGGGTAATTTACAATGTTTGAAAATAAGATAGTAATAATATAAAATTAGAGCAAATAACAACATATATTTCTTTCGTATGTGATTAATATGTCACACTTACATAAATCAACTATAAAGATTGCATAAAAAACAAGCATGATTTTATGAATCTAAATCTATCTTCTCACTTATACCAATGTGGAGGACTTGTTATAAAATTTGAAAACTTTATTATAATTATATATAATATACATATTTAATTAAAAATAAATAAATTTATTTTTTTAATATAAAACTATCTATAAATATATTTTTACCATCGTATATAGGAGTGTACAATCGGTAAATACTGATACCGATTATACTAATATGAATTTACCGATTAATTATTTATAAAAAATTTTAAAATCGATATTGAACTGAATAAGAAAAATCCGAATAGTTACTGAAACTTTTATGATTAATTCGGTAAATTATTGATTTAAATTATTTTACTTACATAAATATAATAATAATTTTATCTTTAAATATTTATTAAATAAAATTTAATAATTATATATTCATATTGATAAATTTGGCAATTTAGTGAACTGAATTTACTAATTTAATACTTAGTATCAGTAAATTCGGTTCGGTAGAAACCGAAAAATAAAAAATCAATATCGAAAATCGAATTTTAGAAAATATATTACTAATACCAAAATCAAAATTTTTTTTACCGAACCGAATTTACCGAATTAATCGATAAATCAGTAAAAACTGAATAAATCAAATCGTTTGCACACTTGTAGTCGTATAATGTGGATTCTAGATCCCACAATTGAAAATAGCAAAGACACGTGGAACAAGGAGAAAAAGTAGATGGATTCGATGAATGTGGTGGGCAGTCAGGGAAGTCAGAGCTAAGCGCGCGCATATACGCAACCTTAGCTCCGATTAGGGGTGAGCATTCGGTAAAAATCGAAATCGAATTTATCGAAATTTTTTATACCAAATTTTTTAAAATCGAAACCAAACCAAATTTCCTAAAAACTAAAATTTTCCGAAACCGAATTTACCAAAAAAATTCGGTATGTTCGGTAAATTACCGAAAAGTTTAATTATTAAGAATTTATTTAATTGTATGATTAGTAATTAGGTTATTTGGTATTAAATAATAAATTTTAGACTTTTAATAACTAGTTATACTGTAATAAAATTAAAATATAATATAATATATTTTATTTTTTTAATATATTATATATAATATATTTTAATATATATTAGTAAATTCGGTTTTCTACCAAACCGAAAAAAAAAACCGAATCGAAAACAGAAACTAAATTTTACAAAACTTATTACCAAAACCGAAATTAAAATTTTTTTTACAAAACCGAATTTATCAAAATTTTTGATAATCGGTAAAAATCGAATTAACTGAACCGAATGCTCGCTCTTAACTCCGATGCCAAGCACAGCCATTTGTCGGGGTGCACCGCCACTATTTGCTCTCCATCACTCACAACTGGGTAATACTAAATAGTATTCGTTAACCATTATTCCTTTAATTTATTTAAAATTAGTATATATATATATATATATATATATATATATATATTTATTTAATAAACTTCGGTAAATCGGTTTTTTTACCGAACCGATAAAAATAAACCAAACCGAATACCGAATTTTACAAATATTTATACCGAAACCGAAGTATTTTATACCGAACCGAAATTACCGAATTCGTCGATAAATCGGTAAAACTGAATTTACCGAAACCGAATGCTCACCCTTACTCACAAGGAGGGTGCCAACAATGCAGCAAGTGCCAACACAACGATTCTGTGGCACTCTCCACCTATCAGTCTCTCCCTTTCTTATATAAGTCGACAAATCCTTGGCAGAAGAATCCACCCGCATCTACCTCTTTCTTGAACCTAAAGCTTGTAGAGTTTCCCCCAAATCCTTCCTTTACACCATTCGTTCCATCAGTCTCTCCTCCTACCAGTCTCTCCCTTTACACCATTATAATATTTTTTAATAAAATATTAGAAACCAAAACTATACTGAATTTTTTAAAAACTAAAATTTTATCGAATATAATTTACTAAAGAAATTAAATTATTAAAAATTTAAACAATTAGATTATATGTAATTAAGTTATTAGGTATTAGATAATAGGTTTTAAACTTTTATTAACTAATTATACTATAATAAGATTAGAATATAAAATATTTTAAATTTATATTTATATTTTATATTTTAATATATATATATATATATATATATATATATATATATATATTAGTAAATTTAATTTTTTATCGAATTGAAACTATAAAAACCAAAACCGAACCCGAAAAGTAAATTTTATAAAATTTGTTACCGAAACCAAATATTTTTTTACCAAACTGAATTTAAAACTTTTTTTTACTAAAATATTAAAAAACTAAAACTAAACCAAATTTCCTAAAAACCAAACCATAGAATTTACCAAAAAAATTAAATTATTAAAAATTTAATTAATTAGATTATATGTAATTAAGTTATTAGATATTGAGTTTTAATCTTTTAGTAACTAATTATACTATAATAAGATTAGAATATAATATATTTTAAATATATATTGTATTTTAATATATTATAATAATTTTTTATCAAACCAAAACTATAAAAACTAAAATAGAAATAAAAAAATTAAATTTTATAAAATTTATTACTGAAAACAAATATTTTAGTGTTGTGTAAAGACTAGGAATTGACCCAGCATGCACATAATCCTCCTACATATGAATATTTTTGTTCTTTCACGAGAAAAAAATGTGATATTTTTTTAAACAATTTTATTTTAATGCCTGGCTACTATCATGAGAGTCATAACTAGACCTGGCAAAAATTGACCCGACCGGCCGACCCGACTCAACACGAAGTTAGACGAGTCATGTCGGGTTATAATCGAGTTGATCGGCTTAACCCGATTATATTATATAATTATATATTATATATATAATTTATATATAAATATATACATATATATTTATATATTATTTTGAGTCGAGTCATGTCAAGTTAATCAGGTTAATATTTGTACATTTATATAATTATATATATTTTTTATAAATATTTATTTGAATTATTTAATATTAAACAAATTAATTAAATCGTATCGGATTGACCCGAATATATATAAGTCGTGTTTGAGTTAGATCATCTAACCCAATTAATTAAACGAGTTGTGTTTGAGTTGAGCTAATCGGATCACGGATCATAAACAGGTCAACCCGAAGACTCGCTAACTTGTTTTTCCATGTCTAGTCATAACAAAAGACAGATTTGGTTCATTCATGTTATACTGATATTAAAGTTATTTTCTAATTAAACGTGAATTTGAATTTTACACTAGTGTAAAACCAGACTTAATATGATGCATTAAAAAGATAGAAATGCAATTATAAAATCTTTTCAAATTAAAATTATTTTTAAAATTGCCTAATATCATAATATGAAACAATAAGAGAATCAAACTCCTAAAAGAGGAAAAATGAAACAAATTTAAAAATGAAACTCAAGCCAGAGGTGGGTGCTCAGATTCTATGGGTGTTAAGGAGTCTGTCAAACTGATTTTAACAGCGTTCAGAACGAGGAATTTTTATAATCATAGCACCAATTCATTTGCTTATGCAAGATTAAGACCAAAAAATCATTGTGAGATTCATCACTTCCATTGTATTCACAGAAAAAACACTTCACACGAGTGAGTGAAATTCGGCTCAGTCAGTTAATCAGATCCATCCGACTGAAATGCATCACGGCATGAAAGACAAACAAACAAATACATAAAAGATTCCATATAAATCAATCAGTGAAAATAAGCATTCTCACTAAAAATGACGGCATTGCTTATCGATTTAACAATGCATTTTAGAGGAAAAAATGAATAAGCAGTATAGAAACGATTTGCTCGATTCAATTGAAAATAGCTGTTCAAGAGCTTAATTCGTAATTACTACAATATTCTTTAAGAGAAACATAAGCAATACAAAGTGAAAAACTTGGATCAAACACTGAACAGAGGTGCTCATATTCTATGGGTGTTAAGGAGTCTGTCATTCTGAGTTTTACAGAATTCAGAACGAGGAATTTTTTATAATCATCGCACCAGTCAGAAAACAAGAGTCCATCCCTAAAAACAAAAGATCAAACGAGTAGCGCCTTTTCACCAAAAACATCCTATTTGCAAATCGCAAACTCTCTTGAATAGGCTCAGACACGCACAAACAGATCATCATAAAGATTACAAAGAGGTCCTAAACCAAAAATTTTCTCAGCATCGAGAAACGAAATTTGTCATCACGGCCACTGTTCTTCGAAAACAAATCAAAACTGGAAAGGACAAAAAGAACGGAGAATTTACTCAGATTTAGGGGCGAGCGTAACCCAAGAACTATTTGTTCATCGCAGTTTAGGGCTTTAAACGCCTCAGATCCATTTGGGAGCCAAAGATGTAGACTGCCGCATCGATTTCAGAAACGATGCGCAGAAGGATCAGACAACAGCTCCAAATTTATCGAATCATACAAAGAAGAAAAGAAATTGAATCAAGTTTTTTTTTTTTTTTTGGAAAATTAACCTACTTCTGTTCTTGAAAGAAAACGGCAGATCGGCGGACGCGAACATGATTGCGTTCTCGGAGATCCTATTTCTTATATAGGGAGAAAGGAAACTTAACCCTATATCCATCGAACAGGTGGCCGCCTAGATCGCATGGGCTGCAGGGTTTATAGGAATGGATTGGGCCAACCTTCTTTAAATTGACTATTTCGGACTTTAGTTTGGGTTAGATTGGGCCGCATTTTAAAGTGAAAGGTTACAATGAAATACCAAAAAGCCGAGACACATGACAGGCCCGACTCGTGCCCGATCGGCCGATTCTATCGTGGAGCAAGCTCCGGCAATGGCAACAGTGACATCCTTGCTTCCTGTAGTTTGTGACGAAGCCTGTCATCGACTCCTCCTCTTCCTCTTCAGCTTCTCCAGTGATCTAGCGCTGGTAGCAGCGTCGCTTCCCTTCCTCTCGGCGAAGCAGCAGGGGGTTGGCTGTGCGCCGACCTTCCCCTCCCTTGCTCCTTTTTGGTTCACCAAGTGAGCTCGAGATCTCATCTGTTGCTATCGTAGGCCTACTGTGCATAAATATGAGATGGTACTCGACAAAAATAAAAATGTCATGATCACTCCTTGTCTCTGTTTGTCATTGTCCTCCATATGAGCTATTATTTTTTTCATACTTGTAATTGATATGCTCTTGGTTAATATAGATGTATTGCTTAGTTGAGCTATTCATATCTATTTAAATCTAGTGGGTTGATACCTGAGCAAATAATTTAAATGTATATTATACCATAATCATGGTTGAGTACTATTTCATGTTGAACATATTGTTGCCATACCTGTGATTTTATCTATGTTGATTGATGATTAACTAGTAGGCCATGGGATGTGCTATGAGGACTAATAAACATCAGATTGTAATGTGTCAGCTAGATCAATTGACAAATTGTCTTTGGGCAATGCTATGGTCATAAAATGTTTGGAGGATAATTGTTCTACAATATGAGTTGAAAATGAAAACACACTGTCAAGAGTGTATCTTGTAATTGAGGATTTTATTTAACCACAAGTTGATGATTTACATGACACTATTACTAGTTATTTTTCATATGACTATTATTTCTAAAATTATCATACATGAGCATGTGAACGTGTGATATCAGGATTATTATATAATCCTATTTGTTAAGGCATGCATCATCAAATCTTGATTCTTACTAAGCAATTTTTACTAATTCATTTGCTTTTGTTTCAGGTTCGTATGTGGCTCTACGAGGGATTAGTAGCTAGCCTAGTTGACCACCCCGAAAGATTTCAGTGTAGATAATTTGATGTGTTTGAATACTGTTTCTTTAAGACTTTTGATTGTTTATGGGCATTTCAGTGCTTGTGGATATCTTGAATGTGTAACTTTCTCTATGTACATGTGTTTTGGATCTTGTGGACTTTGGTGCATGCATATTTTAGATGTGAGAAAAATAGTTTAGTTGTCATGTGTATATTTCAGAATTGTTGAAATTGATTTTGATAAGCGGTTTTGTCTTATTTGATTATCAGATTTCTAGATTGAGTTAAGCTTGGATTAAGTGGATTTTATCGAAGTTGAATGAATTATAGCTGAATTTCAATTTGTGTTGTATGTGGGCAACTACCGCTCCTTGCAGGTGTTCATTTTGTTGTAGTTGAGCTATCACCTGTTGGGGCTATAACTAATAGAAAGTTTGATCATTCAGTGCTAGTTTTGCGTTTGTAGTCAATTTGGCTTGGTTGGTTACACAACTTGGTGGTCATGTAAGATACATGCTTTGGGATGCTTAGTGAGGCTATTGGATCTTGACCCTAACAACATATTGTAGATATGGAGATATTCACAATGGATTTAATACTCCATTGCTCAACTAAGTCCTTGATTTTAGAAAATAATATTTAGATTACTATAAGGATAATCAGGTATGTGAACTTGAGATTCACCTTTTAGGAAGTACTTGCAACTTTTATTGACAACATATCGTTTAACATGAGCACCTCACATGTGTTTTAGAATTTTTCCTTAGAATACCCTCCTCAATGTTAAGCAAGTAAAATTAACTATTCTAGCCCCTTTAGGGAATTCAATCCTAGCCTAATCATGATTTGACCCTACACTAAGTTGGTAGCAAATCTTGAAGTAGCCATCATGTAATTACAGATGTGGTTAAACTGTTTCATGCACTTGCAATATGCTAGACAAACTGCCTTATGCTACTTATAGATCCACAAATTGTATTGTTGAACATCACTTGTCTAGTATTATGTATCAAAGGAGAGGGTGCAAAAACTAAGGCAATTGCTACTTCTCATCAGGTGTCAATAGCTCGGTAAATGAAGCATGCCCTTTCTTTACCTAAAGAGGATTTATTATGAATTTTCTTATATGTAGAGTAATGGATATGCAGTGATTTGATTTCCATCATCATGAGGCATGCAATAGTGTTGCTTCAAATATTAAATAAGCAAAAGGATAGGGGCTTATCTATCTCCAGATGCTTTTGGATGATTTCTTATAAAGGGAAGTTCTTTTTGCTGCTTGGGGGTTGTAGAACTTTTCTGCTATCTTCGTTAGTGAGAGCAGGGATGGCAGCGGTTAGTGTATTTATATTTTTTTATTATTTATATTTTAACTTGAATAACTATTATACTATTCGTGCGTGCTTGAATAACTATTTATTTATTTTTTAGAACTTTACTCATACCTTAGCTTATTAAAAATTTAGCTACTTATTTATTATCCGAATCCTATAAATACCCGACTAAAATATCTACTTTATTAAATTTCAACTAGATATATGGTTACCCGAATAATAATAAGGTATTCGACCCTATAAAATAGATACCCATAAATTTAAATAATATATTATAAAAATATAGTGCACAAATAAAAAAATATAAATAAAAGAAAAACAGCCAAAAGTAGGCAGAGCAAGACTCATTTTCTGTCGCCTCTATATAAAGGTCAAAGAATTCCGCGATCAATTACTTTGTTTATTCTAATTAAGATATGGATGCGTAAGAAACATGACACTGGGAAAGTCTGCAACATTGCTTTTGTTTAATTACGTTAATTTCAGATTAGTGGATGGCCGGCTTAAGGTAATTCTCACTCTAATTAACTATAAGCATTAGTGATTAAGACAATTAAAACGTAAAATTTTCAATATTATTTCAATCAGTTCCTTTCTGTCGTTTAATCGTCTCTCTATTCATTTCGTCATTGAACAGAAGAAGATTGCGTTGACCATCCAATCAGAATCTTCGTCGTCGCTTCCGTTCACAACTTGCTGATTAAGGATTGCTTTGGAATAATCACCACAGGTTTGAATTCTACCTCTGATCATGGTTCCCGTGTGTAATTAATCTTCTTGTTTTGTGCAATGGCGACATTCTTCCAAGGATCAAGTCAACCCAATATTCCAAGTCCACTCACCCGCTCCCGTCAACAAGTCACGTCCTCGACCGCCTTGCCTTATCACCATCGTCTGTACCGAGAACCCTGCAGCAATCCAATTTCCTTATAAACTTGCACCACTCTTATCATTTAATTTATCTCCTAATTCAACAATCAGAATCAGAAGAAGGAGAAGAAGAGATTTGAGTGATGAGCATGAGCCTCCACAAGCCACACCACTCCTTGGTCAACATCCCCTTCTCATGGGAGAACCAACCCGGCATCTCCAAAGTCGCCCCCCATGCAGAGGACGGCCCCCCGCAGCACCAACTCACGAAGCCGAGCCAGCAGCTTCCGCGGCCGCCGGTCCAGTACAGCGACCGCCCGAAGATGTCGCCGCACGGCATATACGTCCCCCTTCCGCCCTGCGCTTTCCAGCCTCCGTCGCAGAGTACTCCGGCGAGGAGGGGGCTACGGAGGGAGGAAGGAGACCCCTTCCTGGCGGCGTACATGGAGTGCACCAAGAGCAGAAGGAAGCAGGGGAGAGCCGGGAGGTGGAGCGTGTTTAGGCTTGGCTTCTCGTGCGGGAGGAAACCTGATGTGAGCAACGACGCCATTGTCAGGCTTGGAAAGCGTCCTCAAGAACGAGACAGTGACGACTGATGAGGACAGGTAGGATCTCATTAGGGGGAATCGAATCGGTTAATAATTGTTAATTAGTCTTGTTAGGGTTCATCTAATAATATTATGGATCGAGTTCCAAATTAAAGCTTTGATTTTTTTTTTTATTATTATCATTTCCATGACGGGAGATGAATTATAGAATAGTCTATAAAAATGTTTTAATTTCCAAGGCTAATTAAGGGGAAAAAATTTTAGGGAGAGCTAGAATTGGATGAGTCCCTAAAATTTGATCCACAAAAGGTTGGTGCATATTAGCATAATGCTATTGTATACTACTCTATTATTTTGATCTAAAAAGTTCTTTGCAAGGTAATCCAAAAGTTTAGATTTTGTTTCTTAAAATTTTTAGGGAGATGATCGCTGTAGAAATTTTACACATTTTTACAAAGATAGCATATGAAGAAATTCTACTCCTAATTAAGAACGATACATAGCAAAACCACAATTGGGTGCTTACCTAGTAATTTGTAAAAATATTAAATTAGCATAATTTGGATTAGTATGAATAATCTATTTTAAACAAGTGGACCCCATCAGAGAAACATTAAGGGGTTCTAGATCCCTAGTGCTCAAATCCTTCAGAGGTAAGGTTTTGACTTTGACTTTGACTTGACCACCATGTTGGTCAAATTGGGTTGGGTGAGATGCTCTCCTCCATTAGCAAAAGTTGGCTCAGCCAGAAAGTCCTAGGAATAACGAAACCCTCCTCAAGCATTTGGCAAAACTAAAAATAAAGGCAAACCTAACTGATATAAACTCTAGTAAAAGTAAATGAATTAGGAATCATAATCTCATCGCTTTTCAAGTTTTAATCTTTCAGTTTTGCCCTAAAATCTAATTGACTTGAATATCCGCTAGTGGATGACAAAATTACCATCTGCTCTTGGCGTATGCACAAGTAAGAAGATGATGTGACTCAAATTTATCTTAATCAAACGGGCGTAGTTGAGTTCCAAGTCTAATTAATCTACATCAGCTGTCTACGTTAAACACAACCAAAATTTTCTAAAACTGAAAGCAAAAAAATCAGAATCAGCAGCAAAAAAGTTTCACCAGATTTATCAGTTTTCATACTGAATCAATCAGTTGTCAGACTGAAGCGACTCCTGAAATGACATTTGTAGTTCAGTCTGCTCATGCATGTTTGTGGACAGCATTTCTTTATGTTTTCATGGCCTTAGTCAATCTCCAGTTCTTGTTCCTTGTTGTGCTTAATTTATTTCTTGGATTCTGAAATGCCTTATTAGATTATATCATGTCCTGATGACTTTGTGGCTATTAGATTACATTGGGCTACCTCCCTACTATCTTTACAGGTTGATGCTTCCTTTTGTATAATAAAAACCTAAAACCACTCGATCACCAAAGGACAAACACACAGGCAAGGCCTAATTGCCAGATTCCCTACTAGAACACAAGTCAGATTTTTTCTCTGGCAAAACAAGGACAGCCAGCCCTGCTAATCGATTCTAGAGTTAAAAAAGAAACAAATTACAGTCTGAGAAACAAATCCATAATTCAGTCTTTCATTCCAATGCAAGAAAGCAATGAAGTTGAAACAATCAAGTTCGTGCATCTCCTCTCATTCACGAAACTAGAAATGCACAAGTGTCTGCAAATCGTTTTGCAATTTATTGCTTTCTAAGATATCAGCATCATCATGCATCCCTTCACGGCCATATGCAATTAATATGCACATGGTTTGATTGAACCAAGGACCATGACATGACCAAATAGCTCTGTTGTGCCTTTGGACCATTGCACATTCTTATTCCAAATGACTCCGTTCCTCCTTGCACAAGGAAACTGTACTGGTTAATACGTTGCGTTTTCCTTTCATAATCCCTATTGTTGATGTGTTAGTCATGTGGTCCTTGGTATAATTTAATCATCATGTGCTGACAATTTAAGGAATTCAGCTCCAAAGTTGTTTACCGAAGTAATATTTGATCATACGCCTCTCAGTCTGGAAGAATTCAGTGATGTTTGAGCAGATGCTGCTGGTAATGACTAGAATCAACATCTTCGCAATGTACAGGGAGAGTGTGAAGAAAGAATATCGAGTACAGTTTCTTTCCTAATCTCTTCAAAGATGATGTGCTCGATCTCAGTCCCAATCTCCCTCTTCTCCCGCTGAAACTGGCTCCATTCTTTGGTCGACATGGAGAGATCAGAATCTATCAGCTGGGAAATGCTGTCCATGTCAACTGTCGGGTTCTTGCACGAAGCAATGACATTTTGACTCTTCAAAGGACTCCAGCATTCACGAGAAGTAGGAATGCTTCCTTCGAGCTCCCTCAGCCAGTCGAGAACGAAACGTTGTGGTTGAAAGAAGTGGCTCTTTGTGCCGGCCTTTTTGAGATCAATGGAATTGGAGTAGAGGAGCTGTTCCAAGTCAACCCAAGGAGCCTCCTTGGCTGAAACAAATCTTGTGGGTGATGGTGATTCCTCCTCGACTGCATTGAAAACGAATGTAATTAAAAAGTAACAAGCAACAATTAATGCATGTAATTGTAGGAAGAGGAGAGCTAATTAGGGAGCAATCAACCTTCGTCAGAGTGCTGATCAAGGACCGATACCGGACTGAGCTGGTTGGATGAGCTCAAATCTCTCCATTTCTCCTTGTCCGCTTCGCCTCCGTCGGTGCGGCCGGAGTTGGACAGCCGGCGAAACTCCACAGAGTTTACCTTGCCTTTGACCTCAAAGAACGATCCCAGAAGCATCCATCTTCCGCTGTCAATAGCAACACTCCAAGCTTTGCTTGTCACTTTGTTAAAGACAACCTTGCTGAATAGAAACTTGACGAGTCCACCTCCCCTTTTCCTCTTGAAGCCATTGGCGGCGGTAATGAACCTTTTCAGCCTCTTGCAAGCAGCACCGGGCGAGCAGACGAACGCGGCATTAGCGTTGACTGCTCTGTGATCCGAGTAACCCTGCTCCAAGAGGTACACATCCAGCAGAAAGGGCTCTTGCTCCTCTTCCAGCAGCTCAAAAAGCCGCCGCCCGTGGTGCATTGGCTTTGGAACGACAGAATCCATGGAAATCAAAGAAAGAGAAAATGCCAAGATATCAGAAAGGAGAGCGGGGGAGCTGGTCTTAAGCTAGGTGGACTCACAAGTCACGATCCATCCCCAACATTCTGCACAGAGCCCTGAAACAAAAAAAAAAAAAGAAAAAAAAAGAAAAACATCATTCTCCTCACTCGAACCAGCTCAAAGGCAGCGATTGGAAGATTGCTGCACTGATAATGCACACAGCGCCCGAATGGCCAAATTAAGCTTGGCCTACGGAGAGGCTTGGAAGTATCCACCTGTGCCCACTCAGTTGTCGGGTAGCAGGAGCAACCATGTGTCCTTGACAAGGAGGAGTGGCAGTAGAAAAGATTGAACTGATTTGTCGTCGGGATTTGTGTTTGGTGCTAGCGGTGCATGCCATGGCTTCCACAGTGGGAGGTGTACCAGCGTGCTCTGCTCATGGGGGAATCGTAGAGAAGCATGTGTTCAAGGCAGGAATCGCTCTCCCTTGCTCCTCTTATCGAAGACAGGCTAAGCCTATGTTTGCTTATTATTTAAGTCATCAAACTTGCAGGAAAGCTAGAGGACAAGGAACAAGGAGGTGGATCTCTAGTTTTTGCGTTGGAACTTTGTGATTTTAGCTCGCCGGTAACATTTGGCCACATTCACTCCAGTGCATCAAAAGATGAGGGAGGAAAGGCTCAAGGAACAGCTCCTTGGATGAAACATGATCCTCAAGTAGCCTAAAACATATTGATTGATCATTCAAGCATCCAATGCATGCGTACTTTTCACCCTGTAAAAGCCATGAACATCGTCAGCAGGTCTGCATGGAAGCCATTTCTGCTCTTTTTTTGGATCTACTAACACATTAAAATCCTTTTTTACCAATCAAACTTCCTGTTCATGAGTAACAAAGTCTATGTCATCTTCTCGCCAAAAAGATACCTTGCCTCTTCGAGTTATATTTGCTTTCAGGCCTGGGGCATCAGCATCTAGCTGACAAAGAAAGAACCTTTTTCTGTGAATGTTACTGTTGTTTAGGAAAATGCCACAATAGTAAGCTGAAAATTCACTCAAGCATCTCACTTTCACTTCCTCGGATACGGACTATAGGACCTAAACAAGTGAACAAATTGTCAACGTTATGAACCTCGTCCGTGAATGAGATTGGAGAGCAATATTAGTGATGTGATGAATTTGCGAGATAAAATGAATGAGCAAAACATAAGCAGAAGAGGGCTTCATGCCCAACTTGACAAGGACTTCACCTTCATCCATCCATGGCTGTTGGTTCTAAATGAATGGTTCATAAATTCTCCATTTATCATACTTAGGAATCATATATCCTACTTCGTTCCTCGATCCACTATTTAAATTATCTATACTTCTTTTTCATATAGCTTAGACTACAATAAAATTCATCTAACATGGGGGTCTTTTCCTGAGAAACCTTCCTCACATCTAAAATAGAGCATGTAGAAGATTTTAGTTGCAAATCTCTATAAAAAACTTTGCCCTGGTCTAAATTATGAGGCAGTGTCTTTGTTTGTTTTTGAGCCATTGGTCATGACATGAAAAATCGCCCGTCTGCTAGCAGAAAGGGTAATGTTCTAACCATCCATCTTCTTCTTGATAATCTCCTTGTTCTACTCCTTTTATGCCTTCTACAGTGATAGATGTGCTACTTTTTCCTAGCAACTCAATCAAGTACTCAGAGGTCCTCTTTATGAGCAACCTAGATAGCATAAATGGACATAAGTCATTATGAAGACGTGAATGAGCATAGACTCATGAATCTTCTCCACTTGTTGCATGTCCCGAGACATAATATATGAAGAATTTTCTCCTCTTGCTTCAATGTCATTAGAGTGAATGCGCTCTTGTAGATAGTTTTACTCCCAATGGATTAACTTTTGAAAACCAACTTTGTGCATTTTTCATGAAGAAATAAGGAAAAAGTGTGGCAAATAATAGTATCAACGTATTGAATATGGCATATGCCTTTCGAAGGCATCAATAAGGTAGATGATTTTAGTTGTCATCATAGAGTTCCAATATTAAAACTCTAGGATAAGCACATAATTCTTGTGACAAAAGGTGATTTTAAATACATCTATCGTATCTAGTTATCTTCCGAGAAGAATGAGGGACAGAAAGATCTAATTATTGGCTTGCTAGCTTTTCACTCCACGAGGGTGAATTAGCGAAGTGATCTAGCCCTAAATATACTTTCAGAAGTCACATAACTTTTATAGGGACTTAAGAAATACGTGTGACTTCAAAAGCTCTATCAAGAATTGATTCATTAGTGGAGTAGTTGGAGTTACCCTACTATGCTTATTCTAGCAAAGAGCGAACAATCCTAATAGTATCATCAAGTTGCTAGGGGATATGACCTAATTCCTAATGCATTATCAAATGAGGAGAGGATTGTTGAAGCAGAAGACTTGTATCTACAATAACTAACCCTTCCTCTAGTCATCCTAAAGATAATTAGATGTCACCTAAAGTAAAGTTTTCATTTTTGGCTTGGTCCCTTTAGCCACCGTGGATCAACTTTCATAAACAAATCATGGTTCAGCACTTCACTACAAAGAAGAGAAATGTTCTAAGTATGGCTTTAAGTCCTCTCTCTAACTCAAGTTATTCATCACTGGAGTATATTTAGTAGAGCTTAGGATTGCTTAGATCACTTGCCTCCAACTACCTCATTTTGTAATTGTAATAAACGCAAATATGAATTGCACCATAGGCAAACAATCTCAACTTCCCACGTTAGGGCGTCCCCTCTTTATGATTACCTAATTAGATTGAGTCATTATATTCACCCGTTCGGACAAAATCATAGTGATAATAACTTAAGTCGTGAGGGCAAAACATTAGATCATTCAACGCTTTTTGAGTTGCTTAGCCTTCTGATGCCTTTTGAGCACTTACTCCTTTGACGTTACGTAAATGCTCAAACTTCTCATACTCTTTTGAGTGATCGGTCTTTTGGCGCTTCTCAAACTTAAAGGCCTACTATGAGCCCCCTCATAGTACCCTATCAATGAAGGAAAAAATGGTTCATAACTTGTTAAGTACACCAAATCAACCACAACAAACCATGAAATCATGAGGAAACTACCTTAACGGCAATTTAATCACCATTAGGGTTCACGATATAAATGGAACGTTGTTGTTTATCTTATACATTTTTTTTTTTTACTTTTTTTCGTTTTTTCTATTATCATGTTCTTATGACGGTTCTGCCATTGAAATCAATAGTAGCAAAGATGTATCATAAAACGAAAATAAAGCTTCTTCATTATGGTATGCTCCCTGTGAACTTAATGTGATCGAGAGTACGCTTGAGGCCGTACTTCTCCACTGCCCCATTAGCTGCTCTAAAGCCATCTCCATATGTTAATGAGACATCTGATTCAATCTGGTGTTTGAAAAATTCCCCCAGTTTTCTCTCGGCCTGAGTTCGAGCACCTTTCTTTGAGGTAGGCCTGCTAGATGAAGAGGATGATGAAGTGGAGGCAGCAACACTACCGGCCCCTGAGATGATCTCAGAATCCAACCACATATGACCCAGCACCTGGCAAATGCCTTCTTCAACTTCAGGATCAAGTGATCGATATCCTGCAAACTCGGAAGAAAGATGCATCAGACTGATTGTGACGGCAGTTTCAGCTAGTTTTTGTATCCGCGTGAATCAGACAAGATAGACAAGTAACGTAACGTACTATTTCCTTATGGTTAGATATAAAGGAGCAAGAAAAGAACGACGCAACAACGCAAAGTTCATATGTTAGGATGACCATCGCATGCTTACAGCATGTGTTACTCTACTCTTTCTACATCCTGTTCTATAGCGGTTATGTGCTTGTAAAATCAATCTCAGATCACATAAAAATGAATGAGATAGAAAGTGATGAAAATATGTAGAGAGATGTCAGAAGCTCATGTATATCCTTCCTCTTGCTGATGTAAACCTCAAATGTGCCACAGTTCAAGTTTCTCCTTAGATGCAAAAAGAGGGCCAAAGAAAATAAAGGTTATAGTAACACTAGTAAAATGAAGGTGTGCCATGCACATTCAAAAGAAAAGTGTACCATATTATTGTCTTGATTCTTGACGGTAATAAAACCCTCAGCTGGGAAAAGTTTTAATGGTCCTAAGGGACAGATATTAATAATGGTCCTTGACATTTAAGGAAACTTAAAACTAGTAAAGCATCCTTTGTGTTTTGCTAGTAAGAAAGACACCAATTAGTACATTAGTTATCAGCCGAGTACTAGGGTGAACAAATGCTATATATTTAAGTGTCAAATCAAATAACCATACGAAAAAAATATATTTCATATATAAGTTGTTTAAGAATGCTGCACTGTGCGATGTATACACTAAGATACCTATTAATGATGAACTAAATGCTTTTGATTATAACACCTGGAGCGCTATTTTATTTATACATCCTCATGCTCCGTACGTATGGTAGTATCAGACGTATATTGATGGCATGAGCTGCCCGATTGAAAACAAATCAACAACCGAAGGACAACTGTGAGCTCAGAGTAAGCAGGTACATACCCTTAAGGCGCAACCATGCATGCATCATCTCGTGAGCCAGTATTGATCCGGTTAATAATCTGCATGCAGAAATAAACTCCAATGTTAAAAAGATTACAAGGGACTGCCATTATTAAGTGATCTCATGATTCATAATTATTTCATGAATGAAATTGGACACCGCACTTTCAATGAGAACATGATTACGATGATAATATCTCAATAAGTACTTGTCCTAAAATCCAGAAAGAAAAAGGATAAGATTCAGAGTAAAATATAAAACCTCAACTTGATAGGTAAAATTCTAGCAGGAAGGCAGTTGAGCAAACAAAACAATATTGGTAAAATAAAGAAAAAAACAGTACCTTGGTAGACCATATAGTACAAGAATTGCTGTTACTTCACAGCGCCTGCTGACTCTGAATGGTCCTGTCACCATATCTATGAGTCTATATCCAGGGCCCATTATTGGCCTCCTCAAAACCTAAATTGACTTTCGTATCAATGATTGTGTCACTAAAAAACAATAGAATAATTCATTAAAAAAATTGCCTAATGATAATGACAATGTCTAGGAATTCTTACAGTCCTAACTATCTGTTCTTCAGAGAGACACAGTCCTCTAGTTTCAGGAAGATGATGATGCCACTGCTCCGGAGTATATATAAAACATAAATTGTTAGCAAGAAAAATCTAAAAGAACAGTTTGCTGCTTCTGGAATTCACAAGTTTTTTTTCTGACTTACGTTCTTTTCACCTTCCATAGCCTCATTCAGAGCTTGTCTCTCAACAAGAAGCATTGGAATCTGTTGTTCCAGTTTCATGTTTAGTCCTTCATAGAATTCTTGTATATCGAGATAAAGAGGTTGGCACTCGTTTGTATCCATTACTGCAAAGTGCAGACATTCGAGACAAAGCTTCCTGCCATCATCTAAAGTAACATATTTTGCATCCCTTGTCTGAAATTCAGCATAATAAAAGAAAATTCAATCAATAAATATGATGAAAACCACTGGTAGAAGATGATTAGGAACATTTGATAAATAAATCAGAGAAAAATTTGATGCAGCTTTTTGGAGTAATTACTATTATGACTCTATTTTCCAAGTATAGCAAATTGTGGATGTGCCACTATTTAATGTGAAGTGGAGAGTTTGTCTTTGGAGTACCTCCATCCTTTCACAACTGCAGCATCTCGGAGTGCCGTCATGTTCATGTGAAGGACAGTACCTCTGCTGCCAAAAAGGATGAGCCCTGTATTCAATCCGGCCATCTCTGATTGCTGGAATCTGCAGAATAGCCATTTCGATTGATCCAGAAAGCAGTGATTGAAATTTTTGAGGAAAAATAATCACATACATTTGTTCATTTGTTCATAAATAACAGGAATAATTTTGAAGTACATTTGTTCAGCTATTTGACAATAACCTGCAGAATCTCATTCCCTTGAATATATGATGTGAGCAAAAAAATACCTGCAGCTATTCTCAATGCTATCACATGGAGATAACCAGCCTCGACATAGAAAGTCGATCAACTGATGCAATTCATATTATGCGTGGTTAAGCACTCGTTTCAAAGAAATATGATTAACAGTTAAAATAGACTGGCGTGAAATCCGGAATCTGTACTGGCTCAGAATTCTCTATGAACTATATGCAAACATCGTTTAGAACTGTATGCTACCACAATAACTGTTTTCTCATGTTAATGGACAAATATAGCACCAAGATCTATTTAACTCGTCAAGTAAAACATTGGTTATTTTAGGGGAGAAAAAGGGGTTCCTTGCACATTGCACTTAAATGGACTGAAGCAAAAAAATAACAAAAAAGAGCTAACCTCCACCATAGAAAAGAAGTTGGCCAAAGGAATTGCAGCAATATAATATAAAATATTTGTCTTCTCTCGATTTCCAAACATAGGTAAGCAAGGAGAAATTTCATGTCACATGATTCAAAATTTAAAGTTCAAATTCTTTGAAGAAAAGTTATTCTAACTTCATAAAAACTGTCAATTGCAAGAATAAGGTTGTTTTCTATCCACATAGCAGGATGCCAGGAACGAGGAACCTTAGTTTATCTGGTACTATCGAATTAATGTAAGCTCCACAGAAGTGTTCAGAAAAATTCAACAAAGGTAGAAGTATCATCTCCCAAAACCAGGGAGCATTGAGTAGCCTTATTTCCACTTTCTAGAACAATCACTTAGAAGAGACAAACACAATCATTTTAGAGTCATCCTATGCTGTTAGGAAGATGGAATTTTTTTTTAATTTCATGAAAGCAATGAAGAAAAGATCCTGTTATTTCATGAAACCAGTGATTGATCCAGAAAGCCTTATTTATTTTTTCATTTCTTGAAAGTAGTGATTGATCCAGAAAAGCCATTATGTAGCCTCATGTAAGGAGCATCAATTGTAGCATAAGCACTAGGGTAATTTCAACTGCTTCTGTTATCATCTCTTAAATGCATGGATCTCTAATTTTTTTTATCATATACTATAATATTTTTCATAACCATAATCTGATTTCCTAGTCTTTTTAAATGTAATATACAACAAAACAAAGTTATACATTTTATCTGATACCACGCCACATAGTTATCTATTTCTATGAGTTATATTTTCCAAGACAAGACATGAAATATAAGTACTTACAAATTCCTTGCAGACATCACATTTTGGGTGATAAAGTTTCCTATAGCATGACTTGTGATAAGGATGATTTCCATTCATAGAGAACTGCATTGAATAAAGCAATTGTAATTAATTCAATTCAAAGATGATAGCAATGGACCACACAATTCTTTACCTCATGGTCAGATATTGGTCTATTGCACTCATGGCAGCGAAAACAATCAGGATGCCAAACAGAACCTGCAGCATTAAGATACCGTCCGTGGCCAACTTCTTTGTTGCAACCCGCACACCGCCTAAACAAAAGCTACTATTTATCAAAACAATGGAACCCCTAAAACTCATACATTGTTAGGCTGCAGAAGTTAATCCAGTATCAGACGATTTGTGATTGTAAGTGGAACATGTTAAAGATAAAGTGCACAAGTTAAACATTTTGCACAATTATCAGTTTATTTCTTGAAGCATAGTCATCTTAACAAACAATTGTTATGGAACATGAACGAATGGCGTTGGCTATTTATATTGATCTCTGCCCCTATTGCGAGGAATTGAGTGGCATGTAGGCCTGAACAAGTGTGTGGAATGAGCCACTTAGCCACAAACTCACTGTATAACAAGTATTTAGTTAGGAGTGTGTTCCATGCTGCCTTACGCCTACAAATGCTAGGATATTGTAAATCATTGGTTCCTATCATCTTATTTCTTCGGCACTCTGTTCCATTTAGTCCATGCATTTGCAGAATAGTTGACAGAGTGAGAATTCTATAGTTAATTGCAACAGCTATCACAAGTTAGTTTTCCAATTTACTTAATTTCTCCCAAAGTAAGAATCATGGAATCATTTTCTGGAAACAATAGAGTGGCAGAGAAAGCTGCAGGCCTAAACATTAGGAATGGTGCCCAGGCCCAACTTGCCATCCATTTTGAAAATAACACCTACATTAGGAGTAGAAATCCAAAACTAGACTACAAATCCTTAATTATATCAGTTACAAATTCTTTTGCAGCTAAAATCAGCCACGTGTCCGACATCAGCAAAAGAATTGTTTTTGTAAACTGGACCTACTAGAGTGCCTCCGCATACCAAGTATCCCTCCATCTCCTAACATCACCTTTTAAATAAACAATGTAAAAATAACCTATAAGATGCGCATTACAAACCAGCTGTGCCGATCTAAGGTGCATGCAAGATCCACATATCCACAAGTAGCTGCACTCAATTTTGCTAGTGCACAAATACAATGATATAATACCACACAAAATTTCTAATATTAGAAGAATAAAAGAATATAAATCTAAGCATATACAATCTCTGACTAAAAATTGGATCAACACTTTTATATGGATCCACATTGGTTAAAAATATTCAACATGGTTTCCAACCATATGTATCATCTGAATCTTTTAAAAAATATGGTCAAGTATACAAGTTGGAACTTTTAAAACAAACATAAGTTTCCAGATGGAGTTACAGTGGCTAATAATCCAACACATTATCAGATAGTTCAAACATTGAGTCCTAAAAGAAAATTAGTAGCTTATAGCAACACTTTGCCTCATATTTATCATACGCAAATAGATGCACCATTAGGCAAACAACTCTACGACATGTACCTGGAGAATGAAGGAAAGAAACTTGGATATGGTGGATAATTTTGGACATTTTGATGGGAAGGATGCTCAATATTCCAACTTTCTTCCACAGCTCTAGCCAACTGTTCATCCTGCTCCAGATCAGGCCTATTGTCTAAAGAAAATAAAATAAATGATGTGTAAGGATAAAATATATATCATATAAACGCAAGATTATTCAATAATATAAATGAAATGAAATGCAAGCTTACTTGCATGTTCCAGGCTAAAAAGCTGAAGAAAATGTACTTAATGTTGCTACGTATACATAATTTTGTAGTTATAACTGGAAGATGTGTATTGAAAGTCGTCATAAAGTAAGGAATTAGGATGAGAGGCATGTGAACATGATTCAAATTATTGATATCGAACACATCAAAAAATGTGATATTCATTGGATTAACATAATCAAAATAAAACTAAAAAAACCATTAAATTAAGAAATATAAAAAGGACAAAATAAAGGTCTAAAAACAAACACGCAAAGCATATTATTTCCCACATTTTGTAAATTGTCACAAAAGTTCAATTAAATTCAAACACACTTCATATCAATTGAGATTTGAGAATACATTAATTATAGACATTTAATCATTTTGATGCCAACCATATTTATTTATTAAATTATCATTTAAAATAGCTATATATATTAGTTATTCTAATTAAGAAAATTTTCATGTATAATAAAATTAAATGTATTATTTATATATAATAAAAATATATGAAAAAAATAAAAATGATTTATATCTAAGAGAGTTCACTAATTAATAATTTATAATTACACAAAACATTCTATTCATTTTTAAGTATTAATTAAATGCATTAATTGTTCAATCATTGATAGTATGACTTCTAGACACCGTATAACACTCTGTCAAAAGGATATTACTTCTCTCAAACTTGACAACCAAAGATAACATATGTTTAAAAATGTAGAAGTGTAAAAAAGATGGATAAAAGCATTGAATTTCTAAAGATGATCAGACCATGATAATCTAGCCTTTGTCACATTCATAACTGTTGAAAATACAATCAATTAGGACAAAATTGAAAACTTCAAAGACAAATTATTCGCTGGTTTAGCAATAGCATCATAAGCTAACTGACCAATAGTTTTGCCCTTCCTCTCTTCATCTGATAGTGAATTTGCTAGAGCACGAGCATAGTCTTCATCTTCATGCTCTGGCTGAGCATCCTAACACCCAGAACATCATAAAGAGATTTGATAAAAGATGTCCAAGGATCTATACATGAGCTACTTAAATCACTTAGATATGAGGCAGTGGAGGAAGGCAAACAACATAAGTAGATGTGATACATGAAAGTAACCTAAGGGTTATAAATAACTTCATGGATCAAACAATCTACAGAAATTGAAAAAAATAATATTTGGCATCATCAATCAGTTAGACAAGGAAAAAAAATGTAAAGCTGTAAACCTCACTGTATGTAAACAGTTATAACTTATAACCAATAAAGCAACAATATTAACACTGAATTCCTATCTGCACAATGTGGATAGGCAAATATGTAATATCTTCATAAAATGAATACATTACAACATGCCAAAAGCAATAGAGAACCAACATAACAATTTCAATAGTGTTTGTTGAATGGATGGATATGATTAGCAAATAGTAAGGAACAAGAACCCCTAAAGTACACTTTAGAGAGAGATACGAGAGTGAAGCAGAATTGGGGGAGAAAATAATATGGCATGCAATAGTTTGCTTTCTTACAACATGTTACGCCTCATATCTAGGATTTTAGGGTTAATATGAATTACACGTTAACTAGAGCCAACCTCCTAATTCTACAATTATCCAGGACATAATAATAACAAATTATGTCAACATTTTCATCAAGAATAAAGTCACAACAATTATTTATTAGGTAAAAAAATACCATTATTATGATTGTGCTACTGCAGATGTGAGTGTTTGTACATCATGCTTCAGAAATTTACAAATGTTAATCCCCGGTTTCTTCTGTAGACAAAAGGTATTAAATTCCTCACGAATGATTGGTCTGATTTTGTATTTACAACTTAGTTACTCATTTCCAGGAACAAGTACACGTATCTCTAAATACAAAACATATCTATTTTGTTGAGGGAACATTCAGATTAAATTATAGATAACTTAGTAAAGAACAAGGGAGGAATGTTTTAAGAATAAGGGCTTACCAATGAAGTGGACGGTTGACTCCAAAAGTCGTCATAAGTGTGTTTCCCGTGGTACTGGCCAGCTGAAATTTTTAGTTTTGACTTTTTAATAATTTCATTTAACAGAACCATTGAGCTAAATCTTTAATCGCTTATCAACTGTAAATTTTGCCTGCATAAGCCAATGTAAACTTAGAAATCAAAACCATGAGCAAAACTGTAACAGAAATGAGAATTGTTATATGCCTGATAGTAGCATGGCAGAATCTACTTTTAGGCAAGAAGAACTGGCAGCACAAATCGTATGATAAAAGCAAGAGCAGAAACTTGTTACTAGATAACTGTAAACGAATGAGAGCCAAGAGCATACCCGTTCTATCAGTTTCTAGTTAAAAGTAGTTAAAATTCTGCAACGGGTGGATCTTGAACAAAACGAAGTAGGACCTGACTGCGATCAATTTGAAAATCTCAAATCCAAAAACCTTGGAGAAAAACTATGCAAACAGCGCTTATGGCCTTTCTCCGAAGAGAGAATTAGGTTATGGATTCACTTCAATGAACATTTAGGATATATACATGCTAAGATTCATGTAGGAACCATTAGTTGCAATAAACTTTAAACTCATATTGGAGTCTGGCAAAAGTACGTTAATTACAAAGAGGACAAAAAATGCCATATCAACAGATACGGCCACTTAAATCGTTACCTAGGTGAACAACTTATAACACTGTCAGCATACTCTGCATAATCCTCCCAAATATATAAGCAGTTCCATCAACAACAGCTACTCCAGTAGCAGAAGGGCAACCTCAGCATTGATGCACCCAGATCCACCACACTAGGCCGTAATCTGAAATTTACAATCCATCACCCTAGAACAATAGTCGTGAGCAACAAAATCCGAAATCGAGCACACGAAGCAGAAAAGGGCCAAGAATTTATTGTTGAAACCCTACCTTGGGAATAATTGAGGCGGCAATCAGATTGTTCCAGTACCGGAATCGCTCTTTTTTCTTATACTCTCCCACCACCAACTTCTCGTATTCCTCAACATCAAGAAAGTTCTAAAGGATCAAAAGGGGACGCATAACCCATTTCTCCGTCGGCATTCGAGCAAAAAAGTCAAAGAAAAAAACACAAAGAAAACTACTTTTCTGCTCCTTTCTTCTTTCCGCGATCGCCAAATCAGCAGACGGCAACAGAAATGGCGTAATCGAGACCCCCACCACCTAACTACTCCGGTACTGAAAAACATCGACGTCGAGAAGTGCGCGGGATCCGCCATTGACGGCATGGCCAGCTCGCTGACTTCGATTCCACGGCAGGGTAGGATAGTGGGCGAGCAAAATGAGTGCGAGGGCAGCGCGGGTTCGAGTAGAGCAGAGTGGTCTCTTTCGCGGATGTGGGAGCCACGTCGGAGGTGGGGACTGGTGGTCGCTTCGTCCGCCATCCAGCACCGCACACGGCGCGATCAAAGGAGGACGGGTGGCCCCCACAAGTCCATCCACATTCCGCTCCAGCGCCGGATTCCTTTCGGGTTGAACAATTAAACTCCGGTGCGGGGTGGCATCGCCCAACGCCTGGAAATTGGAATCCGCTTACGATTTACGCGCTGCTCACTTGCACTTTTTCTAACTAAAAGCTAATTGTTCTTTGCCCTCTAATTTTAACTTTGTTTGCTATAACCCTCTGTAATTTTAAGAAACTACTTTTCTTACTTTAAAATTTTATATAGTTTTATTACTAAGACAACTAGAGTCCATCACATTAAGTGGTTATAGTACCGTCTAATGTTGATTATAAAGTGTCTATCAAGTGGGCGTGACTTAAGATATGCTTTTATTACTGACATGTTATAATAGGAAAATAGTAAGAACTTGCTATTTTGTTTTTTTTCTTTTTGTGCCTTCCCAAAAGAGTTTTTTATAGGCAAATACTTATATATTCATATGAGAAATTTCTTTATGATTGGATGGCTTAATTTAAGAAAGCAATATATATATATAGACATTGCAAAAATTGACTCCTCTCACTGACTCAACCTGACTCGACATAAATTAGGTAGATTCGGATCAATCATAATTAGTGACAGATCTAGAAACTAAGAGTATGTGGAGACAATATAAAAAAATAATATAATAATATAAATACATAAGTATAATATAATAAAAATTAGAGTAAGAAGGGACAAACAACATAATATCAATGATGAATGAGGCAAACATTAGTATATATATGTATATAATATTTAAAACATATGTATATAAATAGAGATGTTCTAATTCAATGAGGGCATTTGCTCACACTGTGGTGTACGTGGCTCCGCCATTGGCCATAATCGTGTTCAGGTCATAAACAGGTTAATCTGTTTATGATCTGAAAATAATCGGATTGTAAATGAGTTGACCTACTTAACCTGATTACATTAGATATTTATATATATAAATTTTAAATATAGGCTAACTCATAAGCCTAAATCTCTTCTAATTATCTATTAACTTATATTTCGGCCCATCAATAAGCTCAAATTTTTATAATTATTTATGTTTAAAATATAAATGATAAATTTATAATCGGGTCGTGTCGGGTCAAGTAGATCGAGTTAATAAATAAACCATTTAATAAAAGAGTTATTCGGATTGTGTCAAGTTGACCTGATTATATTTGAGTCGTGTTCGAGTTAGACAGTTTGACCCAATTAATTAAATAGGTCGTGTTCAAGTTTGCTTAATCGAATCACGGGTCACAGCTGACATGACCTGTTTTATGACCCGGTGACCCAAATTGTCATGTCTAAATAGATAGTTCCAGAATAAGATAAAATTTCCCTTAAAAATTCCTTTTTTTTCTTATTCTTTCCTTTGAAGAAAAAGAAAAATAATAATAATATTTATTCTTCTAATCTCCTATTTTTCCCTTTTAGGATATATAGTCTTACACCATGTTTTCAGATAAAATTGATGGGAAGGGACTCAAAACCTAGAGGGAAAATTAGAGAGAAAGAAAATTTAGTAAAAAGGCATTTAATTTCTGCTCGAATCAGATGAAAAACATCTAAACTTAGAAAATTTACCCAATTATCTACTTTTGCTCACCGCCCCCAACATCCCTTCTTGATTCACCATCCTTGCAAAGTTCGCCATCGCAACCTCCTTTTTGCTCCATCGCCACAACATGGGGAAATTTTAAAACAAATTCCTGCACAACCGATATGATTATGATGTGAAACAGCTGAGATTGATGATATAGGGCATAAATGAGTAACCATTAATCAAGCCTTGAACATATTATGAATGATTTAATTTGTTAGGGCATAAATGAGTACCAAAATGTGATTAGCCATTTTCTCAAAATATGCGGCAAAAAAGTGAGCTGATATAGGCTCATCATTTTAGAAGAAATTGAGTTACTAGAGCTCAATCACAAGGCTCCACATAATCACTCCCTCGTTGAGGGGCGTCCAATTGACATGTACTAAGAGGTCAATTAATTTGAAAGTACTTATCAGTGAACGATGCAAAGGGGTTGCCACCACTCGGTCATTTGAGAAGCACTCAAGTTGAATAAAGGTTTGTGCATTTTGATGATTCGATATGGTTTGAGTGGTTTGAGATTTGATCTTTTAAATGCAGAAATTACTAAAATGGCCTTTTATAGTCGACTCAAATTTATCAATATCAACTTTTTTATTAATAATATAGCTTCCACATAAGTTTTCTTATAAGAGAAACTCAAATAAAAGATAATTTTTTCTTAGACAAATAGGGTGAAAGGACAGAAATTTTGATTTAAAATAGATACATTTTTTTACATTTAGTTTCAACCAAATTAGGTGGAAACCAAGCAGACTATGGCCCGTTCGAGGCTACTACACATTGACAGATATTGGTCAAAACTAGACAATAAAAGCATGAGTAAGGAAGTTTTGGGGCTATTGTGCAAGCTTGATAAATTTTTGCCCGTGCAAAAGCCGTCGGATCTAATCCTACAATTAACAAAACTAAAAAAAAATGACATTAGAGTTAGAGGAACTTGAAGGTGAACTTAATAAATATATTTTTAGGCAAATTTTTATCTCTTGCGCAGCATTAGTCCATATTTTACCTCAAAGATTCAACTAAGGAATCTGCTACTACCGATGCATCGGTGTAGTAGTTGTCATAATAATACTTTCAACTATGATAGCAAAAATGAATGAGAGAGAGCGAAAGAGAGAATGCGAGAGTGTTTGTCATCGTGTTATAACTGGGTGTGCACACCTCTTTATATAGAGTAGACGCCAACAGCTATTTTACCCAAGAAGTGCTATTCTTAGTCAACCACGCGTACGCTTACCTCTACATAGGTAGTCGTGACGCTCATAATTAATACGAGTTATAATTAGTTATAAACTAAGAATAGTCATTAATAAATAAATGGGCAAAATAATAAATAGTAAAATTAAATGCACTCACACCCACACCGCAACCGCGGCCACGGCTTACCTAAAGGGCAAAGGAAATAAAATAAAGTAAACCCAAGTTTCATCTCTTATCTATATGTGGAATTAAATCTTTAAGTGACTATAAGGCCTGATTGGGCTTTAGGCTTTTTGGGTTTTCCCTTAGAACTCCAACAGTCTCCCACAAAATTTAAAAAGTCCAAACTAAAAAGAGTGCTGTCAAATACCTATATCATGTGGTCAGGAAAAAGTCATGCTTAACACACTTTATACGTGAAACTCTATTGAAAGAAATGTAGTGAAGAACTAGGTCTTGAACTACACCTTTTTGATCCAATGTTGCACAGTGCATACACAATACAATTGTCACACCCCTAGATGGTAATCAAGTACAGAAAAGTCGATCATAGTATTTACTACAAAAGCATAATGACTATTTTACCCCTTTTGTGAGGGTATTATTACAATAGCCTTGTGACACAGGGTTGCGCATTTTTGACCGTGCGCATAATCTTCTTATTTATATAACTTTCACTTAGCTAGAGAGGTCCGGTCCCTATTCCGCGGCTATATACGAAAAAGTTACATATAAAAAAAACTCTATAAGGCAGTATGTAGGGACACTTTTTAGGATATACCTTTGGGTTTCTTTAAGAGTTATATATTCAACCTCACATCTATGTAGGAGTATAAAATCATCTTAGCAATGGGTATTGGAGTTTTATAAATAATTGCAATAAACACACTAGTGTTTTTATAAATTTTTAGTTAGTACTCGTTGGTCAACTAGTCAGCTTGTTATTACCCATTGAACTTCTTTCTAGGGTCTACCTATCATGGAGGTTTGGTTGCCACTGTAGGAGAACCCATTATGGATAAATCTCCATTCCCCTAAATGAGGCCACCACTTTGGTTTGAGACAAATATTTAGTGAGGCAATAAGTAAGATTGTCATCAGTTTTAACAAAAGACAAAAAAATCACATTATGTGTTGACAACCATCTAATGGATTTTTGTCTTATCTTAACATGTCTACTCAATTTTATATTAACTAGTTTCTTTTTACAAAAATCTATAGCAACTTTATTATCATAGTTTATGGAAATTGGAGGATTTAAAGTTAATACCATTGGTAAAAAAGAACATAAATTATTAAGTCATTCAGTTTCAAAACATACTAAGTCTAGTGTAACTAGTTCTACTTTCATGGTACTCCTAACAATTATAGTTTGTTTTGTGGATTGCCATGAAATAGCATCATCACCAAAAGAGAACATAACATGAGATGAATTTGATATCATTTGAATCAGAGATCCAATTGGCACCACAAAATCCTTCTGACATCGAAGGATATCTACAGTATGTTAAGACATAGTTTTTAGTTCCCTTAAGGTATCTAAAAACCTTATTTATGACATTCAATGATCATTACTAGGGTTTCTAGTGTACCTACTCAAGCTAGAAACATAATAAGCAATGTCATGTCTAGTTCTGTTGGCTAAAATAAGAAGTAAATATATAGCTTTAGAATAGAGCTCTTGGTTTACAGCATAAGCTTGATTTTTAGTCAAGTGACAAGTAGAATTAAAAGGTATACTAAGAGAAGAAGATGAGGTTGGATTGAATTTCTCTAGAATCTTGTCAACAAAGTGAGATTGGGAAAGAGAAATTAAGTTTTGATTTTTAATGATTTTCATACCTAGAATTACATTTATTTCTCTAATATCTTTCATATAAAATTATTTAGAAAGGAAATCTTTAGTGTCAGTTACCAATTTTATATCATTAGTTAAATCAAAATATCATATATATATATATATATATATATATATATATATATATATATATATATATATAGACATATATAGACATAGTAACAGAAAGTTAGAATTTGAATATTTAAAATAGAGATAATTATCAAAGTCATTGATTTGAAAATCATATGACAATATAGCTTTATCAAATTTCTCATACTACCATTTAGGGGCTTGCTTGATACCATAAAGAGAACGAACCAACTTGCAAACCTTTCTCTCACAGCTACTTACAACAAATCCTTCAAGCTGAGTCATATAAATTTCCTCCTCAATGTCTCTGTGAAGAAAAATAATTTTTATGTTCATTTGGTGAATTATTAACTTATGGATTGATGCAATAGAAAGGAGGAACCTAATGGTAGTGTTCTAGCAACTGGCGCATATGTATCAAAGTAGTCTATATCGGCTTTCTAACGAAAACATTGAGCTACAAGACACGCTTTATATTTCTCAACACTACCATCAGTTCTTAATTTCTTCTTAAAAATCCATTTACAGCCTAAGGGTTTGTTGCCAGGAGGAATATCAGTCAAGATCCAGGTATTGTTACTAATTATAGATTGAAATTTATTATTTATTGCATCTTTCTAGAAAGGAGCATCAGGAAAATTAAGAGCTTCTTGATATGATTTTGGTGTCTCTTCAATTATGTAAGTGAGGAAATTGTCACTAAAATCTCTCACAACTCTAGTTCTCTTGCTTCTTCTAGGTTCAGCAAGATGATTAGATTGAGAGATAGAATCACATTGGTCATGGAGAATTTTAGAGCTTTGATTTGAGTTAGGAATAAGGTCAGGCTAGGGATTTAAAGGTTTGAAAGGAAAGACATTCTCAAAGAAAGAAATGTCTCTAAACTCAATTAGGGCATTGTTAGAGATTTTAGGAATTTTAGAATTTATTAGTAGACACTGATATGTATTAGAGTCTAGGGAATATCCTATAAAGACAACATCTATAGTCTTATGTTCAATTTTCTTTTTTTTGGGTTTTGGTATAATGACCTTAACCAAACACCCCCACATACAAAAGAATTTTAAATTAGGTTTATGACCTTTCCAAGCTTCATAGAGAGTCACAAAAGTATTCTTATGAGGAACTCTATTTTGAATTAAACTAGTTATAAGAATAGCTACCCCCACAAGTTCGGGGGAGCTCCAAAACTTAGTAGCATGACATTCACCATATCTAACAAAGTTCTGTTTTTCCTTTTAGCCACTCCATTAGACTAAGGAGAGTAGGGATAGTAACCTGATGAACTACCCCTTGTTCTTGACAGAACTAGGTGAATTCATTAAATGTATATTCCTCACCTCTATCAGATCTAATGATTTTAATCTTTTTATTTAATTAATTTTCTATATTAGCTTTATAAATTTTGAATTTAGACAGAACTTCATCTTTATACTTCAAAAGATAGGTGTAACAAAATTTAGAAAAATTATCTATGAAGGTGACAAAGTATTTACTATTGGCCCTAGTTAGTTCTCGACAAGAGTCATAAACATCTTAGTAGATAATTTCAAGAAGATCAGAGTCTCTATGAGATATAGATTTGAAAGGTTTCCTAAGTTGTTTAGCTTGAGAACAAATCTAACAGTTTTCATCTTTTGATATAGTTCTAGGGATTAGTTCTTGGTTAGCCATCCTAGATATGTATTTAAAGTTTAAATGTCATTGTCTACCATACTAATCATCACAGGTTTCAACATTCAAAAAAGTAGAAAAAACAGATTCATTGATATTTAAAGAAACAATGTTTAGTTTAAATAAACAAAAAGAAGTGAATTCCTTTCCAATGAAAAGATTACCCTTGGAGATTTCAACTTTATTGACATCAAGGATAATTTTAAAACTAGTCTGAATCAAGCAAGATTCCTAGAGATGTCTGGAACATGAAATATATTATTTAAAATAAGAGATTTCCCAGAAGTGAACTTCAAGGTAACTTTTTCATGTCCAATAATAGTAGCAGTAGATCAATTCTCCATTATTACACTTCCTTCATTTGTGTCATGGTAAGAAGTGAACCATGAACGGTTAGAACATACATGTACATTCACACTAATAAGCTAGATTAATAGTGAAGAAATATAAAACTAACCTTAGAGAGGAGAAGGGAGCAGGAAGGTCTTCTAACAGATTAACTTGAGGCTTGTGCTGATAATGATTAGCTTTTTTAGAATGTAATAGTTCTTTTTTCCTGTAGAAGCAATCTAGAGCCAAATAGTTGCCTCTTCCACAAACAAAATAGAATTTGTCTTTGGAAACCTTTTTATTTCCTTGATTTTGTTTCTTATTAGAGTTGTAGAAGGTTTTAGGATTTTTTCCGTTGTTTTGGAATTTTTTAGATTTGAAGTTTTGGCTCCAAAGCTAGATAGCTGACTAGAAGACTCAGTGAGATGAATTTTATTTCTAGAAGGATCAAATTTGGGATCTCTATTTCTAAATTGGTCCAAAATTTTAATTGACCAGATAACCTCTCTTATAACAGTACTTATGTCACAACCCGATAGAGTGTCATCTAAAAAAATTCCCAATTGACAAATTCACCTTGAGGTGTAACAATTTCCTGTTCATTGTAATCTAGTATCATTTTACAACTAACCATATGATAGCTACAACATATCTCAAAACATCAACCTGTATATCAACCTTGAATAAAAAAATACTTATATTTACCATAAATCCACATCATTCACAAGCACCCTAATCAACACTAAATTTGATCGATTTGATAACCAAAAACTACAAGTCTGTTAGATCCATAACACACAACATAGATTAAATGTCCAAAAAGTCATAAGTCTATGTAACAAGTACAATACTACCTAACTACCTCATCATACAATAATTTCTCAAAAAGTTGGGTAGTCTCTATGGCTATCTACCGGTCTCTAGCTGGAGCTGCATCTGGACCTGGAGGCAAAACAAAGAGAGTTAGCAGAAGACTAAGTAGGAATCGTAACAAGATGATGTCATGCGTCAGATACAAGATAAGTAAACAATTAATCTTCTACCACTACATGACATATATCATAATATCAGAAGTACAATATCATAAAAATACTTTTAACACACAAGTCATGAAATCATCAAACTGCGACCACAAACCCTCATCACAAGCCGCACTCTTGGGTAGGGTGTTTCCATTGCCAGCTCACACAGTGGAACGACTATCCAGAGACAGCTCGGTGGTGTTGCATAAAACACCTGACGACCCTAACATTGTCCGAAGACAATCTGATTGTAAGCCCTAGCCGGCACCGCTATAGTCCGAAGGCCAATCGGCAACTTTAGCCAAACCGTGGTCCACTAATCCTCAACTCGACCAGCCAATAAGATCATTACAAGTCACGACATTTTTATGCAAGCATCAATACTAACTTATAATTAATCATAACTTAACAAAATGCATAACATCTAATATATCAATTATATCAACAAATAAATTAATGCAGTGTTAATAATGCAACTTTAAACCACAAACATTCATTCACATGCTTCAATTAATCAATACAAGGAGTACAAAGGAATTAGAAACAATAGCAAGAAAAGGAACACTAAGAAGATCATGGTATCTATATATTAATAGTTAATACCATGATGTACAAAGGAAGGGACAAGATTCCTACCTCCAAGCCTCTCCTTAGTACATGTCACTGGATCACTCCAAAGTCCTACTAGTTACCTAAAGCAACTTCTCAAATTAAGCCATATCTAATTTTTATTTAACATTCTATTCACTTAACTCATATGCAAGGCACCATTGTAATTACTCTTATACCACTCATCTCTTGTCTATCTCTACACTTAAATGTCCATACACAGTCATATAAAGATATAAGCAATTTCAGATATATATATATATATATAGATCAAAAAACTTGTCTTAACTTTTATTCATACGTAAGTTTACACTTACAAACTTACAACTAGATCTAATATTAATCTATGGAAACAAAATAGACATTGATATTGTTCTCTTAAGAACCCTAACAGCATTTGAATAAGGTAAAACTCCGTTGATCGTTAGAAGCAATCTATTGATTTGCCTTAAATATGTAGCAGCAAAGAAACTAGTGCAAGAGAAAAAAAAAAGGAGAACATACATATGAGAAATGGAAGAAAATGAACCGAGCCTTGGAAGAGAAAGGAAAAAACCTTTTAAGCGCCCTCGGGCGCTTAACATGCCAAAAACGGGGTCTCTTGTTTTTGGCCTAAAAATATTTTTTTATTTTTTTTAAATGATGTACACCTTGTAAGCTATCTGATAGGGCCTAAATTTGATAGGCTGCTACCGCAAGTGCACGGTCTATCGCGTAATAAAAAATATCGATCCCACAAGAACTAGGGGTCAAGTACTAACTAATCAGTTAATCAATAGCTAGGTTAATGATTAAATGGGAAATAACTAATGTCCTAGTACAAGTAATTAAACTGAAGCAAATTAAAAATAAGCAGAGCAGAAAACAAGCAATCGGGGTTTAAAGTCTATAAGAGAGATCGGAGTTTCGGGTTTCACCGCACTAAAGCATGAAGAAATATTAAAGTTTGATATTTTGATTAAGTTTCATCTATGTTCTTAAAGTAATCCTTCCTAAGATACAGACGCGCTCCCTCTCAGGACACGGTCCGGTGTCTGACTTAACCCAAGTCTCCTACTCTCGTGGCTTACCGGGTTAAGTAGACCCAATGAGTTCTGTGAAGAATTAGGGATCCTCGGGTTATTTTGACAACTCTCATTGCCGAAATCACCAGTCCAGTCTAAGGGGATCCGATGATTGTGGTTCACCTCTTAGTCCTTCCCACAACATCTAAAACATGAACATGTATGGCTAGTACATAAACATGAATGAAAAACTTCCTAGACATGAATAAGAACAAAGATAAGTTTGGATAAAATGTAGATCAAACAATAATATTCAACATCTTACAGTGGGCTACGCCCAAACCCCGAAAAGAGAGTTTACGCTACAAGATTCATCACGAAATACATGAAATCTCTCATACAAATTGATTCAAACCAGAGGGAGGAGTAGATCCTTGATGGAAGAAGGTTCAGCACGATGATCTTCGTCGGAACGAAGAAGAAATCATGCCAGAACAGTGTCGCTGCCAAGAAATCGCTCCAAACCCTAGGTTGTCGCCCCCTTCGCTCGTTCTCCTCAACCGCCTGATCAAATCCAATGATTTCGGTCCCAAAATGTGTGTTCTCAGTTATGAAGGTCTCCGTAAAATTTCAGCAAATTCCGCTTCCAAAATAGTAAGTTATGGGTGAAAAACTGGACCCCTGTCGAACTGGGCAGGACGATGTACGACCGTGCATGGATGCACGGCCATGCCCGTGTATGGCTCGGCGACATTTAATCTTTAGAAAAATTGTTCTTCACAGCCGTGCATAGATTCACGAGTGTGTCCGTGAACGTCTCACCAAAAATCTGAAAGTGCAGGTTCATACACGGCCGTGCATGGATACACGGCCATGCCTGTGAAGAGCAATTTTTCTAAATTCGACGTGTAGCTTCGTCTCATCATGAGGATTCGTCTCATATCCTCAGATCTTCTAAATTCCATTGATTTTAGGGCGAAATCCCTATATTTCGATAAAACAAGGGAAAAGTGAAGACTGTGAAGAATATGAAGTAATTAAGTAGATAAATGAGATAAAACATGCATTTTACTCCAAAATAATAACAGAAATAAGTCACGATATATCATATATTTGCATGTCATCACTATCCAATGATATCAATATTGAGATATTTTAGATTACGTATACGTATAAAATATGCTAACCACCATTAGGTTTTTTTATAAAGTGAATAGTGTATTTTGTCTTATATATAATATTGGTTAGGGTATTTTATACGTATATGTAATCTAAAATACCCTAATATTGATACCATTGGATAGCTTACAATATGTACATCATTTCTAAAAATAAAAAATAAAAAATATATATTTAGGCCAAAAATGAGGGACCCCGTTCTTGGCATGTTAAGCGTCCCGGGGCGCAAGTTTTATTCGCCTTGCCTTGGAAGCAAGAAATAAAGATAAGGAATCATGTTTTCTTTCCGTACTAATTCACTATTAAATCTTAGTGATGTAAGATCACCTTACCTGGATTGAAACTGGAAAGAAAATATTGCACAAAATCTTGAGAAGACTAACTAGCTAGAAGATGATGGGAAGCTCGGCAACGAATGGAGAGAAAAGGGAAAGGTGATGGAAAAGAAATTCTCTCTCTCTTACTTTTCTTACTCCTATTACTATTATTATTATTATTATTATTATTATTATTATTATTATTATTATTATTATTATTATTATTATTTAACTTGAACTTGGTAGAAAATCTCCTTCTACCACGTGAGCATAAGGAGAAGGGTCTGGAAATACAGATTTTACATTCCAGCTCATAAGCTTTTTTCAAATTACCATTTAGTCCCTAAGAAATTTAAAAAATACGCTGAACAAACTAATAGAAAATTAAATCCATAACAACTTATGTTTACATTCTTCCTGAGATCTTGAGCAAACTTAGTCTACTAAGGAGGAAGCTTATCAAGGAGAGAAGAGAGGATGAATGATTCATCAAAGGAAGATCCATCTATTTGGAGTTGAGTGACAAGATTTTAGAATTTATTGATTTGTTCAAAGATAGGAATATTATCAAGCATTTTGAAATTATTAAAATTAGAAGCTGTGAACCTCTTCACACCTTCATCAACCCTATAGTAGGTATCTGGAAGGGTTGCCCAGATATCCTTAGTTGTCTTTAATTTATTATATGCATTAGACAGACAACTCGGGATTTTGAATTTACATATAAATTCTATTTCTTTAGAAGATCTAGAGGATGTGGAAGAATCAGTTTTGTCTGTTATAGAATTTGAGGTAGATGGAGATTTATGATTTTGATTTTTATCTAAGGGATAGTCTAGCCCAATGGTACTGAAAAGTCTTATGGAGATTAACCATACCTCTATTTGAATTTTTCATCTATTAAATCCTATATTAGTGAATGTTTTAGGTTTTAAATATAAGTATTCCTCGTTGGTCATTTTAATTAAGGAAAATATGAAGATGTATTAAGCTGCAATATTAATTATTTAAGTTAAACAATGTCTAAAATAAATGTGTAAAAAATTGCAAGTAATGAATAGTTTAAATATGCCAAGCAATGAAACTTTAAGGCAGAAATCAAGCTGATATTTAACCAGCGGACAATATGTATTTTCGCAATTAAAATTGATATTTTGCAGTAAAAAAATTCACTGAAATAAAGAATATAAATAGAAAGTGTGCTACGATATGTTAAGGATAGAGTGTTGGTCACACGCACGTGTGTGTGCAGGTTGCGGGTTGGAAGCCTTGCAAGTGCGTATTTAGGATTATTTTTGGGACAAGTACATTTTGCAATGATTGAAATATGGTATCATAATTTATACGATGCAATGTTATATGATAATATTTTAATATTATATGATAAAAGTGAAATATGATAATATATATATTATATGATATTTTAATTAGACATATTATATCATAACATAAGTAGATGAGTATCGTGCTGCGATTATCGCAAAAGGTTATTCTATTTCTACCCCATAATTTTTTTTTCTATTTTTAGTGTCACATGTGGACGTGATGCGCAGCGCGAGTGCGAGTTACGCGTGAATGGAGATTAACAAAATATATTTAATTATCAAAGATGCAAATCTAATATAAATTACGAGATTTGAAAAGATGCGTGCACGAGCACTAACTTAGATCAAGTAAATCAACAGATGCAAACGTTAATTAGCAGATGCAACAATAAAAAGTGATTAACAAGGTTAATTAGCAGATGTAACAAGAACTCTTCTATTTAATCCTATAATTAACAAAAATAAAAAATGAGATTAAGGTTACAGGAACCTGGAGGTGACTCTAATGGTTTTGTTTTAGGCAAATTTTTATTCTTGCACGGGATTTGTCAGCCAAATTTTTGGGATTTGTCTAATATTTCACCTCAAAGATTTAACTAGAGAATTTGCCGACGCCTCGTTGTAACAATTGTCACATGATGTTTTCGCCTTTCGGCTGACAATAAAAATAAATGAGAGAACTAAAAATAGTCATTAATAAATAAATAAACAAAAATAATAAATAGTAAAATTAAACACACTCGCAAGCTTGACCTCGGCTCAGTGTAGTGCACGTATATGTATATTTGGATCTACGTAGGTAAATGTTTTTATTCTCTTAAAAACTCTTAGAAGGCGAAAAATAAGATAATATAAATCTAAGTTTCATCTCTTATTTATTTAGTGGAATTAAATCTCTAAGGGACTATATATGACCTAATTGGGCTATGCTTTTTGTTTTTTTCCTAAGGCTATGTATACTAGAGGGGATGGGATTTTAGGTGGGATGAATTTTAGGAGGGAGAGGATTGTTGGACACGTGATTCTCATGTGTCCAATGATCGCACCGCGGCATCTCCGGCGCCTGCGAGCAGTGTCGTCTCTGGCATCGTCTCTGGCGTCTGAGGCGTCTGCGAGCATCTGCAACCAGCGGTGTCGTCTTTGCGGCGCCTGCGAGCGATGGCTGGGGCTATCGTCGAAGAAGAGGAGGGATGAAAGGGGGACGACCGGCGTCGTCTCAGTTTGGCAAAAGCTCACCCTGCTGCTTGTTCAGTTCGGTGGACAAGTGGCGTGCCGGAAAGGGATAAGAAGGGAATGAGAGCGTCAGCTACTGGGAGGACGACCGGTGTGCAATGTCGTCTCTGGCATAACGCGTTCGTGGCGTGAATCCGCCCGATTCGGACGGACATGAAATGAGGGATTTTTCTCTCATTCGTCCACCCCAAAATCCGTCATTTTACATCCGTCCTTCTGAGTAAATGACGGATTTTATGAAAATCCATCCTTCCCACGCATCCCTTCCTCCTGGTAAACAATATGTAAAACTCCAACAAAAGCATGAGCAGGGCCTTCTATGTGAATAATGAAAATTCTTACTTTGGGTGTGGTGCTACGCAACAACTACCCAAAGACCCATGAGCTCATGTTCCTCCCCTTTATCATTTCTTTTTCTTCAAAGAAATATAAATAAAAAAAAATTAAATATTTTTTTATCTTCTCATATTTATTTGTATCCATAATTGTACTCTTCTTCCTCTCTTATTTATATCTATAATTTTATTTTATTTTTGACTCATAGTTATTGTATTTATTTAGACGAAAAACTGAAAAAAAAATAGAAAATACATTAAAATTTTCCTTTTAATTTTTCGTCGAAGGAAATACAACGTCAAAAAAGAAAAAAAAAAATAGATCATCTAAATGCCATTAGCAAATCTAGCATATTGACTAACAATTTATAGTCGTACATTTTGGCTTTTTCTGATTGACCGTTCATTCAAATATATAGCACTCAATAACCACACCTGTAACATACTAGACAGCTCCAGAATCTGCAATTTCCACGATAAGACTCCGTTGCACAGAGTTTTATCTATTTTGTTCACATACCAGAAATCCATTCTGATTAGCTAATTGAGACGGATTTAGTACAATGGCAATTGCATCTCTCCTTAATACGTTTCTCTCTCACGCGCGATCACTCCCAGCCTCCCAGGTCGGCAATCTCGTACATCTATCAGTAGACTGTACGTCTGCTTTTACAACTACACTTGCATCGACAGATGTTCTCTGTCCCACCCACATCACTCATTTGATATTACTACGTACGGAATTTGAAATAGGGAAGCTCACAGCCCTCGACGCTCGATGTGGCTCAAATTCAAGGCGAGGAGAAGCTCAATGCATCGATCTGCAGCCATTCGCTGTGGCGATCTCCGTCTCTATCGACGGCGACTGCTGGTTCGGGGCGCCGGTGAGCGGCCTGCGACTGGTGCGCGCGTTTCTGGCGCCGGATCCGCCGGAGCACGACGTCCTTATCGAGTGACCCCCGGTCGGATGCGTCGGCGTCGAGCTTCAGATGGAGGCAGCTGGTGATTTGGCTTCGCGTTGCAGCGGCGAGCTCCATTTCGTCCCCCAAGGAGGAGGGGGAAGCGGCCATGCTGTATGTGGTGTAGCTGACGATCGACCAATGAATCTGACTAGTGAATAAGCAGATAACGCTGGATGCGAAGCGGGATCTAGGGTTTATAGGGCGCGGTTTGGGGATTGGGAGGGGCAAAACCGGGTTCCAGCGGACATGGTTTCTTTCGATCGATTTCCATCGATTGTGTGTTTTGGCGTCCTTTTGGATTTCAGGCTGCTTTGTCTGGTACGCTTCCTCGTGTTCTGCTTTTGGAAAAACAGCCCAACGAATGAAGTGTTGATTCAGATGTGCGGCTATTTAAGTATGAGCAGAAAGTGTGAACGGAGATTAGCCGAGGGCCATCACAGTCGGTGATTTGATAAAGGACAAGGATTATGACATAGCAGAAACCATGAGGTAGCAACGGTGGTGGCGCCTGTTCAAACCAGTGGGCGGCACTTGATGGGCAGATCAAGCGAACCTGTTCTCCAAGACTCCTATTGTTAGGCCTTCGGGCCGAGTTTTGGGGCGTGGCCCAAAAACCCAGCCCAAAGCCCACTTACCCTTAAGCCAACCGGGTTGGCGGATGCAGAGCCGGATCGGGCGCCGCCCGGATCCGTTACCGCTGAACGGTCGAATGTCGCGCACGACGTTTGCGTGCATTGGACGCGACGGGACGGGGCTGAGGGCGGGGGTGCGTCTCGAACGACGCGCTAACTTGAGATGCGAAGAAAAACAGGGGAGCGGGGGCGGGCTCTCGCACTCTCTCGAGTTTGGGCACGACTGATCTCCCCTCCGATCATCTTCTCATCGTCGGACGTACGTCGGCATCGGTGCTCCGAAGCTTTCGGTGGTGTGGGTGGGTGGACGAAGGCCCCCGGAGAACCCCGTCCTCCTTGTCTTCTTCTCCGACACGATCGTCTGTTCCTCCCTCTCGAGCACCGTCGTCCCCTTCGTTACCGACGTCCGAAGCCTCACTGTCTGACCGCTTTGGAAGGCGCTTCCGGGCATCAACGTCGCCGACTGGAAGGAGCCGGCGGCCAGGTGTCCGCCGAGGTACACTTGCCGCTCTCTGCTCTCGTTCCCGACCGCGTTCTCGGCTCCGGCGAACTCTACGCTTCTTGCCTGACGTGGCCGACCTCTCTACGCTTTCTTCCCGTCCGTTGCCGGCCGCCTGCGCGCGTGAAGTTCCGGCGCGGACCCGCCTGCGTGCGGACGTTGCGCTGCTCGCCGGACGAGCTCTTCCGCCTGCGACTGGCAACCCTCTTCCTTCCTCCTCCTGCTCGCCTGCGCGCGAGTGCTCCTCTCGGCGCCGTTTGTCGTCTGTGCACGACTGGAGGACGGTCCCTCTCTTCTCGTCGTTCCGGTGAAGTTGGGGCCGCTCTCTTCCTCGACGGGTTCTGTGGTGCGCTCGGGCGGACGCTGCACCTTCTTTGCTCAACCGCTGCCCGCGGTCTGACTCCCCGACCACCGACGCCTGCAAAGGAGCTCCAACCTCATGTGGGGGTACAGTGAGTGGCGAACGTCGTCGCTCTCCCCGGTCGTTCCTTGCCGAGCTCGCCTTCGTGCGAGTGTGGGAGTTTTCTAGCGCCGGGTAACGCCGGCCTGTCTGGTTGCCTTCGGGCGGACATTCCTTCCTTCATCTCCGGCGTGCAACGCCGAGTTGACAAATTGTTCGAGATCGCCGAGCGCCGGCTGGATCTTCAGACTAGCGTGTGAGTCCACAGTCGGGCTGGGAGTCGGTTCGGGGAATCGACTCCGCCAGCCACACCCAACCCGGCGGCTTCAGCCGTTGCGTTAGTCGCGTTGACAAATTTGGACTCGAGTCAAGTGTTGACTCACGTGGAAATCCACAACAAAATAATTAACATAATTGTGGGCGTGACAGCTTGGTTCCAATGCCAGGATAGCGCACGTCCCAATTCCGTACGAGCGTGATACGTGCTTTTGGATTGACCCGCTGCGTGTGAGCAGATGGGGTCTTCGTCAGATATTGAACGTCTCGTAGCTCAGGTGGCTCGACTCACCGAGGAGCTAGAGGCCTCTCAGGCATAGGTCGCGATGCTGAGACGCGCTACGGCAGCTTCGATAGCACCGACCACGATCGATTCCGGCCAAGAGATTGTAGTGCGACGTCCCATAGACTATTCGAGTGCTCCTGGTATTCGGGTCGGGGTACGGGATCGGGTGGCGCCGCCTGAATCCGGATCCGATTCCGATAACCAAAGGGGTGCGCGTGTGTCGTGGGGATGGGCACAGGATCAGGAGGCGCTCTTGAATCCCCTGGTATTGGGCACTGCCTCCTCCAGTAGTGAGAGGCCTACGCTACTCTATGTGGCCGCCCTTATAAACTCTCAGCCGGTGAACGCTATGATCGATACGGGTACGACCCATCTCTTCATAAGCGAAGCCACGGCTAAGAGAGTCGGACTTAAGATATCCCCAGCACAGGACCGAGTGAGGTCAGTCGGTGCAGTAGACCCCGAGGTTTTAGGGGTATCGTACAATGTGGATATTGTAATCGGCAGTTGGTAGGGCTGCTGCCATGCGAAGATACTGAAACTGCCAGACTATGAAGCTATCTTCGGCCTCGAACTTTTGGTCAAGGCAAAGATAGCCGTGATGCCATATCTATATGGGATACAGATACATGATGAGGATTCCCGCTGTCTCGTACCGTGCATTGGGAGCACGGAGCCGAGAAAAGGGAAGAAGAGGGACTCCAGGGGAGTGCCCTTGTTTGCAAACGCCTTGGCTGCAGGGTTGCGCCAAGGAGAGCCGACACTTATGGCCGTTTGGGTGGAGGGCCCCCACCCGACAAAGAGTTAGACTCCTTTGGCGGTCAAGAGAGTGTTGGAGGAGTTTGCGGATGTGATGCCTTTAGAATTACCGAAGCACCTCCCACCTAGGAGAGGGATTGACCACGACCTTGTGGCAGGATCCACTCCCCCATCCAAGGCTCCTTATAGGATGCCGCCGGTGGAGTTGACCGAGCTCCGCAAACAACTCGACGAGTTGTTGAATGCAGGGTTTGTGCGACCAACTATGTCACCATATGGAGCCCCAGTCCTATTCCAAAAGAAGAAGGACGGGTCTTTGAGGTTCTGTGTGGATTACAGAGCCCTGAACAAGATAACAGTTCGGGACTGCTATCCGATTCCATTGATCCCAGACCTGCTGGATAGACTGGGAAAAGCTAGGATATTCTCCAAGCTTGACTTGAGGTCGGGTTACTGGCAGGTCCGTATCGCCGAGGGCGATGAACGGAAGACAGCCTGCGTAACCTGTTATGGAGCCTTTGAGTTCCTGGTCATGCCCTTTGGGCTAACCAATGCTCCAGCAACATTTTGTCATCTTATGAACCAGGTTTTAGCACCGTTCTTAGATGACTTTGTTGTGGTATATCTGGATGATATAGTGGTGTACTCCTCAAGCGTTGAGGAACACTTGGGACACTTGAAGAGGGTTCTTCAAGTTATGAGGGAAAACCAACTTTATTTAAAGTTGAAAAAGTGCACTTTCATGTCGGAAGAGGTATCCTTTCTTGGACATGTGGTTGGCCACGGCCAAGTGCAAATCGACAAGGATAAGGTCCGTGCCATTGTGGAATGGCCGATTCCCTCAAATCAAACCGAGTTGAGGAGTTTTCTCGGTGTTGTGAACTTTTATCGTAAGTTCATACGGGGCTGTTCGAGGATAACAGTACCCCTCAGCAATTTGCTGAAAGAGAATACCAACTGGGGTTGGGATGACCGGTGTCAGCTGGCCTTTCAAGACTTGAAAGAGCGTATAGCTTCTGAACCGATCTTGAGATTGCCGGATTTCGGTAAACCTTTCGAGGTTCATACCGATGCTTCAGATCAAGCAATCGGTGGTGTATTGATGCAGGATGGGCATCCTGTAGCTTTCGAGAGTCAGAAGCTGAATGAGACAGAGCAGAGGTACTCTGCACATGAAAAGGAGATGGTAGCAGTAGTGCACTGCCTCCGAACATGGAGAGTTTATCTCATGGGTAGCGTCTTCGTGGTGAAGACCGATAATGTGGCGAACACATACTTCACCACTCAGAAGAAATTGTCGGCCAAACAGGCCAGATGGCAGGAATTCCTAGCAGAATTCCAGTTCCAGTGGGAACATAAGCCTGGAAGGGCTAATGTAGTTCTTGATGCACTCAGTAGGCTTAACGCCTTAGTCTGCTTTGCGATCTCTAGAGTGGAAGGAGATCTCCTTACGAGGATAAGAGCAGCATCTATTTTCGATGAGGAGTATCGAAAGATCGTTGATCAGATCAAGTCGGGTGCGACCCCGACGATATTATTTGGATGCCAATGACATTGTCATGGCACGTGGCGAGAGGCCACTGGTCCCCGCATCCGGTGGGTTGCGGCGTGAGCTGCTTAGGGAGCTCCATGGTACCCCCGTGGTCGGGTCATCCAGGACAAAGGCGTATGTTCGCCTTGTTGTCCAGGTCATGTTATTGGCCAAATATACGTGTCGACATTGAGATGTATGTCCGCACGTGTCTTGTTTGTCAACAAGACAAGGTCGATCGGAGGTTGCCGGCTGGGTTGTTGCAGCCCTTGCCTATACCCGAGACCCCCTAGTCTAGTGTGTCCATGGATTTCATTGGTGGGTTTCCCAAGGTTGAGGGGAAAACATCCATATTCGTGGTTGTGGATAGATTCTCCAAGTATGGAGTTTTCATTCCAGCACCCGAAACGTGTTCAGCGGTGGTAGCCGCTGACTTGTTCTTCCAAAATGTAGTAAAATATTTTGGGCTCCCAACGGATATCGTGAGCGATAGGGATGCCCGTTTTACCGGACGATTCTGGTCGACATTGTTCGACAAGCTGGGAATGAAGTTAAACTTATCCACAGCGAACCATCCCCAGACGGATGGGCAGACGGAGCGGGTGAATGCCCTCGTGGAGGACTACCTCCGTCATTTTGTGACTGCGAGTCAAAGGGATTGGGTGAAGTGGATTGATTCGACACAGTTTGCCTACAATCTCCACAGATCATCATCTACGGGGCACAGCCACTTTGAGCTTGTGTTAGGGCGGCAGCCCCTAACCACTGTTGATATCGCGATGAGGACCTCCGAGGGGAGATGTCCTGCGGCTGAATGGGCAGCTCATGAGCGAGCGGAGTCGCTCCAGGACGCTAGAGATAGCCTCGAGTTAGCTGCTAGACGAATGCAACATTATGCAAATCGTCGACGTCGGGATGAAGAATTCGCCGTGGGCGACCTAGTGCTTCTCCGACTCACTCCGCAGATATGAAGGAAGATATCTGTGAAAGCAGCGCATCGGGGGCTTATACAGAGATACGATGGACCTTTCGAGGTGCTGAACAGGGTTGGTTCAGTCGCGTATTGTCTGAAGCTCCCCGATAGGATGAAGATGCATCCGACATTCCACGTGAGCTTCCTAAAGAGATTCCATAAGGATCCAGGGAATCCGTCTCGGTCACAGACGCTTCGTGCGCCTCCGATGGTTCGAACGAAGTTCGACCAAAGGATCGGAGAGATCCTTGATCACCGAGTTTTGGGACACGGCAGGATGAACCAACGAACAGAATTTTTGGTTCGATGGGAAGGTTCTTCAATGGAAGAAGCGACGTGGTATAAGGCGTCCGAACTGTGGCAGTTCGAGGACGAGATCCGACGTTATTTTGAGTCACCGAGGGCGGCGACTCGCTCCGGAGGGGGAGAATGTTAAGCCTTCGGGCCGAGTTTTGGGGCATGGCCCAAAAACCCAGCCCAAAGCCCACTTACCCTTAAGCCAATCGGGTTGGTGGATGCAGAGCCGGATTGGGCGCCGCCCGAATCCGTTACCGCTGAACGGTCGAATGTCGCGCGCGACGTTTGCGTGCATTGGACGTGATGGGACGGGGCTGTGGGCGGGGGTGCATCTCGAACAACTCGCTGACTTGAGATGCGTAGAAAAACAGGGGAGCGGGGGCGGGCTCTCGCACTCTCTCAAGTTTTGGCACGGCCGATCTCCCCTCCGATCATCTTCTCATCGTCGGACGTACGTCGGCATCGGTTCTCCGAAGCTTTTGATGGTGTGGGTGGGTGGACGAAGGCCCCCGGAGAACCCCGTCCTCCTTGTCTTCTTCTCCGACACGATCGTCTATTCCTCCCTCTCGAGCACCGTCGTCCCCTCCGTTACCGACGTCGGAAGCCTCACTGTCTAACCGCCTTGGAAGGCATTTCCGGGCATCAACGTCGCCGACTGGAAGGAGCCGGCGGCCAGGTGTCCTCCGAGGTACACTCGCCGCTCTCTGCTCTCGTTCCCGGCCACGTTCTCGGCTCCGGCGAACTCTACGCATCTTGCCTGACGTGGCCGACCTCTCTACGCTTTCTTCCTGTCCGTTGTCGGCCGCCTGCGCGCGTGAAGTTCCGGCGCGGACCCGCCTGCGTGCGGACATTGCGCTGCTCGCCGGACGAGCTCTTCCGCCTGCGACCCGCAACCCTCTTCCTTCCTCCTCCTGCTCGCCTGCGCGGGAGTGCTCCTCCCGGCGCCGTCCGTCGTCTGTGCACGACTGGAGGACGGCCCCTCTCTTCTCGTCGTTCCGGTGAAGTTGGGGCCGCTCTCTTCCTCGACGGGTTCTGTGGTGCGCTCGGGCGGACGCTGCACCTTCTTTGCTCAACCGCTGCCCGCGGTTTGACTCCCCGACCACCGACGCCTGCAAAGGAGCTCCAACCTCAGGTGGGGGTACGGTGAGTGGCGAACGTCGACGCTCTCCCCGGTCGTTCCTTGCCGAGCTCGCCTTCGTGCGAGTGTGGGGGTTTTCCAGCGCCGGGTAACGCCGGCCTGTCTGGTTGCCTTCGGGCGGACATTCCTTCCTTCGTCTCCGGCGTGCGACGCCGAGTTGACGAATTGTTTGAGATCACCGGGCGCCAGCTGGATCTTCAGATTAGCGTGTGAATCCACAATCGAGCTGGGAGTCGGTTCGGGGAATAGACTCCGCCGGTCACGCCCAATCCTGCGGCTTCGGCCATTGCGTTAGTCGCGTTGACAAATTTGGACTCGAATCAAACGTTGACTCACATGAAAATTCATAAAAAAATAATTAACATAATTATGGGCGTGACAGCTCCTATCATGATGTGGCACTATCCTGGAAGTTGAATCAAAGCATTCAATGATCAATGTACGCCAGGTATTTTCTAGATTCAACTTTTTGAGGGTCCTCTCAAGTATAGATGATCAAAACAATCACTTATATCGAATTGATAATTTTGGTTTTTTTGGTTGTTTGGTATTTATAAAATAAAATTGTTAATATTTTTTTATTCAATTCGGTAAATTTTGGTAGTTTGATACTTTGATTCGGTAATAAGATGTATATTTTTTAGTTATATAAAAATAAAGTAGTAAATCAGTAATATTATTAATTTATTAATATTATCAATTTACTAAATTGGTAAATTAGGTTTCATAATATTTACTATTTTTTAATTGGCTAATTAAAAATTCAGTTAGACAAAATTTAAAAAAATTAATGATTGGTAATTACCGAATATGGGATTTTTTAAATAAAAAAATATTTTTAATTTTTTCATTTGCATGCAAATATATTTACACTTAATTTTAAAATATCTTTTACTAATAAAAAAAATATTTTATTAATATATAAGCTAGGCTTAAACTAGAGATAGCCAACAGGCCGTGACATGCCTAGCCTAGCCCGTAGCCCTTATCACGCATGCTCAGCTAACTAGAAAAGTGCAGTTGAATTTCATTAACATATTATAAATAATTATACAAATATAAAAAATTTAAGAAAAATATATAAAATTAAAAAAATAAAAAAATAAAAATTATAAAAAAATTAATTCGTTAAAATTTTATATAATAATAATAATAATATAAAAATTTTACAAAATTTTTTATTTAGGTAATAATAATAATATAAAAAATTTTAAAAATATAAAAATAAAAAATAAATTTATTAAAATTAAAAATCTATAAAATAAGAAAAATAAGCAGATCCCATTAGCTCATTTTGTAGCATTGCGGGGTTAGTTGATCTCATTAGCTTATTTTGTAACTCTTAAATCTTCTAAGACAATAGATCTTATTTGTTATTAAATTCAACTATTAATTCTACATATAAAATTAAAAATTTATTAGAAAAATTTATTAAATAATATTAACTAATACTAATATATATATATATATATATATATATATATATATATATATATATATATATATATATAATAATATAAAAAATTACATTATCACGTGATTGAAGTGAGCTTAATAAAAAGTAGAGCTTTCAATAACTTGAACTTAAACATAATTAGTAAATAAATATAAATTAGAATAAATTAAAGTGAACAATAATTATATTATAAAAATAAATTAAATTAATATTTAATACTTACCTAGTCTTTGTTGTGGGGAATTTTCAGAATTTATTTTAACAACAATTTTTGCATGCGTTTACACAATATTAATTTGCATAAAGTAAAGAAAAGTTTTAGAAAGAAAAACCCAGAAGCGCGAAACGCTGTCCTTAGGTGAAAGTTTCGAGCTCTCGTGTGAGTTGATTCCGAACTGAACACCCAGGATATGACCAGGATACTCCTCCTGCGGGTCACGACCGTGGAGAAGATGACCAGACTCCCTTTCAGCAGTTGAGCAGCAGAAAACAGAAATCCAAAAGATCAATAAAATCTCAAGAAGAAAAAGCTTATCAAAGCTCTCGGCTTAGACTTGCTCGTCAAAAAAATAGTCGAGACTTATTTCCTTCTAATAGGCAAAAATCCAACGACATAAAATTCTAACATTAACTATGTTAACGCTGTACAACAAAAATAAAAACCAATTAATTCATTGAACTCACTTTCCAAATTGAATTCAATTAATTAATATAGCCGATTGCTTTAAAAGGCAACATTAGCTAATTTATAGCTAACGTAAATTTTAATTAGGAAATTGTATTAAAACTTTTTTTTTAATTTTATTCTAACAATCTCCCACAAAATTAAAAAAAATGAATATAAATAAATTTAAGAAAAATAAATTACTGCTCAATACTTATATCATGCAGTCAGTAAAGTGCACTTAAAGGCATAACCTTTACTTAGTGAAAATGTTTTCATCTGAAGGAAAAATAGTGAACTAGTCTTGAACTATTTTCCTTTGACCCAGATTAGAACAAATCCACACATAATACAGGGTATGTCTGATCGCAGGGTTGCGCATTTTTGGCCGTGCGCGTGTATCTTCATGAGAGCTTCTGAGGGTTGTCTATGTCCTCAGCCGCGGCCGTATACTGACTCTCTCATATAAGAAGTTCCCTGCAAGGGATGAGTGTAGAGGCTCATCTCATGGTAATTAACCACTTTGGGAAGTTTTCCTTTCCTCTGCAATATAAACACAAATCTATCCTCAGGAATGGGAGTGTAGAGTATCAACTCTATCACATAAAATTTTATACACCGTAGTGTTTTAGAGTTTTATTTTTCAAAGTGCTTATTGGCCAGTCAATCAGCTTGTTATTACCACATTGAACCTCCTTCAAGGGATCTCCTATCACAGAGGTTGGGTTCCCACCGCTGAAAGGCCTATTTACAAACTAATTCTCATTCCTCTCGATACTTCTAGGATCTTTGTCCTAGGCAAGCCTTTGGTCAAGCCATCAGCTATGTTGTGCTCAGTCTTTACAAAAGAAAGAGCTATAACTCCATATGAGTCCAACTATCTAATAGACTTTTGTCTAATCTTTATATTGTGACTTATTTTAGTATTTATTAATTTCTTTTTACAAAATTCTATTGCTGCTTGTGAATCACAATGAACAGAGATAGGAGCTAAAGGAGTAGAAGAGAATGGAAGAGAAGAAATTAAATTTTTAAGCCATCCGGCTTCTATACAAGTGGTATCCAAAGCCACTAATTCTGCTTCCATGGTGCTCCTAGCAATTATAGATTGTTTAGAGGATTGCTATGTGATGGCACTTCCACCTAATATAAACACATAACCTGAAGTAGATTTAATATCCTTGGAATCAGATATCCAATTGGCATCACTGAAACCTTCTAATACAGAAGGAAATCTAGTAAATTTCAAACCATATGAAATTATGCCCTTAAGATATCTGAATACTCTATCTAGTGCATTCCAATGAGATTTACTAGGATTACTAGTATATCTACTTAACCTAGATACTGCATAGGCTATGTCAGGTCTTGTCCTATTTGAAAGGTATAAGAGTGATCCTATACACTGAGCATATTTTTTTTGATTTATTGATTTTCTATTATTCTTTTCTAATGGAACACTAGAATCAAAGGGAGAAGACAGAGAAGAGCAATCAGAAAATCCAAATTTTTCTATGATTTTATTTGTGTAATGAGATTGAGATAAAGTTAATGTGTTTGATGATTTTGTTATTTTCATTCCTAGAATGACATCTGCTTTTCCTAAATCTTTCATATCAAAGTTATCTGAAAGAAAAGATTTAATTTTAGTTATTAAATCTAAGTTAGTAGCTAAGATGAGAATATCATCTACATATAGACATAAGATGATAAAATTATTCTCATCAGTTTTTTTAATATATAAGCGATTATCTGATTCATTTATTTGAAAACCAAAAGAAATAATTATTTTATCAAATTTTTCATGCCATTGTTTAGGTGCTTGTTTAAGTCCATATAATGACCTTACTAATTTGCAAACTTTATTTTCATTATCAGGAGAAATAAATCTTTCTAGTTGGTTCATATAAATTTCTTCTTCAAGATCTCCATGTAGAAAAGCAGTCTTCACATCAATCTGATGTGCAAACAGCTTATGGATGGAAGCAAATGCAAGTATAACTCTTATAGTAGTTATTCTTGCAACAGGTGCATAAGTATCAAAGTAGTCAATTCCGGCTTTTTGACCAAAGCCTTGAACTACTAAACGCGCCTTATACTTTTCTACAGATCCATCAGTCCTTAACTTCTTTTTAAAAATCCATTTGCATCCTAAAGGTTTGTTTCCAGGAGGTAAATCAGTGAGAATCCAAGTATGATTACTTAGGATTGAATCCATCTCACTATGAATTGCCTCCTTCCAGAAAGGAGCATCAGGAGAGTTAATAGCATCTTGATAAGTACTTGGTGTGTCTTCAACTAAATATGTTATGAAGTCATCACCAAAGTTCTTTTCAATTCTAACTCTTTGACTCCTTCTAGGTTCAGAAGGTTAACTAGGATTGGTTACTAAAGGAGTTGAAGAAGTTGAAGGTTGATTAAAGTTTGTTTGAATAGAAGAAGAAATTTTATTTTTAAAAGGAAATATGTTTTCAAAGAAAGAATCATCTTTTGATTCAATTAGTGTGTTATTAGAGATTTCAGGTACTTCTGAATTAATTACTAAAAATCTGTAGGTGTTACTATCTAAGGAGTAACCAACTAAGATTGCATCTATGGTTTTTGGACCTAATTTTCTCTTTTTAGGCTCAGGAAGATTAACTTTTGCAAGGCACCCCTACATTCGAAGGAAATTAAGTCTTGGCTTATAGCCCTTCCAAAGTTCATAAGGTGTAACCTTTTTATCTTTTAAATGAATTCTATTAAGAATGAAGCATGAGGACAGCAATGCTTATCCCCAAAGATTTTGAGGTACCCCAGAACTTAACATCATGGAGTTAACCATGTCTAGAAGAGTTCTATTTTTTCTTTCAGCTACACCATTTGATTGAGGTGAATAAGGAGGTGTAACTTGATGAATTATACCATGCTCTTAGCAAAATAAGGCAAATTCATTAGAAACATATCCACCTCCTCTATCTAATCTAATTATTTTAATCTTTTTATCTTGTTGATTTTCAACTTCAGCTTTGAAAATTTTAAATTTACTTAAAACTTCATCTTTAGTTTTAATTAAGTAGGTGTAACAAAATCTTGAAAAATCATCTATGAAAGTTACAAAATATTTATTTCCTCCTCTAGTTAGAGTTGATGTTGAATCACAAACATCACTATGAATTAAATCTAGAATTTGTGTATTTCTAGATTCAATTGATTTAAATGGCTTTCTTGGTTGTTTAGCTTTAGCACAAACTTCACATTTTAAATTTAAATTAAAATTCATTTTAGGAATTAGTTCTAAAATTATAATTTTATTAATTGATTTGAAATTAACATGACCAAGTCTGCCATACCAAATATCATTTAGTTCAGAATTTAAGACAATAGCAAATGAAGAAAGTGGATCTTTATTTATTTGAAATGGAATTACATTGATTTTGAAGAGTCCATCTGAAATGAACCCTTTACAAATGAAATTATCCTTTTTGGTGATTACAACTTTATTTGCTTCTAATACAATTTTGTAACCTAACTGTACAAGAAGTGATCCACTAATTAAGTTCTTCCTCACATCTGGAACTAGTAGAACACTGTTGAGAAATGACATCTTTCCAGAAGTAAACTTCAAGTTGACGTTTCCATGTCCTAGCGCATTCACAGATGTTCCATTGCCCATTATTACACTTCCTCCACTTGTGTCCTGAAAGGAAGTAAAAAATTCTTTATTAGTACAAATATGAACATTAGCTCCTGAGTCAAGCCACCATTCTGAATCATGGTAGGCTAAGTTGACAGAAGGAGTAAAAGAAATTGACCTGATGGTACTAGTGGAAGGTTCACCCTCAATCATGTTGACTTGAGATTTAGGTTTAAAACATTTCTTCTTAGATTGAACCTTCTCAGTTTTGCGAAAGAAACAGCTTGAGGCAAGGTGGTTGTCCTTCCCACACACAAAGCAAAACTGGCCATCTTTTAATTTCTTATTCCCTTTAAAATTTGGTTTGAAATTTTTATTATTGGAGTTGCTATTATTATTATTCCTAGGTTTAAAATTTTTATTCCTAGGGATAAACCTTTTATTTTTTGGTTTGAAGGAATTATTTGGATTTGGCTTAGCAACTTCAGTTACGTTGATTTTAGATTTAGGAGCATCTTTATTTAATTCTCTTGTTCTATATTGATCTTCAATTCTTATGGATTGAATTACAGATCTAAGAGAAATAGAAGTTTGAGATCTCCTAATATCTTGTCCAAACTTGGACCAAGAAGGGGGAAGTTTGTCTAAGAGGCAAGAAAACTGATAGGATTCACTAAAGGTGGTTCCATTCCTATGAATTTCATGAATCAGGTTTTGAAAAACATGAATTTAATCATTTATAGGAATATGATCCACTATCATATAGGAGTTGAAATCAGATGCAGTGAATCTTATTGCACCTTCAAGATCTTTTAGGTAAGTATCTTCTAGTGCATTCCAAATTTCTTTTGCAATTTTATATTTTCTATAAGTTTCATATAAGTTATCACTTAAACAAGAGAGAATATGAAACCTACAAAGGTATTCAATTTCCTCAGGTGATTTTGAAGAAGAAGAAGAAGAAGGAAAAGGAAGAATTTTCCTTAAGGCAGCAATTAGTCCTAGTGAAATTAACTAGGCTTCTAATTGCTCTTGCCATCGGGCAAAACCAATTCCATTAAATTTTTCAGGTTTAAAGTTATCTTCTAATGCCATTTTTGTTTTAAAGGGAATAAGAAATTTGTTTATCTACATAAATAAATTTTTAAGTATAAGAATTATTTTAAACATGATTAAAATAATTAAATTACACATTATGCACAATATGTAAGTTATGGATATTTTAAACTTTGGGTACTTTAACCCATTTAAGTTCAATGTTAAAATTAGATTCATTATGAGTATGAAAACTAAGTTCTCCAAAATGTTTATTATTTTATTCATTGTTGAAGCAATTAAGTTACACGTTATGAACAAAAGTTTTAACATGTATGTGTTACAGCAGTAGATAATAAACATTAAATAGACTTGCAAATAACGTAATAAAATATGATTTGCAGGTCAATATGCTATAAGAAAATTTTCTCACGATAGCAAAATTATTTCACACGGTAGCAAAATTTTCTTAGACAATACAAAAGAAAAAATTGGAGAGATTAAAGCAGCTTCCAAAACAACAGGTTTCGATGCCCGCAAGTAGTCGTACAAATTCTTTAGTGAACGAAGGAACGCAACCCTCGCACGTGTAACACACACACACACGAGAGCGACTGCGTTCTCGGCTAAAAATACCACGCACGGTGTGCGCACACGAGATTCTTGCACGAGCCGGTTGATCGACGAGTCTCAGGCTCGTTAAAATATTATACTATTTTATTTTATCAATGCGGAAGCAGCAAATAGTTCGAATCATGTGAAAATGCACAGTATGAAACAAACAAACTGTAGTAAGAATTTTTTTTTTTTATGTAAATACAGTAATGACAAGATTAGAACTAGATTTGTAAAATAGATAATCGGTATAAATCAGTAACCAAATTTAACAATATACAAACAATTTTATTTGTAGTTAAATTATTTAACTTTTCCTAAAACAAAATTTAGGAAAAGGTCAAGTTATGAATGCGAGAGGGAATAGATTTGGAAAGTAAAGCAAGAACAGCAAGAAAAGGAAATATATTTAAATTTTCCCAAAAACCGATCAAGTAAAAATTGGTTAAAATCCTAATATGGATTAGCGTACAGAATCTGTAAATATTAAAATTTTACTAAAGCAGCAATTTTACTATAGTTTCTCGTGAACAGATAGATGAAGAGTAATATTTGTTATCGTAATTTTTTTTTCTTCACAGAATAATTATTACACTAGCATGCAAAATTTTTTAATCTAACAAAAATCAGTACACTAGCATGCGAAACTTTCACCTAAGATTGTTGTGGGGAATTTTCAGAATTTATTTTAACAACAATTTTCGCATGCGTTTGCACAATATTAATTTGCATAAAGTAAAGAAAAGTTTTAGAAAGAAAAACCCGGAAGCGCGAAACGTTGTCCTTAGGTGAAAGTTTCGGGCTCTCGTGCGAGTTGATTCCGAACTAAACACCCAGGATACGACCAAGATACTCCTCCTGCGGGTCACGACCGTGGAGAAGATGACCAGACTCCCTTTTAGCAGTTGAGCAGCAAAAAACATAAATCCAAAAGATCGAGAAAATCTCAAGAAGAAAAAGCTTATCAAAGCTCTCAGCTTAGACTTGCTCGTCAAAAAAATTGTCGAGACTTATTTCCTTCTAATAGGCAAAAGTCCAACGACATAAAATTCCAACGTTAACTATGTTAACGTTGTACAACAAAAATAAAAACCAATTAATTCATTGAATTTACTTTCCAAACTAAATTCAATTAATTAATATAGTCGTCTGCTTTAAAAGGCAACATTAGCTAATTTAATAGCTAACGTAAATTTCAATTAGGAAATTGTATTAAAACTTTTTTTTAAAATTTTATTCTAACAGTCTTAATCACCGTGACTAAATCAAGAGAGAGTTGAAGTCATATGACTCGAAGTCTCAAATACTTTAGGCTTAATTTTGAGTCCAATTAAGAAAATAATTAAAACTCAAGACTTAAAGAAATTAAGAAAGTGTTAAGAGAAAATGAGAAATTTATCCAAAATTAGTTGGTGTTAGGATCTATGGACTATGCACCATGTACATGGATAGTAAAATGCATTTGGGCATGTAGACGTACATGCGTTGTGGTAATTAATCGTATATAATTAATCTCTATAATTTATTGTCATCTAATTAATTAAGTATGAAGGGGCTAATTGTGTAGAATCCCTGGGCATAATTATATTATTATTCATGGACTGATATGTAAATGTGCCATTAAGTTTTTTATTATATATATGGGTGTGGTCCCTGGTTGAGGCGACGATTCTTTAGAGAGTGCTTTCCATCTTGGTTTTCCATCAGCGCCCCAACTCTTTATAATGGATATCACTATCAATTAGAAGACCAATCCGTGATAGATTTTTTTTCACTGAGTTATGAAATCCGATACGTCTTCTATAGTATTTTTTTCATACAATTTTATATGCAAGATATTTAGATCGATCTAACAGTTGGAATTATGTGAAAAAGTGAGGGGGTTGGGGGCGGATAAAGTATATATAAATTTATAAGTTTATCCTCTATTTTTTATTATTAAAAGAAAATAAAATAATAATTTAAAACTAAAAGATAATTATAACCTAAATTTAAATTTTTGAATACTTTATACTGATATTAAGGTAAAATAGCAATGGTAGAGTTTAAATTTAGGCGCCTAAATTTAAAAAAAAAATATTAAGTGGTTAGTCATACTTGAGCTGACCCACGTGCTATGCTCGGCTCGGCTCTCCTAAAAGATTCAACCTAGCTAGGCCCAAAACGAGCCGTGGGCTACCCATGGCCCATTGATCAGGTCAACGAGTGTGAAAGGCCTGATCCGATGGCCACCTTAGCTTAAACCATGTAGAAGGCGATTTTGTCACGGATCTAGAGTAGTGTTCGGCATGAATGTGTGGTCCACTATGATGTGCATGTGTTAGATATTTGAATTTTTGTACCACGAGTTAAGGATGATACATGTTAGGCCGTTGGGCCAGAATTGGGCGCGGCCCAATTCTATTTCAACCCAGTCAACTAAGTCCAACCCATTTTGACCCCCTTTTGGCGGATGGGTCGGGTAAACGAGTTGGGCAAACGCCCGACTCCGATTTCGCCAACGAGCGAAACTTTGGCGTGCACGAGGAGCTTGCGTGGAAGACGTAGTGGCGTCACATCAGGCGTGGGTTGGAGTGGTTGACTGGCAGAGTGCGTGGATCGAGGCAAGCAAGGTTGAAAAAAAAATCGAATGGAGCCGTCAGGAAAAAATGGGGACGGTGAACAAATCACTGGCGGAAGTGCTGAAAAAACTTCCCTCGCTCTCGACTTTGCCTCTGACTCTCCCCTCCGGCGCCGACGACCTCGTCGGCTGCCTCTTTGAACTCATTCTCGCGGAACCGGTGGAGCTGGTGGGTGGAGCGGTTCGCGAGGAGTTCCCTGGTCCTCCAGTCATCCTCGTTTTCTCCGGCGTCGACGTCGTCGCCGCGTCGTCGACCTCGCTTTCAGACGGCCTTGGAAGGCACAGAATGCCACCACATCATCGATTAGAAGGATCCGGCAACTATTGCCGAGGTACTCCCCCGCCGGAAACGGCTCCCTCTTGGCCTTCCACCCCGGTCGATCGATCGTTCGTATGCCTGGGTTTGGCCGAGCTCTGAGTCTTCCGCGAGCCCTCTCCTTCTCCACGAGAGTTCCGGTCCACCTGCGTGCAGGAATTCCCGGACTCGACTCGCATGTGTGCGGGTTCTCCAGTGTCGACGCCCTCGTCAGTCGACTCTGCCTGCGTGTGGATCCTTATTTCTATCTCTTCTTTGGTGGCCCCGGTAAGGTGTCGTTGCCATCGCGGACATGGGGGCCCTCGCTGTGTCGTACTCAGCTTCTGCTCCCTCCTCTGCTGGTCCGAGATCTTTCTAAGTCGATGTCGCCGTTTTGCCCGTTCTTCTCCCCCAGGTCTCCTTCTGTGGCAGCCTTCGTTGATGTGGGCAGAGGCGAGTTTGTTCTTGGGCTGACAGTGTTCGTTTGTGAAGCCATATGCTCCTCCGTCCGAGTTCCTCTCAGCTCCGACGTTTGATTCCCAGGAGGGATTTGTCCGGTCGTCGTTTGCTGGCACGTTCGCAGGTGAACAGGCCGCACAGTTTCTCGGCTCCCGTAACCCTTTCGTGTCGTGCCAGTACACTGGCTCCCGACGTCGTCGATTTGTCTCCGACGAATCTGACGTCAGGGATGAGACAGTGGAGGTTGTGCACGTCGTGGAACCTGTCCGGTGCGATTGGTTCCGGGCGGGTATGCCGGGTTTAGATGGATTAGGTTCACCTCTACGACTCTGGTTTATGGTGGTCAGCAAGGGTTGACCTGGGTCAGGTTGGAACGGCAGAGATCCATACCGAGTCCTTACTTTCGGCTGGGGGCCGATTCGGAGAATCGTACTCGCTGGTTGCGCCCAACCTTGCGGTTTTGACCGTGGTGCCCCTGCATGAGCGTGTATGGACTCGAGTCAAGCATTGACTCATGTATATTTGGTTTAAAAATTCATTACGGTAAATATGGGCGTGACAGCTGGTATTAGAGGCCAGGTTTCTGCACGTTTCAACTTGTACAAGCGTTGTACAACTATTTTGACTTATCCTGTTGTTTGTTTGCAGATGGCACTTACGACTGACAGCAAGATCTCCTCTTTTGGAGGATATTGTTGGGGATGGCTCCCTAGCCCCCAAGACGCTGGTGGATCTGGTTTCCACCCTCCTCACTTCTCACGAGTGTCTGGCAGCTCAAGTGACTCGACTCACCGGGGAGCTGGAGACGGCTCAGGTGGAGATCGCGCTCCTCAAGCGCGTTACAACAGCTATACCGATGCAGATTGCGGCTGATTCCGGCCAAGGGGCCGTCGTGCGACGACGTGTCCCAGAGCCTACCCCCTTTAAGGGGGTGTGCTGCTCCAAGGAAGTTGAGAACTTCCTATGGGATATGGAGGTGTTCTTCTAGAATGCCCAAATCCCCGAGGCAGAGCAGGCCCAGACTGGTATCGCCTATCTCTCCGGAGATGCGAAATTATGGTGGCGGACTCAGGCCGCACCAAATCCCCGGTCCGATCCCACCTATAAGCTCTCATGGGAAGAGCTTAAATCTGAGATCAGGGAGCAATTCCTTCCGGGGAAGTCAACTTAGGCGGCGAGGGATGCACTGAAGAAGGTTCGGCACACTGGGAGTATTCGAGATTATGTACAGCAGTTCTCCCAGCTTATGCTGGAAATTGATGACATGTCAAAGGAGGGTCGGCTTTACACTTTTATGGACCACCTCCAGGGCTGGGCCCGTGATGAGCTATGCCGCCAGGAGGTGAGGACCCTGAAGGCCGCCATGCAGGCGGCTGACAATCTGGCGAACCGTAGGGACCCGAGGGGACAGCCCCCTCCTGCTGCTGATACTACTGCTGGGGCTTCTACCTCCTGGGCCAAGGGCCCATTTGCTACAAGGGGTAGGAAGCCATTTACGAGGAAGTATCGACCTACTGTGCCGAGATCATCGAGGTCTGTCAGGGACCGCTCACCCACTCCAGCACCAAAGAAGACATCTGCTCCTATAGAGTGCTACATCTGCAAGGGCCCTCATATGATGAAGGATTGCCCCAAGAGAGAGAGGATTGCTACCTTAGTAGCAGCGGAGCAGAGCGGGGGAAAAGAGGAGGAGGCGCTCCCCAACCCTGTTGGACTTGGTGCTGCTTCTACGTCCGCTGATAGGCCTGTTTTGTTTTAGGAGATGCTCCTTTACCATTTTGTACTTGGTATTGTATTATGGCTACTGACGGCCATGTTTTGGACATGACTATTGACAGGCCATGTTTTGGATATTTACATATGCATATGTATTTTGTGTATCTCTCAAATTCTGTGCATGTGAATGATATGTTTGGTTCGGGAACTTTGTATCCCTTCTTGTGAGGAGCAATCCACTGATAGGGGATTGGGTCTAGGACCTCTCGACACAGGACCGAGTGAGGTCAGTCAGTGCGTTGAATCCCAAAGCTATACGAAGGGCCTATGACATGTGTGTTGGGGGTTGGTCGCTGACTAGATTGTTGCTATACTTCATTCTTTAGCCTCGTAGAATACGAGGGTATATTCGACCATGAGCCTTAGCCAAGGCTAGGATTGCGGCAATCTGTGTCTATACGGGACACAAATACCCAACAAGGGCCCTCAGCGAAGAGGGGATTACAGAACCTTGAGGAAAATAACAGTCAGAAACTGTTACCCCGAACCCATCGATCCTGGAATTATTTGAGAGACTAAGAAAGTTAGGAAATACTCCAAGCTTGACTGGTGATCAGGGGCCGATGGGTCGGGTAAACGGGTTGGGCAACCACCCGACTCCGATTTCACCAACGGGCGAAATTTTAGCGTGCGCGTTGAGCTTGCGTGGAAGACGCGGCGGCGGCGCGTCAGGCATGGGTTGGAGTGGTCGACTGGCAGAGTGCGTGGATCGAGGCAGGCGAGGTTGAAAAAAATCGAACGGAGCCGTCAGGAAAAAATGGGGACGACGAACAAATCATTGGCGGAAGTGCTGAAAAAACTTCCCTCGCTCTCGACTTTGCCTCTAACTCTCCCCTCCGGTGCCGATGACCTCGTCGGCCGCCTCTTTGAACTCATTCTCGCGGAACTGGTGGTGCGGGTGGGGGGAGCAGTTCGCGAGGAGTTCGCTGGTCCTCCAGTCATCCTCATTTTCTCCGGCGTCGACGTCGTCGCCGCATCGTCGACCTCGCTTTCAGACGGCATTGGAAAGCACAGAACGCCACCACTTCATCGATTAGAAGGATCCGGCAACTGTTGCCGAGGTACTCCCCCGCCGGAAACGGCTCCCTCTTGGCCTTCCGCCCCGGTCGATTGGTTCTTCCCGACGGCTCCGTTTCCTTTTGTTCTCTACGTTCATATGCCTGGGTTTGGCCGAGCTCCGTGTCTTCCGCGAGCCCTCTCCTTCTCCACGAGAGTTCTGGTCGGCCTGCGTGCGGGAATTCCCGGACTCGAGACGCCTGTGTGCGGGTTCTCTAGCGTCGACACCCTTGTCGGTCGACTCCGCCTGTGTGTGGATCCTTATTTCTCTCTTCTCTGGTGGCCTCGGTAAGGTGTCGTTGCCGTCACGGACGTGGGGCCCTCGCCACATCGTACTCAGCTTTTGCTCCCTCCTCTGCTGGTCCGAGATCTTTCTGAGTCGACGTCGCCGTTTTGCCCGTTCTTCTCCCCCGAGTCTCCTTCCGTGGCCAGCCTTCGTTGATGTGAGCAGAGGCGAGTTCGTTCGTGGGCTGACAGTGTTCGTTTGTGAAGCCATATGCTCCTCTGTCCGAGTTCCTCTCAGCTCCGACATTCGATTCCCAAGAGGGATTTGTCCGGTCGCCGTTTGCCGGTGCGTTCGCGGGTGAACAGGCCGCACGGTTTCTCGGCTCCCGTAACCCTTTCGTGTCGTGCCAGTACACCGGCTCCATCTCCGATGTCGTCGATTTGTCTCCGACGAATCTAACGTCGGGGATGAGACAGTGGAGGTTGTGCACGTCGTGGAACCTGTCCGGTGCGATTGGTTCCGGGCGGGTCCGCTGGGTTTAGGTGGATTAGGTTCACCTCTACGACTCTGGTTTCTGGTGGTTAGCAAGGGTTGACCTGGGTCAGGTTGGAACGGCAGAGATCCATACCGAGTCCTTACTTTCGGCTGGGGGCCGATTCGGAGAATCGTACTCGCCGGTCGTGCCCAACCTTGCGGTTTTGACCGTGGTGCCCTTGCATGGGTGTGTATGGACTCGAGTCAAGCGTTGACTCATGCATATTTGGTATAAAAATTCATTACGGTAAATATGCGCGTGACAATACATGTCAAGGAAAACCAATGTAAGTGAATTTGGCACGTGTCACTATAATATATTAAATTTTAATTTGATTTTTCTATAAATAGCTTTACATAAATAATAATTTAAGAATAAAAATTATATATTTTTATTTAATTATAAAAAATATTTGTGGCGGACTCTTAGGTCATTAGGTGTCACTATCTTTGTTATCAATTTTCTATACTCTTTTAACATATATGCATTTAGATTGAAATAAATAAATTATTAAAAGATAGTAAAATAAATTAATCGAATATAGAGATAGGTTTATAATCAAATTGCTTTCATTTGATGGCATTATAAAAACATTAGTTTAAGACTTTATATATGAAATATATATACTATTTAGATATTTATATTATATTATATATCCGAAAACAAGAGGCTAATTTTACACTAGAGTGGCACAAAATCACAATTAGAAAATAATTATTAGTTTCCGGGCAACCATTACCTTTGAATAGAGCATTAGAATTGAAATTTGTCTTCCATACTTGTGGGAAGCAAGGGATGACAAATGGGTCAAAGTCATTTGGAGGGGAATGCAATATGGGGATTATGATAAGCATCGAGAAAGAAAATGACATTAGATATGTTATGCTGTTGTGGAAACTATGCAAGCAATAAAATATTGGTTTGGGGTAATCATGAAACCTCATATTTATAGATTCATTAACATATATAAAAAAAATACAAAGTTAAGTAACATGATAAGTGTTGGGCCTGATTTTGACCAAGTCAATTGTTGATCGGGTCAAAATCGATCTAGATTTTGGCCCAATTGTGAATTAGAGCACGCGATGGCAAAGGGGGCAACTAGCGGCAGCATTCGGCATAGCGGATGGCCGTGGCATGCACTGGCGAGCGGCGTTCATTCCAATCGGCAACGGTGGCTGGCGTCAAGCTGCTAATGGTCAGCAGCATGTTCAACATGTGGAGCACACGGGGCAGAGCCGGATTTGGCAAGATTCGAAACATTGCAGACGAGGTCAATGGCGACCTCGGATAGTGATGGGACGACGCTATCAGCTGGCGGGATGTCAATTGCGTGGCGCAAGCTGGGTGGATGAGCCATCTCTGACCAGCACGGTGATGCCGCATGGCACGTTCTAGTTAGCGACATAGGGCGGTGGAATCCGAACTTTCGATGGCCTGGACACGCATGCAGAGGGGAGGGACAGATGCATGGGGTCGACACAACGGATGGTTCCTTCGCTGGGGGAGATTGGACAAGTGCAGGTGGTGGCTCCCGAGGTTCCAAAGCCGTTGGTACGTGAGCGCGAGTAACTCCGTCAGGCAACACGATCTCACAGCCATACGCGTAGAGAGGCAGCGGTTGGGTGACGCGGCTTCGACCAAAGGGATGCAGACGAGGTCTCTTGGGGCTTCGAAGCTCGCATGGCATAGGCAGGGGAAAGAGCTACCGATGAGGTGATGAGGCGTGGATGAGACGCTTGCATCGAGGCTTGTACACCAGTGGGGTTTAATAGCAACAATACAAGAATCGACAGCAAGGATTGATATATTGTCAAATCAATCCTTGCTATCATTTTCAAACTTCCTGTATGTAGAGAAATCATTCTATACGTAGAGCTGAGATGAAGCCATAATTTGTGATGGCGCTCGGCAGATTCTTTGTCTATATAATTGTAATCTTCCTTTGTAAAGAATATAGAGAATAATAATAGAGTCACTTCTCAATTCCCCTGTCTCCTTCTATCTTCTATTTCTACATGGTATCAAAGCCATCTCTCGGCATTCTCTCGGCGAGGCATTTGTAAAGCAGTACTTCTCTATTTGCTTGCTGCAAACAAATCAAGTTTTCCTTCGCATCGAAGTACGTGTTAGTGTGGTCTTTCGGCGATTTTCCAGCTTGGCTGCTGCGACAAATCAAAGTTCCTTCCACTCATCTACAAGTACACTCAGCGGTATATTCTTTCCGGAGCCCTCATCTTTTATAACATGTCTGAAGCTAATTTGTCTGGATCAAATATACTATCTTCAAATAATGTCTTCAACATATCATCGGTTTCACTTAATCCAAGTGGCATTTCCTTTCAACCTATTAAACTTACCCATGATAATTATTTATTATGGAAGACGCAATTAATGCCTATTTTACAAGTACATGATTGTCTCAATATTTTTGATGGAACTCTTCCTTGTCCTAGTTTACTAGATCCCAATTATCATGATTGGATCAAGAAAGATCAGGTGATATTAACATGGATTATATCAACGCTCTCAGAAAATGTTCTACCTTTGGTCGTTGGCCTTAACTCATCGCGAGATGTTTGGGAAGCTCTATTGCGTGCTTTTGCTTCTCACTCGCGTGCACATGTCCTCCAGTTAAAAACACAATTACAAAAGATCAAATGAGGAGACAAATCTATTGATGAGTACATGCAAAATGTCAAAAGCATTGCCAACAATCTTGCGGCAATTGGGCATCCCATATCAGATTTTGATCTCTTAATGCACATATTAATAGGTTTAGGCCCATCTTATGATAATGTTGTTGCAGCTATCTCTATTCATGTTGAAAACTTTAGTCTTGAAGAGGTTCATGGTATGCTCTCCTCGCATGAACATATGCTACAGTTACAATCTATGCGAAACTCTGAACACTCTCTTTCGGCTATTCATGCAACAAGAGTCACTCATTCTATGGGCTGTAATTCTCAGCGTGGTGGTCGCCACAATCGTGGCAGACATGGTAGAGGCAGAGGGCGTCATCAAGTAAGATGTCAGATATGTCTTTCTTTTGGACACTATGCTCATGAGTGTTATAAAAGATTTGGCAATACTTATACTGACGGATATTCAAGAGGCAATCAACAATCATATGCGCATAATACTACTGTCTCTACTTTATCTCTTACCTCATCTGCAATCAGTTGGTACCCTGATTCTGGAGCCACTCATCATGTTACTCCTGATTATAACGCTCTTTCAGACACTATGTCATATCCTGGATCAGATACTGTACAAGTCGGTAACGGTGCATGTTTGCAAATTACTCACCTTGGAAACACATACTTAGTTTGTCCTACTCGCAATCTTCACATGCGCAATATTCTCCATGTCCCTTCTTTAACCAAAAATTTACTTTCTGTTCGCCAATTTTCCTCTGACAATAATGTTTATTTTGAGTTTTACCCAAATGAGTGTTTTGTGAAGGATCAAGCGACGGGATCTATTCTGTTCTGGGGTGGCATCAAAAATAATCTCTATCATATTCAACCTTCATCCTCTACTATTTATATCGACGAGCGTACTAATACTACATCTTGGCATGCTAGACATGGGCACCCTTCCTTGCGTATTGTTCGGCAAATAATAGACCAATATGGTCTTCCTGTTTTCCAGAATGATGTTTCTAGACATTGTCATGCTTGTATGCAAGCTAAAAGCCATAAACTTCCTTTTTCAATATCAAATAATATATCGTCTTCTCCATTAGAACTTATTCACTCTGATGTTTGGGGTCCTGCCCCTATTTTATCCAATAATGGTTTTTCATATTATGTCTCTTTTGTTGACGATTTTAGCAAATTTACTTGGCTTTTTCTCATGCATCGCAAATATGAACTTACTACTATTTTCTGTCACTTTCAAAAACATGTTGAACAATTTTTTGGTCGAAAAATTCTAGCATTCCAATCAGATTGGGAAGGCGAATTTCAAGGTATACATAAATACCTTCAAGCTTCCGGAATTCATCATCGCATATCTTGTCCTCATACTTCGGAGCAAAATGGGTCCACTGAGAGAAAACACAGATGCATCATTAAAACTGCTCTAACCCTACTGCATCATGCCTCTATGCCTATAAAATATTGGGATGACTCCGTGCCCACTTCTGTTTATTTCATTAACCGACTTCCTACACCTAATTTGGCCCACAAAACTCCTTTAGAAAAACTTTACAATAGCCCTCCTACTTATGACTTTCTTTGTATATTCAGTTGCGCATGTTTTCCTTGGCTTGGAGCCTACAATAAACACAAACTCCAACCACACTCTTTACTATGTGTTTTCCTTGGTTATAGTAATTTACATCATGGTTATCGTTTCTTACATGTACCAACCGGGCGGATCTATATCTCCCGGCATGTTGTCTTTGATGAATCTTTCTTCCCTTTTGCAGCAAAAGCAGATCCTGCTTCTAGCTCGCTAAGTCCTCTGCCGTCAACTACTATATATTAGGGCCTTTTAGGGGCAATGCCATCTTCATTCATTAGATCTACATCAGTTCCAAAACGGTCCTCTTTTTCTCCAGATACAAGCTCCTTAGCTTCACAAATAGCAACTCCTCATGCTTCAAGTGGCAATCAGTCTGCGCCATTAACTCTTGTATCTTCATCAACTCCAATAACTCCTTCAACTCCAACGACTTCTTCATCAACTCCAGAATCTGAGACTCCTCCCCGGCGCACACGACTGCTTCAAGATATTTATGACAACACCATTCCTTTATCCAATAGCATTCAAGTCAGCACTAAACATGCATTATTGGCTTCATTACCGCTAAGTGAATCGACTTGTTTCACCCAAGCTTCTAAAGACCCTGTTTGGCGAGCTGCTATGACTTTTGAATTTGATGCCCTTCTTCATAATGGTACTTGGACACTTGTTCCTCGGTCTCCCTCTATGAACATTATTGGTTGCAAATGGGTCTTCAAAATCAAGTATAAGGCTAATGGTACCATTGAACGACACAAAGCACGTCTTGTAGCTAAAGGCTTTCGACAACAACCAGGTGTTGACTTCACAGAAACATTCAGTCCAGTTGTCAAGATCACTACTGTTCGCCTTCTATTATCTATTGCTATTAGCTCTAATTGGCCCATTCGCCAGTTGGATGTTTCTAATGCTTTTCTACATGGTCAATTAGAAGAAACAGTATATATGGAGCAACCACCTGGTTTTCATCACCCCCATTTTCCAAATCATGTTTGTCATCTCAAAAAGTCTCTTTATGGCTTACGACAGGCTCCCCGTGCTTGGTTTCATCGCTTAAGTGGATGGTTGCAATCACAAGGCTTTCTAGACTCTAGGACTGATACTTCTCTATTCTACTATTGCGCCTCTGGTATTATAATCTATATTCTCATATATGAGGATGATATATTGATTACTAGCACTAATTCCTCTCACATTGATGGCTTAATTAAATCTCTCAACCAAGAGTTTGTCATTCGCGATTTGGGATCTGCCAATTTTTTCTTGGGTATCGAATTATCCCACCATTCTCATGGATTTCAATTATCACAAAGTAAATACATCACAGGAATTCTACAACGTGCCAAAATTGATGGTTCACGACCTGCTTCAACACCAATGGCTATTTCTTTTTCCTCATCCTCCACTACACCGTTCAAAGATCCAACTATTTATCGTAGTATAGTAGGCGCATTACAATATGTCACTATCACACAACCAGATATTACTTTTGCGGTCAATCGGGTATGTCAATTGGCTGATATGTTCACCAAGCCTCTATCGCGCATCAGATTTCAGCATTTATTATCCAAACTCAATGTCCGTCCTACCACAATGAGTTTGCGGGGGAGTAATAGCAACAATACAAGAATCGACAGCAAGGATTGATATATTGCCAAATCAATCCTTGCTATCATTTTCAAACTTCACGTATGTAGAGAAATCATTCTATACGTAGAGTTGAGATGAAGCCATAATTTGTGATGGTTCTCGGCAGATTCTTCATCTATATAATTGTAATATTCCTTTGAAAAGAATATAGAGAATAATAATAGAGTCGCTTCTCAATTCCCCTGTCTCCTTCTATTTTCTATTTCTACAGGGTTGACGCACGGGCATTTGCTACTGGCAAAGTCTTGGACGTGCACCGGACGGGCAAAGCTACTTCGCTCTTCCTTCATGCTCACCTCCATCTCATTTGGCGAATGTGAGACCCCTCTTCGTCTCCACTGCGGCGATCGCTGGCGAGTTCTAGCTCTCTCTCCCTCTCGTTTTCAATGATCAGCTAGTGACCTATGGTGGATTTTGACGGAGAAATCCGGGGAGCTCTTGTGGTATGTGGTGAGTGGTTCAAAGCGCCGGGAGGTCTCCCCCTCCGTTCTAGTGATCAGCGATGAACTCTGATGACCGGTGGTATAGTGCGGGCGCTTCGACGTCGATGAGTCCACCCCCATCTTCCCTATTTGGCTCGGCAAAGTTGTAGCGATGATTTTCGACAGACTCTAGCAATCAGAAGCGATCTCTGGCGAACTCCATTCCAGCGACCGGTGGTGTGTGGTGGGTGATTCGGCGTCGAGGAGTTCAACCCAATTTCTCCATCACTCCGTTGTGTAATGGTGGAGCCGGTGGATTCGAGTCCTGCCAAGGTATATTCTCTCTTTTGGCTCCTTATTTTTTGGCATTGCTTTATTTTTTGACGATGTTTGGGTTTCTGTCGTTGGTTGTTCTTTTTGGCATTTTTCTGGCTATGATGCTTATCTGCGCTCTTCGTGTTTAATCCCGCATTTAAGCGTGTGCGGTCTCTAGCTTCTCTTGCGTTCTCCCTAGCTCGACCGAGCAAGGTAGCTTCTCCCCTCTTCTCGGCGTGTGCAACCTCGTCACTTGTGTGTTTTGTGTGTGATGTATTGGTTTTTCGTCGCCTGCATGTGACCGGCCCCTCCCCAAAACTCTGTGTGGTGTCTGCTATTTGCGCTTGTGCGTCACCGTCTGCGTACAGTGTTTGCTGTTTGTTGAGTTAAGCTGAGACGTGGGTGTTCACATTTGTTGATCGTGCCCATGTGCTATTTTTGTCCCTTATATGGGGCTATTTTTTTTTCAAAGTCCTGTGGCTCTCTATTTTAGTATATAAAAAAAAATATTAGCACTAATTTTGGCCATGACAATAAGTATACTTAAAACCCACTTATCTTTGTCAATTATCTACCATTAGATAAAGTTGGATGCCAATTGAAAGCTCTTTGTGAATTACTTTGAAAATTGTACTATTAATTATCATGAACATTTGATGATTATCAAATATACATGACAATTATCTATACATTTTAGCCCCCTAGAATATGTATTATTAATTATCTGAAAGTGAGACGGAAGGTGATAAATTTTCAAAATTTAGGAGCCAAACTGATATTTAACACAATATAATTAATTAATCAACCAATGTATGCAATTAAATGACAAGTAGAAAACTCTAAAATCTAAACACAAATGTATCGATGATTGTGATAAGAAAAATTGAACCCTTGCTTCTTTATTTATAATCACATTTTCAGCGATGCCCTTGAACCAGAAGAAATTACATAAAACATATGCAGGCAAGCCACATCGACTCGATCAAGCTAAATCCAACTCCTATAAAACTCACACGCACTCTTATATCCAGTACCAATTTAATCTATAACCTCATTAGAAACCCTAATTGCACAAGTAATTCACTACAAGTCTGCGTCATGCATGCAACAATAATCAATCAACTGGGCGCGAACCGATCCATGAGCAGGCACATGGTGGCCTCCGACAGCGTCGCGCTCCTCCGCCGCCTCCTCTTCTCCGGCACCGGAGCCTCCGTCGCGTGTGCCGGCGAACGCTCCTCCTTCCTCTCCTTCCCTTTCCCGTCTTCCTCCTGCCGCTTGCTTTCCGGCTTGGCCTTTCCGCCCATCCAGCGTCCGACGAAGCTCGACATTTTCTCTTCTCCCTCTTTTTCTTTTCCTTGTCTTCAAATTTGATATCTTGTTAAGATCTGCAGGCGAATTTATAGATGCACATGCAAGGAAGAAAGCGGACTGGCTTCAAGGTCGTCTCCTCTTATCCGTTTTGTCCGGGAGTGACAAGGGCGCAAACTAGATTCTGGCACACGGATTTGCTAAAAGAAAAAAAAAATCTTGTACTTCTAGAATTTGTCTGCAGTTTGGACACGTGGAGTCTTTGTGTACTTACCTTCTTTTATTTATTCAAAAGGATTTATTCTTATATTATATATGATTAACGTTCGCTAAATCAATAGTAATTTTTTTAAAAAGTAAACTTTATGACATGAATTATATAAATTTAAACTTATATTTTATTTTCTAAAATCTAACAAGACCAAGGAATTCGGAAAAATTTGCCACGTGTTACGGTGACCAACGTTGGCACTCATCACGGATGATTATAATATTCTTAATTGGATTGTTTTTATTCTGCCCGCATAATTCAGAAAAAAATATCTAAAAATCATTTTGGGTCAGATGGTGTGAAATATCTAAAAAAAATATTTTTCGCAGGGATATTTTAACTTGGTTGAGATTTTTATTCACAATAGGGACTTAATTGGAATCTTGCATTCTTGATATTTTGGGAAGTCGCCATGCATCACCCCCAAACAAAATCAATAAAATTTGTGGTGGTCAATTTGTTCAGTGATGCCATATTTGCGGTTTTCATATAAAGGAAAAGAGTGGAATGATATTATATGATGTGCAGCTCGGGTCAGACTTGAATGTTCGGAGTTGGGTTCGGCCAACTGAAGTGGAGCAAATCCAATCTTGATCCGAAATTCCGAATGGAATGTGATCTCGCTGACGCGTCTTCTGCCTCGGCCTTCGGGAACAACGGAGGAAAAAAAAAGCAGTATGTTGTTTGGCGAAGGGAATGGTCTCGTCGGGAACTCCCAGGCCAAGTTTGGTGGTTGCAGTAGACGTGGTTCGCCGGAATAAGAGTGCGATTTTTGCGATCGGATGCTCTTTTACTCTGATCCCTTTGATTGGTGGTCAGAGGTTGCTGTCGGGGTTGGGGGTTTCAAGTATCGTCTAGATCTGACTGCCAGATCTTGATCGCTAGCTACGAGTCACCGGAGAAAAGGAAGAAGATGGTCCGCAGATCGGGAAAATTAGGGATTCGACGATTCGTTACGGAAGAGAGGAGAGGAGAGGAGTCTCGGGTTTGTCGGAGGATCGAGGCAGCAGCGACGACGATGTAGATGAACAGAGGAAAGGATGAACGGCGGCGGCAATGGAAATCATTGGAGAAGGAACTCTGTTGAGCGCTCGCACCAAATCGGGACTCTTGCAGCCTTCGTGACTATCACCCTTGCGGGTGCGGAAACTAGGCGTCGGTCGGAAACGGTACGGGTACCCTAGTGGAAGTGCTATTTTTACATAAAAAGCCAAATATTTTTAAAATACTACATATAGATCCTGTGTATCCGTTTTCTACTGTAAATTCGAATACAGGAATTCCATTCCATAACGTATTGTTTGTTATATATCAGTAACGTACATTTGATGAGCTGAACTCTAAAGGCCAAAGCAGTCTACAAGAATTGAGAGAGTGGTTTCAGAGACGATAATCGTTTGCTGATCCGGAGCTTGCCGCAACAACTTGTTCTTCTTCGTCGTCTGGCTTAGAGCTGGGAAGCTGAAAACACTAGCCTCTACGCCGCTTCTACCACTACCCTGTTCCACCGCACCACCGGAGCCAGAGCCATAACCAGAGGCAGAAGCGGAAGCAGAGGAGAAGAAAGCACGCCTTTTCTCGCGAAGCTTATCGACCTCCGCGCTCCAAAGCTCTATGAAGCTCGACATGGTACCGAAGCCACCAGATTGGAAATGCAACCAAGAAATGAACGAATCCGAGAATAAATTTGGTGATAAATGAGAGTATTTGAAGGGATGAAGGTATAAAACAAGGGGTCATCTGCTTGCCTTTTCCAACCTTTTCCAGCTGCAAAGCCCACACCCGCCCGCGGTTTCTTCTTCTTCTTCTGTGGCCTGATGTTGTTCGAGTCTTTTGCGGCTACCTGCCCCCACGCCGGTCAATTTTTGACTTGTGTATGTTGAAAAAGTAAAACTTAGGATTTTACTAAGCCATAGGGTGGGAGTGAACTTAAAAAAAGATATGTTTAGATATTTTATTTTTTTGAATATTATTACAAGCAAATGTATCTAGTTAGTCTATGCATTTAATTACTAAGTATTCTAAGGGACATATAATTTTTATAAATATCTGTATTTCTATTTTATCAATAGATTAAGTTGAGTTTTGAAGTTCCCTTGTATACATAACTTGTTTCTCCAGTGGTTGCCCCGTTTCCAACAAAGTGGTATCAGAGTTAGGGGGAGTCCTCGACGCGAAGGAAAAGTATGATTTGGGTTTCTTGAAGAAAGAGCTGCTGTCAGTCAAGGATACTGCAGCGTGGAAGTTTGTTCGGTTAGAGAGAGAACGAGAGAAAAAAAAGTAAGAAAATTTGTGAGAAGATCGGCTGAAAAATCAAGGAGAGATCGACTGTTGTCACAAGTAAAGAAGGAAAAGCGTGCAGAAAAGCACTATGCAAAAAACATATGAGCAAAAAAGATTTGGATTTCTTTTTCAATGGAGGCGACTGCTCATTCAAAATTAACTTATGAAATTAGAAAGTCAATTGAACAGAAGATAAAGACCTAGACAAAACCCAGATGAAAGATCCAAAGAGGAATTTCAAGTTTTAGGGGGAATGTTGAAAAGTAAAACTTGAATTTTACTAAGCCAAAGGGTGCGAGAGAACTTCAAGAAGATATGTTTAGACACTTCATTTTTTTGTGATTATTACAAGCAAATGTATCTAGCCTGTTAGTTATCTCTATGCATTTAATTACTAAGTATTCCAAGAGACATATAATCCCTATAAATATCTATATTTCTATTCTATCAATAGATCAAGTTGAGTTTTGAACTTTACTCGTATACATAACTTGCTTCTTCAGCGGTTGCCCCGTTTCCAACAACTTCGATCTGTGTTTACCGTAGAAGATAGAAATGAGAAGAAATGAAAAGAAAAAAAAAAGGAAAATGAGATCATGTAAGAATCACGTGATAGAAAAATTATTTACGAGGCAATACGTGTTGAGGTGAGTGTGGACGGTGGGCGTAGGTGGCAAGTAACGAGTGGCAAGCGATAGGCAGCGGGCGTGGACGACGAGGTGGGTGTAGATGGTGAGACAGGCAACAAGGTGGGTAGGAGGTGGACGACGAGAAGGGCAGGTGAGATGGATGGAGCGTCGAGGCATGAAGAGCTCATGGGGGTGGCGAGACGGACGATGAGGCGAAGCGTGAAGAGCTCATGGGGTGGCGAGGCGAGGTGTACCGCGAGGCAAGCATCTAGGCGGGCTAGCGAGGCATGAAGAGGGTAAGGTGGGTGGTGAGGCGTGAAGATTTTATTTTCCGCCCGATTTGGGCGGAACAAGATCAGAAAAAATCCTTCCTCTATTTTTTTCCCTTCTAGTAAACTAAAAAAAAAAAAATTTTCTCCCTTTTCCTCTACTAAACATGGTGCAAGAGTTGCGAGGACGAATTGAATTGGTGGTGCCACTTCAGTTTGTGTGATTAATTACTCTCTCCGAAAACTATTTTGGAGGTCCGTGATAGGAAAAAAAAATCCTATCTTTCTATTTTGGTGCATCATCCACTATTCTATTTGTTTTAATTAAAAGATGTCATCTGGTACTCAGGTAATTCAACGGTGCATTTTGATTTCCTTAAAATTCTACTCTTTTTCTAGTAACATTGAGTGTTTATCAAAAGTACTATTAAAAAATTTTAAGTTTAAAAATAAAATAATTTTTTTAATCAATATAATTTAGCAATCTTCATGTCCTTTTAATGAATTTTATATTTATAAAAAAAATAGCACACGAGAGAAGTTGGTATTCTAATATCTACATCTATCAATTAATTGTCTTAATCTAGTTTAAAAAAATTCAAAAAAAAAGCTACACTAACGACTAATACATCATCATGAAAAAATTTACATGCGTTGTACTTGTGGAATTTTTGAATGTGACAAAAGCATTACATAGCGTTAATGTAGGTAGCTCAAAAATTTTATTTAGCAAGCAATTGATGTCTCCTAATTAACTTGACATTCATAAATTACCACTTAAAAGTGCTATTTCATTGAAAGTAAGATGATCAACAGTCCATATTTGCTAGCTCTGACGGCCAAGTGTGATCTCAAGGTCAGGAGACTTCTGAAATGTCATCAGCTCACTACGAGCAACAGAAGAAGCCACGGAGTTTGACATAAAATCCTGTCTCTCTTTGTAGGGTTTGCTGACTTTGTGTAGTTCCAAAAGTGCCTAGAAATTAGTCAACGGCAAAATGAAAGATTAAATTATTTATTTTATTTTATAATTCAAAAAATCCCCCAAGAAAACCTTGAGTTGTCAGTACCTTTTCAAAACTCTTATTAATTATTAATCAAGTATCATTAAAAACAATAGCAAATCCCATTTATCAGCTAAGTCATATAGATACCTGGCTGTCACTGTTTACCAAATAATTAGCACAGTGGCCTTCCCCTGCGGACCTATCGACCTCTCTGCATTCAAAGTGGACAATGAAATTACCACTTAAGAGTCAACTACCAAATTATAATCACCATCATTTATTTTTTTTTTTCAGTATTACATCCCATCTAAGGGCAAATTTGCTTTTCAAGCCTTAAAAAATACACAATCTAATTATTTATTACATCCCAGGTCTTCAAATAACTTGTCTCACTTGTTTAGGTGCCATGTCACTTCTTGAAGAAGTCAACATGTAATTTCTAAAAGAAGTTTTTTGTTGTGTAAAATCTATTTTTGTTACTGGACTGTTTATGCTTAAAAAAAATAAAGAAATGTGAGAACATTTTCATGAAGTAAAAGTGCATTTTGCTACAGAAAATTACAACACCTCTACCGCAATCATTTTTCATTTGTTTTTGAGTAAATTGTGTGTGTTTCTAAATACTTTAGTTTGCCAATATTTTCGTATCAGATCTTCTAGGTTTAGAGAGCATCAAAGTGGAGGAAGAAAGTGGATAAAAGAGATTTTGAAGACACGGCAAGCAACAAGATCATCAGTTTGAGTTCAGTTCAAGTTCATTTCTTCTGAGGGGAAAAGTATGATTTCTAGAGTATGAAAATGAAGATCTTATTTAGATCACTTCAAGAGTTAGATATGATTGAAATAGGATTTGAAGAACCAAGTGTTGATGTTAATATGATAGTAGCTAAAGTGAGAGAGTTAAAAAAGAAGAAACTCTTGATGCAATTGTTCTTAAGATAATTCAAAGAGGAGTTTATGATATAACCTTTTCTTAGATCATAAGAACAACAAAAGCAAAGGAAGCATCGGATTTTGCAAAAAGAGTATCAAGGAGATGAAAATGTAAGGGTTGTCAAACTTTAATCATTGAGAATAGATTTTGAAAATATGAAAATGAAAGAAAATGAGAAAATTGATGAGTTTTTCACTAGATTTATTGAAGTAGTGAATGAGACGAAAACTTATTGTGAAGAATTTAGTGATAAGAGAATCATAAAGAAGATTTTGATAAGCGTTTCTAAAAATTTTGATTCCATTATTATTGTGCTTGAAGAAACTAAACATATGGCAAGGTTGGGTGTGCAAGAGCTTATTGGTTCCTTCAGCAAGGCTCATCAAGTAATGCAACTAAGAAGGAGGAATACTTGTATGGTGGTAGATATGGTAGAGGAAGAGGAAGAAGAAGAGCAAGAAGTCAAAGTTCAAGGGGAAGAGATAGAGACAGATTTTGCTATGACAACAAACCAAGTAAAGAAGACACAATAAGGAGATGTCATGCGTGTGATAAAGATAGGCACCTTGCCGATGATTGTTGGTATAATGAGAATAGGCAAAGATTTCATAATTGTAGAAAACTTGGTCACATGAAGAAGAATTGTAGAGTGAAGAATGATCGGCAAGCAATCATGGTTAAAGAAAAACAAAGTGAAAGAAGTTTGTTTTATGCTTGTCAAAATATGTTAGAATAAAAATATGAAAGGTGGCATATTGATAGTGGATACAACAGCCATATGACAGCAAATAGAAATATCTTCCTTTACTTGGATACACATTTCAATCCAAGGTTAAGGTAGAAAATGGAGAGTTCATGGAAGTAAAAGGCATTAGGTAAGTTGGAGTTCAAACAAAGAGAGGAGTAGAAAGGATTCACAAAGTGTTGCATGTTTCATATATTGATCAAAATTTGTTGAGTGTGGGACAACTTGTAGAACATGGATATACATTACATTTTGAAGCTGATTGCTGCACTATTTTTGACAAGAAAGAAAAGAAGTTTGTATTAGCTAAAGAAGAAACTCTTGATGCAGTTGTTCTTGGGATGATTCATTAATGGTTTTTTGGCATTGGCATATAAGACTAGGTTATTAAACTTTGGAGAACTCAAATTGCTTCATCAAAAAGGCATGGTACAAGGGCATCCTTATATTAATGACAAGAGTGAAGTGTGTGAAGGATGTGCACTCGAGAAGCATCATATATAGTCATTTTCTAAGAGAGTTGCATGGAGAGCAAAAGAGAAGCTGGAGTTGGTGCACATTGATTTTTGTGAGCTTATGTCTACTACTTCTCATGTTGGAAACAAGTATTTTATCTTGTTTATTGATGATTATATAAGAATGACAGGGGGTTTTTCATGAGACAAAAATCAAAATATTCTAAATTTTCAAAAAACTCAAATACCTTGTTTAAAATTAAAGTGGATTATAGTATCAAAGTGTTGAGAAGTGATAGAAGAAAAGAGTTCTCTTCAAGAGAATTTCAAAGATTTTGTGAAGATGAAGGTGTGGAAAGGCTACTTGCAATTAGGTATACTCCTCAACAAAATAGTGTTTCTGAAAGGAAGAACCAAACCATTATGAAAATGACAAGATCTATACTATTTGAGAAGAAGTTGTCAAAGATCTTTTGGGCTAAAGTCGTAAATACAGTTGTGTATTCGATGAATAGATGTCCAACAAAGGCTATTTGGAATATGACACCATTTGAAGCTTGGAGTGGAAAAAAACCATTAGTGAATCACTTGAGAATTTTTGGATGTATAGCTTATGTTCAAAACTTCAAATTCCAGAAGAGAAGAGACACAAGCTTGATGAGGTGAGTGAGAAATGTTTATTTATTGGCAATAGCTCCATGTCAAAGATTTATAGATTATTCAATTTGGAATCCAAGAAGAATATTTTTAGTTGGAATATGATATTTGATGAAAATGCTACTTAAAATTATGAGGAGGAAGCAAGATGAAGTTGTGATATTATATTGTGATAGCAAGTCAGCAATAGCCATGACAGAATCATGTTTAGCATAGTCATATAGATAATATTTCAATTAAATATCACTTCATTCACAAAGCAATTGAAGAAGGTATTGTAAAGCTAAAATTTTACTAGTAAAATGAGCAATTAGCAAATATCTTTTTGCGTTACCAATAGCTAAGTTTGAGAAGATGAGAGAAGCACTTGGAGTTCAAGACCAATACATTAATTATAGTCCTTAGGCTCTGTTTATGAGTGAAGATGAATCTTAGGTTCTGTTTCCTTGGATGGAATCCACAGGGAAAAAAAAGAAAATAGAATAAATCTAGTCCTATTTGCTACTAGATTTATTTTGTTTTTCTTTCTTTTCCCTGTGGATTCCCTCCAAAAAAAATAGGCTCTAAAGGAGAGAATGTTGAAAGTAATATACATCAATTATATATTTATTGTATTAGCCTATTGTCATGCCCTGTATTATACAAATACAATGAATCAATTTTTAATTAATTATTATAAGAGTTTAGTTGCCATGCAGGGCTTAAATGTTTGATTCGTCCAGGTTCAGCGTGACCGCCCGGGGAGCATCCGCACGCGCCCCTCAGCCTCCACGAAAGGTTCTGACCTTTGTCCAGTCCGGGAAGGGAGAAGAGAGAGAAAACCACATCCAATAATAAAATAAATAAGCAAAAGGGGAATTTATATCTTATTGGGTCTCAGATTCTCGCCCGAATCTGTACCCAAAAGTGCCGCACTGGAAATTGAATTTGGTGCCCGAATTCTTATGCAAACTCCGAATTCCTGCCTTCGCTCGAATTTGCGTTCGATTTCGAGGTCAACGCCAGAGTTTGCGTGCGAAACCTGATGTTTCATTCGCATCGAGACGGAGAACGCCGCCCCGATCCGGCGAATGCGTAGCCGCCGCGTTCGGAGTTTGTGCTAGGCGAGGGAACCTCATCGCCTTCTTGTCGCGGGTGTTCGTCGGCCCACCGATTGCTGCTGCCCAACCGAGGCCACCGCCCGAGCTCGTCCAAATCGAGCAGGGGGAGGGACAGAGGCGGAATAGAGTTCGCCGGTATTTCACGGAGAGGGGAGCGAGCTCCAACGAAGGTGAAGGAGACTAGGAGGGGAGCTCGACGTTGTCGGTGCTTTAAACCTCCCACACACACCACCAAAGTCACATGATGAGAGCTGCCGTTTGTTTCCGTCGGAGTCGCCAAGATGTCGTCAGAAGGAGGAGCGAACAGGAAGGGTTAGGCAAGGTTAGTTCTCAACCTTGCCAACCGGAGCTTATCTCGTCCCCTTCGCCCCTCTGGATAGGTCATCTGCCTCCCTCGGATCTATCTCTCCTCACACGAACATTGAGGTATTACCTCTACTAGCCGTCCTCTCTTTTGAGCTTCACTGGCTTTCCATTTATAGGCGCCCGACTCCTGCTATTTGCCCGGACGCTCGCACACGCTTACTCCACATTGACCTGGCGGCAGATGACTTCTAGGCTGCTCTTGACGAGTGCCCATGCTGGGCAGCAGTTTCGCCCATGCCAACCCACGCTGCACGGCCACCAGCCGCCCAGCTTCTCCTCTGGTCCGATGGATCAAGCGTCGTCACCTCTTCAGCCCATTAGATCATGCGTTGCTGCCTTGCGTTTGGTCAAGCTCGGTCGCGTCCGAGCGATGACATTGATGACTGATGCCTGACGAGCCCACGCCTCGCACGTCGCTCGCCTCATCTAGTCGCCATCATCTCCGCCTAACGCTTGACGCCAAGACGAGTCCGTCGTGTTGCCTTCCCTGTCTAGTCACGTTCGCCTCGTCGACTGCGTGTCCCACCGTCGCCTCACCGGCTGGGAGGCTGCTTCCCAGCAGTGCGATCCTATCTGGCGTCCCTTCCTGTTGGGTCGGCCCAGGTCTCCGGCTGCCGGCGGGTGTCCTCGATGCCATTCTGAATTGGGGTCGAGCGAAGTCGCCGCCTGATTTCTTCCCCAAATTGCATATGGGTTTGGGCCAATTTTAACCCTAGTCAACAGCCCAGTTGACCAGGCCAGTTGACCAGGCCAGATGGATTGGGCCTTATTTAGGGCTGGGCCTAACACCTATTAAGTAACTTGTGTCACTTGGGTTTGGTGCCATGTAGCTTCTTAGAGAAGCCAACACATAGCTTTTAAAAGAAAATTTTTGCTGTGTAAAAACTGAGTTGTTATTGTACTGTTTATGCTGAAAAAAAATTGAGAAATGTGAGACTATTTTGATGAAGTAAAAGTGCATTCTGCGGCAGAAAATTACATCACCTCTACCGCTATCATTTTTTGTGAGTAAATTGTGTATGTTTCTAAGTACTTTAGCTTGCCAACATTTATTTTTCATAAATTGTCTTATTTTATTTGAGCATGCTATTCAAATAAAGCTTAATAGTAAGAATAAGAAAAACAATTTTATAAAATAACATAAAAGAATAACTAAGGTAGGCTTCAAGTTTCTCTACTCTCAATGATTAATTAAATATAACGAAGAATCTCACATTTATGACAATGATTAATCAAATATCAAATGTCAGAAGGAAGAAGAAAAGAGAGCAAGAAAAAGGTATTTTTCAGCCCTTGTAATAATCCCCCAGCCTTGCCTTACCCTTTGTCGCTTTCGAAGAGACGACCTAAATCGCAAGCCCCGTATCCTAAAGACTCATAAAGAGCGTCGTCGCACAGAGCCAGCCACACATGATAAATAAATAATTAATATCTTGTCTCAGTTCCATTGTAATGCACTGTTGAAAAGCTCTCAACCTTCGTCGACATTCCAATTGAACTGCTTGTCCTTTGTCATTGTTTGTAGCTACAATCGTCAACATTCCACTCCAGTGGGACAAGGCACAATCTGACGTTTATCTCCATGAACCGCTGAAAATAATTGGCTCATAACAATCATTCTCTCCCTCCCCTAATATCTACAGTTTTTTCTGAACCTTCATTATTGCTTGCTTTATGTTTTACTATTCTAAACTAACCGCCAATTGATGATCATTTGAAAAATTATTTTTTGTATGTATTTATATATGTATGTATATATATATGATAGACGGAGAAAGAATAGTAGTATATGCACTGACCTAAAGGATTTGAGCTGTGGCACTGGTGGTGGGGTTTGGGAGCAGTAATGAGAAGGGGTGATCTCAGTCCCAGCTTTATCATCAGATGGAGGTACTCTTCCTCCCTCCACTTGCTTCATCCATGTCGTTTGGTGAATGCCCATGTCTTCCTGAGCTTGGCCTGCGAACAATTTGACCCTTCACTAACATCCAAATGCACGGTTTACACTTTATGGGACAACTAGCACGCTAATAATTGGACCAGGTTGAGTGAGTAGTGAGGTTATGATTTGGCCAGGAAGCTGATTAAATGTTGTGTGAGGAAGGAGAAATGACGTCCACATAATATATGAATCTAGCAATTAATTACCTGCCACTCCTCGGTCAGTGCTCTTCACTGTTCTATACATCTGCAGCAGGCATGCAGATGCAAGAAGGTCAATCTAGTCTGAACAAGGGAGAAGATGGTGTACAATCAAACCCTAACTCAGCTGATTTGGATTGTGTACCTGCAGATGACTCTTCACATGAGTTAGTGTGAGATCCTTTACATTCATCAGCTCCAAAACTGACTTGGGCGTGGCTCCTGCCAAAGTTTATGCGGATTCAAGAATCATGGATCATGCATGTTAGTTATTATAATTCATAAAGAAGTATTTTTTTTTCTTGTTTTCCTGCTTCTGCAGCAGAAGTCAACTGCAGTAGTAACAAGGACGAGGAAGCTTAGCTCACTCTCACGACCGCCGAGGAGCTCCACCGCATGCACAAAATGAGCGTGGAGGCTCGTCGTCCACCTCATCCTTGGAGTCCTGGCGCTCCTCCTCGCTTCGTGGCCTGTCGATCTCGAGCTCCGCTTAAACCTGCAGATCTGGCGGGGGCGGGGAACTGCAAATCGTTGCTCATGGGGGTTACAGATGCCTGACGCTGGCGACTCCAGCCTCAGACTCAGCGTCGGTTCATGCAGGAAGGCTTCGTCACGGCTGATATGGTTGTGAAGGGAGAGATCGGGAGAGACGGTAGGTGCCATTTGAGCTCAATGGAAGATCAATTGAAACAGTGAGAGGCCAAAAGGGATGAATGAACATTACAAGTGCTCAATTGATTTACTATTGAGACATGAGTAGGTTATCAATTAGAGGGATCGAAGGAGGGAGAAAAGACTGAAGGTACATAGGCAAATGTTGGGGGACTAGATCGATAGATAGATATATAATAAATGCAGCAGAGCAGGGGAGATGTACATTGTCATTAGGAATATTGCAGAGTCCTCTCAGATTTGGAGCCTTATTCCTGAGACCTGAGCGAGAGGTAAGAGAGAAAAGGCTACGTATTTAAGGGAAACAGAGGCATTATGATGCCTTCCGAGAGAGAGAACACAGGAGTTTTCCCTTGGGAGTTGGGAAAAAGATGGGCAGTGAATGGGGAGAGAAGTTGGCTATCGTTCCAAAAGGTTCAAGAGCAGGGGGTAATTTATTACTGTTCATGACATCAGCGACTGGGATGGTGGGCCACAAGTTGGGCAGTGTGTCCCCGGTGGTGGGTTCCCTGACTTGGAATCTGGTCAACGGATTGGGAAACTGCATTAATTAACTAGTAAATGAGAAAATAATTTGGGCTGGCATTTGGCCCAAATGAAGATCTCCGTGCACCTTGCCAATGGGTTTGGGCCACAGTAAACGGAGTCCATCGAGATGGATCTGACAGTCACAATCTCAGAGCACTCTCTGTGGTTTCAAAAATATTTTCTCGCTTGCTTCCGAAGGAGTAGGCTATACCCTAAAACCCCTCACCGCAGCCACTTCCCTCTACCTCTCTCTCTCTCTCTACCAATGGCGTGGCGCGGATCGACGGCTAGATCGCTGTTCGCTGCAGCGCGGTCCTCCGCCACACGCTCGTCGGCGGCGTCTCCCCGCCTCCGGACTCCACCCGCCGCCGGCCCTCGCCTCCTGCACCGGCGCGCCTCCTTCGCTTCCCCTCGGTAAACACCATGATCCGACCGTGCTTTAGGAGCTATCTCAAGTTGTTTTGATCCTCGTGGGGTGTTCTTGTAATAGATCTCTGGGAGCGTTGGGGTGCGCGCAGTCCTTCCTTCCGCTTTACAGCGTGTTGGCCGCTCCTCGTCTCACTTCCCACCTGTCGGTCAGCGCGAGAGCGTGCTGTGAGCTCTCTCAGGGTACCTTTCGTCGCACTTGTCAAGATCGCTAGTTAGTCCTCTCGCTGTTAAAGCATTCCAAGTTCTTGCGAAAAAAAAAAGGAGCATTGCACAATGAAATCTGTGGTTTAGTGACTAGGGTTTTATTTATTTTTCTTGATTCTCTACTGTGCATGTTTTTTCTTTGGCTTTTGAATTTTGGTTGATGGGAGGAAATTGCCATTGAGATTTGATAGGGGGAAATGGAAAAGATGGTTGATGCAAGAGACCGGCTTCGATCAGTGGGAATCAATGTGTATGACTACGTAGGTTTCTCTTTCCCAATCGATCTTCCCTTAGTGAATGATTAAAAGAGATTCTGGCGAGGGCAAAGCTTGAAGTGTTAATTGAATACCTACATAATCAGTTACTGTCATTTTGTACATAAACTGTCTTTTAGTTGATTAGTTTTTTGTATATGAATCTGTGATTCATACTGTTGGGTATAGTTATTGTTTTCCTTTTTCATGATTCAGTAAATCTTCTTAAGTCATTGCTTTGGGTAGTCAAAAATTGTGTCCTATTGGTATGATTTACCACTTCTGTAGTACAATCTCTTTACTAGTTTGTTTCATGATTCTTTCTGGTCTCCTACGGCATAAGAGACTCTTTACAAGGTGATACTATACTTTCTGCCAGTGGCATTTACAAGGTGATACAATACTTTCTGCCAGTGGTAAAGGTTGCTAAATCACTAAATAGTCATAATATGACTTTTTAGTTTTGAGATACAGTGCTATTTATCTCATTCACAAAGCACTAATATTAGTTTATTTACTATAGTGGTTTGTGCTGGCCCATTAGATCAGAAGAACAATGATAATAGGGCATGAATTTGGTTATAGAAGAATCATCCTCTTACTCCTGAACACTAAGATGTTAATTGGAAGCAAATTAAGAAAAAAATATTATATTCATTTCTTTTAATACTCCTAACTAAGGCTATTAATATTTATGGTGCTTCTATTCTATTGTTTGGTTATTTTGATTCAATAATATATATATTAACTATATATTATAGATGTTTTGTTAACTTGGCACCTGCTAAAGATGGAAATTATAGGCATTCTAAATCATGTTTTGTACTTTAATCAATTTGATAGTCTTGCTGTTCACAGTCATATTGTTAGGATGGGTATTCTTGTTCAGTTTCATATGGTTTTAGAATATCATAATTTGAAGAACTGAAGGCTGAAATAATAAAGTAGTAAGTAGCCTAAGAAATTATTCTACTTTACTTGGCTAACATAGTTTCCTCCTTGAGCTGCCAACGTGGTTTTGTGTAGTTTTGAGATCTGAGTTCCACAATGTTAGAATTTGGGAATAAAAAAAATAAAAACTGGTGAAGTCTCACATCATGGATAGATGACTGCAGTATTTGTTTAACTATCTTTTAGACTTTCTAGAGCATTAGCCGAAACTTCAATAGAGCTAATTTTGTTGATCTCTTCTTTGCTTCTGTTGAAGTTCTAAGAACTCTAGTGAGGAAATAGTACTCCACTCCTGGTCACTTAAAACTAAAATATCTAATCTAATTTTGTATTTTCTTTTCTTGCATTGAACACAACAAATGGCTTTTCTGCCTCATCTTTGCTTCTATGCTTTCTTTGACCTTTAAGAGGCCGCATCTTGAACTTTCCTACAAAGCGTATGAATTTATTTATCGTCATCTATTACAAGTTAGTTCAAATTATATAGTTTAAGCAATATATTATGAAAGATTTAGGATATTCGTTAGTTATTTGATTTGAATATGGGAACAGCGAGCTTCTTAATCTCGTGCATAAGTAGATTATTGGCCCAAAGCTTAACTAGAATAAATCTTGACTACTTGGTCCAAAAATTTTCATGATTTTGACACTTGGTAGTAATGTCATAATGGGATGTATGTTTCCTGTGCTATTCATCAACGTGCGATATAATTCAATACATGCCATCATTTGGATTCTTGGTTGGAAATATAATATGACTAAAATTAATGGCCTGATGCTGTAACCCAAGTAAGACTCACTTATTGGTCCAGTAAAGACATCAACTGGTTTGATTCTCTGCTGTGACTATCAACTGGTTTGATTCTCTGCTGTGACTGTGCAAGAAAATTAACTTGACGACCCTATACCTCAGTTTTTATTGCATTTGTGGCCCTTGTGAGCGTTCAAGTGTTCAAGTCATTGGGTAAATGCAGATCAGATGTAAGCCTTAATCTTGATATACCTCTGACCTGCTATTGGGGAAATAGTCACTCATCCACTTCAATAAATAGGTATTTTACTTGTAGTGAAACTTGCATACATGCTGAACTTCATCGTATCTAGCTAATATTGACCTTCTATGTCAGTCCACTTGTGCTTGACTTAATCTTGTCTTAGTTTTAGTTCATATTGTGTCAGCAACTCTAGAGAACAATCTTGTTCGTGGGTGCTAGAACTGTTCATAATCATTTAAGCCTGGTTTTCCAGCGAAGATTCACTGGATTGCAGCCTGGTTCTGATGCCAAGCCTGCAGCTGATGAAATTTCACTGAAAAATCAGGCTTCAATGTTGACAGCAGCTTGTATGGTCTATTGTTAAATAGTTATCTACTTATCAAAAGAACAAACGCTTGCAAGATTGGAGATTGAGAAGTGCTAAACTTAGAAAATTCACCTTGTTCATATAAAGGCTAAGTAGTTTTCTGATCGGTTTTCTAGTAAGTCATGGTACACTATCCCACTACATAATACTAGTAACTCCCTTAATACCACTTTTGTTTGGCTATTTCATGGGGATGGCAATCTGGTTTGATTGTGCCTAGGTTCCAGCACATGGACTTGGTTGATCTTATTGTTGAATCCACGACATATTGTTATAGTATAGTTTACATTAATCTGATGAATTTATGATGAAGATATGCATACAGGGAACACAATCTGGTTAATCGACTCCGATTGACAAGCAACAATCAATTAACATATCGTTTTTTTCTGTAAATTGTTTTGATGTCTTTGTTAGCTATATTTTGCTGTTAATGAATAATATCCTTTTATATTGTGCCTGAAATTTTGCCCAAAGAATTATCGCTTAGCTAACAAGCAATGAACTCCAAAGCTGCTGGAATTATTGAAGAAACTAGACTAATGAGTTTTCAATTTGTTTTTGTTTGATTGAGTTAACTGAATGATTATTGCGTTGCTTGATATTGAGATAACTAAAAAGCAATGAACTCAAAAGCCGCTGGAATTAATATTACATTCACAAAGAGAATATCAAATATTTAGAAATGTATTGTCGATATATATACAGTGAAACTTATTGGTAATTTTTCCTTGGATCTAGGCTTTGATGTTTTCATTAAGGGGGTATTTTGTGATAGCATTTTATTGTTAACCACATCATACTTTTGTTAAGTTCTTCAATGGAACATGAAAATGGTACACAGAGGGTGCTCTTCTTAGCTATTACACACTAATGTGGTTTTCTTCTGTTATATTGTTGAGAACTGTAGCTTTTGTTTTTTAGTCAACGTAGACAACATTCAAGCCCATCCTAGCTTACATTAGCTGAAGTAGATCTTGGAATCAATCAACGTTATTATTTGTTGCGCTCTTTTCTTTACTAAGTGATCTTCTGGATTTTATTTGTTTAATTAAGTGTTATAAAGCACTTGATTCTATTGAAGATGCATCACGTCATGATTGGTTCCTGAGAACCTGTTGTCTTTGCAGGTACTTGAAGGAATCAGGATTCATTTCACCCTAAATGGAGGATTAGTTGTCTAATGAGAAACCTAGTCGTGCATTTACTTGAAGATTAGAAGAAACAAGTTACTTTTTGTTTGCGTTAGTACTTCAATTTTTATCCTTTTAAGTGCAGGAAGAATTGCACCTTCTACTTTTGGTAATAATTGTCTCTTGGGAAAAATGTTCACACCACTACGGTTTTCACTGTTCAAGTGGTTCCTGCGCTGTATCTGGGATTGTTTCTATTTGCAGTTTGAACTGTAAACCTGTCTGGGACATTTTGCTGTTCCTACAATGGCTGGCCTACAAACAAAATGTTCCTATTCGGCATTCCGAGTGTACACCTAGAAGTCATCAAACTCCGTCCTGGTGGTTGTTAATTTCTTGTCTCACACAGCCAACAATTGCAACTAATCAAGCGACAAGCTGCTTAAAGATCCACCTGGGAATGTTTTTTCTTGAAACTTTTATATGTTAACCGAGGTTTCAATTTGTCATGTGATTAATACTTTTTTTATGCCAAGCTAGATGTCCAATTTTTACATTGAAAATTGAGATTGAACACACGAGTTATTTGCATCAAAGGATTGTAATGCAACCAAAATAGATGCATAATGTCTCATTAGGAAATGGAAAGAAAGATATAATGCAATACAAGAAGACTGCAAGATAATAGTTCTCAGTTAGGGGAATGTAGTGGACGTTTGCAAATGTTTGTGGACAATTTGCAATCATTTTATTTTTTACTTATACGGTGGACTTACAAAAGTCACCCTCTAATTAACAGCAGCATATGTTCGTAGAGGTGTTGAGCATGTTGGGCGTAGCATTGGCATTAACATGATGTTGAAAACTTGGTATGTCCGTAACGTTGGTGCAACGTTCTGGAGTTCTACCGAACCAAGGGTATGGTTTCTTTTCGTAGTAGTTCTTCGGCTCTATTACATTCTGTTCAAATCACAAAAGAATTTAAAGTATAAATTTATGTAGTTGAAAGTGACTATGCTACACATAAAAAGCAAATCAAAAGTGGGTGTGATTCTGTAGGAGATTTATTGCATACAAAGTATTACATAAAGAGATGCATTTATCTTTGTATCCTATCTATCCTTATGCCCTTCAATATTTTAAGAAAATAAGTTAAACTATTTTCACTAAATTAACCATTTTCACTCAAGCAAAATAACTAATGCACTTGAATTGTAAATGCTATCGAGAGATAAAATTTTACTTGCTTTCATAGCTCAATTGATTAGAGCACCTGTTTAGTATATAGTATGTCATGAGTCACAAATCTAAATGAAAGTACGGAAAGCCATAATGAGCAAGCATATGATTGGGGAGCATTCATAAATGCTGAAGTGGATTATTTTAGTGTTGATATTGGGCATGTTTTCTAGTATATAATTCCTTGTTATACCTAAAGTGTAATTTTAGTAGAATATGCTAGATTATATAAGGACTGGTAGTTGATACTAAGGTTGTGTTTGGTAAGGCTACCCACCGGCTTCTGCGTTTGCGGGCAACCAAAAAATGAGAAGCACAGGCGTTTGGCTGGAACTGAAAAGCTGCACTGTACAAGGAAAGCGTTATCAAGTAGCTTCGTCGAAGTCGTTGTGGCTATGTGCGCACAGTACTCTCCTCCACCTCTCACCCGATTCGAGAACTCATTTGCTGATTTCTCCCGTCACCGCCAGCAATCATCGCTGGTGCCACCCGTCGCAGCCTCCAACCCGTTGCCGCCCAGTGTATTCACCGATCTCCTCGCCGCCGCTTCACTTCTTCGTCAATCTCGTCGATCTCCTCGCCACTGCTTCACGTCTTCATTGTTAGGTTGTCGCCACTGCTCCAACCGCCGATCTCCTCGCCTATCGCCGCCCTAAGTCTCCTTCGATAGCGACGAGCCATCGGCAAGGCGCCGAACAGTGGCGTCGAGGAGACCGAAATCCCAATCCCTTCGTGGCGATGACGAAACGGTGGGATTTGGGATTTGGGATTTTTATTTTTTTTATATTTTTTTTATCAAGTATAGGTATAGGGTATAAATAAGAAAAAAATAAATATAAGATTAGATATGTTAATTAATATGAATTTTTAAAATCAAAATAATAAAGAAATATAAAAATTATAGAGATAAAATTAAATTATGGAGATTGAAATAAAATTATAGAGATTATTAGCATGATGTAATAAGTGCAAATAAAATTTATATTTGTAATGTATTATGATTTTTTTTTAATTTTATATATTATGTATGTAAGGTTCTACACTTAGGGAATTCTTAAAAAAAAATTAAGATTAGTCATATTTAAGATTAAATTCACATATATATAAAATAGTTTATATATATATATATATATATTATTGTATTAAATAATTTTAATTTATATATATATGGATATTAGAAAAGTTTATTTTTATAATAAATTATAAAATTTTGCATGTATTTATAAATTTTTCACTCAATAAAACCAAACAGCACAGCACAACATTTATAAGCTACTATCCAGATCAGCTGTTTTACCCAAATAGCCTCAACTTTTCCAACCAACTCTAGCCAAACTAGCTCTGGTCAAACTAGTCAAAAGCTAGAAGCTTCAACTTTACCAAACTGGCCCTAATACACTTATTTTTAAGTGGGAGTTTTTGAATTCAATTATAGCTCTAATGCCATCTATTATAGGCATAGAATTTTTTTTTTGTCTTGGGAACTCTATGTGGTTTATCAGCTCACTTAACATCGAATAATAACCAACCTATTTATGACAATCTAAATGTGTAAAGACATGAGCAAATTAAAAGAAAAATTGTGAGTAATATGCCCATCAACTCAACATCGTGCAAATCAAGTGTCTCACACATGCTAAAGGCTTTCTTAGTGTTCCATGATTTGCTTTTACAAATTCAGCTCATTAAGCACTATGGTATCAGGAAACCTATGCTTTGCATCGGCGATACATGCACAATCGACTAGTTCAATCACTTGTTATGATTATGCTAAAAACCTATATCTAACTACTACTATATATATAATGCACATTTTGACATAATGCTCACACTAATGTTGAGCATATGATTTAGGCCTCTAGTAAATGTTATCGAGTAATAGAGTATACATTTACTTGTTTTTATAGTTCAATTGATTAGAATACTCTTTTAGTAACGGGAGGTCCTAAGTTCAAATCTAAGACAGGTTGTAGTTGTAAGTAATCAAATCTAGCTCTAATGCCAAGTGCACAATTAATCGAAGTAATATAATAATATCATTTCCACGAGGACCTAAACGCTACACTGTGTTTAACAGGACGGATGGAAACTAGGATGGATGGGAAAATAAGAAGAAAAGGAAAATAAGAAGGATGAAAAAATAAAGAGTATTTCTTTCTTTGTATTTAGCAAGAGGGAAGGAAAATATGAAGGTTTGATATACACACCCTACATTCTAAGAAATGTTGTAAGCAATTACGTACAAAAGCCTATGTGAATAAGAAGAATTTATCTAACAAGATATTAACATGTCCAAGCAAAAAGTGATGCATATAAAAATTTTGATTTCACGCAAAAAGTGATGCAGGCTGCTCGTAGCAAAAAGTCAAGCAATTACATATATTGGAAATCTCTTTTTCAATTACCACGGAAGGATTTATCTAATACATAAACATGTCAAGCAAAAAGTGATGTAGACGGCGGCGGCGAAGATCAAAATTGGTCGAAAAGAAATCGAAATGGAAGATGAAGGCGATGAGGAGCAGACGACGGCGATAAAGAAGGCAAAGGGGTGATTCGAAGGAAGATGAAATCGGTCGAGGAGTAGGCAGCGGAAGGAAGATGAAATCGGTCAATTCGAAGGCAAAAGGGCGTAGAGGAGCAGATGACAGAAGGAAGAAAAACCCTAACCTTGATGAAGGCGGCGGCGACGAAGATCGGAGGCGGCAATGAAGATCGACGGCGGCGACGAATAGCTGAGACGGCAAGGCGAGAGATCAGCGGTGGCGTTTGTGAGTTTCGAGCTTGAGTTTTGTTCGTGTGGAGGGTGAGAATACGAGTGTGAATAGGTGAGGGAGTGTTTCCGTCCGAATCGGACGGATCTAATTTTGAAGGAAAGTTGGGTAACTTTCCTTTCAATTTTCCCTACTTCAATTTCCATCCGTCCTGTTAAACACAAAAAAATTCAATATTCCATCCGTCCTAGTTTCCATCCGCCCTGTTAAACATAGTTTACGTACCAACAAATTATGATCTCACTAGTTTGACGAATCAAAATAAATAAATTAAAATATTCTAAAATTTATCCTAAAACATAATCTAAAATAATAAATGTGAAAGAGCATAAATAGGGATAAGACTATTTGATAAAAATTCAGGACTAAGGTTTTGCTACATTAATTTCAAATGATAAACAACATAAACCTTTTATCAATTAAATTAAGAAAATTAAAAAAAAAAATCCTAAAATACAAGTTGTCCCACTAGTATCATGCTAAATGTATTCCAATGCTGCAATTCACCTCTAATTCTGAGTACATCTCACAACATCCAAAACATAATTTTTGACCATAATAACACATGTAAATAATTCTAACTATAATTAAATTAACTTACCATAATTAATAAGACAAAAATAATTCCCATGTTTAAATCAAGATAAATACAATGGGTTATGCCCCATGTTCCGAAAATAAATTTATGCTACAAGATCCATCATTACAATGTCTATATTCTTCAATAAATGATAGTAAACAAGGTGTACTATAAATAAATAGAAATTTAGCAACTTCTTTTTTTTTACCTAAGCAATTTAAGCAATGAGGGTGAGGTTTAACCCCAAACCTTTTTAGCAACTTTCCCATGAAGATTTACTACTTAAATCCCATGCATGTTCTGCTCATAATTGTTGTCACCGACTAGTATTTCCCTCTTGTTTCGGCAAGCTCAGAGTCCAATCCTCTTAGAACTAAACCCTAACTCCTGCCTATGATGTCGTTGCCTCTTTGCTTGCTCCTCAACATATTAGAGGTTAGGGCATTACTCGTGGATCCACCTTTAGGGTTGGAAAGCCTCTATTTATCCTTGTAAGGGAGAGATTTGCTAAAAACATGATAAAAAATGATGCTAGAATCGTTCTGGTTGTTAGCTATCACAACCTTTGACTATGATCGCAAGCTGTGATGTCTCTTGTTTTGGAACTTTCAAGCAGAAATAATTTGCTAAATAATTTGCTTGAAATTTGGTGAGTGTTTTTATCTCATCACAAGAATTCTTGATATATATTACACAATCTATCAATTTTAAAACTTTTTACCTGAAAATGCATAAACATATAAAAACTATAAATTCCGCATTAATAAGCATAAATAAGACAAATTTGATATAAAAGTAATGAATTATGAGTAAATTTAATAGTTAAATACTACCAAAATTCAATATAAATTAATGCTATCACCCATTAACTCAACATTGGTAATGATTTTAGACATTCTTAAGTTTCTCACACATGCTAAAGGCTTTCTTAGTGTTCCATGATTTGTTTTTACACATTCATTTCCTTAAGCACCATGGTAACATAAAAACTATGCTTGCATCGATGATACATGTACATTCGTTTGGCCCGATTAGTTGCAATAACTATGCTAAGGCACTATAACTAAGTACTACTATGTATATAATGCACTTCTCAACACCACACAGAATGCACACACTTATGTCAAGCTTGTGCTTTAGGGCCCCAAGTACATACAATTGAGTAACAAAGTAATACTTGCTTTTATAACTCAATTGATTAGAGCACCGTTTAGTAAGCGGGAGGTTTTGAGTTAAAATGTCAACATGAATTAAAATTATGTATGATACTATTTGAGATAATAATAATATAATAAAAAGGTTTTACCTAACCTATATAGCTCATGTTGTCAAAATATATTTTACCCTTTCCTCAAATTTATATGAAGTGGATTATTTTAGTGTTGATATTGGACATGTTTTATGATATATAATTCCCTATTATACCTAAAGTATAACCTTTTATTTAGATTGAATATACTAAGTTGTTGATTTTATATTAGTTAACGCTACTCTAAACAAAATATGATTTAACACAAAGAAGAATACACAAGATTACATGATGAGGCAAGCTATAGTTGCAAGTAATACTAATACACTTATTTTTAAGTGGGAACTTTTGAATTCAAATCTAGCTCTAATGACAACCAACATATGCATAGATTTTCTTTTCTCTTGGGAACTCCACGAGGTTTATCACCTCACTTAAGCTCACATGAGAATCAACCTCTTTATAACAATCTAAATGTGTAGAGACATGAGAAAATCAAAAGAAAATTTGTGAGTGATACGCTCATCAACTCAACATTGGGCAATGATTTTAGGCATTCACAAGTGTCGCACACATGTTAAAGGCTTTCTTAGTGCTCTATGATTTGCTTTTACACATTTAATTCCTTAAGCACCATGGTACCGTGAAATCTATACTTGCATCAGTGATACATGTACATTCATCTAGCCTAATCACTTGCAATTACTATTTTAATACACTCTAGCTAAGCACTACTATGTACAAAATGTCAAGCTTTGAAAAACTGATCCAAACAGGTATACCGATCTAGTCTCGAATCAATTTGCTATAGTGCAACAGATATTATGCTACAGTGAAGCTAACTATAACAACAAAGTGCTACAACAACGGACCGGTATAATCCAAAAATTTTGGTCAGTTCAGACAAAAATTTCAAACCTCATCTCTCAGTACTTGACGAATGAAGTAGTAATGTTGAGCATGTGCTTTAGGCTCCAAGTAAATACTATTGATTATAATAAGAGTATAATTTTAACTTGCTTTCATAGCTCAGTTGGTTAGAGCACCCGTTTAGTAAGCGGGAGGTCTTGAGTTCAAATCTCAATGAAAGCAATAAAAAAATATAATACGTATTATTTGGAAAATACTTAATATATATAGCTCATTGTATAAACCTATTTTACGTATACTCTTCTCAAATTTATATGAATATTTTAGTGTTGATTTTTTAGATGTTTTTAAGGTATATAGTTCACTATTATAACTAAAGTGTAACTTTTTATTTAGATTGAATATACTAAGTTGCTGATTTTATATTATTTAATATTGTTCTAAATGAAATGATATGGTTTAACATAAAGAAGAATACACTAGATTACATAATGAGACAAAATATAGTTGCAACCAAGGTTCGAAGTTCTAATCTGACCGGATGCGCTGGTCTAATTGGATGCACCAATCACTGATCGAATCGGTACATACTAGTTGTATCGGATGAGAATCCGATGGAACCAATAGAGCTACAGAAGAAAAAAGAAGAGGAAGAAAAAGAAGGAGAAGAAGACAAAGGGAAAAACATCGTCCGCCGCTGCTTGCCACTCACGTCTATTGCTTGCCACTCACCACTCGCCACTTGCATCCACCGCTCACCAATCGTGTCTGCAGCTTGCTGCTCTCGTGTTTGCGGCTTTCCTCTCTTGCATTCGTAGCTCGTTACTCGCATTCGCCGCTTGCAACCACCAGCCTTCCTCTCCTCTTCTCCTTCTCCTTCTTTTCCTTCTCCCCCTATTGCTTATCTGCTGATTCAGTCTAAACTGCCGCCCACCTTCTTCTCCTCTTCTCCTCTTTATTCTCCTTCCCCTTCCTTCTCCAAACTAGTGTATCGGTCTAGTCTCAGACTAGATTGCTATAGTAAAACTGATACTATGCTATAGTTAAGCTGACTGTATCGACATAGTGCTACAACATCGGACTAGTATAAACCAAAAATTTTGGTCAGTTCAAACCTCGCATAATCCATCTCTCAATACTTGATCAAATGCACATACTAATGTTGAGCATATGCTTTAGGGCCCAAGTTAATACTATTGAGTACTAGAGTAAAATTTTTAGTTGCTTTCATAGCTCAGTTGGTTAGAGCACCTGTTTAGTAAGCGGGAGGTCTTGAGTTCAAATCTCAATGAAAGCATGCATTATAGGGGAAAGATGCTTAATTGTCAGGCCGGTTCAGCCCAATGGACCTGGCTCACGTACGTGTGTAAGACGGAGCTCAGGAAGAAGCCAATGTTGACCAAGGCTCGGCATTGTCCTATTCCTCAAGTCGTGTGAACGCTTCGACGCAAGGATCGAACGCGGACGCAAAGACGTGTCTTCAAGCAGCGAAGGAATCGAGCTTTGGCGGACGAATCAGGCAGGCATGCTCAAAGAAGGCGGCGTTGGATGGCTTCAGCGAGAGCGGTAGAGGCGGATCCAAAAACAGAGATAGCCCCTTTTTCCTTTGGGCTATTATTTTTATAGGATTTAGAGTCTTATTTATACCATCATTTGAGGCTTAACTTCTATATTATGTCACAATTTGATGCCTTTTTCCCATAAAGTATGGAATCTACACTATTTTTTATTTCTTTATGACATACAGGTCATTTACGTGAAGATTATTCGAGATTTGAAGTTAGGGAAAGGTTCATCATATTACAAGCATAAAACAGGCAAAATTTCACATGTTTTGGAGTTTTCTATGCTGAACACGGCCTGGCCGTGCTTGTGATCACGGCCGTGTTCATCGCGGCTTCAGAATCAGCATTTACGAGGAGAACACGGCCTGGCCGTGCTTACAGTCATGGCCATGTTCGACAGGCATCCGAATTTTGCGAAGCCGACACAGCCATGTCGGGTGTTCCGGATTTTTACGAAGCAAACACGGCCTGCCCGTGACCAGACGCACGGTCGTGTTCACTTACCTGCAGACTGCCGAACCCGTCACTGCCTTGCCGTGCTCGCTGTCACGCCCGTGATCGCTTCCGCTGATCACGATCGTGCGTTCATTTCTCCTCAAATCCGACGCTCTAGATGCCAGAAAATTGGGGGAAACTCCCAATTTACGTTCCTAATCGCCCAAAGCTTCGATGGAAGAATATAATCGAGATTATTAGGCGGTTACGAAGGGGGATTTTTGGGAAGGACGCGACCTAGGGTGAAAAGGGCGAAAATCTGCATTCGAGGGCTTGATTCGATCGGATTCTTTGGGGCTTTCGAGAGAGGACTGAAGATTCGTCGTCTCCTACTCTTGGATTGTAATTTCCCTTCTTTTCGAATATTTTTACTTGGGTTTTTAGTTGATAAACGATGTATTTTCTAGACTAAACCCTAGTTCGGGACTCGGGCGTAGCCCATTGAACAATTCTCCTCATGTAAAACATTATTATGAATCTCAGTGAAATTGTTTAGTAATTTAGCTTATTTAAATGAGTTGCACTTATTGCGTATGATTGTTGTGTACAGACAATTTATATGTGTTAAGTGTTACGAGAAGTACCGAGAGGTGAATCGTAACACTCGATCGTGCTCATTTAAACTTGTGATTAGAATTACGAGAGTCGTTCGACGTCACTCGAGGACTCACGATCTTTCATAGAGCCTAATGAGTCTCTCAGGCTAATTTTGCTACGAAAGTAGGGAATTAGCTTATGCGAGATACCGGTTTACGCTTCGAGAGAAGGTAACCCGTACCAAAAGAAAGATTGTCTTAAGTTACTTACTGTCGGATTGAGCTTCGAGAGAAGGAGATCCGTTTGTTTTAATCTAATTAGATTCAATGTTTTACATTAAAAACATTCAACGCGGTGAAATCTAGAGTTCCGAACATCTTTTAAATTGTATTTTCTCGGTCATCAACTTCTTGGATCGATAAAATTAGTTTAGTGTAGTTCTTTCATTTTGAGTTCGAATTATCTAGCTAACCATGACGCGTAAAGTTGGTACTTGACACCTGCTCCCTGTGGGAACGATCTTATTTACTACTTTGATAGAAACCATGCACTTGCGGGGCTTATCAAGTTTTTGGCGCCGTTGCCGGGGAGCAAGGCATTGTCAATATTTGTTTAACTGTTGACTTGATAGACTAGATACTTTTTGTTAATTTCTTTTTGTTTTATTTATTTTCGTTCATTTTGTTAATAGTTCTTGTCTTCCTTTCTTTAAGCTTGTATTATATGGTTAGCTAACCTTGTGCATGCCAAGAACAATTAGAACAGGTCAGCTAGTGCTAGAAGATCCAGAGATTGAAAGAACCCTCCGAGCTCAGAGGAAAATTCAGGATCAACAGCTTGAGGAAGCCCATCCGAACCTGTCAACTACAATGGACCAGACCCGCGCACTACGTGATTTTGCTGCACCTAATGTACAGAGCTTGCACTCTAGCATTGCTCGACCCTCGGTCGAAGCAAATAATTTTGAGATCAAGCCGGCCCTTGTGCATATGGTTCAACAGAACCAGTTCAGCGGTTCACCACAGGAAGATCCCAATCTTCATTTGTCCATTTTTCTTGAATACTGTGATACCCTGAAGATAAACTGGGTAACATCTGATGCAATACGCTTACGTCTTTTTTTCCTTTTCCCTTAGGGATTGCGCGCGAGCATGGCTACAGTCTCTTCCCCAAGGCTCAATCACAACGTGGGAACAACTTTCCCACGCATTCCTCTCCAAGTATTTCCCGCCGAGCAAGACCGCTCAATTGAGGACCCAGATAACGAATTTCAGCCAGAGGGAAGGTGAGTCATTATATGAAGCCTGGGACCGTTTTAAGGAGTTGTTACGCATGTGCCCGCATCACGGACTGGAAAAATGGGTACTTGTGCATATTTTTTATAATGGTCTCTTGTATCAAACTCGTTTGTCTGTGGATGCAGCCGCAGGGGGTGCGCTAATGAAGAAGAATGTAGACGATGCCATGAATTTAATCGAGGACATGGCTCTCAATCACTACCAGTGGACGAGTGACAGGAACGTCCCGGTAAGAGGAGGTAAGCATGACTTAGATATGTTGAGTTCGTTGGCGGCAAAGGTTGACTCTTTGTCCCACCAACTTACTTCAATGAATTTTAATGCATCGTCTCTTAATTTAATTACTTATGAAATTTGTGGGAATTCTGGACATGGTGCTACTAACTGCCAGATAATGGCACCTTCTTCTTCTTCTGATGTGTCTGTAGATCATGTGAATGCTATAGGCAATTTCAATCAGCGGCAGTAGAATGATCCTTTCTCAGGCACCTATAATCCCGGTTGGAGAAATCATCCCAACTTCTCCTACCGGAACAACCAGAACCAGGCCATTCCCCAGAATTTTAACAATCAGGCTCCCCAGGAAAATTTTGGCAATCAGTTTCCCCAGTCATCCTTTAGGCCACCACCTGGACTTCCACCGTGACCATTCAATCAACAGCAGAAGTCCAATTTGGAACTACTACTAGAGAACTTTGTCACCACGCAGTCTAAGAAAAATGATGATGTGGACCAGTCTATTAGGCAGCTGAGTTCTACGGTGGGGCAAATGAGTTCCACGGTGGGGCAATTGAGTTCTACGGTGGGGCAACTGAATTCAAAGGTGGATTCATTGATCACGCACTCAAGGATGCTGGAGAACCAGATTGCCCAACAGGCAAGTTCATCTGCGCAACCTTCTGGGAAGCTTCCTTCTCAAGCTGAGGCAAATCCAAGAGAACACTGCAACGCGATTCTGACTTGAAGTGGAACTCAATTGGAAGCCCCACATGTGTCCCTCAGAGAGTGTCCTGTTGGCGAGGCAGACGTTGATAGCTCAACTCCCCAGTATTCAGAGGAACTACCTGTAGAGTCTCAGGTCAAGCCAGAACCGATCATCATTTCGTCACCACTTCTCACACCACATGTCTCCAGTCCTCAGAGATTGGCCATGACATTGACAGGACAGTACAGCTCGCTGATGCCTGCGAAGCTTCCTGATCCTGGCAGTTTTTCTGTTGCATGTAGTATCAGTGATATTTCTATAGAGAGAGCTCTCTGTGATTTGGGGGCTAGTGTAAGTATCATGCCTCTCTCATTGTTCCAAAGTTTAGACTTGGGAGGCTTGGAACCCACGCCTATAGCTCTGCAACTCGCAAATGACTCTATACATCGCCCAGTGGGAATAGTAGAGGACGTGCCGATTAAAGTCGGGGAACTCTTTGTTCCAGTCGACTTTGTAGTCTTGGATATGTCCGGAAATTTAAGATTACCATTTATTTTGGGCCGCCCTTTCCTAGCTACCACCGGGGCAGTTATAGATGTCCAGAGAGGAAAGTTATCTCTGAACTTTTGTGATACTACTTCACACTTTAATTTAATAGTTGATATGCCAGATTTCCTTTTGCAGGCTCGTGCTGTAGTGTTGAGACAGTGTCTGCGCTTGCACATTGTTCATGCCAAAAGTGGGATTTTCTTGCGTCCCACCGCTGTGCTGAATTGGACGCAGTTGCTATAACGAAGAGGGATGCATGGACTACTCTTGAAGACTTGTTTGCTGCAGACCCCGATTTTGGCTGCGCGCCGATGTTCTGTAGTGGTGATGATGTGAAGTCTTTATTAGTTTCTGGGAAGACAGACTTTGAATTTGGACAAGTTCTTATTTCATATGATTTGAAGACATTTTACTATGTACACCTATTGCTCTTATTGCTTATCTCTATAGGTGTGAATTTTAGGCGACGAAGAAAGGGGCGTGCATATGCCATTTCTTCTGCCTCTGATCCATTGGACGTGCCATAATAAGGCACAGTCATCGATCGAGCTGTGACCTTAAAACAGCGTTGCTTGGGAGACACCTCAAGTATTTATCTTTTATTATGTTGTGTTGTTTAAATAGACTTGATGTTTATAGTTGTGATTGTTTGTTTTGTTGTACTGTTATTTGTTTTGATAATTCTTGTGTTATCTCATGGCAAAATTTTTATGATTTTATACATTGAAAAGCATGTTACTAATATTGGGAATTTTCTGCAATTTTTCCAGGAATTTTTACAAGCTGCCGAGCCGAACACGGCCTGGCCGTGCTTATCAGCACGGCTGTGCTTGTCTCGTCGATGTGAATGAAGTTTGCCGAAGCAGACATGGCAGAGCCGTGTTCCGAGGCACGGCCGTGTCCACGAAGACCAGATTTTGCCGAGCCAGACACGGCATTCCCGTGCTTATCGGCACGCCCGTGCTACTTACACCAGATTTTGCCGAGACGAACACGGCCACGCCGTGCTTACTATCCCGCCCGTGCTTATGTTCTTCTGGATTTTGGCGAGCTAGTCACGGGTAAGCCGTGCGTTCAAACACGGCCGTGCTTGCGTTCGCCTTTTCCGTGTATAAAAGCACGCGCGGCGGTACCATAGGGTTCACGCCCGTGCTCGAGCCGCCGCCGCCACTTCTGAGCTTTTTCCGGCCACCACCCTCGCCCAAACTCTGCTCTGCCGCCGTCCGAAGGTTCTTCTCCACTTTCCGCTTCTCGGCGACACCCAGATCTGCGTTTCGAGGCGAGTTTCTGCCTGTTCGCTCGATTCCGCTGCCTACAGCCGAGTTTCACCGATTTCCACTGGATCTCGCCGCCGACGGGTCTCAGAGCTTCTCCATTCCCGGCCGCCTTTTCCCTTAACCTTCCGGCACCTCCAGATTTTCAGATCTATGGGATTTCGGTTGCAGATCTGCCATTTTCCTCTCTGCCGCCGTCTGTTCTTCAGTGCTACTGCCGGCCATTCACCTTGCACTCCGCTGTCACTTCTCAGCTCTCTCCAGCCGGCATCCATTCTCAGGTCTTCGTTTCCTAGCGCCTCCCCTTGGCGGGAATCAGCTGTGTAGAGTGCTTCTTCTCTCCTTTCAGCCGCCAGTTCTCCAGCCCTCTTCACCATGTCTAGACGCACGAAGGTGATAGCACGGAAGTCTAACTCCAAGCGTCCGGCTGTGGAGGCGGAGCCGAATGAATACGGGATTATATTCCGGGATGCCGTGCAGAAAGCGCGTTATAACTTACTGGAGTCTCAACGGGTTATCCATACCCGCTATCTTGACCGCAGCACCCTCCAGACGCTGGGGCTTCACGATGACGTCTTATGGATGTTCCAGCAGCTCAGCTGGGATCAATTTTTTCGGATGGCACCGGTGATATATGTGCCTATCACCCTTGAGTTCATGTCGTCCCTCGAGGTCAACGTGAACATTCATAACGATGAAGACGACGACACCATCTCTTTCCGGCTGGGAAACCAGGCGTATACCCGTACGCTCTCGCAGATTAACCAGATCTTTGGTTTTCCGGTGGATGGCACTCGATTCGCTCCATCGGAGTATGGTGATCAGGCTTTCTTGATGGCTATCACGGGGGAGTATTCCTACGTCTCACGGATGGCGCGAGCCAGCCACATCAACAATCCTTGTTTTCGCTACGTGCATCGAGTATTGGTGCATACTATCTTCGCGCGTGGCGAGAGCGATGACATTGTGCGCGCCACCGAGCTATTCTTCCTCTGGTCGATGGTACATTCCTGCAAGCTCAATACTGCATTTTTTCTGATTAAACAACTGCAGAAACTTGCCACCGCTCAGAAGGGAGTCATTGCCTCTGGCGGCCTTATTACTCCTATCGCCCTCGCATTGGGCATCGAGCCTTACGGCATGGAGCAGGCCAGGGGTGGCACGCGCATTGATATGGAGTCGTGCCAGACGATGAAGATGGTCACTCGTGAGGGTGACGCCTTCAGCCTCCTCTTTCGCGAGAGAGACTTCAAGATGCTGCTACCGAACCCCACACGCACCTCAGTCCGCGAGAGGCGAAACTGGCTTATGCTGCCCGTGCCAGATGATGATGTCCCCATGGACACTGCACCACCCTCTCCTTCCTTCCATCCCTTCAGGCACGCTGCGCCGTCTTCTTCAGCGTCCACCGTGAACGCCTATGCCAATATCGAGGGTTATCTTAAAGCGATTCGCGAGGACCAGCCTGTGCAGCGCCTTGATATCAGCAATCTTATACGGCGCCAGATTGATATGGAGGAGGAGATAGCCCGTCAGGGCCAGGTGCAGGCCGAGGATCATCGTGCTATTCAGGAGATGCTGCGGCGCATGAATACTCATGACTGGTGATCTTGCTCTCTCTTTAGTAAGTTGCTTACTTTGTTGTGCTATCATGTACTTTTGACTGCATAGGAGACTATGCAGTTCTTTGCCGTGGGTAGAGGGTTTCCCTCTTTGTTTGTGTTGTTCGTGTTGTTTGTGTTATGTACTCGTTATTTTTAAAACTTCTATTGTGCTTGCATGTGTTGTTCTTCTGAGATTTCATCGAATGCATGCTTATTATATTTTCCCTGTGATGATTGCAACGAATTAAGTCTGTGATGGTATGGTATTCCTCATTCTTGTCCTCAGTTTTTATGTTATTCTGATTCATGATGAGAACCATGAAGACATGTCTGTCTCTTGAGTTAAGGGAATGAAATTCTAAATATGATTGCTTTTATGCTTAGGAATCCATGGTTTTAGATTGTACTTGAGTATGCTTACTGTGGCTTGCATGATGTTCCTGAGGTTAATCCTTCTTTTTCTGAATTACTTCTATCACGACATTATGTTATTGAATGTTCATGCTTATCATAGTCCTTATTACAAGCCTTTTACTCTGGTTGCATTACACTTATTGAAAACAAGGGGCAGTGGTACCTAAGTGACAATGAATCAAAGGCTTCATCCAACTTAGCACTGTCGACAAGTAAAACAAAAAAAAAAGGGTGAGGGAAAAGTGAACAACTCCTCTTTCTTCTACTTGATAGTGAAGAAATGAGTTTGTATGCATTATGTGATGCATCCACCTTGAGATCGTTCTCTAACTAAGTACTGTGGGTGCATTCATCACAAATGTTTGTCCTTCGTGTGACAAGGTTGAAAATGAATTCAGGGAAGTAGCTTGAACCCACCGATTGAAAATTCATGTTTCGAAGTTTAAATGTGTAGAATAAGTTATCTAATGCAACTATACTTGATTGGCTGAGTTTAGAAGGAAATGATGAGTATGAATAGTCTTAACATGGTGGAGTGTTTTTCTTATTTCAGATTTGTGGTTTGACCTTGTGAACATTATTCTCTGCTCTAGTATGGATCATATCTCAGTGTATATTATTCAACCTAGGATTTAGTATAAATGTTGTCATATAAGGTTTCTACTTTAGCTTTTGAATATGCAGTCTTCCTGATTTTCTGATTATTTCAGATAGTGTAATTGCTTGAGGACAAGTAAGATTTTAAGTCTGTGATATTTTGATAGCTGTTATTTTTATAGGATTTAGAGTCTTATTTATACCATCATTTGAGGCTTAACTTCTATATTATGTCACAATTTGATGCCTTTTTCCCATAAAGTATGGAATCTTCACTATTTTTTATTTCTTTATGACATACAGGTCATTTACGTGAAGATTATTCGAGATTTGAAGTTAGGGAAAGGTTCATCATATTACAAGGATCAAACAGGCAAAATTTCACATGTTTTGGAGTTTTCTATGCTATGTGATCACGGCCTAGCCGTGCTTGTGATCACGGCCGTGTTCATCGCGGCTTCAGAATCAGCATTTACAAGGAGAACATGGCCTGGTCGTGCTTACAGTCACGGCCGTGTTCGACAAGCATCCGAATTTTGCGAAGCCGACACAGCCGTGCGCACAGCCGTGTCTGGTGTTCCGGATTTTTACGAAGCAAACACGGCCTGCCCGTGACCAGACGCACGGCCGTGTTCACTTACCTGCAGATTACCGAACCCATCACGGCCTTGCCGTGCTCGCTGTCACGCCCGTGATCGCTTCCGCTGATCACGATCGTGCGTTCGTTTCTCCTCAAATCCGACGCTCCAGATGCCAGAAAATTGGGGGAAACTCCCAATTTACGTTCCTAACCGCCCAAAGCTTCGATGGAAGCATATAATCGAGATTATTAGGCGGTTACGAAGGGGGATTTTCGGGAAGGACGCGACCTAGGGTGAAAAGGGCGAAAATCTGCATTCGATGGCTTGATTCAACCGGATTCTTTGGGGCTTTCGAGAAAGGACTGAAGATTCGTCGTCTCCTACTCTTGGATTGTAATTTTCCTTCTTTTCGAATATTTTTACTTGGGTTTTTAGTTGATAAACGATGTATTTTCTAGACTAAACCCTAGTTCGGGACTCGGGCGTAGCCTGTTGAACAATTCTCCTCATGTAAAACATTATTATGAATCTCAGTAAAATTGTTTAGTAATTTAGCTTATTTAAATGAGTTGCACTTATTCCATATGATTGTTGTGTACAGACAATTTATATGTGTTAAGTGTGACGAGAAATACCGAGAGGTGAATCGTAACACTCGATCGTGCTCATTTAAACTTGTGATTAGAATTACGAGAGTCGTTCGACGTCACTCGAGGACTCACTATCTTTCATAGAGCTTAATGGGTCTCTCAGGGCTAATTTTGCTACGAGAGTAGGGAATTAGCTTATGCGAGATACCGGTTTACGCTTCGAGAGAAGGTAACCCGTACCATAGGAAAGATTGTCTTAAGTTACTTACTGTCGGATTGAGCTTCGAGAGAAGGAGATCCGTTTGTTTTAATCTAATTAGATTCAATGTTTTACATTAAAAACATTCAACGCGGTGAAATCTAGAGTTCCGAACATCTTTTAAATTGTATTTTCCCGGTCGTCAACTTCTTGGATCGATAAAATTAGTTTAGTGTAGTTCTTTCATTTTGAGTTCGAATTATCTAGCTAACAATGACGTGTAAAGTCGGTACTTGACACCTGCTCCCTGTGGGAACGATCTTATTTACTACTTCGATAGAAACCGTGCACTTGCGGGGCTTATTAAGGACATATAATTTCAACTCCTAAGTCTGCCACTTGTCTGGCCAACTCCGTCGGAGTCACCCGTAAATGAGTTAATACCCCAGCAGTCTTTCTACTTAAGGCATCAGCTACCACATTGGCTTTTCCCGGGTGGTAATTAATCGTACAATCATAATCTTTAAGGAATTCCACCCATCTACGTTGTCTCATATTCAATTCCTTCTGTGAAAATAAATATTTCAAACTTTGATGATCCGTAAATACTTCAAAGGTAACGCCGTATAAATAATGTCGCCATATCCTGAGGGCGAATACTACGGCAGCTAAGTCCTAGTCATGTACTGGATAATTCTTCTCATGCTCTTTCAATTAACGTGAGGCATACGCAATAACCTTATCATACTGCATTAATACAGCACCTAAACCTTGAAAAAATGCATCTGTATATACCGTATACCCCTCGTCACTTGTTGGAAGAACTAGTATAGGTGCACTGACAAGTCTTCTTTTCAATTCTATGAAACTATTTTCACAATTTTCATCCCATAAGAATTTCACTTCTTTCTTCGTCAGATTCGTGAGTGGACCAGCAATTTTCGAAAAACCCTCGATGAATTTCCGATAATATCCAGCTAATCCCAGAAAACTCCGAACCTCAGATACAGTCTTCGGACTTTCCCATTCCACAATGGCCTTAATTTTCTCAGGATCAACTGTCACGCCTTCGCCAGAAATCACATGGCCTAAGAAGGTAACTTCGCTTAGCCAAAACGCACACTTGCTATACTTAGCATATAATTGTTCTCTTCTAAGTGTTTCAAGCACAAGTCTAAGATGTTCCTTATGCTCTATTCTACTCCGAGAATAGATCAATATATCATCAATAAAAACCACCACGAACCGGTCCAAATAGTTAATGAAGACCCGGTTCATCATATCCATAAAAGCTGCCGGAGCATTAGTTAGACCAAAGGGCATGACAAGAAATTCATAATGCCCGTAACGTGTTCGAAATGCAGTTTTCGGCACGTCCTCACCACGAATTCTCAATTGGTGATACCCAGACCTCAAATCAATCTTCGAATATACACAAGTACCTTTGAGCTGATCAAACAAATCGTCAATCCGCAGCAAAGGATACTTATTCTTCACGGTAACTGCATTCAACTGTCTATAGTCAATACACAGTCGGAATGATCCATCCTTTTTCTTCACAAATAAGACAGGAGCACCCTAGGGAGATGCACTAGGTCTGATAAATCCTTTATCAAGAAGCTCCTGTAATTGTACCTTCAACTCCTCAAGTTCACGTGGTGCCATCTGATAAGGTGCCTTGGAGATAGGCATCGTGCCAGGCTGAAGATCAATAGTAAAATCAACAGCCCTGCCTGGGGGCAATCCAGGCAAATCCTCAGGAAATACATCAGGAAATTCCCTGACAACTGACACATGTTCTATAGGAATAGAGGTCTGACCACCCGTATCCATAATAGACATTAGAAAACTATGACATCCATGGCTAAGTAACCTCCTAGCTTGCATAGCAGAGATAATAGGAGCAATCTGACCAGATACTCCAGTAAATGTGAATGTCCTATAATCATGACTTTTGAATACCACCGTGCAGTCATCGCAATCAACCACCACACGGTTATAAGAAAGCCAATTCATCCCAAGAATGATCTCGAAATCTGAGAACTCTAGTAACATCAGATCTGAGTAGATAATCAGTCCGTTGAAACTCAGAGGGCACTGCTGTACCTCTAAGTAAGAACGTAATGTACCACCAGAGGGTACAGATATAGTCATATCATGCTGAGAGAAAATTGGCTCTAATCCCAACTTCTTCACAAAAGCATACGAAATAAAGGAGTGTGAGCTACCAGTATCTATCAGTAAGCATGCAGGTGTATCAAATACTGAAATTATACCTCGCATAACGCTGCCTGTCTCGCGCTGGGCATCCGGCTTAGTCAGCGCATTGGCCTGGCTAGTTGCGGGGGTCTGTTGCGGTCTGCCCTGGGGAGTCGGTGTAGTGTGACTGTGGCGAGGAGGTCGAGGTTGTCTAGGGGCAACCTGAGGCTGCTTACCCCTATTTGGGCAGTGGCTCTTGTAGTGGCCCATCTCATGACAGTAATGGCACTGAATATACTGGAGTGGGCAGTTTCGAGAGATATGGCCCACCTCCCCACACTGATAGCAGACCCTTAGGTCAGGAGAAGATCCAATGCTTGGCGGAGGTTACTGGATGGATCGCCTACACACGGACCCAGGGGCCCATGATTTCCGGCCCGGCTAGATCGAACAAGCACCAGATCGCTACATATGTGGATTCCGGCTTGTAGAAAAACCAGAATCCCTAGTGTGGCTAGATGCGAGCGCCTTGCCCTTACGGCCCTTCAGTTCAATGACCTTCTCATTCTTCTCAGTGCGGCGGGCCATAGCAACAACGGCCCGGAAATCTTCAGGTGGCGCTGAATTAGTTCCCCGAGCAATAAGGGGATCCAGCCCACAAATAAAGTGACTCGACCGAGCCACAACAGTAGGTACCATATCCGGAAACATCTTCGCCAGTCGCTGAAATTCCGCTAAGTACTCGTCAACCGAACGACTGTTCTGTTCCAAGGTCATAAAGTCGTGTCGTAGAGTCTCCTGTACCATCTCTGGGAAATACTCAGTGTGGAAAGCCTCGCAGAAAACCTCCCAATCATAACGAGCCACGCCAATTGTGTGTTCGAGTCCCTCGAACCAATCCTTGGCGTCGTTAGAAAAGAAATAGACAGCCAACCTAACCCGTTGATCATTAGGACACTGTAATATGTTCAAAGTGTCTGTTACACTTTGCAACCATCGGTTCGCTTCCTTCGGGTCCGGTTGCCCAGAGAACACCCCAAATCTTCACTCCCCCATCGTGGTAAAGCGAGACGCTAACTCCAACGCTTCAGTCGAGGGAGTTTCACGCGCTCTACGCCGAGGTGGTTCTTGGACCGGGGGTTCTTGAGCACGTCGTCTGCTTCCAACCTCACTAATATTGTCATCGTACAGAGTCCGCGGAGCGGCCACAGAAGGTTCCACCCTTCTCTCACTGTTAGAACTGGACGTCCTCCGCATCCAACTAAGTGGGGCACTTAATGCTTCGCGGGCCAATCCTGCCATACGCCCGAGACGAGAAGTCCTTTTTGGTGCCATTTCCTGTGACGCACCAACAGCAATTAAAGGACTACATTAAGTAAGATCACGGTTTATCGAAATCAGATGCGAGTAATACTAACGCGATCTTAAATCCTAGCGTTTGATCTTAAGTCCTTAAGTCAGACACAAGATCCTAAACCAAACCCCTCTGATACCACTAATTGTTACGCCCCCGAGCACCACCCAGGATCCACGCCGGAATCCCGGCCCTTGGGACGCAACAACAACTGTACCTGACAAGATAGCACAGAACCCAAGAGGTACATGACAGAATAATATATTATAATAAAGGCCAACCCGGCCACGAATATCCATAAGTCAAACCACAGACAGATACAAGACCGGCACAGCGGTCAACAGAACCAACAACGCGACCGGCGCAGCGGTTGACAGACTAGACAGATAACGAGAGCGGCGCAGCGGTCAATAAGTCCAACAGGTAATACGACCGACGCAGCGGTCGACAGGCCAACAGCAAGACCGGCGCAGCGGTCACAAGACTCATACGACAGAACATAATAACATACAAAACTTGACTTATATGCAACTCAAACCCACCCAGACTGGTGGTTACAGACTATCTATCTAATCCGCTCCAGAAGGAGCCGTGCCAAAACCAGGAGGCAAATCAAAGGGGGTTAGCCGGAGGCTAAGTAGGGATATCACAAGTTGTATGGTGCATGATCAGATATAAAGTTTTACCAGAACTACAACCAAGACTCTACATGATCCATATAGAGTATAATCAAATCTCAAATACGTATCGCTATACGTGTCAACACACACAGGTAGAAAAACTGGGAGCTGATATAGCATTGGTCCATGACCCTCAGCTCTATAAACATAGAGTGGTCTACGACCCGCAACTCTATAAGGTAGAGTGGTCCCTACTGATGGCTCCCCGAACGGTAGAGACAACTGTCCGTCGACAGTCCGCTAGTGTAGCGTCCTACACTCCAATCAACCCCTCACTGGGCCGATAACCATCCAAAACCTCAAGCCCATAACATCAGACTCTCTCGGTCAAACACAAGGAGACGATCATACAGCGTCTTGGACAGAAATATCACAGGCAGTATCCGAGGTATACTGGACTATCTATCGCTAGATATCCAGCCCTCATGTGTATATATAACATGACATCATATCACCTACAAACTACCAATAAACATGCAATAACAAAATACTCATACCGTGTTTCATGCAACAGGTTATGGCAACAGGTTATGTCAACAGGAATATAACTCAGAGCAGAACGAAATCAGATAGTAATCAACAGTAATATCAAAATAAGGAAGTATCACTAATCTACACATGTGGTTGGCACCGAAACAAAGGAGAGAGGTAGAATCCCTACCTCAAACAGCAGACAACAGAACAGATCCAACCAGCACAGTCACGGGTACCAGTCAACAGGACATAACAGGTTAAAGCATCGTATAAGCTACAGTGTTCCATTTAATCCATTTTAATCATATTTATCAATAATCATGCCAATCCGGGTTCGTTATACCATCCGATCATATCCAAAGTTGTTTTACAGTTAATCATCTAATACATGTGTTCGGGTTAACCGCATGCGTTCGTATATACGTATACGAAGTCGGGTTCGAGTACTAACCTAGTTCGCAGCCTTGTGCGAATGTATAACACCACGGAAACACCAGGATACGCGAGAGCCAACCACGCACGTAAACCGAGTCGTCAGCACGATTTTCAGAGATCGCCGGATCTTTGCCGGAACAGTAGCGCCGCCGCTACAGTACTGCCGGAGCAGTAACTTCCGGTGGAAAATTGGAACGATCCGGTAGCCAAAGTGTAGCCGGCGTTGAGAGGATTCCGACCGTATGATCGGTTTCGTGGGACGAGGTCTGGATCGCCGGAGACCTGAGAAAAACCGGTCGGCGGTGGCGTTCGTGTAACACACCGGAGCCGGAGAAGGAGGTGCCGGAACAAGGCTGGGAGGAAGCAGAAACGTCCGCCTGGGATGAGGGAGGCTCGTCGGAGATAGGGGAGCCCGCCTGATCCATCAACGACGAAGATCACGTCGGATCTATGATTTCCAGTCGCGCTCGTCACCACACGCGTGGAAGAGAGGGAGAAGCTCCATCGCCGGTCCTGGTCTCGCCGGAACTGTCGCCAGATGGAAGTGGACGCGCGTGAGGGAGGAGGAGCGAGCGTTGCTTGAAGAAGGAAGGCAGCGTTCGAGCGGCTGGGGAAGGAAATAAAAAGGGAGAGGGAGGGCCCTTGGGCTCCCTCCACCATGAATAGAGAAACGTACGCATTCATACCAATTGAATGCGTACATTGAGCTCCCCCAATTTAATGCAGCCCCCATCCCCTGAGCTCCCAGACGTAACATTCTCCCCACCTTAAAAGAATTTGGTCCACCAAATTCAAACACATTTATTAACGGTGAACAAAACAGGATTACATGACACTCGTACAAGGATCACTCATCCACGTACACATTTTCTAGAAATAGATCAGGGTGTTTTTCCATAAACTCTTCCTCACGTTCCCAAGTGGCCTCACTCTCAGGATGATTCTTCCACTTAACTTTGATTAAACTGATAACCTTATTCCTCAATCGGTGCTCTTTACGGTCTAAAATCTCAACAGGCATCTCCGAATACGTGGCATCCTGTCTGACATGAATAGCACCATGAGCCAAAACATGTGAAGGGTCCGCTATATACTTTCGTAACATTGACTCGTGGAACACTGGGTGAATATGTTAGTACGTCGGGGGAAGCGCTATTCGGTACGCGACAACGCCGACACGCTCCAATATCTCGAAAGGGCCAACATATCATGGAGCCAATTTACCAGAATACCCGAATCTAGTTGTACCCTTCTTCAGAGAAGTCCGAAGAAACACATGATCGCCGACGTCAAACTCGAGAGGACGTCGTCTTTTATCCGTGTAACTCTTCTATCGGCTTTGGGCAGTTAGTAATCTCTGCCGAATGATTTGGACCCTTTCAGCATCCAATTCCATCATAGCTGGTCCCAATACACGACTCTCACCTGCTTCGTCCCATAATACCGGGGATCTACACCTTCTGCCGTATAAAGCCTCGAAAGGTGCCATCTGGATCACCGAATGATAACTATTGTTATAAGCGAATTCCACTAAGTGCAGGTGTAACTCCCAACCGTCCGTAAAGTCCAAGGTAATAGCTCGGAGCATATCCTCTAGTGTCTGAATAGTTCGCTCTGATTGGCCATCCGTCTGTGGGTGATACGCAGTACTAAATCGTAGCTCAGTTCCCAAAGCTTTCTGTAAGCTGCCCCAAAACCTGAACGTGAATCGTGGGTCTCTGTCAGAAATAATGCTGGCAGGAACCCCATGTAGCCGTACAATCTCCTGACAATACAGCCTTGCCAGCTTGTCCATAGAGTAATTCTTTCTTATAGGTAAAAAGTGGGCTGACTTGGTCAAGCGGTCAACGATCACCCAAATCGAGTCGTGGCTATAGCGTGACCTTGGAAGATTTGTCACGAAGTCCATAGTAATATGTTCTCATTTCCATTCCGGAATAGGAATACTCTGTAAAAGCCCAGAAGGGTTCTTATGCTCAATTTTCACTTGTTGGCATACCAGACATCGCCCGACATACTCTGCTACATCTCTTTTCATGCCTTCCCACCAATATGATTTCTGAAGATCCCTATACATCTTCGTAGCACCAGGATGTACTGTAAACCTCGATTTGTATGCCTCATCCATTAATTCGTCTTTAATCACTTCAGGTACACAGAGGCGGTTCTAACATCTGATCACACCCTGATCATCCTGGGTAGTTCCAAGCACTGCCACGGGAGCGCAACAGTGTTGGTTCTATTGATGAAGAAGCTGAATATCACAACGACGAGGTGAGAGTTGGTGCATTCCGGATAGTTCCAAGCACTGCCACGGGAGCGTAGCAGTGTCGGATTGGAGCAATGGTTATGCAGGACCCGCCCGTGATAGACATCGAGGGCGATGTCCAAATTAGGCAAGGGAGAATTGTCAGGCCGATTCAGCCCAATGGGCCCGGCCCACATGCGCATGCAAGACCGAGCCTAGGAAGAAGCAAAATCTCTTGGTCAACATTAAATGTTGACCAAGGCTCGGCGCTTTCCTATTCCCCGAGTCGTGCGGACGTTCGATCGCAAAGACGCGTCTTCAGCAGTGAAGGAATCGGGCTTTGGCGGACGAATCAGGTCGGCATGCTCAAAGAAGGCGGCGTTGGACGGCTTCAGCGAGAGCGGCAGAGGCGGATCCGGAAACAGAGATAGCCCCTTTCCTTTAAAGCTTGAAGTCTGGGGGAAGAAGAGGGGGATCGATCGACACCATCACCAGGAGGAGAGCGTGAGAGAAGAACGAGCCTTGAGAGCTTGTAGTTGGCGGCGGGAGTCGCCGCCGACGAGGGATAGAGAGGCGGCGACGAAGGCTTCTGGGTCGGCAGCGAGGAGGCGGAGACGAGTCGCAGGCGGCGCATCCCTCTTCTCCGGCGACAGCTGTGGACATGAGTGCGCGCGCTCGCGTGGCGGAGAAGACGAACGCGAAGGCGTTCGAAGTAAGTTTCTTCCGATTTTGACTCGGGTCAAAATTGGGAGTGAGGTGACGTCAGCGACAAATAAATCGAGGGCGCGGCAATGGGATTCGACGGATGACGTCAGCAAGGCAACGCTGACGTAGGGCGGCGAAAATCAGAGTTGGCGGAAATCGAAATTGCAACTGACGTCAGCGTGACGTCAACATTCGATTAAATCTGAGCAGCGAGTCAAAATTAGGGTTGACGTCAGTTTTGACCTAGAAGGTATTTTGGAATTAGGGTTTGATTTCCTAATTTATGGTTAGGGTTTCTGAGTGATTCGTAATTTGGGGATAAAAATTAATCGGAGAATTGCGTTTTCAATCGGGGACGAAAACTCTAGGGAGTTCACACTGGTTTGGTGTTTCGCCGGACAGCCCTGAGACATTAGTTTAGGGTTAATCCGATCAGGGCGTGACATAATAATGTATAAGCTCTTTGTGAAGTGGATTATTTTAGTGTTGATATTTTAGATGTTTTAGGGTATATAGTTCCCTATTATAACTAAGTGTAACTTTTTATTTAGATTGAATATACTAAGTTGTTGGCTTTATATTATTTAATATTATTCTAAAAGAAGTGGTATGGTTTAACTTAAAAAATAATATAGTAGTTTACATAATGAGACAAACTACAGTGACAAATAATAGTAATACACTTACTTTCTTTTCTCTTGGGAACTCTATGAGGTTTATAACTCACTTAAGCTCAAATGAGAATCACCCTCTTTATAACAATCTAAATGTGTAGAGACATGATCAAATTAAAAGAAAATTTGTCAGTGATATGCCTATCAACTCAACGTTGGGCAATGATTGTAGGCATTCCCAAGTGTCTCACACAAGCAAAAGGCTTTCTTAGTGTTCTATGATTTGCTTTTACATATTCAATTCCTTAAGCACCATAGTATCATGAAAACTATGCTCGCATCAGTGATACATGTACATTTGTCTAGCCTAATCACTTGCAATTACTATTTTAATACACTCTAGCTAAGTACTACTATGTACATAATGGCATCGTTTGTAAAATCGACCCAAACTGATGTACTGGTCTAGTCACGAATTAGTTTACTATAGTTAAACCAATACTGGGCTATAGAGAAACTAATATTGTGCAACAATAAAGCCGACTACACCAACACAGTGCTATAACAAAACCAGTCTGAGATCAGGCCGGTACAAACTAAAAATTTTGGTCGATTCAGACTAAATGTCAAACCTTACATAATGCACCTCTTAGTACTTGACCAAATGCACATACTAATGTTGAGCATGTGCTTTAGGCCCCAAGTAAATACTATAGAGTACTGAGTAAAATTTTTATTTGCTTTCATAGCTCAGTTAGTTAGAGTATCCATTTAGTAATTGGGAGTTCTTGAGTTCCAATATGAAGCAAACCCGCTCTACTTGAACTCTTTTACAGGTAATCGGGTACCTATTAATTGAGTTTGGTTCGAGTACATGTAGTGTATATTCTATCCGAGTCAGGTACGAGTAGCATAGGACGGATACCCACTACTCGAACCTAGTTCCTAACCCTATTGCTAACCTCTCCATAATTTAGAAATCAAAACCCTAGTTCCCAACCCTATTTCGTCACTACTTCGCCCCCGACCTCCAAGAGGACTTGAGGAAGTCGACGCCAGGCATAGCTCCTGGTCCCGAGATGAGAAGGCCATCACCTTCGTGTTTGTGCCGCTAAGCATATCAAACTCCTTGTCGTGGATAGCCAAATTGGCAAGTGTCAATTTTGTGCAAGAGCGAGCCAAATGCCCGGTTTAGCAATTAGACCGGTTCACATTCATGTAAGTACATGAATTTGTTCACTTATGCATGCTATTTGTATTTCCTCATTTTTTTGTCTCCAACAAATATAAATTTGATCACCACTATAATCATATGGGTTTCTATCAATAAATGCAGCGCTTCTTGCGCATCTTGTTTTTTCTTTTATTTATGCTATTTTTTATGTACTGAGAATTATATATATATATATATAATTCTCGGGTTGGTGGGTACCCGTTTTACCCTACTCAAATTTGGTCATTATTAACATTTTTATAGGTCACCTATAAACCCAAACAACCTGAGTAACCCGTTTTACCTGACACGACCCAAACAACCTGTTTATTACATAGGTCACTCATAAACCCAACTCGGCATAACCCAAATAACTTGTTTAGTAAATAGATCACTTATAAATAACATCAACATTCCAACATTAAAAATATCATCAAAATATGATTCAAATAGCATAATAACCATAGATATCACCAACATTCTAACATAAAAAAAAATGCCATCATGATTCATAATATAATTCAAATGACATAATAACCATGATCAATAAATATCAATATACCATCAACATTTCATCAACACAAACTAAATAAAAGTATCGTCGCAAGCCAAAATATTTCAGTTACATCATTGTCCAAGCTCAAACAATCTCAATTGACACTTAATATAACAGTTTTGGTTAAATGTTCACTTCAAAATGATTTCTCAAAATACTCTTGTATGCTGTTAACATATTCACAGTCATAATTAGTAGAGCCTTCTAGATTTTCGTCTCCCACACTATTCACAATGTGACGAGAAAATACAAATATGTCAATGTTGCAAAATTGACATTCTTTGTTCCGTCCAACTTTACAAAAAGTATCGGTTAGCTAAAAAGTTAGTATTCCTTCTAATCATCTTTAAACCTAAAAGGAAAAACAAGCCAATGTACATTAGTTTGTACATTAGTTTTTTTAAAAATATATATATTACATAATATCATAAATTCAATACCTGAATTATATTTGTTTCTTCTCTCACCTCTTTAACATTACAATTTATATCAATAAGCTCGTCCAATGATATTTTTGCCTCATCTTCAAAAATAGAAATACTTCGAGAAGTATAATATATTTCACAAGATGACAAGAAAATAATTAGTTGTATAATAATTCATTTTACCCATTTCTCCAAATAACAAGTCTCTGGTGCAAAGAAGTGCCTCAACAGTTGTTTGTTTTAATGAACTACGGTATTGGTCAAGGACATGCCCTTCACAACTGAAAGCTGACTCTAATGCTACAATAGATATAGGGATTGCTTATATATCCGGAGCCATTTTTGAAAGAGTTGAAAACCGTTGTTGATTTAACTTTTAATAATTTAGCACATCTAATTATGTCTTTCTTTCAAGCCTTGGCTTATCTAGGTATTGCTCAAGCTATGATTTTTGTGAAGCATCACCAAATTCCTCACTTTTAAACATATCAAATTCCTGCATGATATATAAAATAGTTAGTCCATGAAAAAAAATTAAACATTCATTAAGTAGTAGTACTTTACAAAAATAAAATTATTACCTACAATAAGTCATTATCTTTATTTGATCATCCTTCTCCCAAAGTAGCCGTTGTAGAATCTTTTTGACCCATTATCATTAAACTACTTGGATATTTTTTAAGCTATTCAATAAATAGCATAAACAAACTGTCTCGAACCTCATTAAACTCATTTGAGCTATATCCATAGAGCTTCTTGTAAGTCCAATCAATAAATTGAATTTTATACCGTGGATCTAGTATCACAGCTATTGCCAAGATCAAACTGAATTGAGACCAATACTTATCAAATTTTCCAAACATTTGTAGAGCCATTTTCTTCAAGTACTCATCTTCATAATCTATATGTTCTTTCAATGTTATGCACAGCTTATAAATTGATGGAGAAAACAAGTTTGTAGTGAGGTATTTCACCCAAAAAAAACACATGTGATATCATAGAAAACAAACAAAAACTTTATAATCTTTTAAATTTTCTCTCATTCCAATGATGTTGGGCAATCCTTGTAATTGGAATCACTTAACTCTAAATGGCAAAGTGCACCTCTATAATATATTACACTTTCAAACATAAGGTATGTTGAATTCCATCTAGTTGGTACATCTTGTCTTAAACCCTTTTTTTTTATCCATATTTAAAAATTTCACACACTCAATAAATTTTGCTTTCTGACTTGAGAACCTTTGATGTATTTTACTATTTCATGTACTTTTTCAATTGCATAGTCAACCTCTTTTAGACTATCTTGAACAACCAAATTAAGAATATGAGTATAACATCTAATATGAAAATATGCACCATTACTTAAAAGGGCTATTGAGACATTAAGCTTTTGCTTTAGCAACCCTACAAAGGTATCATTTGCCGAAACATTATTTAAAGTGATAGAAAATAACTTGTTCTCAATTCCCTACTCAACCAATAAAGAATTTATTTTCTTAGATAAAGCTATCCCACTATGTGGTGGTGGTGTAAATGAGAATCCAAGTAATCTCTTATTCAAAACTCATTCTTTATCAATGTAATGCATAGTAAGTGAGATATAGCCATCAGTAGCTATAGATGTCAATAAATTAGATGTCAAACAAATTCTACCATGTACTTCCTCAAGTGAGCATTTCAATTTAACTTTTTTTCTCTCTTGTACATTTTAAACAAATATGCTTTGATTGTGTTTCTAGAAGCAATAGTGCAATTCTCATGTAAATATGTAAATAATGCTCTAATTCGAGAAAACTCTACAAATGACAATGGTAAATTATGTTTGACAACAGTAGTAATCAGTAACTCACGAAAGAGCATAGGATCAAATGCTCCTTTTCTCATAGCCAATTCATGACTCAAAATCATTTGACTAATATCTCTTGTAATTTTTCTAACACAAGTTTCAGTATGTCTCTTCAAATCTCCAGTCTCATACTTACTATCACATAAGAATAAAGAACCACATTTTTGTACTTACAATGCAACTTACCATCAATTATTTTCTCTGGAGGTTCATGATATTGCCACACCACTGAAGTTTGTCTTCTCTTACACTTTCCCTTGGCATTCACATTCTCTACCTCAATTGCCTCATTGAGCTCATCTTTATCTTCTTGTAAATTATTTCGAGTATTATCCATCATTATCTTGTAAATCAAAAATAAATTTAGGGATCTTGAAACATCTAATACAATTACATAAATAAATTTGGCCTAGATGCCTTGAATGTGGTTTTCAATTTCCTGCTTAAAGGCCTAACCTTATTATAAGACGTGGAACAGTAGACGGTGGAACAGCTAGGAGCAAGTGGAGGAGAGACAGGGGAGGCGGTAGAATTGTTGGGAGAAAATGGTGGAGAGGCAGGGAGTAGGCGGCGAAACCGGCGAGGATAGAAGAGGAGGTGGTGGAACGGTGAGGGCAGCAAGCGACAGAACAGTTAGGAGGTAGTGGCAGAGAGGCAGGGAGCAGGCGGTGGAACCAATGAGGATGGAAGAGCAGCAGCTTGCAAATGGTGAGGAAGGAAGAGTAGCAAGTGGAAAATGGTGAGGGAGCAAGTGGCAAAGAGGCAGGGAGCAGGCGGCGGAGAGGTAGGGAGCAGGTAGCAGAACCGGCAAGGATGGAAGAAGTAGGCGGCAAACGATGAGGAAAGAAGAGCACTAGGTGGTGAATGGTGAGGGAGCAAGTGGCGAGGTAGGGAGCAGGTGGCAGAACAGCTAGGAGCAAATGGTAGAGAGGAAGGGAGCAGGCGGCGTAATTGGTGAGGATGAAAGAGTAGTAGGCGATGAACGGTAGGACAAGATGCTGGAATAGGCTGCGAATGGCAGGGAGAAAGGGTTGTGACTCGGGCTCGGGCGATTGTAGAAAGTCAAACAAATTTGGGAAAGGAGGAAATAGGTTAATTTGATCTCACCATTGATTTGAAATTGAATGGTGTAGATCAACAGATGAAATAGTATTAATGGGCTAGTCAATTGTATTTGGGCTAGGCTTCTAAATATATAAAATAAATGGGTTGAGCAGGTCAACCTGCTTATGACTCAACACGACTAGAATATTTTCGGGTCATAAACGGGTTGACCTACTTATAACCTGAATACGATTATGTCTAATCTGAACCCGCTTAACTTTGTGTCGGGTCGGGTCGGATTGGCAGACCATGTTAGTTTTTGCCAACCTTAGGTCGGGTTGCCAAATTTTATTCGGGTAACCACATAAATTGTTAAAATTTAATAGGGTAAGCATTTATAGGGTTCAGATATTAAACGGGTAGTTAAATTTTTAATATGATGGGTTTGCGAATAGTTCCTTTTGCTTCTGATGAACTATCAACGGAAGGTTTTGGTGGTTTATTTTCTCTAAGTGCAAAGTCAATGTCACTCAAAGTTTGAGCTAGTCAGGATCTCTATAGTAGCTTGATTGCTATTAACGGAGAATGAAACTGATTGAAATAACAAAAGAGTTAACACAGTTTACAACAAAAGTGTAAACATATAACTCAAAGTTGATAAAGCATGATCAATAATCACATTTTCTCCTTTGGGCATAAATATAACATGTGAAAACTTATCTCAATAAAGGAGAAACAACCATTATGAATATTATCTCATATTATATCAACTAACTCCTCCCTTTGGGCAAGTAAATTAATTAATATACTTGAGATAAATTTCATTATTAATATTAATGTTGAAGTATATTATAATTAACTATAAATGAGCTACTTTGGCAGCCAAACATTTATAGTAATTATAATTTGAATGTATTATATAATGAGGCTAGCATGTCTGTACAAAATTATCCTATATATACTAATTAATTATCCCCTTTAGGCAGGTAAATTAATTAATATAACAAAGATAAAATGTAACCATATCATAAATATTGAGCATATTATAATTAATTATAAATGAGCTACTTTGGTAGCCAAACATTTATAATAATTATAATACAATATATTTCTGTAATAACGATGACATGATTATATATTGGATTTAAACCAATGCTCATAACATTCTCTCTTATGACATGTCTATATAAAAAATTATCCTATATATACTAATTACCCCTTTGGGCAGGTAAATTAATTAATATAATTGGGATAGAAAAAAATTCTTTTATAAATATTTGAAAATATAAAATTATGCTATGAATGGACCACTTTGGTAGCAAATGTTTGTAATATATCATGTCATCAATGTCATGAGTAGAAAATAAATTATTAACATTATCATAAATTAACAAAACCATTATGAAATATGGCCAAAAATTGCATTACCATAAATTTACATATTACACCAAAACAGCTTAAATTTTAATAATTATGGTAAGACACATATGTTTATATAATTTAAAATGAATTAATATTATTGCAAAATATTTTTTTTCAAGAATTAAGGATCAAATTTCTTTTGCAATAGCAATACCAACATAATTAACAATGCATAAAAGGTTCCAAAATTCTTAAGAGATTTATGTACAACTATAAATGTGCAACATAACACAAAGTAAGCAACTTAAAAAATAAACACAACCATCTTAATATTATAAAATAAATTAACTTATACAACACGCTACTTTGGATGTTGCTTCAATTAATTTATTTTATAATGTTAGACCTTTGATTATTTAGGCAATAATTAAAAATTAATTAATTAAGATATTGTTTGAATTTTATTAGAAAATTATTTTTTCTAAATTTTATAGAATTTAAAAATAGAAGCAGGTAGTAGCTGCACAGCATAGCTAGCCAAACGGCTCTCTACTACTTCTGCTCACAGTAGAAAACCCAGCCCAAATTTGGCCCAAATAGCAGAAACAGCACAACACTCCTGCTTCTGAGCAGAGTAGCACTGCTTCTGCGCAAAGTAACATTGCTTCTGCTCACAGCACAACAGCATATGTGCACAGCGGCAACAGTACCAAGCGCAGCCTAGGCTCAAACCGTAGACCGATTGGATCCAGCCCACACACGCACCCGTGAGCCCGAATCCACACCAAAAGCTTGCGACCCGCATCCGTTAAGACCAGATCCACTCACGCACGTGAGCAAGACGCCAGCCAGATCAGCTTCGGCCTTCACCCGCAAGCCTGCGTCTCCACGAGACCCGCTCGCTCGCGTCATGCCCTATATGCCGCAAGACGCCGATGCCACATGCGACCCACGACGTGAGTCAGCTTCATCGCTCACAACGCACGAGGACGCCAGACGGCGACGATGCTCGTCATCCAGGTCCCGCCAACCCAGCCAAGCCTCACCAGCACCGGACGGCAAGAGCTCATCGTCGCTTGCGAATGTCGGACGCTGCTCATCTTTGCCAGCTCTGAATGACGATGACGACACGATGCGAGCATCCAAATCACACACCCTTCCCGCACACCGCCTCTCGTACGCCTTTGCTGGCAGCCACGAACCACATGTCGCTCATCTCTCTCAGAAGGCGACTAGTAGTCGTCACCTCACTCGCCGAAAACGTCACAGCCGTCACATGAAGTAGCTGGCTCACCAAAACTAACCAAGACGAACGTCAACCTCGGCTCGCCGTTCCCGTGCTGAGCGACCCGCGTAGAATCGATGACAAGCGCCAATCGCCGAATGGCAGAATCAATCCTATCAGGGAACGAGAATCAGGGCAAGAGCCCTCGATCGATTGGTCACCGCATCCACATGAGCGACGACAACAATCCAACCCAGATGCACCGCCAGTGCCGATCAGAATCCAAGCCCTAGCCTGCGTCCATCACAGAAATCGCCAAACCAAATTAGGGCTAAAGCCCTGCGGGCGACAAGGATTTGGGTAAAAACTGAAAATCAAACGAAAGATTTCGTTCGACCGCAGCAATCACCCTTGTCCTCGTCCCCAGAATTGCCAGCAACGAGTACCTACAACTCCATCAACAAACAAGGCTAGAGGTGGCCATAGGCCGTGCCCGGGCCCGCCTCGGCCCGGTTCCAGGCGGGCCGTGCCTGGCACGGCCCGTTTCAAATCGTGCCGTGTCGGGCACGGCACGGTAGGAGAACCGCTGGGCCCGGCACGGCCCACGGCCCGATTAACCGTGCCGACCCAGGCACGGTTCGGTTGCAGCGTGAGCACGGATCCGGCCCGCGGGCCAGGCACGGCCCGCGGGCTTACGTCGGCACGCGGGCCAAATACAGCCCAACGGGCCCAATGAGAGACGTGGGCCGTGTTTGGCCCGGCCCGATTGTGGCGCGTGGGCCAAAGATGGCCCACGGGCCGATTGTGGCCCGTGGGCCAAAGTTGGCCCACGGGCTGCCTACGTACCCCACTCAAAGGAGAAATCAGGTCTACGTAGTTCTCTTTTTACAACTCTTTTTACGAACTCTTTTACAACTTTTTTTATAATTATTTATTACAACGTTTATCCATTGTTGCTTCCGCTTGCACTTCCAAGACTTTGTTCATCATCATCCGATGAAGTTGAATGACCACCTTTATCTTGAAGACGATCTTCAGCATCTAGCCAATCTTTAAGACAAATACGCATTTCCACGCTTTCTTCACTCATTCGACTTCGCTTCTCGTCCAGCACCCTGCCGCCTGCACTAAAACAAGACTCCGATGCTACAGTAGACACCGGAGGAGTTAGTAGATCACGTGCCATAACAGAAACCACAGGATATGATTTTCCTTGTGATCTCCACCATGATAAAATATCAAAATTATCTATTTGTTCTTCTGTGAGTAAAGATGTATGATTATTTTCTAAAAAAAATGTTAATTCATTAAAATTACTAGATCGACTTGTTGATGTTCCTTTTCTATTTAAAATTGTGCGTATTCTTCCTGTAATATTTTTACTACTAGTAGATACATTAGTTTGAGAGGATGTTGGATTCATTGTATTTCCAAATTTTAAATTATAAATATTATACATTTCATCTAATAAGGTAGAAACTTCATTTTTTTTCTCATCTACTCCTTCAAGTTCCATATTTTTATAATATTCATCTAATAAAATATGAACACCTTCTAATTTTAATCTAGGATCCATAATTGAAGCTAAACAATATAAAAGAGATATATTTTTCCAATATTTTTTAAATTTTGTTTCCATTTTAAAAATTACTTGAAAAACATTTTCATCATGTCTATATTGAGAAAACATTTCACTAATTAAAACTAAATGTTCTAAAATTAAACATGATGTAGGATAATAAACACCAGATAAATGAGTGCTAGCATTATAAAAAATTTCTAAAATATTATGTAATAACTTTGCTTTATCCCAATCATTTTCTTCAATATTTCCATCAGGCATTCTTTCATTATAAAATAATGTAAGAGGATCATTAAATGGAAAACATGTTGTTAGCATATCATAAGTAGAATTCCATCGTGTTTTAATATCAAGTTTAAATTTTTTATATGACAAACCATAAGATTTACATATTTGTCTAAAATCTTGATTTCTAGAAGTAGAAGAAGTAACAAATCTAACAGCATTTCTTAATTTAGTTACATGTTCATCTACTTCTCTTATTCCATCTTGAACACATAAGTTTAGAATATGGCATGCACATCGTATATGAAAAAAAGCACCATTAAATATTGGATTTAACAATCTTTTTAATTTATCAATTGCACTATCATTATTACTTGCATTATCAAAACTAATTGAAAAAATTTTATTAATTATATTATATGAATGTAAAATGCTATGAAATTGTCTAACTATAGCATTTGCAGTATGAGGATATTCAAAAATTTTAAATGCAATAATTCTTTTTTGTAAAAAAATTCACTATCTATCCAATGTGCCGTAATACACATGTATGACTGATCAGAATGATTACTGGTCCAAATATCAGATGTTAAAGAAATACAAGAAGTTAATGTAATTAAAGCTTGTAAAAGATTAGTTTTATATTCAGAAAAAATTTTTATAGCATCCCTACGCATGGTTTGTCTACTTACTTTTTTATATTTAGGTTGTAGTGATTTATGTATAAATTTTTCAAATTTATAATTTTCTGCTAAAGAAAATGGTTGTTCATCCCAAACAATAAATTTAGCTAATTCTTTTCTAAGAACTTCAGTAGAATAATTAAAAATTTCAAAAGAACTAGAGGAAAGATTTAGAGTAGCCTGTGCACGATCGATTTGAGTTTGATGGCTTCTGATGTGGCGAGTCAAATGACCAGTTCCACCCGATGATTTGCAAGTCAAGACTTTTTTGCACTTCTTGCAGCTGGCTCTTTCTTCGCCGTTAATCATCACCACATCGAAGCTCTTCCAAACGTCGCTCGTGCGTTTTCTTGAGCCCGACACAGTAGACTCGTGAGGGTTTGCACTGCATCCCTCCTCTCCCTGCATAGTGTTAGTAGGCTCCAATTCAACATGATCTTGCTGTTGTTGATTTGGGTCGTAAGGCGGAGGGTTGGCATCTTGATCGGGTGGCATAACAGGGGTAGTACTAGTCCCTATTAGCTCCTGCTGTATTGCCTCAAGCTCCCATGGCAAAAAATCCCATGTATTGTTAAATCCCGCCATTAATTCTACATATAATATTAAAAGTTAGCCAAAAAATTTATAAAATAAGATTAAGTACTTACTAATAATAATTAAAAAATTACCTTATCACGTGTTTGAAGATCGCTTAGTAAGAACTAAGAAGTTGAGGTTTCAGCCTTCAACAACCTTAACTTAAACATAATTATGAAAAAAAAATTATATTAGAATAATTTAAATTTAAGTACAATTACATTATAAAAGACTAAAAGTAAATTAATTTACTACTTACTTGATCTTCTCCACGTGACTAGACCGAGGGAGCTTTGAAATCTTGATGGCTAATTGAAACTTTAGAAAAGAGATTAAGAAAGTATTAAGAGAGAATGAGAAAGTAATCCAAAGTTAATTGGAAACTTGTGTGAAGAAATGAGAGGGTTGGGGGGTCAATTTATGAGGATGAATTGGGTGTAAATTTACATATTTATCCCCTATTTTTAATTATTAAAAGGGGCTAAAATGATAATTTTATAACATAAAGACAATTATATCCCTAACTTTTAAATTTTTTTCAAACCGTTATAGGGCTATTTGGGTAAAAACGCATGCTAAATTCAAATTTTCGAACGTTGCCGCCCAAATTATTCGTGCCGTGCCTGGCACGGCCCGCGGGCCGCGAACCTCCGGCCCAGCACGACCCGAGCCGGGCCACGGGCCGCCCGCGGCCCGTTGACTTGGTCAACGGGCCGGGCCGTGCCCGGCCCGTGTCGTGCCGGGCCGGCCCGGCCCGTTGGCCACCTCTAAACAAGGCCGACGATTGCTTTGACGCCGACAACTACGAAGATTGATTGATTAGGGCGTGTCTTCTAGGGATGGCAAAAAACCCCATCCCCGACCCGACCCGACCCGACCCGACCCGAAGTCAACGGGGAAAACCCGAGTTGACTGGGGGTCGGGTCGGGTTCGGGGAAAACCCGACGGGGATATAGTCGGGTCGGGGTCGGGTATGGGAATTTAGGTACCCGCCCCGAACCCGACCCCGAACCCGCCCCGACTATTAAAATAACAAATTTACCCCTTATAAGTTATAACCTAGTTACTAAATTTTAATAATTTATGTAGAAATGATGATATAGTTTATGTAAAATATTTTTTTATTTATATATTATGAATAAAGAATGCAAATTAATTTTAAAATATTATTTATAATATATATTTATTTTTTAGGTCGGGCGGGGTCGGGTTTCCCCGCGAGTTCGGGTTTCCCCGCGGGGTCGGGTGTGGGGCAGGGTTTTCTAAACCCGTCGGGTTCGGGGTCGGGTTCGGGGACGGGTTTGGGGAAGTCGGGGTCGGGTCGGGGATGGCAAAACCCGACCCCGACCCGCCCCGTTGCAACGAGAGTTGACAAACACAGCAGCCAGATTGATTTTGGGCAAATCCAAATGATGTCAGAGACGACGTCGATAAGAACATGGGATTGAATAACAAAAATGATAGGATTTGATTTTTACCGTGCAATAAAACATCTCAACAAATTAAAATGATCATGCATTCTAAATCCATACAAAACTTGGCATGTCAAAATGCCAAAAATTTTGAGATTTATAATTCTAGGATCTTTGTATAGATTTAAAACAACATGAAAAACTAATATTTAACACATAATTGATTGCATCATCAATCCTTTTATTTTTAGGCTGTGTTTTATTGGAGAGAAATATGGGGAGAAAAGAAAGAAAGTACTATCTGCCTCTGTTTTATTAGAGTGACTGATTTAGGGAGAAAAAAAATTAGCGTAATTTTCCACCCATTTTGGTTCTCTTCGATTTGGAGAGAAAACTCTTTTCTCTCTTGTTTGCTCTCTCTGCCAGCTCGTTCGCCCGATGCCAGCCCTTCCTCCGTTACTGCTGGCCACCCCTACTCGCTTGCCATCTTCTTCCGATCAGCCCCGCTCCCCTAGCTTCCCGGCTCGCCCTCTTCCTCCTCCTCGCCGCGAGCTCCAGCGTCTCACGTCCCGGCCGCCCCTATACGCTCGCCATCTTCTTCCGATTAGCCCTGCTCCCCTAGCTTCCCGGCTTGCCCTTTTCCTCCTCGTCGCCGCGAGCTCCAGTGTCTCTTGTCGCCCTCCTCGCCCTCGCCACATCTCACGTCACCCTCCAACCTCGCCATCTTCCTCCAACCACTCCAGCCACTGCGTCACCAGCTCCGGTCGCCCCTGCTCCGCTGCTGCCGGCGGCCCCTCACCTCGTTGCCCTCCTCGCCCATCTCTCCAGCATCTCATGTCGCCTTCCTCGCTCCCCAGCCACTTATCCCGCATCGCCCTCCAGCCACCTCGTCTCGCATCTTCCTCCAGCCTCCACCGCGTCGCCAGCCTCTGGTCACCCTCGCCTCCCAACCAGCCCCCAGTCGCCATCCAGCCTCCTCCTCATCGCCCTCCTCACCAACCAACTCCTCCAGTCGCCCCTGTTCCGCTGCTGCCGGCGGCCCCTCGCCTCGTCGCCCTTCTTGCCCTCTCTCCAGCATCTCGGGTCGCCTTTCTCGCCCTCTAGCCAATCATCTCGCATCGCCCTCTCCGCATCTTGCGTCGCCCTCTCCACATCTCGCGTCGCCCTCTAATTTGGCCATCTTCCTCCAACCTCCACCGCATCGCCAGCCTATCAAGCCACCGTGTCGCCAGCCTCCGGTCGCCCTCGCCTCCCAACCAACCTCCAGTTGCCATCCAGTCTCCTCCTCATCACCCTCCTCGCCAACCAGCTACTTCAGTCGCCCCTGCTCCGCTGCTGCCGACGGCCCCTCGCCTCGTCGCCCTCTATCCAGCATCTCGCGTCGCCTTCCTCGCTCTCCAGCCACTCATCTCGCATCGCCCTCTCCGCATCTCGCGTCGCCCTCCAGCCTCCTCCTCATCGCCCTCCTCACCAACCAGCTCCTCCGGTCGCGACTCCGCCACCTTGCCGCGAGCTCCACCCTACCGCTACGCCCGCAACGCAGTGCTACTCCGCCTGCAACGCAACCCCGTTCTCGTGATCACGTGCACCACACGTGTTTTTTATTTCTTCCCTCTTCATTTTCTTTCCCCTTCTCTAATTCTTTCTTCCTATCTTTCTTCCCCCCAAAAAAACCAAGCCTTAATGTCCATACATCAGGCTAAAAATCTTTCACTTGTTATCCTTCTTTTATCCTTCTTTAGACGGCTCTTAATGGGAAGAGACAATTTTAATTAAAGATGCAAGTGCAGACCTAGCCCATATTTATAATGATAAAACCCTAAGCTCCTCCATAAAGGAGTTTTGAGTTCCGGGTATAAAATCCATAATCCAATAAGAATTTCTCTTAAACCCAGAATGCAGAATCCAATATTCAATAGTGATTCCTCTTAAAACCTGCAAACTATACATACCGTCTTTTAAATTCAATAATGAGATGTTGTAAGTCCATTAATTAATTAACAAATGCTATCACAAATCAATTGATGTTAAACCAAAATTTCAATATCAAATACTATCAGCCCAAGCCAACAAGAAGCAGTCTTACTCTATAAAACTTAACTTGTACGAGAATCATCCTGCATAAACTTGTATGAAGGTCATCGTGTATATGATTCATAAGCTTGACCGGAAATGTCGAGGACATGCAGTGTTAACATGCAACTACTAAATATTTGGTTATTAATACATAGTAAACCTGTCATAATGGATAATAAACAAGGATGGAATTGTAGATAGTAAGCAGGTTTAGAGTGATCAGATAATAGACATGGACATCAAGGTTGTATGTTTCACATTAATACATGCCAAAAGATACAAAAGGCATTGATATGGATATCATATACCAAGCTTCATGCCTTGCTCAAGATGTAGCTCAACAGGTGTCTCGATCCAACCAACAATTTACATGGCATAGATCATCTCCCCGCTACTTTCGACATCAAGATCAGGATCAGAGTCCAAGTCGTCCATGTCATCGTCATCGAGATCAAGACTGCCCATAATGTGCCGAGTGAGTCCACGTGTACCAGCAGCGGGAATAGTTGCCTCGGCTAATATCTGCATTATCTCATCGGTGCTTTGCATTGGTTGGTCGGGCTCCTCGTACTGGTTACTCATCGTGTTGTCATCCATCAGATCAGCAGGAAGATTCTTCAAGAACCATTCATGGGTGCGTATTTCAGGAATTGTGATCCTCTGCAGATTAACACAGAGTTGATGTTTAGCACACCAGCAATAGACTAATGCAATTCAGAAACGTGAATGTAAGAAAGAATTCCTGAAAATTGCACATTAGTATCGCCTATTGTTTCCTAAATTGGAATTGCCAATATGTTTCATCTCTAACACATTTGCTAATCATTTGACGCAGCGTGGACATTCCAAAAGGACGGTCATATAATTCATGGAATGGATCAGATACCTCTTGAATTAACGAAAAAAGCTTGTCACCGCTCTCTTTAAGTTATCACTTAAATTTTTTACCGGAAGTGCAACTTAAAAATTGCCTTTCTGATATAACAAACTTTTAGTTATCTATTGTCCATGTCGAATATGTTTAGTCACAAAGTACTTACCGTTGCAGGATTTACAACAAAGATTCTTGATATCAAGTGTTGACATTCCGGTGATATGTGTATATAGTCTGGAATCGAGTACTGAACACTCAGAATTCGCTGCAACATACAATCATGAAGTCAATGATACATACATATTTATTTAAGAAAAAAAATACATGCAATTTTCGTACTTAAACATCTTAATAGCCGTTACCTGTATCGTCTTTCCAAAATTTTTAGGCTCTTCTGGATCCTCGAAAGGATATGCACCCACCAACATTACATACAAAGTGACCCCACAAGACCATACGTCTGCAATCTACAAAAAACGTAGCTCATCAGAGTAGCAAAGGAAAAGGCTTCTAGGTCATACCAAAGTTTTAAAAACCAGTTTGAACCATTATACCAGTTCATTGTCAAAGCAATATATATATATATATATATACCGCCCGGTGGATTTATAAACCTTGACAATTATGCAAGTTATGTGGCTATCTTGCATACTGAATGTTAAAATGCATCAAAAGCTTGAAATAAAAGTTTTGCCTGGACATACCTGTAAAGATACTATAGAATGATAATTTAAAAGATACGTTTTATTAATCAAAACAACTTCAAAGTACATAATTTTGTAACTGAGAAAGGTCTTTTTTATCTCAAAAAATTGTAACATCACCACAGTAACATATTTCCAAGAACAATTCGAACTAGAACATCTTGGTGGATGTCAGCCAATATGTTGTATACCCGCTGTACACTGAATTACAATTTCCTTGTGTTTCTAACTCACAACTGCAAATTTATTTATGAGATAGAAAAGAATACTTTTAACAATCAAACAAAGACAGTGCAAACACCATCATCAGATGAACATCTTTGAACTAAAAATATGCCCGCAATAAATCATTAAGTTTATAGGATCATATTCATTACGGTTTTCTTTTGCTGAAAAAATCCAAAGTTGGAACGTGGGCCAAGTAGAAAAATATTTTTATCATAGAGCTATCTTGAAAGGTCATTTGAAAATCAAGCATGAATATCCTTTCCACAAAACACTGTGTATCAATGAGGTAATGAACAAATTTTGATGAAGAAAAGAGTAGTACAGTTAACAAGTTTAACTTCAAGTATGGAAATATCATGTTATGGATCATATGTCATGGCCTTGAAAAACCATTAATTGGAAAGATCTGACAAAAGCCAACTTTCTCTCTGTGCATGCGATGTTGGGTCAGGAAAGTAGTTCTACAGTAGCAAAATCTATATTGATTTAATGATGTAATACATGTTACATTGTGAATAATTTTATTTATTCAACTAATAACTTGGATTATTTTTTCTACTAAACATGTGTACAAAACAATAATGCATCAATATACTTTAATTAAATTTAATATGTATGCAAACCCAACTATATTCATTATTAAAATTAAAAAAAAATCATGACAAGGAACATTGCATAAGAAAATTTACCTTTCCATCATATTCTTTCTTGAGTAGTACTTCAGGCGCTATATATGCAGGAGTACCCACTGTTGACTTAGGTTGTGAATGCAGAACTGATGACTGAAAATGCAACGTATAAGTAACTTCGTATAGAGAGAAAAGAATTGTAAGTGGCTAGCTATATCTTTAAAAAAACAAATTACTATATGTTGAAGATAGCAAAACCCATTCATTCGTACAAGCAGCCAAGTGGGAACCAAACAGAGAACTATAAAACAACTAGCCTAAATGCACTAATTATCAAAACAGGAGGATTACATCAAGTAGCTCGAGTATACACAACTAGAACTCCTAGTATCAACAACCCAGCAGTAATATGTACCTTGGAATATCCAAAATCACATATCTTTAGACGAGGAGCAGCACTTCCATCTAACAAGGTGTTTTCCAGCTTCAGATCACGGTGACATACTTGCTTGACAATAAAGATCCACATATCAGATAAGCTTAGGCAACCTAAATTACGGGCATGTTTGGCCTCACTACCATCCAGCTGTAGCTCGACTTTCGAGGCAATAATTAGCTTAAAAGTTAGAGAAGCTGAAAAATACAGCTTTCCAAACTTTAGCTTTAATTGCTCTCGACTTCCGTGCTCACTCATCTTGTAGTGAAGCCAAATAGGCCCTACGTGTATGTATATTGAATAGTGGATCTTGACATGTTTCATGAATTCATGTAGCATACCATTGAATGACAATAGCTAACTCCTGATATAAGCTGCTGGAAGAAGAATCGTGCCTACATGGAAAAATGCATTACTTTAGGACCATTTTATTATGAAGTAAAAATTACTTCAATGACAAATTAAAGTACAGTAGAACACTAGTACCTCATCCTCACTGAAGCGTCCTGCATTGCAAATGCGCTCAAAAAGTTCACCACCAGAAGCATATTCCATAACAATAGCAAGATGAGTTGGAGTTAAAATAACCTATGAAGATTTGTAGCAGAGAAAAGAAAAATGACCTGTTACTGTTTCTTTCTAAAAGTAATTAAATATCATCTAAAATATGAACTTACCTCTTTGAACCTGATGATATTTGGATGCCTTAACAATCTATGGTTTATTATCTCTCTTTTTACATTTTCATCGATCTGCATGAAAAGAAAAGGGACCAAACATCAAAATCTATGTTATGATACTATACACAACGTTGTTAAAGTCAAATTGATGTAACAGTTTATGGTTAAGAAGAGAGTAGGAGAAAGAGAGAGAACCCAGGGGAAAGAAAGAGAAGCAAAAGTAGAGGAAAAGGCACCAATTTTAATTAATCAATCATATCATCATAAACTAATAATTTTCAAGAACTCAATCCCTTAAATAGGTTCTTAACAAGGCATAATAACAAGAAAATAAAAACTACACAGTAATCCATGATCTGATAACCACCAACCCCAATAGCACAATATTCAATAATAATAACTAAAATTTGCACTGCATCATTTTCCTTCATCAAAAAGAAATTGATTCTGGTGAATTGCCGATAAATACAAAGATCAAGGTCTACTAAAAGAAACTTGCATATTATCTTTTCTATATTTTTTGTGTTTTAAAATCTTCCTTGATCGTATTTTCTATATTCTTTCCCTTTTTTAGGTTCTTAAATGTATACTTTTTTCCATTTTACTCCACAAGTGCATGGTCACACAAACATGACCATGCCTGGACACCACTCCCACAACTTAGGAATTTGGTTGTGCAACAATCGTGGACATCAACTATGACTACATCGATGTTGCTAAAGTACGGAGGGCTTTTCTAATGAGTCAACGTAATATCCCTATTTAGTCATATGTGTGTATATATATATAATATACACATAATAAACTTATTATTGTGGAATTTTAAATTAGGACATGTTACTTTAGGTTCATCAAGTTAAATGGGTTAGTTTTATTATTAAATTAGTTATGAAAATGGTATCAAAGTAAACCTAATCCTAGGTATGGTGAGGGTCCAACAAAACTGGGCTACTATGAGATGGTGAAGTCACCATTGAATTGACCTTATATACTTCCAATTAGCAATGGTCCTGGGTTATGAGGTGGGTCTTGGACTACCGAAGATGTCATCTCCCAAGGGAGAGAGATTGTTATACCCATGTTTAATCCTATACATGAAATGAGAGAAGAATTATTATGGTATGTAAAGCCTAATGAGCTTACTATTACTAAATTGGGCTTAAACATTTTAAATTAGATTGTGTTGATCCAAATTCATAAGTAATGAGTTAACTTTCTCATGAATGGGTTCTAATATTATATACATTACATTTTTGTGATTTTTTTTATATATAGCAATGTCACATTAGATATTGCATTAATCATATGCCTCTTACTTTGGTGGAAGGTTCAAAACATCGGTCTAAACTAGTATACCGGTATATACTAGATGGTACCAATTGGTAGGGATGTTCACAGTTTCATTAACTAAACCGTGAAGTAATTTTTTGAACCGAACCAAACATATCAGTTTGGGAAAAACCTAAAACCGGTCCTGATAGAACTAGTTTATCGATTAACCATTTTTTCAGTACAATCAATTAACTAGATAGCAACCAGTTACATGTGGCCAGTGATGGTTGAAGGAATAAGCGCCAAAGGGTGATCGGCGAGTGGAAAAGGGTAACTGTCAGCAGCAGCTGGTGACCATCAACTGACCATCAACTGGCAGCAAGTGACCAATAGGCAGTGGAGGGTGACTGGAGGCCAACAGTGGGTAGCGTGGTTGGCAAGACAACAGGCAGCATGGGAACCCCTCTAAAATAAATTTGATAAACTCTTAATATACTCGGTTCGGTTCGGTCTATTAATCGAACTAAAAATCGATCAACTTGGAAAAAAATCGACCATTGAAAGAATCGTTCAGATCGAATAACCACAAAATTGGTTCGGTTTGATTAGTTAGCTGTAAGATCAGTTTAGTTCAGTCAGTTAACCATGATTAGAACATTTTTTTTTCACACCCTTACCAATTGGTACCCGGCATATGGTACCAACCAAGGTTTAAAGTATCGGTCCGAGCCGCTATACTGGTTCAAGCTCGGACTGGTACCGTACCAAATAGAACCAACCAAGTTTGCACGGGAGCAGCAAGGAGGAAGAAGAAGAAGAGGGAGGAAGAGAAGGAGGAGGAAGGAGAAGAAGAAAGAAGAAAAAAAGAAGAGGAAGGAGGAGGCAGCGGTGGAACCGAGCGAGCTTGTGGCCAAAGCAAGGAGGAAGAAGAAGAAGATGGAGGAGGAAGAAGGAAGAAAAATTACAGCAGCAAGATCCTTCCCGCTCGCTTGCTCCACCACTCCGCTCGTGTCATGTGAAGGCAGGTGTGTCCGCCCACCTTCCTCCTCTTCTTCCTTTTTCCTCCTCCTCTCTCACTCGGCTCTGCTCATTCCGTGTACCGATCCCTTGTCAAACCAGTATAACCAACTAGTCCACATGTTTCCGAATACTAGTCCAAGCTTAGAACGGTATTTCATGCTATGTTTCGAAGATAACTTTTTTTTTTTACAAGAGGGATGGGAAGGATTTTAAAGAGGAGAATAAATGTATTTTTCAAGTAGGTTCCAAGTTTCTCCCTTCTAGCATAAGCAAGAAATTTTTATGTCATAAGATAAACTTTTATTTAAAATTTATATTAATTATATTTATTTATCCTCATGTTATATGAAAAATATTTATGCCATAACGTTCAATTAAACTTGAACAAGGATGTAGCCTAAAATTAGGTATTGCAACTATTCAAAATTTATTTTTCTCATAGCATAGTTATGATTATCTTTATTTATTATATTATATTCAAGATATATTTAGTGTGTGAAGAAATTAAATCCACAAAGTATCTAGGTTTATCTTTATGCTTATTATTTTTTTGTTTGTCATATGATTTTTGGTACATTATATATATACATATAATATATATGCAAAAAGAACAAAGAATTCATGTTTAGCACACATTAATCTGTTAAATGTTTGTATAACATTTAATATATCAATTTTGTACTATCTTATTAGAATTAATTATTTTAATTATTAAAATTTTATTCAATTATTTTTCTTATGTTGTGATCATGAGTACCTTTGTTATTAAGAATGTGTATTTATGAAATAATTAGTATGTGATAAAACTAAAATCAATAATGTAGGGAGGTGTAATCTTTAACTTTAATAATCCTTATTCATTTCATGTTTACTAATTATATAAAATAAGAATAACCATTTTACATTAATGCATAGTGTAAATGGATATTTTACATGTTAATATTTAATTAACATTACTCTAATAATTCAGGTTAATATTAATTACTTTAGGAATGAAAATAATATATTTTTTTAATTTGTTTATTGATTATTTTATTTTTTATTTTAAATAAATTATAGCTACAACATACTTCGCATATTTAGAAATTAACATCATTGATGTGTTCAAATTAATCTTTATATTTGTTAATCTATAGTTAATGCATAAATTGTGTAATATGTCTTATTTAATATAAATAAGAATATGTAGTAGGAAGAAATTAAAATTTTATATGCGCTTTTATGAATGTGAACAAATCTCTTGCTCTCATTCGAGTTCTCACATGTTGTAATACCATTTTTATACTTGTCCTCTGCTTGATCTTATTAAATATTGTTCCTTTGTATTATGTTTGATAATGTGTGATTATATATTAATGTATAAGATGCGTGTATGCACCAAGATGCGTGATGGTTACATGTGGATGGTACTAAAATTTGGCCCTTTCAGGATGCGGATTATCAACATGATAGCGCATGAACAGCTACATACACATGAGAGTTAATGTGAGACATATAACATCCTCAAAGAACTGTCTATCAGTTGTTGACATTACTCTTAAAAGTCCACAATGTTGTAATACATTTGTGCACGTGAGATATTAGTTTACAAATACATGATTGTAAGATAGTAAGGATTGAATGCTTGATTATTCTTTATGTGATTCTTATCACTTTTTCAACGTTGATTTGACCAAAGTTTTTAATATTTTTTAAATTGCAAGTAGAAGCTAGAAAGTTATGTGTCACACGTGCTAGTTTTGAATATAAGAAAATTTTCGGTAGTGAGACTATAGTAATATTTTTATAATCAACTATTATATATTTTTGCAGGCCTTGTATATAATGTAGTTGGAATGATAGTCGGATACAAGATATTCATCCAAGCCACTATGGATGAATTTGTCCAATTGACACGTTAAAGAATCAATGTTGGACTTATTGGATCCTTAGCCATTCATATGAAGATTGGCCATTGGGGATCCATAGACAGTCCATTTTATTTATGTGGAACAGGGGTGTAACACATTAGGTGGATGAGTGAAAGATTCAAGGGCATGACTTTAACCGTGTTTACTTAGGAGGAAAGTGTTGGGCCAATGGGTCTCCCCTATGTGGAGAGGGCCCAATAATTAAAAACCCATTAGGGTAAGTAATATATTTAGGTCAAGTGGTGACCACAATTTTTGTAGGATGACTAAAAATTTTTTAGAGAAGTTAGAGGTGGCTAAAAATTTTTGCTCACTGTGTTCCCTGTGCAGCTGTGATCAAATTGACGATCCAAATTCATCTGCCATCCGATTGAGCTAATTTTTGGACAACACTTAGAGCACTCGTCGATCTTCATTCTAAACGGTGGTAATCTAATTCTAAGGTATGAAACGGTTCTCTGCTAAGCCCAAACAGTAGTTTCAGATTTGGTTTTCTATTCTTTGCTGGGCAGCTATGGTTTGTGTGATCAGACGCACAATCGGATGGTCGTTTGTGATCCGATCGTGTTGAAATTTGGTGATCTAATTCTGAGGTACGAAACGTTCACTGCTAAGCCCAAACAGTAGTTTCACATTTGGTTTGCTGTTCTTTGCTGAGCAGCAGTGGTTTGTGTGATCAAACACACAATCGGATAGTCGTTTGTGATCCGATCGTGCTGAAATTTGGACAACATCTAAAGCACTCACAATTATTTATTTTCAACCGTGAAGATCAACTTTTATAGTACAAAACTCTTGTAGGTTTATCTCAAAGCATGAGCATATTTGTGAGCAATTTTCTGGTGAGAGAAAGGGGAGACTGGAGAGAGAGGGAGCAAGAGTCATGGGGCAAGGGCGTGAGGAGTAGATCTCAAGCAGTGTGCATGCTTTCTTTCTCCTTTTTTGCCCAATTTGGAGTGAAACCAAAATGACAAAATTTTGGTCAATTTTCCTCCTATTTTTCTTTCCCTCTAAATTAGGCCGCCCAAGGAAACAATAGATTTTGCTTGTTTCTTTCCTTTTATCCACTTTTCCCCTCAAGAAAATAGTATATTGTAGGCAAAGGGGCAGATAAACGCCATTGAATAGTCAGGGAATGATTCAAATGCTTCTTTTTTTGCTTCCTTGAGGGCAGGTTTGCCATAGATGTGTTTGATCAAGTTGCGAGCTTCATGGAGTCATTGTGGCAAGACATTAGCAAGAGACAGGTAGAGTTTGGGCTCCTTTGGCAATGACATCTTCCACATCATTGAGGGCGAATATGTATGTACAATAGATGATTTTGATGGAGAAATTGTGTCGCAAAGATATCAAGGTCTCTAGCGGCCCATAGATGATTGCTTTGATGTAGGTGGTAATCTCTATGATGTTTCTAATATAGGCTTTTGGATCAAGGAGGCTCAAAAGTGAAGCAAAGGAGGAAAGATGAAATGAGTAAGGTAGCAGGTGTGAACTAACGAGGTCATAAGAGAAGAGCAACAAGTGAGCAAAGTGGTTGTCAAATGAGCGGGAAGAGGGGAATTGAAAACAAGGAGGTTGTGCATGAGCCAAGAAGGAATGAAGGGAGAGAAAGGGCACTATGGTAACATGGAAATATGTGTTGGAGTTGGCAACGAATAGTGGCATTATACACAAAAGTAAGAGTACATACGAAGACACCATGCAATGTGTAGGCTAGAGCAAGAGATGGAGAACATTATATACACTGCACTGGTGAGAGTGAGGGACATCCACTATGAACCATGGACAGAAAATTGCAAACCTGGCAGTGATGGCAAACATGGGAGTGATGCTTGGAGAAGAGATCACTTTATCTCAAATACCAAGTTGATGTAGGAGTCTACATTTAAGAGGACAAGAGAAGAAGAGAGAGAGAGAGAGATAGAGAAGAGAGGAAAGATAAGGGGAGATAGAAGAAACCCCTACCCTTTACATTGCATTTCGGAGGAGGGAAAGAAATCAGGAAAAAAAAGAAATAAGGAGAGAAAGGAAACAAAGAGGGATAGAAATAAATTCTTTCCCTTTTAGGCCTCGTGTTTCGATGGAAGGAAAGAAATATTTTGACCAGTCAACTAAGCTATTGACTGAGTCAAAATAAACCCAAATCTCACCCAAATCAACTAAATCTTACCTAAATTAAATTTTTCATTCATTTTGACCAGTCAACTTGGGTAATTAAGCTTAGTCTTATTCAAAATTAAAAATTAACGATCTTCTTAAGCTTAGCCAAATCAACCAAATCACCGGTTCTTCTTCTTCCCCACCTGCGAACCAGTTCCAGCCCCGATCAAGGTCGGCACTAAGTCCCGACCATCTCCATCACCAGCCGCCTGACGATCTTGGACGAGAGGGCACAGGCGCGGCGAGAGGGGAGATGGCACGGCGAACTTGGGCGAGAGGGGGCAAGCTCGTCTGGATGCGGCTTAGCGGGCAGCGGACGAGAGGGGAGGGGCAGCTGCGTGCTCGAGAGGAAAGAAATCAGTCTCAAGCGACGTCTCCGGAGGCAGTGGACGAGGGGGGAGGGGCGGCTGCGTGCTCGAGAAGAAAGAAATCAATCTCGAGCGACGGCTCCATCTACAGCGTGACTTCGTCCGGATGCGGCGTAGGGGGCAACGGTTTCTACGGCATCTTCGGACGCAAGCTTTGGTAGCACGACGGAGCGATGGAGAGGGCGCTAGCGAACATTTCGGCGAAGGAGACAGTCTCCAGCGATGTCTCCGGAGGCAGCGAGCTCCGGGCGAGGGGGTGACTTTTTGGAGGAAGGACGCGGCGAGAGTGCCCGACGAAGATGACAAGGGCAGGGGAACACGGAAGCTCGAGGAAAGGGGCGCTGGCGTCGGGCGAGAGGGGAGGAAGGACGCGGCGAGAGTCGGGCGTGAGATTCGGGCATGAGAGCCGGGCGAGAGAACGAGAGAACGAGAGAACGGAAATCATTTCCGTCTCTTTTTGAGGGAATGGTTTTGGAGAGAAAAGAAAGAAATAGTTGCTTTTCTTTCTACCCATTCCTTCCTCTGAAACAAGCAAAATAGAAGGAAAGAATTCTATTTCTTTCCTTTCCCTCCTTGTTTCCCTCCTCCAAAACGCAGCGTTAGGGGAAGAGGGAGGAGAGGATTGTCAATTTCAATTAATTCAGCATCCCATCATAAGCTACTAATTTACAAGTACTCAAGCCCTTAAATAGGATCTTACAAGACATAAATAAAAACTACTCACTATCTATGACCTAATAACCACGGCATTAACACAATGTTTATAATAAAAACTAAGACTTGCACTGCATCATAAAGTATGTAGCTATTCAAGCAAATGGCAAAACAAATACTAAAATAACTATAAGTGTATTCCTATGAATTGTCAAAAGAATAATGCTCTGGACCAACACAATGTAGCAAAAGTCTTCAATCTCTTTTTTCCTCACCAAAGGTGACACTCATCCGATGAATAAATGAAACATCTTTATTCCAAAAATATGAATATTGGGTACTGGAAAATGCTTCAACAATGATAGATGGAACTAATGTCACAACTGAACATTCTTTTAATGTTAATATAGCAGTAGAATTACACAGTTACAGAACAGCAGGTATTTCTTGTCCTGATTCCTAAAGATTGCTTTGGACATCATATTAGCACACCAAATGATCAAATATACAATTTCATAAAGTTAACTGTAAACAATGAAGCACCAACACCGTGCACTAGCAAGAATCGTAAGTTTTTTGGGCAAGGACTGCCGTGCTTTTCATATATATATATATATATATATATATATATATATATATATATATATATATATATATATATATATATATATAGTTATATATTTATATTTGAAAACTCCAGTACGATAGAATAGTCCCATCAAATAGATTTCATGCTAAAGAAAAAGAGGAACAATTTCTATAAAAGAATAAGAAAAATCAAGAAACTCAAAAGAAGACCGTAAAAATTCCAAAACTCAATCACTCGCTTGATAATCTAGACAAGTTTTTATACATCTAAGAACATCATGACAAGTCTATATTTTCAAGAATTTTATTGTTCAAAAAGAAACAAAGGTTTCTATCATGAGAAAAAGGGAGGAAAGCATGCTCTCTTAGCTAGTTTCTGCGAAACATTTAGAAGGTACAGCATGCACCGAAGAATCTGCAAGGCACACAAAAACGACATCCACAATTGACTTGAGCAAAAGAATCATCAAGAACTTTATTGTTCAAAAAGAACAAAGGTTTCTATCATGAGAAAAAGGGAGGAAAGCATGCTCTCTTAGTTAGTTTCTGCAAAACATTTGGAAGGTACAGCATGCACCGAGAATCTGCAAAGCACACAAAAACGACATCCACAATTGACTTGAGCAAAAGAATCATCTGAGAAATAGATTTAACATGCTAAGGCGACTGATATAAGGATAAGAAAGTGCTAAGGACAAAGTTCTTACTACGCAAAACACATAAAAAAAAGGCAGCCTAGTGAGCCACGAAATATAAATATAGAAATCCAGATTACCAAAAATAGAAAATATATGGAAAGAGGTTGACGAGTTTGGAGATATTTTCTTGTAATCAATTGAGCAAGCTAATCCAGCGATGATGATGCGAAAAAAAAAAAGAACTTCATAATCAAAACCAGAAAGAAACTCTATTAATTCAGCGTGCGACCAACCTTCTCGCCCCTCTCGATGTACTTCACGGCAACGAGCTCTCTGGTCAGCTTGTCCCTCATAAGCCTAGCGATCCCGAAGTTCCCCGAGCCGATGTCCCTCACAAGCTCGTACCGGTCGCTGTCGTGCATTATCGGCAGATCCATCCCCGGGCCGACCGTCAGCGCCGCGCGATCCTTGGCCATCGCGGCTCCGCTCTCGCATCAACCTCTTCCCCGGAGCCCGACCGGATCAAACAGCTCGGCACCCCGCCTCCGACCGTGGTGGCGCACCAAGGGCCAATCGAAGCAAGCGCCCGCCACCGTGAACCTCTCCGGAGCTGGGATTGATCCGCTCGCCCTCGTCGCTTCCACCGCTACGACTATCTCGCCGGCGGTTGGGGGTTTTGGGATTGGGAGATGAACACCTCGTGACCTCCTTTTACTCTCTCTCTCTCTTTCTCTCTCTCTTTCATACAATGGCATGCGATCGCATGCGAATAAAATATCCAATAAACTTGTGGATTCGAATCGTGGGTTAAGAAGAGTATAGAATTATGGAGGACGAATGGACGGAATTACCCCCTAGGGCCCTACCCAATGCTTGTTTGGGTTTCTTTTTGTTCATCGCCGTAGGATTCGAATCGTGCGGTTAAGAAGAGTTGACTCATGGTGACCGTTACTTAATTTTGTCGGACGGCTTTGTTTAGCTAAAGACCAACTTTTAATTCAATTGAATTATAAATCAAGAGCCCGACGTAATTTAAATTTCTTGTATACATATAAATATTTTATTATTTTCATACAGTTTAAAACATTTTAAATAGATAAAGATAAAGTAAAAAAAAACATTTTATTATTTTATTATGTATGATGTGTATTTATCCACACGTAAACTCTTTACGTTTAGGGGATTCTTATTTCTGTTGACCAGGTTCAATGCATGTGGGGGCTGGGGTGTGAAGATTGAATGGCGTCTAGTTGAACAGTGAACATCAAGTGTCGTTAACACTTGATTTGGTGGTTTTATCTCTGAAAAGAAGATGATCTGTTGTAGTCCTCTTTATAGAAATGATGTCAGATCTGTCCGGAAGCAATTGCGATGTGGGATAAATAGACAAGAAAATATCTACGTGGGGCTTGGCTTGTCTTTTGTGCGGGATCAAATGATCCTAATCCGAAGTAGGGGTGAGAATATTTTTAGTGACAACGATTACATTTAATAACAAAATCAATAAAACATGGATTCAACCATTGCATATTTGCATGTAACTCTTAGAGCAAATATTTTTACTTAAGGAACCACATGACAACTTTTCAATTTAATACCAAATTATTTCAGTATTTTGTCGTTGGTCAGCTAGCTGAGTAGCTGATATTAATTAGAAGGCTACGCCTGCAATTTCAACAACTCCCAATTGCCTGATGTGATGGATTAGGAAATGAATTGTATGGTTCCAATTTTCTTTCGATCAAATCCTAATTAGAGAAAGGGTTAAATATTTTAATTTTGTGTGTATTTTGATTAGACATTTTATTAAATTAATTTAATTATTTGCATCGCCATATCATTTGCTATATTCAATGGTATTGACCAAGGCATATCTTCTCGTATTAATGAGAGATGATGTTGCAATGCCCGCTAGTTAGGTTAATAAGTTCAGCTATCAGCGGCCATTAAATTAATTTTATAGGATGCCCCAATTGAAATACTTAGACAAGTGCAAATTAATTTATGGAATTATATATTAAAGTATTTATAAAATACAAATCAATTGATGCTAGGGTGTTCACAGTTTAGTTAACTCAACTAATGCATAAATTTTTATTCCGAACTGTATAATTTAGTAATATCAATGACCATACCTGAATCATATGCTTAAAAAATCATCAGCTAACCTAATTTTCAAATTAATAAATTGTGATTATTAGTTAACTGTTACATTATTATATAACATATTGATTTATTTTTTTTAACTAAATTTTAACAACTTGGCTAAACGTACTTGACCACGAGTGCGAATGATATTGGGGAAAGAGACAACAAAGCAGGAAAGAGCTGCCACTGGCTTACACTGGGAAGGATAAAGCGGAAGTAAACAATGATATAGGAAAGAGTCACTAATGCCAACTTGTGCTAGGAAGAACAATGCTAAAAGAAACAATGAAGCAGGAAAAGCCACTGATTTGCATCGAGAAGGATGAAGCAGTTGGAGAGGCACCAGCGAAGCAGAAGGAGAGCCACCGGCCACTAACTTGCACTAAGAAGGATGAAACGAAAGGAGAGCCTCCGTCCTTACAAAAAATTGGGAGAACATAGAAAGGTTTAATAGTTTAACTAGATTTAGTTATTTACTTAAGTAAATTTAGCCTAGGTTTAATTTTTAATTAAGTTTAGTCATTTAACTTTAGTGTGAATATATATAATAATTAATTTTAAATATAATATAAATAGCAGTTATAACCGCAATTCAAAAATTTCATAACCATTCTGGAACTATATAAAAAAAACTATAACCATTCAAATAATCGCTACTTCGGTTAGTTACCCATCGATTTTTAATTTTTTGATTTTTTTTTTCCACCCTAATAATTGATGCACCAAAGTTAGGGTTTGGGATCAAGATTTTCTAAGTGCACTTAGCCTAGTATTTGATCTCTGGAATTGAACAAATAGTTGTCCTTGTTAGCATCATTGTAGCTATGTGGTTGATAGAAGATGGTCTTTTCTTTGTAGTTGATCTCTTTATATTTGCAAATGTTAACATGGATTTGCAAAAGCTTTGGCTATTTTTATATAAGCCACATTGTTTAAATCAACGCTAAGATCTACATGAAAGCTTTATCATAATCTTTTTTTGATATGCATACAAGCATATTTCATTTAGGCTTTGTTTACTAACACATACGAGAAATACGATAAACGAAAAAAAAGAAGGGGGAAGGAAAAAACAAAGGATGGAGAAAATGGTCATGTGATTTTTCACGTGATCAGATGGGAACAGAGAGAGGGAAGGCGACGGAAGAGGCGGTGGCGGCAAGCGGATGTCGAGCTGGCAAGCAGCCGTGAGATGTCGAACATCAAGGGTGGCAGCAAGGCAGGTGAGGCTAGAGGTGGCCATGGGCCGTGCCCGGGCCCGGGCCCGGGCCCGCCTCGGCCCGGTTCGTGGCGGGCCGTGCCTGGCACGGCCCGTTTCAAATCGTGCCGTGCCGGGCACGGCACGGTGGAAAATTTCTTCGGCCCGCGGCCCGATTAGGCGTGCCGGCACAAGCACGGTTCCGCCGGAGAGTGAGCACGGATCCGGCACGCGGGCTAGATCCGGCACGCGGGCCAGGCACGGCCCGCGGGCTGACTTAGGCACGAGGGCCAAATACGGCCCAACGGGCCAAATGAGAAACGCGGGTCGTGTTTGCCCCGTCCCAATTGTGGCCCATGGGCCAAAGTTGGCCCACGGGCCGATTGTGGCCCGTTGACCCGCGTGCCAAATTTAAAAAAAAAATAAATTAATTGAATAAGTAAATTATTACTTAATTAAAATATATAAAATATGAAAAAATAAAAAAAAATTGAGAAATTGAGAATGTATATTGCACAAATTTTTGAAAAAAATGTTAAAATTTTATATATTTTAGACCGGACCCATTACAGGCTGCCTACGTACCCCACTCAAAGGAGGAATCAGGTCTACGTAGTTCCCTTTTTACAACTCTTTTTACAACTCTTTCTACAACTCTTTTACAACTTTTTTTATAATTATTTATTACAACGTTTATCCATTGTTGCTTCCGCTTGCACTTCCAAGACTTTGTTCATCATCATCCGATGAAGTTGAATGACCACCTTTATCTTGAAGACGATCTTCAGCATCTAGCCAATCTTAAAGACAAATACACATTTCCACGCTTGCTTCGTTCATTCGGCTTCGCTTCTCTTCCAGCACCCTACCGCCTGCACTAAAACAAGACTCCGATGCTACAGTAGACACCGGAGGAGTTAGTAGATCACGTGCCATGGCAGAAACCACAGGATATGATTTTCCTTGTGATCTCCACCATGATAAAATATCAAAATTATTTATTTGTTCTTCTGTGAGTAAAGATGTATGATTATTTTCTAAAAAAAATGTTAATTCATTAAAATTACTAGATCGACTTGTTGATGTTCCTTTTCTATTTAAAATTGTGCGTATTCTTCCTGTAATATTTATACTACTAGTAGATACATTAGTTTGAGAGGATGTTGGATTCATTGTATTTCCAAATTTTAAATTATAAACATTATACATTTCATCTAATAAGGTAGAAACTTCATTTTTTTTCTCATCTACTCCTTCAAGTTCCATATTTTTATAATATTCATCTAATAAAATATGAACACCTTCTAATTTTAATCTAGGATCCATAATTGAAGCTAAACAATATAAAGGAGATATATTTTTTAAATTTTGTTTCCATTTTAAAAATTACTTGAAAAACATTTTCATCATGTCTATATTGAGAAAAAATTTCACTAATTAAAACTAAATGTTCTAAAATTAAACATGATGTAGGATAATAAACACCAGATAAATAAGTGCCAGCATTATAAAAAATTTCTAAAATATTATGTAATAACTTTGTTTTATCCCAATCATTTTCTTCAATATTTCCATCAGGCATTCTTTCATTATAAAATAATGTAAGAGGATCCTTAAATGGAAAACATGTTGTTAGCATATCATAAGTAGAATTCCATCGTGTTTTAATATCAAGTTTAAATTTTTTATATGACAAACCATAAGATTTACATGTTTGACTAAAATCTTGATTTCTAGAAGTAGATGAAGTAACAAATCTAACAGCATTTCTTAATTTAGTTACATGTTCATCTACTTCTCTTATTCCATCTTGAACACATAAGTTTAGAATATGGCATGCACATCGTATATGAAAAAAAGCACCATTAAATATTGGATTTAACAATCTTTTTAATTTATCAATTGCACTATCATTATTATTTGCATTATCAAAACTAATTGAAAAAATTTTATTAATTATATTATATGAATGTAAAATGCTATGAAATTGTCTAACTATAGCATTTGCAGTATGACGATATTCAAAAATTTTAAATGCAATAATTTTTTTTTGTATAAAAAATTCACTATCTATCCAATGTGCCGTAATACACATGTATGACTGATCAGAATGATTACTGGTCCAAATATCAGATGTTAAAGAAATACAAGAAGTTAATGTAATTAAAGCTTGTAAAAGATTAGTTTTATATTCAGAAAAAAATTTTATAGCATCCCTACGCATGGTTTGTCTACTTACTTTTTTATATTTAGGTTGTAGTGATTTATGTATAAATTTTTCAAATTTATAATTTTCTGCTAAAGAAAATGGTTGTTCATCCCAAACAATAAATTTAGCTAATTCTTTTCTAAGAACTTCAGTAGAATAATTAAAAACTTCAAAAGAACTAGAGGAAAGATTGAGAGTAGCCTGTGCACGATCGATTTGAGTTTGATGGCTTTTGATGTGGCGAGATAAATGACCAGTTCCACCCGATGATTTGCAAGTCATGACTTTTCTGCACTTCTTGCAGCTGGCTCTTTCTTCGCCGTTAATCATCACCACATCGAAGCTCTTCCAAACGTCACTCGTGCGTTTTCTTGAGCCCGACACAGTAGACTTGTGAGGGTTTGCACTGCATCCCTCCTCTCCCTGCATAGTGTTAATAGGCTCAAATTCAACATGATCTTGCTGTTGTTGATTTGGGTCGTAAGGCGGAGGGTTGACATCTTGATCTTGATCGGGTAGCATAACGGGGTTAGTTGTCCCCATTAGCTCCTGCTCTAATGCCTCAAGCTCCCATGGCAAAAGATCCCATGTATTGTTAAATCCCGCCATTAATTCTACATATAATATTAAAAGTTAGCCAAAAAAATTTATAAAATAAGATTAAATACTTACTAATAATAAATTATACATTAAAAAATTACCTTATCACGTGTTTGAAGATCGCTTAGTAAGAACTAAGAAGTTGAGGTTTCAACCTTCAACAACCTTAACTTAAACATAATTATGAAAAAAATTTATATTAGAATAATTTAAATTTAAGTACAATTACATTATAAAAGACTAAAAGTAAATTAATTTATTACTTACTTGATCTTCTCCACGTGACTAGACCGAGGGAGCTTTGAAATCTTGATGGCTAATTGAAACTCAAGACTTAGAAAAGAGATTAAGAGAGTATTAAGAGAGAATGAGAAATTAATCCAAAGTTAATTGGAAACTTGTGTGAAGAAATGAGAGGGTTGGGGGGTCAATTTATAGGAATGAATTGAGTATAAATTTACATATTTATCCCCTATTTTTAATTATTAAAAGGGGCTAAATGGTAATTTTATAACATAAAGACAATTATATCCCTAATTTTTAAATTTTTTCAAACCGTTATAGGGCTATTTGGGTAAAAACGCATGCTAAATTCAAATTTTCGAACGTTGCCACCCAAACGATACGTGTCGTGCCCGTGCCGGCCCGCGTGCCGTGCCTGGTCCGGCCCCGCGGGCCGTGGCGAGCACGGGTCCGTGCCGTGCCTGGCCCGGCCCACGGGCCGCGAACCTTCGGCCCAGCACGACCCGAGCCGGGCCACGGGCCGCCCGCAGCCAGTTGACTTGGTCAACAGGCCGTGCCGTGCCCGGCCCGTGTCGTGCCGGGCCGTGCGGGCCGCGGGCTGGCCCGGCCCGTTGGCCACCTCTAGGTGAGGCGAGTGAGGTTGGTGGAGAGGTGAGTAAGGTGGGCAAACCGAAGAGGTAGGTGAGGAAGGGTAGGCGGGTGGCAACGATGGCAGGCGAGGTGGGAAGCGGCGAGCAGGGCAAGCGGAGAGGTGGGTGGGGTGGCAGGTAGGCAGGCGAGGTGAGCGTGGTAGGCGAGGCGATATCAAGTAGGCAGCAGCGATGGCGAGGTGAGCAGCGGCGAGCAAGGCAGACGGAGAGGTGGGTGGGATGGCAGGCAGGCAGGCGAGGTGAGGCAAGGCAACGTCGAGTAGGTAGCGGCGATGGCGAGGTGGGGAGCGACGAGCAGGGTCAACAACAAGCAGGCAGCGGTGATGGCGAGGTAGGTAGCGGCGACGACAGATGGGTGGCGAGGCAAACGAGGCGACGACAAGGTCAGGCAGCATGATAGGAGGCAGGCAGTGGCTACAATGCAGAAAGAGCGTATCGATTTCCTCCTTATTTGGGCCGATGTGAAAACAAAGGAAAACTCAATTATCCCTCACCCAGCCACCCCACCCACCCCCTTCCTTTGTTTTCCATCCAGCCAGGTAAAGGATGGATTTTCTTTAAATCCATCCTTTCCCCACCTTTTCCACCCTAGTAAACAATGTGTTAAGGAATTTTGGCTTCCATTTAGTTACTACGCATATTTTCTTTAGAGATTTTTTTCTCATTAACTCTATTTTAACCAAAAAATTAAACTAAAGAGTCAATCATTTATTAAAGGTTAAACCTTATCAAGTTGGTTTTTTTTTTTTGCAAAATAAGGGGTTTTTTTTTTTTGCGAAAGTACTATTAGTTTAATTAGTAAAGACATTAGTTGTTTGCTATATTTGACTTAATTTTAAGTCATAAATATAGTAAGAAGTATAGCTAATATATTAGTCCATAATTTAATATAAATAATGCAATTTTATGCATTCTCGATTTCTATTATCACGCTTCTTCTTTTTTTTTTTTTCTTTTTTTTTTTTTTTTTACAAATTTTACATATTTTCGAGAAATTTTTCTTCTACAACAACACTTCAAGCTACAATAAAAATGAGTTATTCTTCATTAGAGTAAAATTTCTTTTTTTCTTTCTTTGTGATTAAGAGCATTGCATTCTCTCAGTATATATTTCTTTGTATACATTAAGTGAGATTATTATTAAAGAGGTGGTGTTGGTTCTTTAGATACTTATGTATTTGTTATACACTTTGGATTTTTTTTAATAGTGAAACATGCTTAAGCATATGCTAAATCACATAAATATTTATGTGCTTTGTCTTGTGATTATTATTATCTTAGATTGCCATATAATTTAATTTTAGGGTATAATTATTATTATATTATTTTTATTTAATCAAGATTATATAAGAAACTGCATGTATCAATAACAAGCGATATCAAAGCTTTGTTGAGATTATTAATGACAACCATAAGATTTCACATTGAAAAGTATGATCGTAACATAAGTTTTTGTTTATGACAAGTTAACATGTATGCACTTCTCATATAAAACAATTTAAAGCATTTGTGGAAAAAATAAGTTTCTAACCAATATGTTATAAGAAGAGATATAATAGTTGGATGATAAAACTATTGTTGTCATTGAATTATATTTATCTAATGATGTACTTCCAAAGGTCATTCATGAAAGGATTGTACTATCCTGAACAAAAGCTTGAGTTACTATATATAACTAAGAACCTCGCTAGTGTTAGGCCATTGGGCCTAAATTTGGGCGCGGCTCAGTTCAACCAACTCAGCCCAGCCATTCCTTTGAGGTTGATAGATCGGATCGGGCGTCGCCCGAATCCGAATCCGAATCCATAAAAATTTTCCTCAACGGGAAATTGTTTGCGAGCGTTGGACGCTGATAGGACGACTCGGGTGGCGAGGGTAGGCACGATCTAAGGCGCCGCGTTGACTTGAGCGGCATGGGTGCCACGTCGGCGCGTGCGCGAGGAACAGAGAGAAGACGGGGACGTCGTCCTCGTCATGAGCTCACGAGCTCGAAATCAAAAAAAAGTGGAGCTCACCGCATCCCTCTTTCGCTTCCCCTCGGATTCTCTCCGGTCAGCGTGACCTTCGTCGGACACCGATCGTCGGCGAGTTCCCAGTGTGTTTCAGTGGTGCGGGTGGGTGGAGGAACGCCCAAGGGAGCTTCTTTCCCTTTCGTCGCTACCTTCAGTCGTCGCCAATCTCATTGTCGTCGTCACCGCTGCATTCGCCGGGCCACACTTCCATACCGCCTTGGAAGGCATGGCCAGCATCCGCTGAAAAGGAAATAACACACAAGAGGGGGGGTGAATTGTGTGTTGAGCAATTTTTTTTTTATAACTTTATGATTTTCTTACAATCTAGATAAAAGAGAATGAAGATAACTTTAATAATTGAGATAAAACTATGTTATGAAGTAGGGCTATACTTATGAGATTTAGCTAACAACTATTGTCACCAATTTATAAGCATGAAATTCAAAGCAACACAAATAAGCAATGCAAATAAAGTGATTTATAGTGGTTCGGCTCCAATGCCTACATCCACTACCTAGGCTCCCTACCTAGAATTTCAAACACCCCACTAGCTTTATTTTCTTCTTTAATTGAGGTTTACACTAAATGGTTTCACCCTTCTCCCAAGGGAACCACTTCTCTAAACCCTAAATACAATACGTAAAATAAACTAACTAACTATGAGGTCTCTTCCAAGAGCACCTCCAACACTTAGTAAAATACAACAAATTCAATGCAAGAACTAAAACACAAATCAAGAGGGGAAAGAAATGCTCATTCAAAGCCAAGACTCCTCTTGATAAATTTCTCCTAGAGTGTTTGAACTCCTCTTTTGAAATAGCTCTTTTTAAATGATGAGGGCTTCAAAGAGATTTCTAGGCTTCAAGATCTTCAAGAGAGTTTATCATGGAGATTTCAAGAGAAAAGGAAGCTCTTTAGGGCACCAATGGTTTGAAAGATCATGAGAAAAGGTTCTAGGGCTTTTGAGAATATTTTTATATCATTTTTTAGGGTTACAAACGGCTAGAAGTGAAGAAATAGCCGTTGGAGGTTGAAAAGGCTCGGTTTGGGCCTGTTTGAGCCAAACCAGCCCGGTTCGATTCGGCCTGGTTCAGACTACATTTTTGTTCAAATTGATTTGGCTTGTTTGAGCTCATTTGAAGTCCGAATTGAGTGCCGTTTGAATCGTTGGAAAGCTTAGAGAGTCTACTTTCTAAATATACTAGTTTCAAAAAATTTTGGCAAGGAAAAATATTGTTTTGGGGTTAAATACTACAGAAAGGTCAAAAGAATAAAAGCTTTGGTTCAATGATATGGGTAAATTTTGGGAAACAAAATGATCAAGGGTGTATTCAAGTAATTTTGGTGAAAAGAGCTATCAAATAAAAAGTAATTTAAGCACTTTACATTTATCTAAAGAATAAAAAAATAAAGCTATGAGAAATAAGTCTTGATCACCATAAGAGTTCAATCTCCTTAATGTGGATGAAAGTTGAAATGAACTTGAGCTTGAACTTCATAAATCATCCACCATCTTCAACCTAAATAAGATACTCAAAAGATAATATTAGTAAAGTGGTTTGTTATTATCAAAACATATTGGAATAGATTAAAGACCAAGATAATAAAACCTTGGGCCAACAATCTCTCCCTTTTTGATAATGACAAACCATGTCAAGAAAGAGCATATAGTAAACATAGAGTATCTACTCCCCCTACAACTATGCATCATATGCATTTATCAAAATTGTAGATAAAGACTTTCCCTATTTATGTGGACATATAAAATATAAGATGCTTTTGAAAATATTTCCAAAGTTTCAATATAAGCTCTCCCCCTTTTGGCATTATCAAAAAGAGAGGATGCATGAATATAAGCTCTCCCCCTTTTACCAAAAAAAAAAGTTAGTATACATTATTTTGGAGATGGTTGACTACATATACCTAATTGCATTCTCAAACTACTAAAACTTTCCTCATTCAAATGTTTAGTAAAAATATCTGCTAATTGCTTATCTGTAGGAACATAACACAACGATATGTCATTTTTCATTACATGATCATGCAAGAAATGATGTCTTAAGTCTATATGTTTTGTGCATGAATGCAAGATAGGATTCTTAGATAGATTTATTGCACTAGAGTTATCACAATAAATAGAGGTGCACTTGTAAGATAAATCATAATCTAAAAGAGTTTGTTTCATCCAAAGAATTTGTGCACAACAACAACCTACAGCAATATACTCAGCCTCTGTTGTTGAAAGTGCCACAGAGTTTTGTTTCTTAGAAAACCAAGAGACTAACCTCATTCCTAAGAATTGACAACACCCACTAGTACTTTTTCTATCAATTCTACAACCAACAAAGTCAGCATCAGAATAACCATAAAGTTCAAAGTTTTTGCTATTAGAGTACCAAAGACCAAAATCAACAGTTCCTTTAACATATCTAAGAATACGTTTTACTGCACTTAAATGTGACTCCTTAGGAAAAGATTGAAATCTGGCACATAAACATGTACTAAACATTATATCAGGTCTACTTGCAGTTAAATAAAGTAAACTACCAATCATACCTCTGTATCGCTTTTGATCTACCACTTTACCATTCTCATCTACATCAAGCTTGGTACATGTGCTCATAGGAGTTGGTGTAGCTTTAGCATTTTCCATACCAAACTTCTTGAGAATTTCTTTGGCATATTTGGATTGGTTAATGAAGATACCATGTGTTGTTTGCTTTATTTGAAGTCCAAGAATAAAACTCAATTCACCCATCATACTCATCTCAAATTCATTTTGCATGCAATTTGCAAACCACTTACATAAAGATTCATTAGTAGCACCAAAAATGATATCATCTACATAAATTTGAACTAGTAATATGTCATCATTTTCATGTTTAGTAAAAAGAGAAATGTCAACTTTTCCAACTTTAAAACCATGATCAATTAAAAACAAAGAAAGTCTTTCATACCAAGCTCTAGGAGCTTGCTTTAAACCATATAAAGTCTTCTTCAATTTGAAAACATGATTTGGAAATTCAAAATTCTCAAAGCCAGGTGGTTGCTCAACATAAACTTCTTCATTAATGAAACCATTTAAAAATGCACATTTCACATCCATTTGATAAAGTTTAAATCCTTTGAAACTAGTAAAAGCCAAAAGTATTCTAATAGCCTCTAATCTTGCTACAGGAGCATATGTTTCATTATAATCAATTCCTTCCTCTTGGTTGAAACCTTAGGCCACTAAGCGTGCCTTGTTTTGAACCACTAGGCTAGACTCATCTAGTTTATTTCTAAAAACCCATTTAGTTCCAATCACAGTTTGATTACAAGGTCTAGAAACTAATGTCCATACATCATTTCTTATAAATTGATTTAATTCATCATGCATGGCTAAAACCCAAAATTCATCTTTTAAAGCATCATCAATACATTTTGGTTCTACTTGAGAAATAAAAGCAATATGTTCACATAAATTTTGAAGTGAAGAACGAGTTACCACACCCTTTGAAGGTTCTCCAAATATTTGCTCCATAGGATGATCTTTTAAGAACTTATAATCCTTTGGAAGAGGTTGATGTGTGTCAACTTTTTCCACTTGATCTTGAGATGGATTACCTTGTATGCCATGAAGTTCTTGATCATCATTAGATACTTCAATAGTGTCATGATTGTTCTTAAGTTTAAGCTCCTCTATTCTTTCATTGATGTCAACTCCTTTAACAACTCTTGAAACATTGTTAGATTCATCAAATGTCACATGCATAGATTCTTCAACTATTAAAGTTCTACAATTATAAATTCTATATGCTTTACTAGTAGAAGAATAACCAAAAAATATTCCTTCATCGGACTTAGAATCAAACTTACCTAATGGATCTTTAGTATTTAAAATAAAGCATTTACAACCAAAAACTCAAAAATATGCAATATTTGGGGATCTATTAAACCAAAGTTCAAAAGGTGTTCTTTTCAAAATAGGTCTAATTAAAACACGATTGAGAACATAACAAGATGTATTTACCGCTTCGGCCCAAAAATATTTAGGTAAATTATTTTCACTAAGCATAGATCTAGCCATTTCTTGCAAAGTTCTATTTTTTCTTTCAACTACACCATTTTGTTGTGGAGTTCTAGGGCAAGAAAAGCTATGTAAGATACCTAAATCATCACAAAATTTTAAAAATAAATCATTTTCAAATTCTCCTCCATGATCACTACGAATTTTTGAAATCATATAACATTTTTCATTAGAGACTCTTAGTGAATTTTTTGAAAAATTCAAAAGCCTCATTTTTCTTAGCAAGAAAGTAAACCCAAGTAAATCTAAAAAAATCATCAACAAGAACATAAGCATAAAGTTTACCACCAAGACTAGAAACATTACATGGTCCAATTAAATCCATATGAACTAATTCAAGTGGTTTAGATGTAGTTACCTTGTTAATAGAAGAAAAAGAAGCTTTCATTTGCTCACCCTTTTGGCATGCATCACACAACTTGTCTTTTTGAAATTTGATTTTTGGAATTCCTTTCACAAGTTCCTTTCTTGAAAGCTTTTGAATTAAATCCATGTTAGCATGCCCAAGTCTACGATGCCATAGCCAAGATAAATCTTCTACACATGCTAAGCACTTCACATTAGGGTTAGGCAAAATATTCAAACTAAGTATATAAATATTATCTATTCTATTTCCAATAAAAGAGACATCATTTGAATATGAATTTTTAATCAAGCATTTTGTTGTTTCAAAAGTAACATTGTAACCTTTATCACAAAGTTGAGATACACTAAGTAAATTATGTTTTAAACCATCTACTAAAAGAACATTATCAATAATAGGGTAAGGATTTATACCAATAGTACCAATGCCAATTATCTTACCCTTGGCATTATCACCAAATGTTACCATACCACCTTCTTTACTTGATAGTGTTGCAAATAGATTTATGTCTCCCGTCATATGTTTTGAGCAACCACTATCAAGAATCCAATCACTTCTATTTTGTTGTAGTTGGTTCTCCACCTACAAGAGATGGAAATAAAACTTTAGGTACCCAAATTTCTTTGGGTCCTTGATGGTTAGAGACTTTAGGAATCCATAATGTATGTTTAGATCCTTTCTTGCTAGGGAAATTATGAATTCTATGTCCATATCTACCACAAAAGAAGCAATGCTCATTAAAGTATATAGAAGCATATGAGCTAGAATGAGCACAATTTTTATGAACATGCTTAAGATGTGTGTTATGTGTTTTGACATGATAAGTAACACCATTGCGAATATTCTTTTTAGATTTTGAATACGATAAAGACAATTCTTTTCTCAACACTAATAATGAGTCATTTAATGCTTTTGCTTGAGAAATAAGAATGACATTATCATTTTTTACACTAAGTAAGGTATTATGTAATTCATCATTTTCTTTGACAAGAGAATCTTTTTCCTTTTTCAATACTTTATGTTTTGTATGAAGGCTCTTAAATTCATCATACAACTCATGAAATGTATTTTCTAGTTCTTCATAAGAATAATCACATTCATCAAGAGATTTAGATGTTACCTCATCACATAATGCCATGAAACATAAGTTAGCTTTTTCTTCTTGATCATCTTCAGAAGAAGAAGCTTCACTTTCATCCCAATTTGCTAATAATGCTTTTCCTTTCTTTTTATCTTTCACATTTGAAGCCTTCAAAAGTGGACAATCTCTCCTAATGTGTCCCGATTTGTTGCACTCAAAACATGTCAAGTCATCCTTTGAGAACTTATTCTTGTTACCCTTTCTCATAAGAAATTTCTTGAATCTTTTAGCTAAGAATGAAATCTCTTCTTCATAATTACTTTCATCACTTGAGGGAGCTTGAAGAGTAGCCTTCAATGCAATAGATCTCTTTTTAGACTCTTTCTCATCTTCAACATGTGATTTCATTTGAATCTCATGAGTCATAAGAGACCCAATAAGTTGGTCCATGGCTAACTTTGAGAGATCTTTAGCTTCTTGAATTGCAATAGCCTTTGCCTCCCAAGCTTTAGGTAATGATCTTAATATCTTTCTTACCATATCTTCCTCTTTGAATGGCCTTCCAAGAGAAATGAGACTATTAGTAATATTAGTAAACCTTGTATACGTATCGGTAATAGTCTCATGAGAAACCATTTTAAATAACTCATAATCATGCATCAACATACTAATTCTAGATTCTTTCACTTGAGAGGTACCTTCATGAGTTACCTCAAGCATATGCCAAATTGCATGAGCACTAGAACATGTAGAAATGTGATTAAATTCATTTTTGTTTAATGAACAATAAAGAGCATTCATAGCTTTACCATTCAAAGTGTGTAACTTTCTTTCTTCTTGAGACCATGTAGTACTAGGGGTTGAGGGTGATTTATAATCCATTTCAATCATCTCCCAAATATCTAATCCAAGTGATTGAAGAAAAATTTTCATTCTACATTTCCAATAGGTATAGTGTGTGCCATCAAACATAGGTGCACAAGTAGTAGAGTGTCCTACAACATGTGAAGATGATGCATCAAAAGTAGCCATAGATAACTATAGGAAAAACAGTTAAGTTTAAACCTATAAACCAAGCTCTGATACCAAATGAAAAGGAAATAACACACAAGAGGGGGGGGGTGAATTGTCTGTTGAGCAATTTTTTTTTATAACTTTATGGTTTTCTTACAATCTAGATAAAAGAGAATAAAGATAACTTTAATAATTGAGATAAAACTATGTTATGAAGCAGGACTATACTTATGAGATTTAGCTAACAACTATTGTCACTAATTTATAAGCATGAAATTCAAAGCAACACAAATAAGCAATGCAAACAAGTGATTTATAGTGGTTCGGCCCCAATGCCTTCTTCCACTACCTAGGCTCCCTACCTAGGATTTCAAACATCCCACTAGTTTTATTTTCTTCTTTAATTGAGGTTTACACTAAATGGTTTCACTCTTCTCCCAAGGGAACCACTTCTCTAAACCCTAAATACAATAAGTAAAATAAACTAACTAACTATGAGGTCTCTTCCAAGAGCACCTCCAACACTTAGTAAAATACAACAAATTCAATGCAAGAACTAAAACACAAATCAAGAGGGGAAAGAAATGCTCATTCAAAGCCAAGACTCCTCTTGATAAATTTCTCCTAGAGTGCTTGAACTCCTCTTTTGAAATAGCTCTTTTTGAATGATGAGGGCTTCAAAGAGATTTCTAGGCTTCAAGATCTTCAAGAGAGTTTATCATGGAGATTTCAAGAGAAAAGGAAGCTCTTTAGGGCACCAATGGTTTAGAAGATCATGAGAAAAGGTTCTAAGGCTTTTGAGAATATTTTTATATCATTTTTTGGGGTTACAAACGGCTAGAAGTGAAGAAATAGCTGTTGGAGGTCGAAAAGGCTCGGTTTGGGCCTGTTTGGGCCAATTCAGCCCGGTTCGGTTCGGCCTGGTTCGGATTGCATTTTTTGTTTAAATTGATTTGACTTGTTTGAGCTCATTTGAAGTCCGAATTGAGTGCCGTTTGAACCGTTGGAAAGCTTAGAGAGTCTACTTTTTAAATATATTAGTTTCAAAAAATTTTGGCAAGGAAAAATATGGTTTTGGGGTTAAATACTATAGAAAGGTCAAAAGAATAAAAGCTTTGGTTCAATGATATGGGTAAATTTTGTGAAACAAAATGATCAAGGGTGTATTCAAGTAATTTTTGTGAAAATAGCTATCAAATAAAAAGTAATTTAAGCACTTTACATTTATCTAAAGAATAAAAAAATAAAGCTATGAGAAATAAGTCTTGATCACCATAAGAGTTCAATCTCCTTAATGTGGATGAAAGTTGAAATGAACTTGAGCTTGAACTTCATAAATCATCCACCATCTTCAACCTAAATAAGATACTCAAAAGATAATATTAGTAAAGTGGTTTGTTATTATCAAAACATATTGGAATTTATTAAAGACCAAGATAATAAAACCTTGGGCCAACATCCGCTTCACTGGAAAGAAGGAGACGACGGCCTGAGTGATCGCCTAGGTACTCCCTGCCGCTTCTATTTCTTTCCGACGATCCTACGATTTTGAGGCTAAATACCTGCATTTCATTAAAATAGAGGAAAAGTGAAGGTTCTGAAGAATATGAAGCATTTGAGTAAATATATGAGACGAAATATGCATTATGCTTTAAAATAAGAATGAAATTGGGTACGGCCGTGCATGGATGCACGGGTGCGACCGTGCATAGCTCGGTGATACCTGAAAAATCCAAAAAAATTCCTATCAGTGTTGTACAGCCTAGAGAGCATGAATATGAAAGAAAAACTAGAAAATAAAATCATCTAAAGCATGAAAATAAATAAGAAAACAAGAGATTGAACTAGAGGTTGGGTTACCTCCCAACAAGCGCTTCTTTAGGGTCACTAGCTTGACCAGAATGGTGCTCATGGTGGGTCTGGAGGTGGAGAGGCTAAGTAGATGGCATGAAGCCTCTGCTCTCGTTGTTGCCCTCGAAGTGTACCTATTAAAATGATCATGAAGTATAAAAGTTTTTCTCTAACTGTTTTCATAGAACATGGATTAACAAAATGGCAAAACACATAGGCTGTCCCAAGGTCAACTAAAATTTTATCTCTAAACGGCTCCAACTCCTTCTTCTTCAGATCAGCTCATGTGGCATCGTCAGTGTGTGTCATCATTGCCACCATCTCATCTCCTTCTAGATCAGTAGAGTTGTAGGGTCTATCTCCAAAGTGTTCAGGAAAAACTTGTGGAAAGAGCTCCATCTTGCTCCTTGACTAAGCAGTAATCTCCTTCAACACCTCTATGTTCTCTCTGGAACCAAAAAAATAGAATTGGTCATCAGTAGTAGAAAAATCGAATAACATATTGTTTCCGTCAAGGCAGAAAGTCATCGATCTGTGTGGGACATCTATTATAGCTCTGATCGCAGTAAGGAATGGTCTACCCAATATAAGAGGGAAGAGTGGGTTCTCAGCTATGTCTAAGATCACAAAGTCAACGGGGATAAATAGTCCTTTAAATTGCAGCAGTACATCCTTGGCGATCCCGAGCGGTTGAAGTCTAGAGCCATTCCCAAACTGCAGAACCTGAGATGTTGAAATAAGAGTTCCCAAGTTTAGCTTCTCAAAAGTGATGACCGACATGATGCTGACTCTAGAACCTAGGTCCAATAGTGCTCTATCAAATGCTGTGTCCCCAATCTTGCATGGTATATCAAAACTACCAGTGTCTTCAACTTTGAGTGGTAGCTGCTTGTGTATAGGATCTTCAGAAGTCTCAGCGGCTACTATTATCCTTCTAGTGGCGGGTGTGTTGAGGGTCTCATGATGAGGTCCCTCTTCCTGGTTTGCAGATGCTTCCTCTTCATCTCCCATGTTTTCAGCTTTAGATTCCTCCAATTGCCCAACGCCACTTGTCATAACGGCATTGCACTGATCTCTGGGATTTGCTTCAGGTTGAGCTGGAAGCATTCCTGGGGTTCTCAGTAACGAACTGGTTCGCTGGTCCAACTCCATGATCTGGCTTTCCATCATCTTGTGGTGGGTGGAGACAGAGTCCACCTTCATGTTCAGCTGGCGAATCTGCTCACTTACAGAGTCATTGTGCTTCATTTGAGTTGCCATGAAGTTTTCCAACATTGACTCTAGTCTGGACTTCTGTGGAGGATTTTGTTGTCCTTGATTGGCAGATGGATGCTGTATACCGAGAGGCCTGAAATTAGAAGAGAAATTCTGACTAGAAAAATTAGCATGAGAAACTTGCCCTTGATATAACCTGTAGGAGAAATTTGGGTGATTTCTCCATCCCGGATTGTATGTGCTCGAGTAGGGGTCATTCTGGTTCCTGAAATTCCCAATAGCATTGACTTGTTCAGAAGGGGCGCTCAAGATGTGGCAGCTATCAGCAGAATGTCCTATCACACCACAAACATCACAAGTCAAAGAATTAGAAGCAGATACATTAATAGAATCAATTTTAGAAGAAAGTGAATCTACTTTTGCCATTAGAGAATCAATTGAGTTAGCATCAAACTTCCCTGAATTTCGAGTATGCTGGCTCCTCTCTCCTGACCACTGATAATGGTTGAGAGCCATATCCTCTATCAACTGCATCGCATCATCATAGTTCTTGTTCATTAATGCCCCACCAGCAGCAGCATCTACAGAAAGTCTGGTCTGGTATAGCAATCCACTGTAGAAAGTGTGGATGATCACCCATTTCTGTAGACCATGGTGAGGGCACATCCTCAATAACTCTTTGAAATGGTCCCATGCTTCATACAGGGACTCTCATTCTCTTTGGGCAAACTTGGTGATTTGATTCCTGAGCTGGGCGGTTTTGCTTGGTGGGAAGTACTTTGATAGAAAAGCTTGTGATAACTGTTCCCACGTTGTGATTGATGTCTGTGGTAAAGACTGCAACCACGCCCTAGCTCGATCCCTAAGAGAGAAAGGGAAAAGTCTCAGTTTAATAGCATCAGGATGAGCACCGTTAATCTTTAAAGTATTGCAGCATTCTAGAAAAATAGATAAATGAAGATTTGGATCTTCAGTGGCTGCCCCACTGAATTGGTTCTGTTGCACCATGTGTACAAGTGATGGCTTGATCTCGAAGTTGTTAGCTTCGATAGCAGGCCGCGATATACTCGAGTGCACACCAGAAATGGTGGGTGCTGCATAATCCTTCAAGGAGTGAGTGGTTTCCATCGTTTGTCTGTCAGAAAAGTTGCCTTCAAGCTTAAGCTTTTTCAAATTTCTTCTGACTAAACGGAAAGTGCGCTATATCTCCGGATCTCCAGGTACAAGTTTCCCTGTTCGTGCAGTGTTCCTGGGCATAAATAAGTACTTAGACAGAAAAGATTAGTAGCACCGCACCAATAAAAAGAAAAACTACAGCTAAAAATAAAAAGCAAATAAACAAAACAAAAGGCAAATAAAATCTAACTAAACCTAGTCTATCGATCGTCTGATCGTGTTAATATTGGCAACCTAGTCCCCGGCAACGGCGCCAAAAACTTGATAGGGCCTAGACCGCTGCTACCACAAGTGCACGGTCTATCGCGTTATAAAAAGATCGAACCCACAGGGACTAGGGTCAAGTACTAACTGATCGGTTAATCAATAGCTAGGTGATCGAAGGGGTGTAGAAGTGTCACTAATCCTAAAGCAAGTAATTAAACTAATGCGGACTAAAAGTAAACAATGCAAGAAACAAGCAAACGGGGTTTTAAGATTATGAGAGAAGATCGGGGTTTTAGGTTTCACCACACCGAAGAACGCATGAAAATTAAAGCTTGAAGTTTTAAATAAAGTTTCACCTAAGTTCTCAAGGTAATCCTTCCTAGGGTACAGACGCGCTCCCTCTCAGGACACGGTCTGGTATTCGACTTAAACCGAGTCTCCTACTCTCGTGGCTTACCCAGGTTAAGTCGAATCCAATGGGATCTGTGAAAGATTAGGGTTCCTCAGGTGTTTTCGAGTGCTCTCGCAACACGAAATCACCAGTCCAGTCTAAGGGTTTCCGATGACTGTGGTTCTCCTCTCGGTCCTTCTCACAGCATCTAAAGCATGTATACGTATGGCCAGTACATAAACACGAGATAAACATCATAGATATGAATAAGAACGAAGGTAAATAAAGAAATATATAGATCAAGTCATAATATCAAGCATTCGTACAGTGGGCTACGCCCAAACCCCGAAAAGAAGAGTTTACGCTAGTGTATACATCGTTAAACGCATAGAATCTCTCATAATAATTAAATCAAACCAAAGGGAGGGTAGATCGTCGATGGAAAAAGGTCCAGCACGAAGATCCACGCCGGAACGACGAAGAAATCAAGCCGGAACAGTGTTGTCGCCTCCGAAATCACCTCAAAACCCTAAGGTCTCTCCTTTTTCACTCGTTCTCCTCGGTTGCTTGTCCAAATCTGATTATTTCGGTCCCAAAACGTTCGTGGCTAAGTTGGGAAGGTTCTCCCCAAATTTCGTCCAATTCCGAGCCCAGAATAGAAAGATATGTCCAAAATACTGAACGTCTGTCGAAGAGTTCGCGACGATACACGGCCGTGCATGGATGCACGACCATGTCCGTGCACGGCTTGGGAAATCCAATTCTGCGCACAACTTACTCTTCACGGCCGTGTATGGATGCACGGTCACGCTCGTGCACGGCTTGAGAAGGTTTGGGTTGTCTGGGTGATGCACGGCCGTGTATGGGTGCACACCCACGACTGTGTACTCTGTAGAAAGCTTCGTTTGGGCTGAAATTTGGCGTGTAGCTTCATCTCATCATGATGAATCGTCCCATACCTTCAGATTCTCTAAATTCCATCGATTTTGAGGCCAAATACCTGCATTTTATTAAAATAAAGGAAAAGTGAAGGTTATGAAGAATATGAAGCATTTGAGTAAATATATGAGACGAAATATGCATTATGCTCTAAAATAAGAATGAAATTGGGCCATGAAATATCATATTTTTATATGTCATCATGCGGCCACGCCTCTTGCACGCCAGACGAGCCCTTCTCCGCCTGCGCGCGGAGTTTCTCCTCCCTTTCCCGCTCGCCTGCGCGCGAGCTCGGTTTTTCTTCGTCGGCTGCCACCTGCGAGGGGTTCTAGGAGTGACGCCGTTCCAGTCGAGGTCGACAGCCGCTTGGGACACCTGGAGGCAGACGACACCTCCGCCATCGGCGTGGAAGCGTAAGCTTCCCTTCGTCTGTCGTTCGATCTGCCCCTGTTAGTCGCCGGCGAGCGACCCTCCTTGCTCTTCAGGCGAACGCCTCGCACGTGCGTAGTGAGGTGGACGCCGCCAGCTTCCCCAGCCGCTGGTCCATCTTCCCATGCCACCCGTCACCGGAGTACGACTCCCTTCCTGCCAGGAGACGCACACGAGGCGTGCTTGAGCGATTCCGTCCATCGTCGACACGTGCGCGTGTGCGACTCTGGGTCGTGATCCTACGGTTGGATCTTCCTCCTCACCGATGTGCAAGCGCAGATACCAATCAGGTCCTTCCCGTCACCAGCGTGCAACGCCGAGTGAGCAACCGTCCGTGATCGCCGGGCGCCGGCTTGATCTATGGACGTGAGGGTGAGTCCGGCTTCCTGACGTGGGGACGCTCGGCTATTCCCCTCTGCTCTCTCTTTCCGACATGTGAGCATGTTCGGAAACTATTTGTGGGCCATGTCCGACGTGGTCGGTTACGGGTGTGTCCCTCTGTGGGTTCGGGTGAACCCGGTTCGACTCAGCGACACCGATTTTGGTGAATCTCAAGTGTTGATCTAAGTCGTGTTGGAACGACAGCGATCTTCCGCAGAGTCCATAGTCGGGCTGGAAGTCGGTTCGAGGAATCGACTCCACCAGTCACGCCCATTCCAGCGGTTTCGACCGTTGTGATACATGCATTGACGTATCTGGACTCGAGTCAAGCGTTGACTCACAAGTAAAAAATTATTAAAAAATATTACCGTAAACAAGAGCGTGACAACTAGCGAGCAGTATCATATGCACACACTCAATATGGCCGTTTTGATGAATTTATATTTATATGAATGGATTTAGAAAATCTTGAGATCAAGTATGAAGAAGAAGATCATGCCTTGTTTCGTCCATTACCTCCCTCTTATAAGCATTTCAAATACACTATGATATTTAGTAAAGAGACTTCAATAGTTGAAGAGGTTAAAGCAGTCTTTTTCTTAAAAAAAAACCTTATGGAGCTTGTTCGCAGTAGTTTAGGCAACCCAACTATAAGTTTAATGGTTATAAGTAGATTTTTAAATAAAAATTCTAGTAAAGATAACCGTTTTAAGTCAAAGTCTACATCTAAGCATAAAAAACCTAATTTACAAGTATTATAAGAAGAAAAGGCACATCAAGGCTAATTATTTTAAGTTGAAAAATAAACATCAATATAAAGATTAGCATAACAAGATAAAGACTCTTGAAACTAATGTGGTAGAAGATGAGATTTAGTGTGAAGACAACAACTGAAAATAAGGCCAAGATTACATAAAAATGGATTCTTAATTCTATTTGCACATTTTAGATATGTATAAATAGAGATTGGTCCTCCATTTACACACCTATTAGTAGTAGAGTTATCTTAATGGTTAATGATTGTTCTTGTAATATTGTTGATATTGGTTCAATCAAAATTAAGATGCATTATGTTATTGTTAGAACTTTGACAGAAGTTAGCCATGTTATTAATATGTTAAAGAATCTTAACTCATTGTCTATTTTAGATCATGTTGATTATGATTTTATTTGTAGTGCAAATGTTATAAAAGTTATAAAAAGGTGCTTTAGTTATGATGAGAGCTCAGCAGGTGAGCATATTATATGTGTTGTAAGGTTCTACAATTATAGATTCAGTTTACGTTAAACACATATGTCACTAGATTATGACACATAAAACCGAGGCATATCAATAAGAAAGGTTTAACTATAGTAAATAAAAGAGGTCTTCTTTGTTGGCAATTCACATTAAAATTAGACCTTTGTGAATATTATTTGGTTAGTAATCAAAATAGAGTCATTTTTGTTACGTCTGGAAGCCCAAGGGGCTGCTGCATTGAATTTGCATTGAATGGGAGAACTCAAGGGTTGCATTGAATGGGGAACTCAAGGGTTGCATTAAATGGGTATTAATGGAACGTTTTTCCATTAATGGTGATGGGAGCCCAAGGGCCCTCCCTCTCCCTATTTATTCCCTCCCCAGCCACTCATCCTCGCCTTTCTCCACTGAACGAACGAAGCCTTTGATCGCTGCCCTCTCCTTCGGTCTGCACTTGCTCCCTCTCCTCCCTCTCCCTCACGACTTGCTCTGCCTCCGACGACTGCTCCGGCGAGATCCCTGCCGGTGTCGACGAAGTTGAAGGACTGGCGAACAGATTTCGACGCCGCCCCTATTTCCACTCGACGTTTGCATCGTGTCGGACGTGATTTCCGGCAACGCTACACCTCCTCCGGCGACGTTTTGTGGACATATCGGTGCTCCGGCAAAGGGTGAAGCTTTCCCCTCTGTTTCCGGCAAGAATCGAACCCCGGTGACACTTCTCCGGCGAGTTCTGCGTACGACGCCACCGATCGGATTTTCCCCGATTTCCGGCGATCTAGACCTCGTCCCACGAAACCGACCATATGGCCGGAATCCTCTCAGCACCGGCTACACTTTGGCTACCGGATCATCCCAATCTGCCACCGGAAGTTACTGTTCCGGTGAACCTCGATTTTCGTGCTGATGACTCGGATTACGCGCGTGGTTGGTTCTTGCGTATCTTGGTGTTTCCGTGGTGTTATACGTTCGCACAAGGCTGCGAACTAGGTTAGTGCTCGAACCCGACTCCATATACGTATATACGAATGCATGCGGTTAACCCGAACACATGTATTAGATGATTAACTGTAAAACAACTTTGGATCTGATTGGATGGTATAACGAACCCGGATTGGCATGATTATTGATAAATATGATTAAAATGGATTAAATGGAACACTGTAGCTTATACAATGCTTTAACCTGTTATGACCTGTTACCTGATCTCGTGCTTATCGGGTTGGATCTGTACTGTTCATCTGCTGTTTGAGGTAGGGATTCTATCTCTCTCCTTTGTTTCGGTGCCAACCACATGTGTAGATTAGTGGCACCTCCTTATTGTTGATATTACTGTTGATTACTATCTGATTCCGTTCTGCTCTGAGTTATATTCCTGTTGACATAACATGTTGCATGAAACACGGTATGAGTATTTTGTTGTTGCATGTTTATTGATAGTTGGTAGGTGTTATGATGTCATGTTATACATACATTGAGGGCTGGATATCTAGCGATAGATAGTCCAGTATACCTCGGATACTGCCTGTGATATTTCTGTCCGAGACACTGTGTGATCGTCTCCCTGTGTTTGACCGAGAGAGTCTGATGTCATGGGTTTGAGGTCTGATATCACCCCAGTAAGGGGTTGTACTGAGTGTAAGATGCTACACTAGCGGGCTGTCGACGGACAGTCGTCTCTACCGTTCGGGGAGCCATCGGTAGGGACTACTCTACTTTATAGAGTTGTGGGTCGTAGACCGCTCTATGTTTATAGAGTCGAAGGTCGTGGACCAATGCTGTATCAGCTCCCAGTTTTTCTACCTGTGTATGTTGACACGTATAGCGATACGTATTTGAGATTTGATTATACGCTATATGAGTTATGTAGAGTCTTGGTTGTAGTTTTGGTAAATCTTTATATCTGATCATGCACCATACAACTTGTGATATCCCTACTTAGCCTCCGGCTAACCCCCTTTGATTTGCCTCCAGGTTCTGGCGCGACTCCTTCTGGAGCAGATTAGATAGATAGTCTGTGACCACCAGTCTGGGTGGGTTTGAGTTGCATATGAGCCACTGTTGTATGTTATTATGTTTCATTATATCAGACTTGTGACCGCTGTGCCGGTCGTATTACCTGTTGGACTTAATGACCGCTGTGCCGGTCTCGTTATCTATCTAGTCTGTCAACCGCTGCGCCAGTCGCGTTGTTGGTTCTGTTGACCGCTGTGCCGGTCTTGTATCTATCTGTGGTTTGACTGATGAATATTCGTGGCCGGGTTGGCCTTTATTATGATATATTATTCTGTCCTGTACCTCTTGGGTTCTGTGCTATCTTGTCAGCTACAGTTGTTGTTGCATCCCAAGGGCCGGGATTCCTGGCGTGGATCCCGGGTGGCGCTCGGGGGCGTAACAATTTTAGCATAGGACTCCACAAGACTAAAGATATTCTTGATTACATTCATTCTAACTTTTGAGGGACTTACTAGTGTTTCTTTAAAAGGTGATGCTCGCTACATACTTTTATTGATGACTACTAAAAAAAGTATAAGTTTATTTTCTAGAAAACAAAAGTAATTTGTTTGTTAATTTTAAGTAATAGAAAACCATTGTTGAAAAGCAAATAGGGAAAAAGGTTAAAATTTGCATACTGATGGCTTAGAATTTTGTAGTCAAGACATTAATAAATTTTATAAAGATAAAGATATTGTTGAGCATCTTACAGTCCAAAGTACTCCTCAACAAAATAGTGTTGTAGGGAGGATGAATAGAATCTTACTTGAGAGGGTGTGTTGCTTATTATTAAATTATAGCTATCTAAATATTTTTGGGCAAAAGTAACTCTTTAGCATGCTATTGGGTGAGTAGATCTCCTAATACTTCTATCGATTGTAGACTCTATAAGAGATATGGTATGGTCATCATGCTAATTATTTTTGCATTAAGAGAATTTGGTTGTCATACTTATGTTCATATGAATGATAATAAGTTAGAGCCTAGATCCAAGAAGGTCATTTTTATTGATTACTCTATCGATATAAAAAGATTCAAAATATAATATCTAGATCTAGATGCACCTAAATTAGTGATTAGTAGAGATATTATGTTTGATGAATTATCCATGCAATCTAAAAAAGAGAAAAATGTAATCTCTAATACTTATTATACAGAGAGCTCTCATAAGCGAGTGGAGTTTAAGATAGAGAATGTTAATTCTTTACAAAATAATTTACAATCCAAGTCAGCTTCCTACAGATACCTATTTTAGATTATACAAAAGAATCATCAATCAGGAAGGACACAAATTGGCAAACATACAACTCACAAACCAACAAAGAAATCAATATGATTTAATCACTATGCAACTTATGCATTATCAGTGGTATAAGAAATAGATGAGATTGATGGTTCTTCCTCATATTTAGAAGCAGCCTCTCACGAAAAATTTAAGCATTGCTGAGACTTTATTGGTGTTTGATCTAACTATGGTAAAGAACATTAAGTTAAGGTGAAGATTTATTAAATGTAACTTTATTTTTACTCAGAAATCCATCAATAAGTATACTCGTCAACCCGTTAACTTATTGGCCTATAATTTAATATAAGAACATAGTTTTATGCATTATAGAGTTTCTATTACGAGGCTTCTTCTTTTTGGAGAATTTCACATAGTTTTGAGGAATTTTTCTTTTACAACAATACTTCAAGCTGTAATAAAGGAGTTATTCTTCGTACAAATTCCTTTGTACGTGTTAGGAGAGATTATTGTTAAAGAGATGTTGTTTGTTCATAAGGTATTAGTGTATTTATTATATATTTTAAATTTTTAATAGTAAAACTTCTCCATCTTTGTCCATAAATATAGGCCTACCTCAAATTATGTAAATATTTATGTGTGCTTTGTCTTGTGATTATTATCATTTTGAGTTCCTACATAATTTTATTCTATGGTACAACAATTATTATATTATTTTTTTCAATCAAAATTATTTATAAAACTACGAGTGCTATGCCATTCGAGCTAGGGATGGCAAGAAAACTCATCTCCGCCCGACCCGACCTGAAGTCAACGAGGAAAACCCGAATTGACTAGGTCTCGGGTCAGGTTCGAGGAAAACCCGACGGGATAAAGTCGGGTCAAGGTCGGGTATGAGAATTCAGGTACATACTCCGAACCCGCTTCGATTATTAAAATTACAAATTTACTCCTTCTAAGTTATAATTTAGGTACTAAATTTATAGTAGTTTGATATACAAATGATTGTATAGTTTATGTAAAATATTTTTTATTTATAGATTATGAATATGGAATGAAAAATAATTTTAAAATATTATTTATAATATAAGCTTATTTGTTAGGCTGATTGGGGGCGGGTTTCCCCGTGGGGTCGGGTATGAGATTGAGTTTTCTAAACCCGTCGGGTTCGAGGTCGGGGATGGGTTTGGAAAAGTCAGGGTCAAGTTGGGGATGACAAAACTCGACCCCGATCCGCCCCGTTGTCTATCCCGAATTCGAGCATTAGAGCACCAAAGCAAAAGTTTGTTTTTTAATCAATACGATATTCTTTAGACAAAAATGGCTTTTTATTGTCGACAAGATGGCTATTTTATTTACATGCGTTATTGTATTGCTCATGATAACTGTCGATAAGCACTAAAATTTAGCCGCTTCTTAGCTTACAATGCTTATGCTTTGGACTGGACTATAACATTATTGCTCATCGAACCTCGATTATGTTGGACGCATGATCTTCTTGTTCATGTCACTAGACTTTTCCCTATTAAATATGTTTTCGAGGCTAAACTTCCTCGGCTCCATATGGTTTAGTTTTAAAGCCCAATAGGCCATGGGCTTAGTTGATACATAAGTCCTAAAAGCAATTTTCATTGTTTTGCACAATAAATTTTGACCACGTAATAAAAATTTCAATTAAAATTTATATCATTTTTACAAAATATAAATTTATAAGAATGCAAAATGAATAAATTAAATTTGTAGGTATTTGAATTTAGATTAATGGTATTACTGATTTAGCTTGGGAATTGGGATACAATCATAGACTTGCGTTGAATCATGGGGGCACATGAAAATTCCTAACAGTGCAAGGACATTAATCGTAAAAGTGTCAGAAAATTACAAATGTTAAAACACTATACATCAAGAGGCGGCTTAGAGAGAGAGAGGAGAGAGAGAGCGAGCGACGATGGTTTCGGATACAGAACTGGTGGAGCGGCTTCGGGAGTTACTCCAGGAGGCCGACCTCTCCACCACCACGACCTCCGCCCTACGCCGTCGCCTCGAGGAGGATTTTGGTATCGATCTCTCCCAGAGGAAGGCCTTCATTAGGGAGCAGGTTAACATCTTCATCAGCGAACTCAACGACCAAAAGGAGGCCAACGAGAAAGAGGATGCGGAGGACGCCGAGAGAAACCCTGAAGCAGAAGGGGACTTGAAAGTGGAAGAGCAAGAAGGCAGTGGGTCGTTGGATAATGATGATGAGAACGAGGAGGAGGGCGAAGGACAGGAGGATGAGGATGAGGACGAGGATGAAGAGGATAAGAATGACGAGAAAATCAGCAGGAAGAGAAAGTGAGTCCGATTCCTTCGGTGTTGTTTTTCTTGCTTTCCGCTCTTTGTTCTTAGGATTTGATATCGACATTGGTAGGGGTTTAATTAGGGTTCGCAATGAGCAGCGAGTTTAAAAGTTGCACCTAGTTTCCTGTTTAAGCTTCTAGTTGTTGATGTTATCTTTGATTAAGGAGCGCCAATAAGCTTGCTGTTGACCTAAAATTCCTTTCATTTTTAGCTGAACCAGATAGCCTAATGACTTGGGTTGCCTAAATATGAACATTTTTTTGTCTTCTTTTTTCTTTATCTCCTAGGGCTAATAAGTTTCTGTCGGGTGGGTTAGCATTTACTACTTACATCCAACATATGCGTAGCATGATTTACTGTGGATAATCAATAGTTTCGCCCTAATTCCCGTTTTTGTCTTTAGATTATTGATATCACCGCCATCGTTATCGCATTTTCCAAATTACCTGTTAAAATAGAAGATTTTCAATCAGCATAGTTTTTGTTGCCAGATTTGAATAGAAATTTTCTAGATTTCTTCGCGTTTAATTAATTGTGTGAGTCGAAGCCTAGCATGTCTTATCGATTTTTCTGTAATCCACATTTTAAACCGTCCAAGATGTATAATTGCTAAATCTAGTTAAAACTTTGGGCTATTTTACTAATCAAGACCAAAGTTTCAAAAGTTAGTAGCCTAGACTGGACTTTGCAATTTCGTTTGATCGTCTTGTAATCAATAACACATGTTCAATATTGCAAAGTCTGCATGTTACATGCAATCGACACATCACCAATGTTAGTTTTTTTTTTTTTTTTTTGGGTTAAAGTTTGATTTACTTGGATCATGTCAAGTTAAGATTATGACTTTGTTGGTAGGACTAGGACTGCGGGGTGCGATTGACAGTGCTTTGGCATTTGATGGCACCTTTCAAGTTAAGATTATGACTTTGTTGGTAGTATTTTTTATTAAATTCTAAAAAATAATAGGAGAAGATTAACAAGAATAATCATAAATCATAATAATAAATGGTCAACTAAGTTGTAAGGTAGAGTGCAAGGCTGTCTTTGTTGTTTGTTGAGTAATTGGCTAGTCGCCCCTTTGTTGGGGGGACAGGAAGTAGTGTTGTAGTCACAGGGATTCCGAGGAAGGCAATGATGTTACATGAGAAGAGAATAGTTGCCTCATATGAGTCGGCTTAACCATTAAGGAATTTGGGAAGGAAGGGCTACATATAAGTTGGTTGGACGTCAACCCCCACTCTTCTCTCAGATCAAGGTAGTGCAAGGAGGAAGGGCTGTTTGTGGCTTGCTGTGTTATAGTTGACATGAGCGTTGAGATAATACACAATTACTATTATAGTGATGTCATGACAATTAATGTGTAACAATGTAAGAAGGGACTCGATGTGATAATACACTTTGCAGCAAATGGTTTGCTTGTGGTGAAAGCAATGGCCAAGTGTTGTTTTAAAAAAATAGTTATTTTTTTCATACGAAATCTTAATGTCTTTAATTACTTATAATGTATACGGAAGAAAAGACAACAGAGACTACTTATGAAAATAAAAGGGGGCAAGAACATTTACATTATGTATTTTCAGTGAACTGTGGGGGGCAATGGTAGTATAGAAATATAATATTATATATATCTATATATATATAATGTTTGTATAGGGTTAGTGAGGGTAATTGCCCCACTTGCCAATGCGTGGCTCCGCACCTAGTCCTACGTGATAACAAAACATGTTTGATCACGACTATCATTTTTACATTGTAATGCGGCATGTTGGCATTAGAATTATGGGGTTGAAGTAGAGAGGTTCTATCTCTCTTTTACCTTTTAGGGTATTTATCCCTCCAATTTTTTCCTTCCCTCTACTTAAACAAGGCATAGGATTAATGTTCAGTCATCCTTATGAATCCATTCCTCCTCATCCTTTACACTATGTATGCTTGCGCGGACGGAAAAATAGAGGAAAGGAAAAGCAAAGAGCGAAGGAAAAAGGGAGGATGGAAATTTTGTAGATCACGTGACATTCACGTGTCCGGAAGCATCGACTACAGTGGAATGTTGCAGTTGTCGCTCCCAGTAGTGATGGCAGCTGTGGCGGCAGCGAGCGGGCGGCGAGCGGGCGAGGAGGGAAGAAGGGCGGCAAGCGAGTGGGCGAGGGAAGACGGGCGGCGAGCGGGCACAGCGGGCGGACGAGGAAGGAAGACAGATGGTGAGTGGTGGGCGAGGGAAGATGGGCAACAAGCAGGCCCAGTGAGTGGGCGAGGAAGGAAGACTGGCGGCAAGCGGGCGGACGGAAGGAAAGCTGGCAGTGAGCGGGTGGGCGAGGAGGGAACAAGGGCGAAGGGCATGTGAGGAGGGAAGACTGATGGCTAGCGGGTAAGCGAGGAGAGAAGACGAGCGGTGTTCGGGAGAGGCAGGAAGACGAGCGGCCAGCGAGCATAGCAAGCGGACGAGGAAGGAAGACGGGCGGTGAGCGGCAAGCGAGGGAAGATGGGCGATGAGTGGGCGCGGCGAGCGGGCGAGGAAGGAAGACTACTGGCGAGCGGGCGGGCGAGGAGGGAAGAAGGGCGATGAGCGGGTGAGGAGGGGCGACGGGTGGCCAGCGGGTGAGGAGGGAAGACTAATGGTGAGTGGGTGAGCAAGGAGAGAAGACGAGCGGTGTTCGGGAGAGGAGGGTAGACCAGCGGTGAGCAAGCACGGCGAGTAGGCAAGGAGGGAAGATGGGTGAGCGGGCGAGCATCCAGTGGAAGCTGATGCTTGAGTGGAAAAACATTCTGGAAGCAACTTTTCCGCCTAAATCGGGCGGATTAAAAATTAGAGAATTTTGGTAAAAGTTTCCTTCCATTTTCCGTTCTTTTATTTCCGTCCTTCTAAGTAAACGATGGAAAATTTGTTTTCCATCCTTTCCCTCTTAATATCCCTTACCTAGGGGAAAGTTAGAAGGAAAGAAGAGAAAATAGGAAGGAAAGGAGTATAAGTTTGTTTACTTGGGTGGATGGATAGTTTAGGAGGGAAAGTTTGTCACGCCTAGACGAGATACTCGGGCCCACACTCGGAAAGTCCACCCTCGGGATGCGACGAGTCTGACCTGCTAGGAAAGTCAGAGAAATATACCAATGCAAATCATAAAATAACAGGACAGAAATACAGTATCATAATACAACAGTGCCATCTGGTCCATGACCAGGCATACAGAAATACTAATCTGAATACAATACCGATACATAAAAATGATATAACAGAAAATAGGTAAATAATAACTCCCGTGGTGGCCATTAATACTAACTATCTATTCAGCTCCAGGAGGAGCGACATATGAACTTGGAAGAGAAAGAAGAGGGGGGGGGGGGGGGGGGTAGCCAGAAGGGCTAAGTAGGGATAAGGAGAGATGATGCATGTATAATAGGTAAGATTATTTTCCAAAATCTACCAGTGTCCTACACGCACAGTAAATATATAACACAAATAAATAAAATACTGAAAGTACAGCAGACATGCAAGTATAAAACAGAGAGCTAGGCCAACTGTCCATAGGACACGCACTCATGGAAGAGTGGTCCCAGTGTCAGCTCTGAACAAAGGGAACGACTGCCCGTCAGCAGTCCGCCAGTGTAGCATCCTATACATAATCACCCCGAAGTGGTTATACGACCCTTCGAAAACTATACGATCCAGAAGCATATAGTCCTAGTGGTCCTAACATACCATGATTATAGCCATGGCCGGTATACAAAACTCGTAGCCCACTCCCTCCATCAAGCTACGGAACAAACATTGGTTGACTGGTCTATCCACCACCACCAGTCCAACTGGCAAACAGAATATAATCACTCCAACAAATAATAACATAACACAACAGATAAAAACAGCTATATAGAACTAAATAACCATAGTATCATGCAGTCGAAACAATTATACAACAGAAGCTAAAATCAGGAAGCATGCAATCACATGTATGTTCCAAAGGCAGGATAAGACTACAACCAGATATGATACAAATCAACGGACAGAGCTGAAGATAAGATGCCACTAATCTAATCATGCATTTGGCACCATAACAAAGACAGGAAGGGATCCTACGTGATAAAGCAGGTCTGACGTCCACAGATAGAACCAATCCGACTCGTACAATGTCCGCATGTGTAATAATGTCGGACCTTATAGTTATACCAAGGGACAATGTTATAACAACATGCTGATGTATATCATATATGTCCGAATATGATATATATTCCAAGCCCGCATGCAGTTCTACGTTAAAACAAATAAGAATAAGGTGGGTTTCAACTAACCTAGTCCGTAACCTGTAAGGACGAATTTCACCATAATACCGCCGGGGAATGGATCGTGTGAAGACCGAGGTGTCAATCGGACGATCCGCACTCGTCGGAAAGCTCGCCAAAAGGTTCGCCGGAGTTACTGTTTGCCGGAACAGCAGCCGCGCAAAGTTAGACAATGCCGCAGAAGTTCGCCGGAGATGCCGCTGAGGTATGTGCTGGAGCCTGCCGGATTTGTCGCCGGTGTCGGGAGAGGGGGCGCAACAGCAGAGGAAAGGGATTTCAACGTGTGGTTGTCACGCGCACACAGGGCGAAGCAGCAACACGCGAGGGAGAAGGCAGCGCCTGGAAGCTTGTTGCCGAAAACTCTCACCGGCAGAGTTGTGGGAGGAGATAGGAAGAGCGACGGGTGGCGTTGCTGATGGCTCGGACTCGTCGCCCCACACAAATTTTGCCGGACACGGGGGAGAAAGGCTGGGAAAAGGCGGACGATGTTGCTGTGCCCTCGCCGAAGTTTTGTCGTCGAACTGGAGGAGAACTAGGGTGAGGGCGAGGAGGTTAGGAGCTGGTTCACATGCAGGGAGGAGGAGGCATGGAGACAACACGAGAGAGAAAAGCTTGCGGGAAGGAGAGAATTTGCATGCATGGCGACGGCGGGAGAAGAATTGGGGAGAGAGGATGGGACAAAGACAGCATTATTGCATTTTTTTTTTCTCTTATCTTTTTTTTTTGAACGGGACGTAACAAAGTTAGACATTAATCCCCCCATTTGGTTGAAACTACACCTTAACTTTACTAACTTTACACATTGCTTTTCACTGCACTTGCTCGTCCTTGCTCACTACGAACTTTCTTCAACTACTTGAGCTTGTCGCCACTACTCGTTCTTGCCGCCACTGCTTATCCTCATCGTCGTTGCTCGTATTTAATATTTAATTATTCTATGATATTATTAGTATATATAATATGAGTAAAAAAAGTAAACATTGAGGAGTATATATTAATCCTTCAAACTTTCTTTCCTTCCAAGTAAATACAAGGAATGAAAACCTATAACACATTCCATCCATTTATTTTTTCTTTTTTTCCTTTGCACTTTCCATCCATCCAAGTAAATACAGTGTACGTTTTTGGGCACTACCATGTAAAATAATTTCCATTTGTTTGCCCGGTATGCTATGTGTTTCGTTTTCACCCATACAGATTGCTATCAAAAATAGTCTTTGCAGTGAATCACAGCATCCGTACATCTGCCATTGTTGTCCTTATCACAATTCTATCCTTAAGATTTGCTAAGATATTTTAAATTGTTTTTCTCATTGGCATGCCCTATTTAATGGAACTCAAATGAGTTATTATACTTTATGTTATGGGGAAAATTGGAAGAGTGCCACAACTCATATTACGATGTATTTCGAGAAGCCTTCTGTTGTAATTTTAGTATCTCAATGAAACATTCATATTTAACTTTTAGAAAATACAAGATGGCATTGTTTGATTCCATTTTCTTAGTGCATATAAGCACTTCTTTATGTGGAAATTTCCATCGTTCAGTTCTTGTCATTTTCTTAAGAATTTCTCCCTTTTTTTCCTCTACTTGTGCTTCGTTCATTACTAAGTTTCTTCTTATTTCTATTGCCCTCAGGCCCTTTGGCTATGTCCTTCGTTTACTTTATGTTACCTAGACAAAGTTTTACATTCAAAATAATTATTCAAATTTAATACATACTTCTAATACTGCCTACGTATACCATAGAAATGTAGTGGAACAAACTCTCTTTAGCTATTAGTTTACCTTTATGGCCTCTTATTTAATTTGAGACTCATGCATCCGTTGCCCTCTCTATACCATGCTTTATGTACTGGCATTAAATAGTAAAAAAAAAGTTACAAGATTTGTTGTATCATATTGACAAAATAAAAAAGTAATTAAAATAACAACAATAGGGAAATTAGAACCAAGGAACGGAAAACCATTTTGGTATTGACTAGTTTTGCCGGTTTGTATCGGTTTGATGACCAACCGGTACCGGAAACGAGTGTAGCCGTCGGTACACATTTTCCGCCCTTCCGTCAATGAAAGCGGAAGCTTCGAAGGTTCCGCCGGAAGCATGAGAAGCCGAGAGGAGAAAGCGGTAGCACCGGCATACCACCCGGTACCGGTTGGTACGGACTGGATCGGTTTTTCGATCCTTGATTAGAACACATATAAGTATGACTATTTTATAACTAAAAGCACAAAAATATTATTTCTTACATCTCATGATAAAATTTCAATTAAATTCAGACTTGCCGTCATATCAAATGAGACAATACATATGAGTTTTAATTATATATTATATAATAAAATATGAAATGTACAATATTGTTAATCAATTTATTTTTTTATTTATTTGTACACTTTAGTATTACTTAACATTATAGTTAATATGTAAGATAATTATATTTAATCAAATATGATCAAATATCTTTTTATATTATTTATTGTCTATATATTATTTGTTAAACAATCATTTTATAATAATTGTAAGCATTACCTATTGAAGATTTAGTACATTTTATTTATAATAAATTACCTATTTTTATTTATAAATAATGGATATTTAAATTACTAAGAATATCATAGTTTAAAAAATTGCTTCTTATTGGGCGGTACAATTTATTTCTAATGTTCATGTACCACTATATATATATATGTAAAATAAATTTAATGAAAAATGACCGCTATTGCCAGGATTGTGCATTAGTATTGGCTAGTATTACAATGGACCGGTACATCGGTACAGATATGTAACTTCTTGAAAACTATCTTAAGTCTAAAATAATTTCAACAATTAATAATTATATAATATAATATAATGAACACATGTTCTGGCTTATGTACACACACATGAGCATATGATGTTTTGTTGACGGATGCATAGAAAGTGTTTCTCCACTTGAAAATTCCCCTGAGCTCAGCCATAGCTGAGCAGTGAGCAGACATCTTTGATTGAGTGATGATAGGCTTGTTCAGCCAACTGGTGAGCAACTGTAGGCATCTTCTGGAACTTTCGGGAGTTGACAAGCTGGAGCAGTTGTAGGCATAAAACAGCAAGCCTCTCTAGAATACTGTCGTGAGACAACGTGCATCTAACTGTTTAGTCCCATGTGATTGCTGGTGTCTTGTGCGTTGGGCGGATATCTCAGTGGTGGTTGAACTCTTCTGACATGGAGCCTAAGGGCAGTCACCTACTTTCGCTTTCTGAATATTTTATCATAGATCTTTTGCTGGGTTCACTCACTTCACAGTACTTCTAGTTATCTTTGAATGCACATTGTTGCTTATAAAAACTTAGCCAACCTTTTTCACGTGCTTTTGAATTCCTTAATAAACTGTCAATCGTCTTGGGCCACATTCTCTGTGGAAAATAATCCAAGAAAAATCTCTTCCCTTTATAAAATTTCTTCTTATGTTTCAGAACTACTTATATATTTGTACCTGATATGATTTTTTTGTCATATATGTAAGATCAAATAAAACCAGTAAGGAAGTGAAGAAGCGGGGTGGTGGTTTTACCAAACTCTGCAGTCTTTCCCCAATATTACAGGATTTTGTCGGTGAAGCAGAGTTAGCTAGAACTGAGGTAATATTATTGAATATGGCATAAATCCCTCACCCTCCCTCCATTTATTTATATTGGTAGCACTTTCTTATTGTCAAAACAGAGAATTACTCTTACCATTGTCTTGATTCTTCTACTTTTTTTGCCCTTCATCTGTTTGCAGGTTGTTAAAAGGCTATGGGCTTATATTCGTGAAAAGAATTTGCAAGACCCAAATAACAGAAAAAAGATCATATGCGACGAAAGATTGCAACCTATTTTTAACGTCAATTGCATTGATATGTTTCAAATGAATAAGGCTTTGTCAAAACATATTTGGCCTTTGAATTCTGGAGATGGTAATACACAGAACTTTGCCTCTAATGATTTCTTATATATAATTTCTTTTTTTACTGCTTTTTGTAATTGAGTTTATGGACAATATCTGCTATATTCTATGAACAAGTGAACTCTTTAATAGAATAATTGATTCATGGTGAAATTTGCTTCAAATTTCTTACTTTTGTGTTGTAGTTCTAGAACTTTTTGATCCTTCATGATTTACTAATTTTACTGAACTACTCTACCAGCTGTGAAAAGACCAAGTGAGGTTGAAAATCTCATTATTTAAATTTTTATATGTCATTTTTCAAAGGAATGAGTACAAATGTAGTCCTGTTCTCTACTAATACACAATGTGGATCTTATGCTCCATGATGGCATAGTTACAAAGGTGCTACACATGCCCCAACGCATGGTTAATCAAGGTGCTTAATTTTAAAAACTTAGAAATACATTCAGATGCAAGCATGTTTTAAAGTACCAATTTGAGTGATCAATGGTATATGAATCTCATTTATATTAGGGTGTAATGAATAGCCAGACCAATATGCTAACTGTACCATGTGTTGGTATGCTCAGGATGCTTGAATGGTATACCAAAATGTATTGGTTCAAGTCATGATCGGTACATCAGTTTAGACTGATACTTTTATTGATGCAAATATAATCATAAAATAAAATTTTTCATTCCTGACATACAAACCTAAGCCGGCTTAAAGTTAGAGAGAGAATCAGTTTTAAATCACTGTATTAAAAGTAGATACAATGACATATTTAAAAGATAACTTGATTGTGGAAAATAAAGTAAACATTATACTGAATTAAACTTGGGTTCTAAATAAAACAATAATTTAGATCATTAAACATGAGAAAAAATCATTACATCATCTCAAATAACTCATAGCAAACTTTAGATTGTAATCAAATTAATTAGTATTATAATCCTAATACAAGAAAGATAACTATGCTTCTTCATTTAGGTTCTATATATCATCATCCATGTTATCATCTCTGTGGCCTGTGCTCCTTTCAATTTCTCCATTTCATCATAATCAACTTCTTACATTCCACAGTTCACTACTCACTGACTTCTTGTCTTACCACTTGTTGCCGAGTATGTATCATTGTTTTTGCAATCCCTAATACCCTTGCTACAAAAGCACATGTCAACTTGTCATCAATCAAATCATCTTTTGCGTTTGATATGTTAATAGCTATCTTCCTAATCAACCGATCATTCCTATTATCTATCCATTTAAAGAACTAGAGTTTGTAAAATTGCACAAATCTTGATGACTATGCAGTATTTTGTTGTATTTGGTATACACCAATTTGTATAATCTTTTGAAGCCTGTCTTTGTTTAAATATATGAACAAGATTAAGATTTAATTATAATTGATGGTTGATAAACTACAACAATGCATAAGATATTGACTTGTCTGGGTCATGGTTTCAAAAACCAGTCCATACCAAATGGTACGTACTGATTTAAGATGAAAGTGGTATTGGTATGACCGGTACTGGTGTACTTTTGTATAGGTGCCATTGGTAAGATTGAACCGGTACATTGTATATATGTGTACCGACCAAGATTTAAAACCTTGATCAGTATCATGTGTTAAATTGAGAGGATAATGGCTAGGTGTTATATTTTTGGAGCCAACTTCTGCAGTTCCACAATAAGCTACATTGGGGCATTGTACATGCATCTTATCTCGGCTCTTTCTCAACAAGTCAAAGAACTATAACAAGATTACGCCTATAAAAACCTTGGTTTCCCTTTTTTTCATTTGATATGATTATCACATTTACCTTTGTCCTGTTTCTAAGTGAAAGTTTATGCTTTCTGGCTGAGCACATTTCCAGGATAAAGAATACTGAGGCAAACTAATCTTCTCCATAACTAACCAAATTTTCTTGTGAATTCTCGTTATCTTAAAGTGATTATAGATCCTCAAAAAAACAATAGTTACCCTCTCCGAAGGCTTCTTTACTTTTGAGACATTTTTCAATGTCCTCTAGCCTGAGATTAATACTGTGAACGACACAAAGAGTTTAACTAAAAGGTGTTTTTTGTATACAATAGCTTGCATAATGAAAGAAATAATTATTATATCCAGAAAAAAGAAATTTGCTTAGCACTTGAAAGGTTGACGGCTTTAAATTTGTACTTTCCCTTCTACTAGCTCCTATCATCCATTTAAAACCATCTAAAATAGCGGCACTGAATGAAATACCTACTTGATAAAAGATACAATATTTGCTTGAAGCTTTAAATTTGCTTTATCCCTTCCTGTGGCTTCTATGTCCATTTAAAACTATCTGAACTGTTTCAGTACTTGTTTCTTGGTCATAAACTTTTTTCCTATCCATATGTGTGTTATTTGGACTTTGAAACGTACAAATCCATTCATCTTTTTCTTTATGCTTTGATATAGGCTTACCGTCACGAACATCTTCTCCGACTTCTGCATCAGCCTCATCAAAATCAGGCAATCACCCATAGACCCATTCCTTGTTTCTTAAACATATGTGCTTCTAACTCTCTATTTACTTACGGGTATTTGCGTGATAATTTTCTCTTGAAGTTCCACATTTTATGTTTGTTTATTCAAAATAGTCGGCCTTGAAAATATACAAGTGAGAACATTTGTATCTTTTGTAATTGTATTTTCCAATCAATCTCCTTCTTTCTAGTTCTTGAATATCTATAAGAATTACTCTCTATGCAAAAATGCAATAAAAAAAAATGCATGTAGACAACAACACATCATTACTAGCATAATGAACATTTATTTTCAGCTACACCTAATTAGAGGTGCTTATGAGTTGTGAAAGCAAAATCTTCTTAGAAAATGCTCACCTTGTGACAAAGCCAAGGTACCAGAGCGTGGTACTGCCTCACATGGGTGTCCTAGTAATTTCACTTGAAGCATCATTTGGATAAATAGGTTAATCTCTAACTAACATAGTAGAACCTATACTTTAGCGTCATTGAATTCATTGCCAAACGACCCACGTAACAATCAAGTACAATATATGGAATGTAACCACCAGAAAAGCAACTATGTGGGTGAACCGGTGAAGTAGATATCAGCCAGATGTCTTAGGGATAACTACATATGGCCATCTGAGTTTTCCTCATGGTGTCTAAGGAATTATTGGCCGTTTGAAATTTGGCTGAAAACGACCTTATGGTTTGGCCCTTGGGCATTCTTTTTGACTTGGTGTAACCATGCATATTTTTTGTGAATCCTCAAGTAGACAAGCACTTGGCCCGAACCTTATTCAAAATAAAAGATTGCATATACAAGGTTCACTGCCTTAATCGTGGTATATTGGAATATCTATAGGTTCATTTAATTACTCTTGCTATATTGGAATATCTATATATCACGATTCATAAAAAGGACGGAACAAGATGAGGTGAGGAATACACGAGGATTTTGGAGAATCTTCTCTGCTTGATGCAATTAGATCATGAAGTGGTCCTGCGAGGACAAGCAAGGTAACATGGACTCGTATGATTGGTATAAGGGACACATACTAGATTTCTCATTCTTGTCTTGGATTTACTTCATGAAAAATCACCCACTCGTGACACATTATACAAATGGAGAATATATAATAATATAAGATGCTACTATGTGAGGAGGGTGATGAAAGCATTGAGTAATTATTCTTCATCTCCCTCTACTTGGCTGAGATATGGATGTATATAGTATTCTACTCCCACTTGTATTGTATTGGAAGTGGATGGTCTACGATTACTAAAGCAACACTCAACCATCTTACGGGGTGTTGGGTAATTTCAATTGTTTGGAGTAAGGTTAAAATACTTCATAAACTTTTCATGGATAACTTAGGCTTAAAGACTTTGTTTGAAGGATGGAATGAGAACTTAGAGTAATGTTATAATGTAAAATGGAGTAATATAAGAATGATATCCTGTGCGCTCCAAGGGTACATGGTCAACATGATTAAGGGGAGAGGGTATATATGAGGTTCTAAGCTTGTACCTTACAATGTGTATTTTGTTTTGTATTCAATTAATACGTCATACACTTGCATTTAACAAAAAAGTTCTACATTCTCACTTTTTTTGTTCCTCCCATGTGCTTCTTATTCTCATTTCTTATCTAGCTAAATATCTTGATGTTTATTTGTGAGATTATCTCCTTGAGTCATTTAGATTTGAGAGTGCCTATATTTTGTGCCCAAAAGTGTGAAAATGGATGATTTTGCATGTCTTTTGAATACTAGCTGAAATATTTTCTAATATAATTTGATAGGTTCAACTACTCCAGTGAAGCCAAAACAAAATAACAAGAAGCTCAAGAAAGAAAATGATGGTCAGAATGATTCATTTTATGCTAGAATTGTCATTAATAAATTATAGCATCTTGTTCTTCATGAATTTATTTGAATTAGCTAAATTGCATGAACAGGTAAGAAGCAAAAAAAAGGATCATCAGGTCTCCTTATACCCCTTCCACTTTCAGATGATCTGATACAGTTCTTTGGTACTGGTGAAGCTACATTATCAAGGTCTGATGTTGTCAGAAGGATGTGGATATACATAAAAGAAAATAATCTGCAGGTATATTGTTGCACTTAGATGGCAAAGATTATGCCAACAATGTATTTTAAATGTAGAAAAATATAAAATAAAAACTCTTCAGTGCAATTTACAGAAATAATCACTTAATAATATATACACTTTTCATACTTGCACCGAAAAGGAGCCTTGCGCATTACGTTCACATTAGTATGGAGCATGCACAAGTTACATGACATATAGTCTTTATGCTGTATTACTCCCAGAAAAAAATAAAAATGATGTTTTTTTGTTACATAAAAAGAAATTCTAGCATTTCACATTCTTATTCTCGTGTTAAGACAATGAATATTGGTTAAGAACTCCAGAACTTTTATCTTACTTTTATATCCATGTCATTAGTCATTTTCCCATACAATATTCTTGCTATTATTTTCTCTTAGATAGCCGATTAAGCATTTGTCCACTTTTTTATCGTTACGACATAGTTGAAGATATCACTGTGTGAAATTTCAATTGCTACATTCACATTAATCATCATTGTTGGGATTCCACTTGATTAGTATATATCTTAACTTCTCTTCTTTTATCTATCCAAGGATCCAGCTGATAAGAGGAACGTTATATGTGACCAAAAACTAAAAGAGCTACTGAAGGTTGACACATTTCGTGGATTTGCAGTTTCAAAGTTGCTGACACCTCATTTCATCAAGGAAAAACAGTGAGATGTACTGTTTAAGTGCATGGGCATAGAAATTTTGTGCTTATATCAACCTGTCCTTTGTATCGTCAAACATTCCAACGTTTAGAACAAGTGATAACTAATGAATGTCAAATTGCTTTTTCTCTTGACATTGGATAAAATTACTAACTTTATTAGATCTTGAAGTATCTGTTCCATAATTTTGGGCAAAGCTTCCTAGGGACCTCTCTTTAACAATACTTGAATTGATCTTTAGCAGTTTTCCAAGTCATATACCTTTTCAGTGCATTATCAGCTGTGGATTTCTAAGAGACAACTATCTATTAAGTCCTGGTCCACATGTACCAGTAGTAATTTTTTAAAACTCAGGTTGTTGAAAGAAGAGAAAAGGTTGATGCGTTCTGTTTTGTTATTTGATGTGGAATGAGAGTTTATTGAGAGCCAAAGCTCATCACAGAGTTTATTGGGTGTTTCTTTTACATCTTTTATTCTGATTAAGCTTGTAAGTTGTATCTATGGACATGAAGACATCGAACACGAGGTAATCTATTTAAATTTTTTTTTCCTTTCTTGTAGCTTTCAGTCATTTTCTGTATTTGACAGTGCAGAAGCTGTCGTTGACTTGTCAACAGTGACTGTTGAAACTGAATAGACACACCTCTCGCTGCTTTCCAGTCATTTCCTCTCATGCAGACTTCAGAGGCAGAAGCTGCTATTAACTTGCCACCAAAATGACTGCTGCTTTTGAAATGGATGCTATATAGTGGTAAGTTTAGAATTTATTGAACTTATAGTTGGTTTTCTCAAATATTTCTGCTCGGTGTGAGGTGCTTATAGAGTTGTTAAATTATATTTTTTGCTTTCTGACTCATGAGCTTACAAAATTATCACATACTTTCGTTTCATGTGGCTGTATTTTGTGTTTTTTTTACTAATATAAGAAATTCGCTGATGTGTCATCAGCCAATGCCTTGTGGCCACCACCACTGACAGAACCTACAATCATTCGTATTGTTTTCAACTATTATTGGTATTACTTTTTTGTAAGGGCTAAAATCTTTATCCAGTGCCCGTAAGGTAGTTGACCATCCAGACTAGTGTCATTTTGTGCTGTAACAACGGTTCTTAGGGGTGGATTAAAAACTAAAAATCCTGACATGCAAACACAACTCAAAATTCTAGGCCAGGTTCAAGTTTGGGTAACTTATAATATACTTTAGACATTATGAACTCTTCTTTTTCATTTAAAGATAATATTTCTTTATGTTATATACAAGAAAATATTATTTTCTTCATGCAATTTCTCATTTTATGCAAATATTTGCACCCAAAATACCTATACTAGCCTCAAACGCAATAAGGTTGGGTATCTTACAAGTTTTGAATTTCTATTTGAAATCATGTTTGGGTATTAGGACCAAAATTATTTGAGCAAAAATTGAAGCAACCCTTACTGCCTTACATGACCAAGAGTCACCGTATTTGACCTTAACCCATGCTCACTTCTTGCTAAGGTTTTGAAAATCAATTTGAACCGCCCAACACGGACTATATTTACTAGTTCAAGATTAGTCTAGTACAATTATAGCACTCTCTCAATATGTCCATTATGTACTCGTCTGACATCGATATGGAATCTTAAACCTTGCTTCTAACAATTCCTACTCATAATAATTCTAATGCATTACATCATTGATCTATTGCTTATGATTAATTCATTATTCTAATAGAATAGCTAATAAAATGTGTTTTATACTTAAAAAATGTTTATATTTAGCCTAACTTGTTTTAGTTAATTATGCAATTTAATGTATAGCCAATGTAATTTATAAATTTTGATTTTAATTTGTATCATGACTATGTAATGCATTATCCTTTTAGTTAATAATTAGTGGCTATAAATTATTTAGATACTGCAACTAATACAAATTATTATATTTTATTTTACCAATCATTTCTAATCTAACATGATTTTGTTAACTATGAAATTTTTACATTAAGTTACTAAAAGTAATCTATTAGTTTATTGCTTCACGTATTATTCTTATGTTTTTCTTTATATTATATTGTTCAATAAATTTATAATTTATTTAAAATTCTTTATTAATTTGAAGGATTCATGGTAGTTATATCATCTGATAGAAAATTTAATGGTGAGAGACTAGAAAAAAGTAGAAAAAATTTGAGGGTAAATTTTGTTTCTTTTTCTCCTTGGCAGTTTCGCGTTTGTTGCCACCAAAGGTAACTATGTCTCTGGACTGATTTGCTATTGGATCATGTCTCTGCCCTAAAATAAGGTTTAGAAAATGTAATAATCAGTTAAAAACACCCACTATCCATGATGCAATAACTACTCCCAACTAACATATAATGTAATAATAATTCTAATTATTAAAAGTAATATTCCAAATATAATATAATAACTAAAACAGTATCAAGATTTTTTTAGCATTAGGTCTAGTTGCATTAAAATAATTTGAATGACTCAGATTCTTTTCCAGTACGCATGCACACATCATATATTACCTGCATTGTGCCTTATCCTTTTCTAGTATTTGCAACCTTTTATAGTTTTCATTCCTTAGTATTGTGTTACTTCAACAAAGGAAAAAATATTGTGAAAAATGATGCTCAAGTTTCTTTTGAGGAGGCATTGACATTCATTTTTTAGAGTTAAGTTGTCGGAGCTAAGCTCATTTTGGTGTAGGAGAGTGGAGTTTAATTAATCTATGAATTAGTATATTTGTACATTAGGTAGTTTCTAACTAATTGTTGTATTAGTAGATGTATTAATTATTATGGATATTATTAAGTCTTGATTAGTGGGTAAGAACATGGGTTAGTGCCACAATTTTTATTTCTGGTTGCATTTAGTTAGGGTTATGTCTAATACCCTATATGTATGACTTAGCTCTAATGTTGGGGGAACTTAATTAACAAAAGGTAATTGACTAATTGTTCTTATCTTCAATCTCTTTTCTCTTCTGTCTGGCATCTTGCTCAGCGCCATTACTAATTCATCCATGCAAGAAAATGAGAAAGAAGTTGTGTGCAAGCAGGGAGAAGTTTTACTGGTAGTGATGCCAAAAGTAGTTTCCTGAGAGTGTGCTATGCTGAATCCTGCTGAGCATAATAGTACAGCAAGCACGCACCAGACTCTATGCAAGGTACAGATATTAACTAAAGCACTGGAACACTTTCAATATTGTCATAGTTCATGGCTCATGCCCAGTGACAAGCACCAGGACGACATTTCCGCCTACAAATTTCCCAATTTATAATGCAAAAAGGAATTGTACTTCTTCCAAAACCACACACTAATGTGTCTAAAACAGAATATATATATATATATATATATATATATATATATATATATATATATATATATATATATATATATTTATATGTGTGTGTGTGTATAAACGCAGGTAGAAGTGGGCTGATTTTGTTGTTTTGATTTGTGTTGGTTCAAGAATACATCAGGGTGACGGTGAAGGAGTTAGTGGACATTATATAGGTTGGGTTTGCCGGACAGTAGTGCTCATATCTTCAGTTTAATTTTGCAGTACTACAAATGTCTTTTTGATGTTCTACAAAAGGGACGACAATTTTGCAAATCTAGTCATTGTCAAGAGAGAAGAATTGTACGTTGTACATATTATATGCAGTTCTGCAGTCATGTTAAAGAGAACTGATGAGATGGGGAAGTCCCTCATTATGTAGCAAGTAATTTTTCCGAGGATAAGATGTGAGAAAGGTGTGTCTTTGTTAGTTTTACAATAGTCAGAGGCCAGGATTGTTAAGAGGAGAAGAGTCTTGCTATACAAAGTTGAAAATTAACACGACTGTAATTTGATAGATCTACTAATCTATAACATATTAGGCGTATTTACACGCTAATTAAGGAGAAAGAAATAACTATCATGTATTTGGTACACGGCGATGCAATGGTGAATAGGGTGATTACTGACCATGTAATTCATTGTGATCACTACATGACAATTAACTGATCTGTTTAGTTTTTTTAGATGCACAATATATTGTCACCTTGGATAGAGGTCCCTCTGACTGTAGATAAATTGACCAATAAATACTTAACAATTAATAATGAGACTCGTTCATATGTTTGAACTAGACGATGAGTTTTTCTTGGTCTTTCCTAGTTACCATCCAATGAAGGATTAGACAAATTTATGAATTATATCTTTTTGTCTCTCAAGGTTGTTATGATCACGATCTTATCTATGAATGGAAAGCTGGAGGCTCTATAGGATATAAAGACATAGGATTGGAGAATATAATCATGAAATCCTTTCAAATCTCTTAAAATATATTAACATACTAAGAGTAAATTGAACATAAATATTTGAACAAGTAATAAAAAATAATTAGCATGCAATTATGTTATTATATATGATCACCACCTACCATGCAACATACTTAGAACTTCATTAAGTTTCCAAATTTTCACTCATAATGAGTTTACAAAGATATCAAGTTGGATAATGTAAAAAATCAAAACCAATTAAGTGGAAATATCATGTATCAACCATCAATTATTATGCAACATCAAATAAGTTACAAAATATCAAAATATAAGTCCAATATCAAAATATAATTTTGTTATGATCCTACGGCTGATGTTTCTGATCCCACCTTTCCAGAATGGAAATCCTACTGAGCATACGTCTGCTGCAAACCTGATAGATCTTGGGTTGGAGGTCAGGACTCAGGATCATATGGTTCGCAACTAGATTTTGAGAACATTTCCATTTCTATTATTTATTTATTTTCATGTATATGCCTATTTTGTTGGTTGGAGACTGCATATGATAATCTTTTATAGAATATTCTTGCGATTATTTTCTCACAATGTATCTCATGCGTGCTGAGTATCTATTTGCTATTAATAATCTTTAACATGTACATACTTGCTGGATGACTTAATCATTTCACTTCATTTTCTTAGGTATAATGTGTCGCAGCTCAGCTTTTTTTTCTAACGTCTGACAAGTTACTTCGCTGTTTTCTAACGTCTGACAATTATAGTGTTTTTTGTAGTTAGTGAACATTTACATTTATTTTTCTACTTTGCACGTTGGGCTAGATGTCCATGTTAATCAGAAACCTTAAGACTACTTGTCAAATAATTTTTATTTTAATCCTTGTAAAATGTCTAGGCCCGCACATGCACTCACAATGGACGATACATACATACATGTGTTTATATATATTATATGTATATTATATATAGACATATATGTATACATATATATGCAGATATATATATATATATATATATATATATAATGGAGGGCCACAACTCATCTATTTGTTCTCTAGTTAGGAGAGCATATTAAAAAGTGGAATTGTATAGAAAGGCTTGAAATTTGCATATGAATTAGTGATGAAGGTTGTGATCTTTATATTTGTGTGTCAAGTTAGGAACGGTCTATAGTAATTATTCATCTTCTATTGGATCAAATTTAGTCTGCTATGAATTAAATTATTATGTAGTTTTTGATGGATTTTTGATTCACAATATACTTTAAAATATCTTTTCCATTAGTAGAAGTATTTTTTTGGAAGAATTGTACCTTGTAACATGGTGAAATATTGTGAACTATATTTTTCAGCTTTCATTAGTATCTTCTAACATTTGGTTAGGAAGAAAATATTGATTAAGAAAAAGAAAGAATTTTAACTATGGATAGAAATATATCAGGATTGAAAAAGTATTAAGACTTTCTCTAGCTATATTTCCTTATCCTAGGGAGGAAAGATAAGTGAAAAGAAAACAATAATTGTAGAATAAAAATATAAGTGGATGAAAAAGTATTAATATTTTTCCTAGTTACATTTTTTTTGGAGAAGGAAAAGAGGAGGTGAGCATGAGTGGATACAAGCATGGCGGTAAGCGATGCTGAGAGATAGCTAACACGACATGTGGAGGTGAGCAAAGGCGAGCATGAGCATGAACAGAGTGTTAGGGACTTAAGATATTTCATATCCTTTGTGCTGATACATGTGTACGGGGTAGTACTTATGTATTTTTATTTTTTTTATAATGGCTAAAATTGTGCTGATGCATGTGTACGGGGTAATACTTAATTTTATTTTGTTAAAATGGCTAAAATTGAGAGTTAGTGGGATGGGTAGAATTTCCCTAAGTGGGCAAGGATTCTTTGGGGTGCACAATATGGCGAGTAGAATGTGTAAAGTCAGCCAATTCAATCCTTGTAAGTTTTTAGCAAATGCGAGATTGCATGCTTTGAGAGTACACGAGGAGTGAGGTTTAATCAAAATTTGAGACTATCTTGAGTTTAATACTAAAGGTTATGTCTTATTGCCATTTAGCCACTTGTGACTCTAGTTACTTTTTGTAATTTTGTAATTTTGTAATCTAATATTGTTTGTTCCTTAACCAAGCCTATCTTGGTTGTTTATTGGACACTATATTATTTGTATATTTACTCATAATGTTTTATATAATTACTTGTATTTCTACACATTTTATCAAATTGAATACCATCTAGGATCCAGTGGGGTGGTATACTGCACAAAGATTCTAGGAGAAAAAGTTAAAGCCAGTGCTAGGAAGCTAGCTCGAGGCTCAAGCACTGAGTTCCCTTATTTTCATCCAAATTGGATGGAACCCAAACAGTGGAATGCATTATTTTTCCATTTAATTTTTCATCCTTTCCTCTCTATACCCCAAGGAAAGTAGGAAACAAAAGGAAAGATACTTTTTCTTCCTTTATTTTTTCAATTTTCTCCTTTAGGAAACATGTTATGAGAGAAAAAAAAGGGAAAAGCAGGTGAGCACTGAGTGCGGTTAGAGGTTGGCACACAATGAGGATGAGTAGAGATCAGCAGTGGTGAGTATGAGCACGATTCCTTTTTTTAAAATCCAAATTGGACAAAACCCATACGGAAGTAAAATGCTAGTTTTCTATTTTGTTTCATCCTTCTCCATATCCCTTCAAGGAAGGATGTGGCATACGGAAGTAAAATGCTAGTTTTCTATTTTGTTTCATCCTTCTCCATATCCCTTCAAGGAAGGATGTGGTATTTTTTCTACCCTTCTTTTTTAGTTTCCCCTCTGGGAAACACAATGTAAGGTTAGTATCTCTATTACACGAATGCCAAGTATGTGATTTCGAGTTATACTGTATACAAACACTGGTTGAAGATGCTTTGCAAGAATGAGTGGTTTTCCATCAAATTTTACCCTCAGCACATGTGATACTGAGGACTTACATCATTTTTCTTCGTGCTGTTTTTCCCTATTACCTCCAGCCTTATTTCCAGACAGATGCAAGTCACATTTTAGGTAGTATATGATATTATCTGTTGAACAACTTTCCTTGTTATTCACTCAACAAATTTTCTGATGCCTCCTTAGAATTACTTTCCATGTGAGTTACTATTATTATTATTCGATTTATGAAGTTCTATTTATTAAGATCCATAAAGTTCAGTGTTGCAAAACTGAGTTTTTGCTTCTTTGTCTCTATCTAACCTCCAGCATTGCTGTCTTCAAAATCTTGTACAGGCCCACCTCGTGATAGATGTGAAAATTGACTAGAGAGCATCTGATGAATTCTGTTTATTTATATTTTTCTTGATTTCTCAAGTTGCATAACTCCTTTGTTTCAACTTCCAATAATGTATGCCTAATTATATTCCCTGTTCTGTCATCCGTCTTTGATGTTGACATCCTAGCAAAGGACGGCAAGCTCTCCGAATCTCTGGTTTCGGTTGAAGATGTGAAATTGGTTCTTCATCTATCTTTGCGGTCAGGGATCAATTAGTTTTTGGTGCAGGTTTGCAGATTTAAAATCACAGTCCGTATTTGATGTTGATTCTATTTAATTCGGATAGTTGGTTTCTCCGAATTGCTTGACATTGTGGAGGCGGGGGCATGTGGAAAGCTCTCTACGCGAAAGATGAAAGCAGCTATTAAATCTTTGATTCTCCTTACGTTCTGAAGAGCCAGAAAACCAATTTTAATTGCGAGAAATATGGTAGCTTTGGCACCATTGTCCAGTTTCAATAGCGTACTCAGCAGTTTAATTTGTTTGCATCATCCTTGCCTTGCAATAACTGTTCAATCATAAGTTAACATAATGATATTTACCCTTTGTTGGGGAACAGAGGATACAAGAATTTTATTGGATCTTTTCAATCGTAATTTCTCATTTTCGTTTCTTAGGGACATGGGGTCGAAGATTTGGAGCTTAATCACGGTGCAAATGTCCTCAACTACCAAACTACCAAATGTTCATGATGTTTTGATCATTCACGTGGTAGTCTGCAGTTAAATTGACATGCGCTCCAGATGCAGCATTTACCTTAAGTACATGGCTACATTTTTCTTGTTTTTCCACTGATTTTGACACAACTCGATGATTATCACCCGGTAATGCGAGCTACAGAGATGCGGTTTGCTATGGGTCAGAAAGTGAAAAGGAGTGCTTATGTTTGTTGAGTTGTCAATTGGTCATGATTACATTGAAATCGTTGCAGAATACTGCAAACTTGATTTGTTAAAACAGTGTTGCGAAGTATGATTTAATATAATATGAGCGAAGCACAAGTTTGTGTGGTTTAGTCAGCAGAGAGTTGATGGCCTTTGCCTGCTTTAAAAGCTATGTAGTAGTACCTCAAAGGTCAAGTGTATGAATCATAGAGTCGTTTATGCAGAGAATCGAAAGGATACAACAATTAGTGATAGGACTTTTCCTTCATAATCTTTTTTTTGGTAGAGCCGGGCCCGTGGAACTACATATGCATGTTATTTTAAAATAAATAAATAAATAACTAACTGCCTGTGATTAAGCTATTCAAATAGCTAACTCTTTCATGTATTAATTTTTTCTGGCAGGAATAAGAATCAAAACTGTTGTAATGAAGAACGGTTTTACTTTGTATGTGGGACACAACTGAGCTCTCGACAGTATCTTTTGGGCCGTCAGCTTGTCAAAAGCATAGGAAAAGAATATTTCCTAGCAGTTTACTAGATCAATTAACTGTTTAATACAACTGTAAGTAGGGGGGGCATCATTGTGCCAGGAGTGGTGAACCAAGTGTGGAAATGTGCAAGAAATATGTAAAGTGAGGCTTTGGATTCTTTTGGTTAGTAAAAGATTACAAGTAGGCATCAAGTTTCTTGAGCTCAATCCTTTTTCTGAATAATGGAAACAGAAGACTGTCCATAAAGGTAATCCCAAGGTTATGATTAGTATCTGTCAAAGCTCAAAGTTATTCTATTGCAGCAGAGGGTGTGCCATTTAAATTAAAGGAGACGTCTCTAGGAACAAGCTTTCCATGTGAAGCATCTTCCAATGATCAAAGCACAAGCTTTTATAGACAACTTGTCCAGGGAATCTACCCGGTGATAGCTACAATACTCTGCAAAGATAGTAAGTACTTTTCAATCCTTTTTAGATGTTTATTCCTTGATCCACAACCAAATGTCTTGCTTGCTTTAGAATCCAGCACCCAATAAAATGAAAAGACGCCAACCAATAAAGCCATGAGAATCCTTCTTGTTGGAACTCACTGCCGTAGTCCCATGTAATTTTCAACTAGACTGTCCCTTCCTCCCCCTTTAGGCGAGGGGAAACCAGTACACAGAATCTGGCATTATGTGAGGAGATCAGCGGAAGAGAATCCTGTCTTCTGGTAGTCAAACTAATCCATATGCCATTGCTCTTTTTGTGAAATCAAAGCCATGTGTCTGACATCTAATATGGTAGTGGACTCAGCAACAAGTCAGCCTCCATTGCTGACCTCCGACAATTACAGAATATGCTACACTTTGGATAAGATCACGGTACAAATAATAATCTTTAAACACTAGGATTACTTTGGATCTAACTTTTTCAACAGAATCAATCTTCTTACTAGTGCTCGATGTCATCATAGGTTTGTATGTAGGATTTGCCACTGCACCGTGGATTATTTTATCCTATGAACACCTCGCCCCTTCCTTTCCAAGATTCTCAAGTCTTCTTTACGGCATTTGTAGGCCTTCTACTACAGATGAGAAGGTGGGGAAGTCACAAAAGTGGGAAAACTGATGGCCGACGAAATTAGGCCAGAATCAACAGGTTACTTTTCAAGAATTAAAAGTTTGGGCGGAAGTAGAGTTGTTTGCCATCCCCAAATGATTAGTATATGGCTACTTTCTAGTGTCAACAAAGTAATGCATAAGATTTTGTAATTTTCCACAGCTTACGTATATCCTCCTTGATGACAGAATAGTCATCATATATTCAGATGAGCTACCAATGCTTTCAAAGTTGGATTTACTCATAGAACTAACATCTCAGCATCGAAATTTAGTACCATTAAAATTCGATCAAAATTATTAGCTATTCAAAATTATTCATATCATTAAGTCATACTAGGCTCTTACCCCTTTTCTTAATCTCTTTATGGACCAACTAATTGAGAATGACTCATGGATTTGATTTCAAAAATAATTTGTAAGCTATATATTGATATCATATTTCATGTTGTCTCATCTAATGAGAACTCAAATATCATTGAGTTATGGCATGTGGCTTAGAAATAAGTAGTTGTGATTTTTTTTAAAAAAAATTAACCGAGATATAATGAATTTCTGCCTATATCATTTCAAAATATTTGCATATAGAACTTCTAGACATAATTTGGAATTAGTTTTCTTAATAGAAACAGTGTCCAATAGCAAAACCCCAATATTCCGAACATGGTCTATAAAATACTTGTAAATTTTTAGAAGCATTTTTAAAAATGTGATGATAATTTCACTAACGTATCTCATTCTAAATGAGATCATTCCCTATAAACCATAACCTTTGGAATTATTTTAAGCCAATGCATCAAGTCCTTCCTCATGTTCAACTTGATGTAGAAATGAAATTAACTCAAATCTTCTTTTATGTACTCAATATTTTGACTATCAAGTCTCTTATCAACAGAACTAATTCTATTTTATATATAATTCCTCTAGATTTACTCGCATCCTTAGATGGGGTCAAATAACTTTGTGGATTTAATAAACTTTCAATTGTTTATACAATCATGAGTAACCTCTAACACCCGATGATGTAAACATGAATGTGATAAAATTAGATAAAAAATTTTCATCATTATTACTATGTGATTAAATTATTTTACTAAAAATTATTGTTACCAAACTTTAGGCTCTTGTGATAAGTTAGAATTCTAAACATTTGAAGGATTAATCTTTTTTTTTTCTAATCAAGCATACTGTACTTAAGATTATTATTATTATTATTATTTTGAGTCGATTTTGTGAGTAGTCCTGGAACTTTCTCCCCTATTCTGTGCGATATTGAGTTCCTCCTTGTCGTTCATTAGCTTCTATGCTAGGTAAATTATAGTCATACAAACATAAATTTTCTATTATATCAAAAAAAATTGAAATTAATCACATTTTGAATTTTGGGGACTAATTATTCTATATTTTTATAAATTTTTGAAATAGTTATATATAATGGATACTGACTGAAATTTTTATCAAAAAATAAAAAAAAATAAGATGATTTTATTTTGTACAAAAATATATATTATTAATATTCATTATTTTAAACAATTACTCTATATCATTAACAATGTAAATTGGATTGTGGAACTATATGTAAATAAAATATGTGTACTTATCTTGCACAATTCTTGCAAAATCAGCTAAACTGCATACCTTAATCTATCAAATATTAGCAGAACCTTAGAAAAGTGTAAATGTTGTAAGCATAAGTTAAAGTTAAAGAGCAAATTTAACTAGTAAGTTAGTTTAATTGTTACAGATTTTGATTATTGATAATAAGATCTTAGGATTAAATTCCGTCTTCATTACTTTTAACTTAACGAGAAAAAAAAAAGGAAATTTAATGTTACACTTCATTCAATTGACTTATCATTTCAGACCATTAGTAGTTATTAAGTGCGCATTACGGCTTCTAGATTCTTATTAGATTTGCAAAATCTAGTGCTCCAATGGCATTAGATTCCAAACGTGATCCATACACCATATACAACTGTTAGTCAAAACTAGCATTGCAAAGTCAACACTTCTCCCGCCCCCTTCTTTTTCGAGAGAACCGAAAAAAAAAATCAACTTTTTTGTGATTACTTTTCAAAACTTCTTGATCCATGTATCACATCTGAATCACATGGAACATCATCACCAGCAAACGAACATCAGAATCTCATCACAATTTCCGAACATCAGAATCTCATCATCACCAGCAAACGAACATCAGAATCTCATCACAATTTCCGAACATCAGAATCTCATCACAATTTCTTCTTCTTCTTCTTCTTCTTCTTCTTCTTCTTCTTCTTCTTCTTCTTCTTCTTCTTCTTCTTCTTCTTCTTCTTCTTCTTCTTCTTCTTCTTCTTCTTCTTCTTCTTCTTCTTCTTCTTCTTCTTCTTCTTCTTCTTCTTCTTCTTCTTCTTCTTCTTCTTCTTCTTCTTCTTCTTCTTCTTCTTCTTCTTCTTCTTCTTCTTCTTCTTCTTCTTCTTCTTCTTCTTCTTCTTCTTCTTCTTCTTCTTCTTCTTCTTCTTCTTCTTCTTCTTCTTCTTCTTCTTCTTCTTCTTCTTCTTCTTCTTCTTCTTCTTCTTCTTCTTCTTCTTCTTCTTCTTTTGTGATTTTTTGTGTGTTGACTGTTTAGGATATCTCATAATACTCTCTCTCTCTCTCCTCTTCATTCTATTCTATTCTATTCCATGATTTCCATAGCTTTTTCATGCACACTTGCCCCTCCTCCTGCATCCACTGCTTTAGGGTTAGGGTTTGTGGGGGGCTGGAATCCAGTTCAGCACCCAATGCCCCAATCATAAATGACACATGTCTGCCCTACTTCAAATCAAGAAATCACATGAAGCACGTTAAGTTGGCTTTTGAGAAAAGAAGGGGTGGGGTGCTTATAATCCTGGGGCCAGCTTCTCCTACAAGAAGAGAGATGCCATGAACACAGAAAAGAAAAAGGAATGGCCAAAAGGAGTGCCTCCCAAGAATCAATCTCTCATCCTACTGTTTTACACACAGAAGAAAAGGTACTTGGACTGATGGCGATTGGATGACTATCAGCCTTGATCCATGTTCCCCGAGGTTCATCTGAACAATGTGCTTACTTGCCGGCAGCCACAGATGTTCCTCACAGTATTGTTAATTCCTTTCTCACAAGAGTGGGCGCAAGGGATTGAAGTTGATGTCCAATATAGAGAAGAAGGGCACCGGACAAGCTTGTCACATTCCAAGATTCTTGCACAAGCGACTGCTCAACACAATCTGCCAAGTCAATTACATCCAAGGGAGAAAATGACGAAAAACAATTGGCCCAAAGCGCTATTTCTGATCCGATTTCTCCCTCGATACTCTATAAAAAAATCTCTGCCACATATAAATTTTTAATATAATTTTTTTTAGGCTCGTAGAAGTATATCATATATTATATTATATATGATATGTAAAATACTTAATAACCATTATTCTCGGCTTATTTATATTATCATCTCATCCTTTTTAACTATATAAATGAGATGATCTAAATAAAAGTTACAATAAATTTATATTTGACCAAGAAGTAACGAAAAATTACAAGAATGCCTCGGCATCTCCATCCAGCTCAGTAATACGTTTGGCGTCGCGTTACGCGACAACTCGAGCTCGCATTTCTTCATATACCGGTTCATTCGAACAGGAAGGATTCATAATGCATAGCAAATACCGTTACGCTTACATGTCACGTTTATATATAATGCCTCCCCTTTGTCGCATCTCCGGCTTTCCTTTTCATCGGCGAGATCTCATAGTAGGTAATCCAAGGATATAGCGAGGTGGAAGAGCGATGGTTCCGGCAGCGGCGATGGCGGACATGGGTGTGGAGCTCAAGCTCTTCGCCACGAGAAGCGTCGAAGATCTCCTTGGGGATGCGTCGGGGAAGGAGAGTGGAGGCACCGGTCGGGCCGCGAGGCTGGAGGAGTCCATCAAGAGCTTGGAAGAGGAGAAGCGAAAGATCGAAGCATTCAAGCGCGAGCTCCCTCTCTGCGTGCATCTCCTCAGTGACGGTCCGATGATTGCCTCATTCGTTTATTTCTTTTCCTTCTCCATTTTGAATCTTTTGGGCACATTTCGATGTTTTTTTTTTTAAAAAAAAAAAGAAAGGAGCCCGATGTCTCTTGTTCTCGGTTGCAGTGATAGAGGAGTTGCATAGGGAAATCGAGCGATGCCGCTTTGAGAGGTCTAGTCGTGGATTCGAAGAATTCATACCTCTAAAAAGTTGTGAAGTAGCGGAGGATACAGTTGGAGAAGCGGGAACGGATTGCAAAGAAAAGATGAACTGGATGAGCTCGGTCCTGCTCTGGAGCGATAATTACGGAGCAAACAATGATCGTGTCAAAAAACACAATGAATCAAATGCGGAAGAGGTAGTAGAGAGAGAAAAAAATCTCTTCATTGTAAGATCTCCCGAAATAAACAATTATATGGTTTCAATTACAGAACTTCGAAGTGGAACATGGGAAGGCGAACTTGTTGCGGGAATGCGAGGGTCGGAACGGCAGGGGAGCATTGGTACCATTTAAAGACTTGTCGACGTTTGCTGCGAGCTGCAAGGAGGAAGAGAAGCCTGACTTGTCGCTGCAGTCGCCTGCAATCAACAACACGCTTGGCCTTTTTAGTAGCGGCTGTGGCTCTAAAGGTGCCACCAAAATACCGGACTTATCGCCGGCGAACTCCGCCGCTCACCTTAGCTTGAACCAGTCGTCAAGGAAGGCGAGGAGATGTTGGTCTCAAGAGCTGCATCGTCGGTTCGTGCTTGCCATACAACAGCTTGGTGGTGCTCAAGGTACTCGCAAAGCTGAAATAATGCCATTCCTATAGTTGAAAAAACAACTAGTTTTGACTCTCTTTTTTTATTCCATATGTTAGTAGATTCATTGGCGTGTGTATAAATTTCTCCTGTTATCTCAATCTTTATGCTTTTGTTACGAGGAGAGACAAGGAATCAAAGTGAGGTTGGAAGCCAAAAATTAGTTCTTGTTCTTCAGCCTGAATTTAAATTTTGTTTTTAGATACTGTATGAGATATAAAGTCTCTATGAATCAAGGATTTGTTCTTGTAGTTGAATTCAATTGTTTCGTTCTTTATTGCAGTGGCTACCCCGAAGCAGATAAGAGAGCATATGAAGGTCGATGGGCTCACTAATGATGAAGTGAAAAGCCATCTGCAGGTGCATTTTAAACTCCTTATTGTTGCTATGTTGATTTTCAATTTAAATTCTAATATTGGTTTGCTTCAACGCTCCCATCCTGCTATTACAGAAATATCGGATGCATAGTCTAAGGGTTTCAAATACATCAGCTAGACAAAGTCGATCAGTGGGTGTTCTTGGAGGATTATGGGTTCCTCAGGAGCAATACACGACGAGTTCCTCACAACAGAGCGTTTCTCAATCTGCTTCTCCACAGAGCCCATTTCAGTTGGCTAGTTCCACTTGTGCACTGTCAGTTACAGCTGGGGATGTCTCGGAGGAAGAAGGCAAATCAGAAAGCTTTAGCTGGAACTGAAGGAAAGTTGTAGCCTTAAGATAGCTCCGCTTGTGTTTGAGAGCTTTTAACTTGAACTAAGGCCTTTTATAACCTGAACAAGAGACAGGCATATGGAGATTATGTATATAGGTGACAAGGAATTTGCTGATATAATACTTGGAGAAGATGATGAGGTTGGATAATAATACAGAGAAGACTGGAAGCTCCCCTCTTCATTCTTCCTTTTTCTTTTTTTTTTTCATTTTTCCCCTACTAATTTTGTTCTTGGACGATGTGAGAGGGTCTTTTTGACACTGTTTGATCTTAGATAAGTGTCATTTCCCTTATGTGAAATAATTTATCAGAACTTGCATAGTGCATACCTTGTTCTTTTTCTTCGGCAGCTTGCTGAAACTCAAGTTTCACTTTAATTTCTCCAACATTTTGTTATCTAAATGTGTGGTCTAGTATGAACTGGTTGCAACTCATTCTAAAAATTAAATGCTCATATATGGCACATCTTGCCCGTCATTTTCCATTATTGAATGATTACTTCATCCATGATTTCATTGTCTTATGGCTATCCTCTGATGGACCACCTTATCATTGTACAGTCCTATTGGTTAAAATTTTGTTTCTGGTCCCTCATTGGTCACATAGCATTACTCTCCTACTGTTTTGTTCAGCAGGATAGATATTCTTAACCTCTAGATGTAATTTGTCTTCTACCCTAAACAATATTATCAACATATATTTTTTTTTTCCCTGAGGAAGATTGGAAGAACAGGTTTGCACAAACCTCTAAAATCCAAGTAAACAAAAATCTGGAGCAAAGGAATTTTTCCCAAAACTCCAATCGAAACCAAAATCTAAAAAAGCATTTGCCTGAGCCCTTTGGAGACAGCTTTTTCCAGGCAACAATTGTAGCTCTTATGTTGTCTATCTACTTCTGCATGACATTTAAAGCTTACAGATGCCTACTCAAAGTCAAACATCAACTAACCTTGCTGTTATACTAGAAGACTCTTCAGGAAAACCAAGTCATCAACACAGAGGAAGACAGTTTCTAGAGTGTCATGGATCAACTTTCCCAGACAAATCCAGCTCCTGCAGGTGGATTTCCCAAATCTTGCTGGTATTGGAAGTTCTCTCTTACATTTGAACTTGTCTTTTTTCTCCTGCAGGTGGAAGTTCTCTCTTACATTTCACCTGCCATGAGACCCAGTAAAACGAATGCTATGCGAATGCTCTCTCAACTCTCAAGTGTTGTTTCAGTATTTATTTTTTTTAAAAAAAACAAATTGCCCTCGACAGAAGTGGAAGAGTGCTTGGGGAGGTTCATGTGAGTACAAATTTGAACAAATTATCTATTCACTAACAATTTATTAGAATACATATGTTATGTGCTTATGTTTATTGTTGATTCTGATAGTTTATGGCATCCTCGTGATTAACCAGAAAATGGAACAGCTCAACCAATGAAAGAAACAAGACCATAAGGACAAAATTGTTTGTAGTTTTGCTTGTGCTGTCATACGCCTGCAAAGTCAATATTATTTCAGGGTTCGGTGACGCTGTTCGTTGACAACTTACCATGCATCTGTCAGTCAATATTCTGAAGTCCAAGTCTTCCTTGTCGGATGCGTCGAGAGTCGTAACCAAACAATTCATGTTCAGATGCGAGAACAGGCAATGGTGAAAGCTGCCTCATTATACCTATTTTTTTTTTGTTAAATTTGATAAGGCCCTACTAATTCAAGTGTAATGAGCATGAAGTCAGGTTCAGCTACTTCATTGTCGCCATCAATTGGTTTTTCTCTTGAAGACAACCTATAGCAGAAGAGGCACCATCAGGGCTTAGCAGAGCTATTACATACTCTGATTAGCAATTTTCTTATGCTAACACCTAGAATACTCCCTAAGCAGATCTTGTGTTTGCTCTTTATTTACTCAATGCTTTAGTCATCCTGTCAGGATTTTTAATGTTGTTCAACCAGTTGAATCTACAATCATTGGAATCAAATCATCCGTGCAAGCAACGAGGAATTTAGAGTCTTCATTAACTAATTCTCCATCCTAACAGATCTGTTTCCGTTATTCAGATTTTCTTGATGCTGATAACAAAGTGCTTGATCAACGTAGACATTGTTAGATTTAGTAAAACAAAAACAAACCTATTTTTAGCCGTTTCATTTGCACATAAAATGAGACATCTGAACCATCCGCATTTGCTTTGTCGTTCTCAATATTTGTAGACGCCTCATTTACTCTAATTACCATCTTAAAAAACAGCTTCTTGGCCAGTGTCGCCCAAGTCACCACAATAAAATGCCAAAATAATAATAATTATTTCCCTTCTGATTGGATTGGTTTGCTCGATCAAGAGATACGTGTTAGCCGAAACACAATTTAATCATAAAACATTGTTTTGTAAGACCGCGTGGCATCGAAATCTTTTGATCAAGTCATGCTTCCAATGAGAAACAAACACATTGTGGCATTGAAACCTTCTCGTATTTGTAATCCCATAAATTAGCCACTCAACCCCATGCGAACAATATATCAGCATAAGAAGCATCTTTGTTAGCTTCACCTTTTTGTTGGTCGATACAAGATACGAACAAACGACGTGATTACTTTTCCCATATTTCTTGTATATATTCAGCAGTTAGTTTCGTTTAGATTGGCTAAAAATCCCTTATGCTTCCGACAATGCTGTCTCAAACTTAATCAAGATGATCAAAGCATACTCTGTTCTTTTAGGCAGGTTAGCAATCTTCAATCCTAGGTGAACCAGTAAGATTTCCCTAATCATTCCTGAATGTAGAGCTTCATTCCAGATGCTCCAATTTCCAATCATTCATTGTTGAGCGATCACGTAGAGTAGACATATATGAGTCATACAGATGCAGCTGAGTTCGTACCCAAGGCGGGTCATCTGGCCGAAGCCAGAGGCACTCACGAGTGTCCTTGTGTCTAAAATCTGCCGAACCTGAATGTCGCTTCTGTTGCCTATTATCCCACCATTCACGTGGATTTGCAAAGAATATCTGCCACAAGCGCAGATGATCTACGTCTCCTTTATTGTCCATGGCATGTTCTGGAGGCCTTGTATCAGCTAAATGGTTGTTAAACAAAGGCAATAAGCTTGCCTTTTGCTATCCAAATGCAAAATCAAGGGAAAAAAAGAAGCTTACTTGAATTTAGTGTTCTTGATTCTTCTTCTGTCGAACTATCGGGTTCCATGCATTTTTCAGTTTGTCCATAATGTTTCACATAATTCAAATCTTGAACAATAACCTGAAAAGACCAATGTCATAATAATTGATGAAATTCAATCTTCAACAGCGACATGAAAATTTTCAAGCTGTATCAACTGGAAATTGAAGGAGTTAGTTAGAAAATCTGATAAAGAAATCCAAAAAAGTATAGGAATATATTATATGACTGAGTTTCTTGATGAAGAGAAGATTAACAAATTTAAGCATGTTAAATTAACTGTAAAACATACTCTTAGTAGCTGAGCTTGTTTAGCAGTTTAACATCACAGAAAATTCTAAAAAGAATATAAATCATGAGAATATAGATAATCCTCTATGCCGTATGAAGGAAATAAATGACAAGATCAGAGCAGTAAAAATCTATAGAAATGAAGCAGTGGATGCCACAGCATAGGTTAAATATATTGCAAAAAAGTCTGACGGAAAAGATCAAAAAAGCACATTGTAAGTTAGAGAAAACAACTGGGATACAAAAACATATGAAAGAAATGCTAATGCCTCTGTACCTTGTATAAGGTTTTATGATTTCCATTTCCATCGGGCTTCTCGTAAGAATATAGAGAACCACAAATATATATAAAATCATTTGGTTTCAAGTAATTGAGTGACACTTTCGCAAGCTTGTCTGACATTAACAATAGCACCCTGCTCCGAAATTACATGCTTTTAGTAACTTGCAAGCCACCGTCAATATAAGAAGACCAGACTGAAAGAGTCACCAGAAGACATCATCGCAGAAGAAAGCTGTAACGTTTATGATTATATATATACGGTTCATGGCTACAAATCAACTCAACACAAAGCAGAAAAAACCTCTCACCAAGAGATAAAGTTCTTCCCATTCATCCCAACAGCAATCCCAAGTAGATCAATAGGAACTTTGATTTAAATCAAGTAGTTCATCGACTCATCCTTTTTTTGCTACCACACAAGCCTTAAACTGATGACGAATGCACCATAGAATACAAAGTCTGATCACAAGCATTGTATCATGAAACCACAATAGCTCAGATGGGGCTTGAATTATCAACATTAAAAAAGAAAATTGTCTTTTATCTAGGAAAAGCAGATCGACTTGTAATCATATGCCCTTTTCAAAAAATTCTTTGGACTTGCACCTCCCATGCAAGCTTCCTCAAACAAGGAATGCAATTTCCAATCTCCGCCAAATTTTTATTCAGAGAGGAAATCAACCACTTGACTTGCATTGCTAGGATGACTTAAATCTACTTGCACAAACTCATCAAATGCATCTTTAATCTTAGGATTTCATTTTAGTTTGCAAATTGATAGAACATGGAATCGGAAAAGAAAATATTTACAAATAAGATAAAGGATATATGATGGAGAAAAATAGGATTAAATATAAAAGTTAGCTTTCTGATATACAAAGAAAAAGATTCTTAATATCTTGTTTAGACTTATTTTGCGATAATGGGTCATAAAACAAAATATTTAGTAAAAGATGACATATATTATTGCTAAGAAGGTCTATAATGATGATACATATTCACAAGATTTGAACTATAACTTATAATAAATTAGTAATAACAGTTTGTCTAATAAATTAATTTAATCAACATGACAATTAACAACTCAACAAAATATAGTACAATAAATTGTGTAATATATTATTATTTAAGTTATTAAAACTTTGTAGCTCTTTAGATAAACTGATCTCACATGTTGGCCGATGACCCTTCCTAGCCAGGTGACAATGATTGGTAGAGAGATGAGGAAGAAAGATTGGTAGAAGTAGAGATATCAATCAATGAATTCATTGATCAATATCGAAAGGAAGAATCCTAAAACTCAAACGATTCATTGAATAATAAGTATATATACAATAGATAAGTAGATCTAATAATCCACTGCAACAAGCAAGTTATATCTAGTATCTTATATATGTCCATCTAATGGCAAAAATACAAAAAAAAAAAACATAATAATTCTAAACTTCCCTCTCAAGCTAGAGCATATATATTAGACATGTCTAGCTTGTTAAACATAATATAGAACCAAGCCGATGGAAGCAGTGTTTTTGAAACCATACCTTACTGGCCGGTTTGTACGGTACGGTACTAGTCCACTCGCCAACCGGTCTCGGAACTACAGTCGGAGCAAGCTCTAGGGGCAGACGGCGAAGGGAGGCTAAGGGAGATGGCAGAAGCTTGCGCAGCTTCAATCAAGGCTTCCAGCAATGCCAGAAGCTTCAATCGAAGCTATCGTGCCGCCGATGCTCGCCTGTTGCCGTCTGGTACCGTCCAGTATGGTACCGGTACCATACCGGTCCAACGTCATACCAGAACAGTATACCGGATCAGTTTTCTGAACCTTGGATGGAAGTGCTTTCATGAGTAATATCTATAGGTTAATCTTCAAAGTTTGCGTCTAAAACTTGTTATATAACATCCAAATAAAATGACAATAAACCTCTATATGTTTAGTTTCTCCACAAAACACCATATTATTGAACAAGATATGTAGAAAACTAGTTATATAGTACATGGGCATAAGTGTCATGCAGGTAAGAGCAAAAACCTTCAATAGATTATGAAGGACCATGGCTCGTAGGCCAATATTCAGCCTCAAGACTAAATTGTGCCATCACATTCTATTTTTTTACTTTTCTAAGTAACTAGATTTCTATAAATATAAGTGCAAAACCCTCAAATAGATCTATGATTATCAACATTACCTAGATAGTCAACATTAGTATAAGCCTCAGCCTTAATATGATTATGTTTCTAACAAAAAAATGCCTTTTTTTCCTAGTGAAGCCTTTATATAATGAAGAATGTGAAAAATAGTTACCTAACCCTATCTAGGTTCTTCCACAAATTGACTTACAACATGCAAAACATACAATATATCTAATAAAATGTCATCAACATAAACAACAAAAGCAAAAATCCTAGGTTAGTGTGACGAATGTAGAAAATTTTGCTATAGTAAAACCCAAGAGAGTGAGAGGAGAGAGCAATTTGAGAAAATTTTTTAATCTAAGCTGCAGAACTTTTTGCTTAATACCATAAATAATGTTTTGTAACTTGCATATCTTCTCCCATTAAGTAACATTACTTAGAGGTTACCAGTTACAAGCAGTTTACAACAACACAAGCAAAGCAGTTATAAGCAGCAAAGTGTAATCTCTAGAAGTGGTTGGCATTAGCACAATTTTATTCTTTACCACTAATCATGCCTTTGACAGTGGGAATTCAAGATTCGCTATGCTAGTGACAGCTTAGGGATCACTCCAAACCCCTCACAATACACATGGGACTCTCCAATGTCCCACGGGCAAAATCTTAGAAGCCATAATTCGCAATCAAAACCACAATCATTCGGTATGTACGTTCAAGATGCCAAGGATCCAACCAGATTCTCTTCCCCATTCCATCCTCTGTAATATGCCTCACATTCTTTAGCACCTTACTCTAATTTGACAAGATATTTCTCAAAGACCAAACGTAAATGATAGGGCATAAGCTTGTCCAAATTGAATACTTCTTTAAATAACTACTAGTGGCCCTTCCAAGCTATAATGTATAATTTTAGAATCAATGTCTCAAATATACATGGCAAGGTTAGATTTGTTAAGGTCTTTTATATGTGAACTCCCCTCAAACTGAGTTATACTTATCTAGAAAAGGTGGAGGCTGTATAGGATCGTAAGATATTACAACCTAAATAAAAATTAATGTTTTAGTTTATCTTAAAGTATAAGCATATAAACTAATATAATTCAAAACGCAGAATTTAATTTCAAGAAGTGATTATAAAAGAAATGTTAGGTTTTAAAGACATAAGGACTACTTGAGAATTGAGATATATGGCACTATCATAATAAGTTGTCTAGAGTAAGATCCCACCTAAGAACGGTAGAGGCTTCGTTGACAGTATGTCTCCATCCGATCTTGTATCAGTATGTACAATATACATACATACTAATATAACAATTTAAAAATACAAAATTACATTCAACAAATGATCTTAAAAGAAATATTTGAGTTTTATAAACAAACTTAAGAGTATTGAAATATATTGTCATCTAAAATCATATCCAAATTGTCTTCTAAGTAAACAGGGCTGGTGAAGCCCTTCTTAGCTGCTCTCTTATATGAATTTACTGTGCAGCAACCCAGCTTTTCCCCTAAGTTTTTTTTCATCATGTTGGACCAGGTGATCAGGCACCAAAGCTTGTCTGCATGCTTCCCTATAGTGAAGGCAAATTCTTGAGTTCACTGTCCTGTGGGGACTGCAAGTGTTGAAGATCATCTATAACTTCTTCCCAATGTTTGTTCACCATACAAGAATTACAGATGTTAAAGCTCGCAGCTTCTCTTGAACAAAGGCAAACTTCACAGCTTTTGCACAATGCACATCTTGCAAAGATTGTTTCCATTTCATACTTTCTTCTTCAAGCTTCTCTATATCGAGCTTGCAAGTGTCATAAGTGACATCTTCCATTGTTATGTGTAGTGCGACAAGCTTGCAAGTGTCATAAGTGACTTCCATTGTTATGTGTAGTGCGATGAGCTTGCAATTGTCATAAGTGACTTCCATTGTTATATGTGTAGAGCAATGAGCTTGCAAGTGTCAGTGGCGGTGGCATCTTGTGCGCAAGAGTGACAACAAAACAAGCAGATGAGAAGAGGATGTTGTGTAGGAGAGACATGCGAGCCAAGAGTGTGCACATTAAAGATGAAGCATTTTGTTTCTACAAGGCAAGTGAACAACCAAAGCGTACACGACTATTTTTATGAGGAGAGCGAACAATCAAAGGCAAAGTGAGTGATTTGCTCTTTCAATTTCTGATACTTCTGGTAATACCATCAAAGAGGGGTAGAAAATCGTTATATGTAATCCTCCTATTTGGCTCCACAAGTAACAAATAAAAGGGGATCCAATATCCATTTGGAGGACTCTAGAAATACTTCTAAATTCTCCAAGGTTTTGAAATGAAGAGAGTAGAGTTAGTTAGATTTGTTTCCAATATAGTGTACTAAGCAAACTAATCGAGTTCCCCCAAATAGCCCAAGAATATTCAATTTCAGCTTTAGAAATGTTACTCAGGTTAAGATTCAATTATTAGAACATTCAATCTATCTTGCCAATATGTTTGAGAATATTAGAAATCATACCAGAGCCCATGAGTTATAGCGAAAGCAATTACCTCAAAGATCTAATTGATCGTGCATTGCTTTAATAGGAAGGGGGCGGTGGGAACTAATACAAAAAACCCTCTTTCTGGCATGCATGTCAATTAGAGACCACACATATTTAAAATTAAAACCTAATGGGTATAATTACTTATTAGCCAATCATATAATTACATCTTATGAATTCTACACATATTTAATACTCCACACTACAATTATTTAGATGACATAGAATTGTAAATAAATTAGACATAAAATGTACGTGCTTAATAATTACAACACATGTACATCTACATGTCCATATACTATTAATTATGTGTACATGGATTTCAGCATATGTACATCTACATGTCCATAAGTTATATAGTCATGTAGACGTATAATTAATAGTATATAGACATGTAAACGTACATATGTTACACTAATTAATCATGTATATTTAATTTCTAATTTGTTTACAATTATGTCATCTAAATAATTATAGTGTAGTGTATTAAATATGTGTAGAATTCCTGGGATGTAATTATTTGATTTATGATGGGTTAATAGTAACTATACCAATTAGATTTTAATTATAAATAGGTGTGGCTCCTAATTGACATATATGCTAGAAAGAGGATTTTCTGTATTAGTTCTCATCTATTGTTGCCATCTCTTCTTGTTAACGCAGAGCACGATCAATTAAAAAATCACTCTGAAGTGATTGCTTCCACTATGACTTATGAACTCTGGTATGTTTTTTGATACACTCAAACAATTTTATTGGTGAGATAGATTGTATAATCTAACATCAATATCATCGCAAAGATAATTAGGTTATCTGCAAAGGTCGAATGAATGGTAGGTATAGTTTCACAATATGGTTGGGATACCTTTTCTTGCTGCATAGCTTCATCCAGAAGATCTGATAGTTTGAAGCTAGAATTGTATGACGGTAAAGCCAAACCAAACTTCACAACCAGAACATATTAGTAGAACCAAACAGTTGTGCTGCAGCAATCATAGAAAAGGTAATCCTATTTTTAAAATCTAATTAGGTGCTTGGAGACTGGCTGCACTCGGAACTTGAAAACTTAACTGGATAGAACAACGAAAAACGTTGCCTTACGAGGACAATTAACTTTAATTGGGATTTCAAAGATTAGTTCTAATTGATGTAAGTAGAAATATTATGTGGTCAGTTCGCAAACGTCGCCAGCCTCACTTCTACCAAACGAGGCACACACAAACTACGCAAGCAGGTATTTTCTTCATCAGATACCTTGAAACCTCCCAAGGAGGAAATAGAAGCACAGATATTATCATATAGACCACAAAAGTGAGGTATTTACGACGATGTTCAAGACCTAACCACGAACACGATGATTGACAGAAAATACAGCCGAACGATCAGATGGTTAGAAGGAAAAGGTAAGGTGGATAAGTGAAGGGCGTGTATCTTACCGTATAGACAAATGATTGGAAGAGAGGGGAGGCCTCTTCACATCGAGAACGGTGTAAACTGCTAGTCTAGGAACGGAGCACCTCCTTGGAGCGAAGATGACGGTCCCGATAAGGCTGCAGGAGTTCCTGACTCGCTCTGAATACTTGACAGTCGGGGGGCGGCGGAGCATCGACATCTGGTAGACAACACTCTCGCCACCACCGGCCGCGGCGGTCGACGGCGAGGAACCGGAAAAGGAGCGAAAAAAACTTCTGAGAGAGAAAAGAGGTCGCGATCCCATGGGCTGCGAAGTGCGAACAAGAAACTAGCAGGTTCGTTTTTTGGCCTTCGGTTCAAAGCTTTTAGGGTTTTGATCAGCATTACAAGTTTCTTTATATAAAAAAAATATATATATTTCCTTTAAAATTATTTTTTTTATTTAAAAAATTAGGTTAGGGTAAATTTTAAAAGTTTTAGATACCTATTTTAATATATATATATATATATATATATGAGTAAATTACAATGAGTTATTACTATTTGATTAATAGAGCAATATAGTTTAACTCAACCCATTTTGTGTCAAACATGATTGAGCTCAACTGCATTTCCGATTTGGCTCTAGTTCAGTTGGGAAAAATCATTAGAAGCGGGGCCATCCCTTTCAACGATGGCCTCATCCACGAACACAATTTATAAGCGGAGGGACCGCTTAAGTTGAGTTAAATGGAGGGGCTTAAATTTTGCTTCTTAATATTTTTTTTTTATTTTTTTTTTAAGAAATAATGTATTTCTTTTAAACTTTCTAATAGTATTAAATTTAGAGTATTTTACTTCACGTATACGTATAATATACTTTATACAAGATTAAAGAATTTTATAATAATAAATAATTTTTTGTTTTATATGTGATATTGATTAGGGTATATTATACGTATACGTAAAGTAAAATATCTTAAATTTAATACCATTAGAAAGCTTAGAAGGAATACATTATTTCTTAAAAAAAATTTTAAAAAAATATTGAAGGGGCAAAACTTAAGCCCCTCTGCTTAACTGAACTTAAGCCCTTCTGCTTAACTGAACTTAAGCGGCCCCTTCACTTATAAATTGTGTTCCTCATCCGCCATCTAATCTTATTTTGAGATAAGTGATTAGATGGTGGATGATGTGATGCTAATTTTCCTAGGGCCAGGCCAAATGCAGCAGGGCTGGGCGGCGGCCCAAGCCCATGCCGCGTAGATGGAAAAAAGGAGCCTGATTTGGTGAAATCAGCTGGTCAAAATCAGATATTAACCAAGCTCCCGCTGCGTCGTCTTCCCCGGCAGACGCGGTCGGCGCAGAGGCTTTGGAGCCAGGTGGCGAACGGCTGTGCCTGGCGAGATTCTCGGACGCGGTTTCGACAGAGGAGACGCGGACGAGCGACAGCGGTATTCTCGCGGGTGGGAGGCGGCAGATGAGGTCTCGAGCGCAAGAAACGGACGCCGCTTCCACAAGGCAGCGAGACCTGCGGACGCGTGCGGCTTGGGCAGCGTCGGCGCCCGCGGAAGAAGCGGCGTTCGCAGGTGACTCGGCATGAGGCAGGGGATGAAGTGTGGAGGCGGATGTTTCCGCCTTCTTCGAGCTCTGGCGAGGTCCTCGGCGGATCTATTGGAGGAGAAGGAGGCGGGGAGCTCGGCGGCTCCACCCGGAAGACGCGGAAGAGCAGAGGAGAACGGATCAGGCGCGAGGCGTGATTTGCAGGCTTAAGGCAGTGAGCGTCTTTCTCGGGCACGGAGCAGATGCGATGGTCTTCGCGGCGAGGCGGCTTCGGCAGAAGACTCGGCAAGGAGAGGACGTGGCGGCTCGTCCTCCTTGCCCTATAAATGTCCCACAAGTGGGCGAAGGAGCGAGAGGAGAGAGGTGGATCCGGGAGAAAGGTTCCGAGACTGAAAAGATCCAGGAGGGATCTGCAGGAGAGGATCCGAGCAAGGGATCCAAAGTAATGGTGCAGCAGTGCACCCCACAGGTGCATGGAGAGAGCACCCCCAAAGGCGCCGGGTGAAAGTACCTAATCTAGAGATGCGTGGAGGAGCCCATGAGGTCGAATGTTTCCACCGGGCAGAGTGCCCTTTCCATTCCGACGGAGAGTGTGACACCGTCGAAGAGGTCTGAGAGATCTGTGAGAGAGAGGGAGCGAAACAGGGAGAGCTCCAAGTGAGAGGGATCCGAATAGCGGATCAGAGGGGTTTTTGTAACTCTTATTATTGTTGAATAAAAGGGTTTTCCCCTATTCTGATGAGTCTCTTCCGGCAGCTTCACCACCGTCGAAGACGATCCAAACACGCTTCCGCAACGAGGGCTGAGGGAGGAGGTGACAAGGCCTCTTCCTGCCATCACGCCCGAAGAATTTGGGGACTGGCGCACAGTCCCACGCTGAATTTGCCTACGTGGAGGTAATGGGGGAAAAGGGCATGACAGATGGGGCCACCATTGGAAGCGGTGGCTCTGCTTCTAACAATTTTCTGTCATAGTTGGGGAATAAAACTCTTAGGCCATGTTTACTTGGACGGATGGATTATGCAAAGGAAAGGAAAAAAAGGAAGGAAAGGAAAAATAGATAGATGAAAATATGTTATAAGTTTTCTTTCCTTGTGTTTACTTAAAAGGATAGATAATTTGATGGATTTATATATACACCCTTAATTTTTTTTTACTCATATTACATAAATACTATTAATATTATAAAATTATTATCGATATAATTATATAATATAAAAATTACTAAATATTATTTAATAATATTAAAAATTATAAAAAATACTAAATATTATTAAATACTATAAAATTATTAAATATTATTTAGTACAATTAAAAATTATAAAATTAAAATATAAAAAAAAAACATAACACATAATTTTCTTAAAATGTTATAAGTTTCCAGCGAAGCAAGCAGTGAGCAATTCGCCCGATTTGGGCGGATTGAGAAACGAAGGAAAATGCCTTATTTTTCCTTCTCATTTTCCTCTGTCAATTTTCCGTCCACCCAAATAAACGATGGAAAAAAGTATAATTCATCCTTCCCTTCCTCTTTTTCGTCCAAATAAACATAACCTTAAGCAAGCAGGGTATCTCCATCCACTCTTCATTTAGTTTTTTTTATTATCGAGATTAGTAAATTTGTGAATCCCGATGATCAATCAAGTGTGAATATGGGTACTCTGCTCCAGTTAAGAGTTTTATTCTCAATTGGGCATCAATCTGTCGTAGCATTTTGCAGTGGCTCATCTATCATCAAAATCTTTTTTAAATACTTAAAAAATTTTATGAAAACACAAATCTCAAAGTAGAGACTGATGGTGGATGAATGCGGTGGCATCGTATACCATTTTTTTCCCAAAAAAAAAAAAAAAAAGGAGAGCTCATCCGACGAGGGAAAAAGGGAGCTCATTGAGGGGGAAGCGGTTGCTACAATGAGGCCGAGCAAACAAGAGTGGAATTCGCTGAACAACAGAGGGGGAGCTCACCGGGTGAGGTCGATGAAAAGGGAGTTTCCTGAGCAAGGGCAACAAAAAGGGAGTTTATCGGAATGGGGAGCTTGCTGGGCGAACGAGCTACATAAATTAAGATCCAGTAAGTGAAACATTGTGCTTCAACCTAAATATCATGCTTTCAGACATTGAGCATATATCCTAAAGGATTACCACACAACTCATTTCAGATTCAAGTCATCACTTTTATCCTGTATGTATAAATTAAGAACAATTTCAAAAACTTGTTTTCCACTCTTCCACAATACAATTTCATCCCATCTACAATTAGTTTAATTCGAGTCAAACGATGGATGAAGCAATTCCTTCTGACACATGGCTCGGGACTCTCTGCTTTCCTGATCCATAAAAGATTGTCAACCATGTATTTCTATTGATTCAGTGGTTCTGATTGAGAAATCTTCAAGCATCCAATTATTGTTCGTGGAGTGGTGAAATATTGCTGAGATCAAGCCCTCCTATATTGACTCCATTGTAAGCAATCGGAGCATACATCCATAGATCATCCGAGCTCAAGAGCTGCATCATTTTTATCAAACAAACATTATATTAATTATGTCAGTTTATCTGCACTCAAAAGTCGAAACATATAAGACAAAATTTTAAAATTTGTCAAATTGAATGCCTATTTTGTTTATAATTGGATCAATTGCATAAAACATATAAGCAATAAGCCAAATATATAACGCTCACCTTAATCTGGAGCTGCAAGAACTTCACATAATGGACAGCTTCTTCTAACATTGTGCTAATGTCTACCTGTCAATCAGAGCTGCCATTTAGATGCACATTCAATTAACAGTTGGAAAGCAAAAGCAGTCGTCTTTAGCTTACTTTTGTTCCATTAGGAACCAGGTTCTGTAGAATCCTCAGTCTCTCATTGATCCTTTCTCTCCTTTTCTGCACTCAGAAAAAACACAACAACTAGTCAAATTACTGCACGATTCATGTTTGCATTAATCCTAAGCAAAAATCTTACCCTTGCATATACACTTTGGGGATTGGTTGATCGCCTCCCACCGCTGAGATCTCGCAAGGCTTTGGAGTCATCTTCTGAGCTGTAGCTGCAGGAGTCACTGCCTTCTCTCCTACTCCTCTTCTGGCCTCTCTTGCCTGGCACAATTTTCCCAGCACTTTCAGAGACCTGCATTTCAATCTAACCTCTATGTAAATGCAAAACTTTAATTCGTGAACTAAATATACAAGAGCCTCATCTGCTTACAGTCTTAGCCTTTGGTACTTGATCCAGGCGAACTACTGCAAAGTCTGAGAGACTAGTGCTGGAATCTCCCATGTCATCGTTCAGCGGAGTCAGATCCCCAAATGGTGGGTTTGGACTCACCGCCATTGATGCCTCTGGAATTTGGCAAGTGTTGGGGCTGGTGTGGAGCACAGGATCAGTATCTGATTCATTCAGATAACAGCTATCGTAGCCAAAACCATTTGAGCTGGTGTTTCCATTCTCTGGTGAGCAGTAATATGGAGAGTCAGCAGCAGCGTTAGAGAACCAAGACGCAATAAGGCTTGGATCATGTTGATCTTGCTCATAATTGGGTGGTGCACAAAACAAATGTGCCATCATCTCGGTGTCCTCGTAAGACAAGGTGGTAGCAAATGAGCCCCAACTAGCTTCTTCCACAGCCGAGGGCTCCATTGATTTCTCTGACTAACAGCTGGGGATTCAGGGAGGACGAATTGAGCTGTGCTCAGGGACACTGTGTCGCGAGCTATTTATACAAGCAGAACTGGCGAAGGTTTACAACTTTGGTCGTTGGCAATCACACATTGACCCTCTACTGATTGGCCGGTGAAGGCTTTGATAATGGTGATTTGGCTACGCATGAGTGCAGATGATTGGATGTTCAGCAACTGCAAACAGAAGTTACGAGGGGAAGCCATTGGCTGGCCTTGGAGAAGAATTCAACAATGAAGTAGGTGGAGAATTTCGTTGATGGAAATTTAATAAAGGCAGGACAAGGAGAAAGAGGTTCGCATGATCTTGTGGATAGATTCCCTGTGCTCCAAACAGATTAGACAGTAGATGGAACGCGTGAGATTTTGTCATCCAATCCCAACAGCTGGGGAATCTCTCTGCACTCTCCCTGTCTCTGCCTTCGATGATGCAAGTTGTAATTCCAATTCCCTTATCACTTTTTCCTGAGAGCCGCAATTGAAGTTAGTGAAGTCAAAGCTTGCTTATATTGCTTGATTACAACTCCTAATTAATCTCCTCGAGTCAACTTGCAATGGGAACGTGTCCTTCCTAAGTTTATCTGTTATTTCCTTTTTAAAAAGAAGCATATATTGTACTTGTTAATTATGTTGTGTACTCCGTGGAGAGAACTGTGAGTCAGCGCTCATGTACAGCTATATGGGATTCAACTGGAATAGTTTGATGTGGAGCTATCAAGTTGGAAATTATAAGTGTTAATAGGAGTGGCATTTGGGTATCTCCTTTCAGCTGGATAGTACAGAGAATGTAGAACTCTACATGGAGCCAAATTGACCACGCTGCAATGTTTATCCTTTCATTGTTTTCAACGTTGCAAAGTCAAACCTCATTTGTTTTGCAACTGAAGCGGCTTGCTTCGAGGTGCATCTGCCGATCAAAAAGACAACTACCTTGAATATGTTAGTGAAGATAGTATGATATCATATACAACATAACACTAGGAGTGTTCACGGTTAGGTTAATCGGAACAATTTTTTCTCTCAAATCATAACCCTCATTTCGGAAAAAAAAAAATACATCCTCTCTACCATTACCATTGGTTAATTGTTAAGCTCTATCTTTGTTATTCAATATCAAACTCTCCTTTACTTTCGAATTTTGTGGACTAAGACCAAGAAAGTTTCCAATATGAAGCTGAACCCAAGAGAAGAATGTCAAACTCATTTCTTTAATCTTTGCTCCAACAGAAACTACGCCTAAGTCAACTCAATGATTTTACGATAGTACTTCATCTATATATTAAGCCCATTCTTTAATTATGAGGATTAGTTGGCATTCTATTTTATTAATATTTTTTTGTGCAACAAATTCATTTAATTGTGGCCTAACTTTATACCATCATATAATTAAATTAGTTCCAACTTACACAAAGAAATATAGATCAATATAATTGATTAATTAGAATAGTCATTTTACTTTATTTTTAAAATATTCTCCTAATTAATTTAATTATCACTTTCTAAATATTCTATTAGCAACACTATGCACACTATAATTTTGGATGCACCTTAATTCTTGTGATCGATTAAGTCGTTAATTAATTAGACATTCAGTGAGCTTTAGTGCTAATTGAATTGCTTAAGTTTACCAATCTCTCGTTGACTTTGAATGACTACTCAATCTATTCCAATTATTGCCCTAAACAAGCAAGAGTCAACTGTTTGTTTACTTTGATTTCATCCTCATGCGCGATGTTATCAAGTATTTAATTCGACAATTAATTTAAGAATTAATTAGCACCGACTTTAAATTAACTTAAGTGAGACTAATTAACACACGAGCCTTATGATCCCTCTTCGTTTGAAAAAAATAAAATAAAATAATTAATTAATTATATATGTTGACCGTACTCTCTTTCTCCCTTTTTTTGTGTATTGACAAACATTCTTCAAGTAAGAGTAGTTCTTAATTGTTGGTAAATATATAAAACGTCACAATCTTGAAGTCGGCTGTTGATTAGTTAAGTGTTCGACTCCATGCGAGCGGATGAACAAAAATTCTCCTACCAATTGTTCTTGCTCTTGTTCGTTGTTAATTATGAAAGTCAAACCTAGTTAATTACTTTGAGGCTCAAACTTTTAGTCAGAGTATTAATCTGGCACTCCAGGTTCGTTGTCTCTGCCGCTTGCTCCACTATTTTATGTTTGGTCAATGCTTTACTTGCGTGTACTGTTTTGTAGACTAAATAATATATAATACATGTCAACTATACCTGAATCAGCTTCTGAAATGGGCTTTATTGATTGGGTTTGGCCCAGACTCAAACCAATGATGTTGCAGCTGGGTTGGGTCTGGCCAAATGATGAATAAGTTGGGCCAGATTGATCCAGATCTGTGTGTCTGAGCCCCACCGGGCCCGCCTTCGTCCTCAGGCGAACGCAGCCAAGCCGCCGAGAAAGTGAGCTTCTCAGGCGATGGTCGAATGTTCCTTTTGCGAAGAGGAAACTCCAGCGGGTCGTGCGCTACTTGGAGAGTTCGTGGACGAACTCAGGCGGAAGAAGGATGCGGGAACCAGTGGTGCAGGAGAAGAGGCGTCAGGTAAGAAGGCACCAATCCCGGCGATCCAGTAGTCCGTTGTCCTGATCCCTTCGGAGGAGATCGGAGATTGAGAGGAGACGACTCCGACGAAGTTTCGCCAAGATCCGAGGGTGGTCACCAGAGATCGCCGGTTGGAGGGACGGAAAGCACCGCAGATCGGGCAGATCTTAAACGATGGGCGGATCGTCGATGGAAGAGACAGTTTCGTCGGTGGATCAAGGCCGACCTGGATTGGACCTTGTGGCGATTGGTTCGAGGTGGCAGCAACGTGCTCTTTTTGGCGGATCGGACGAGGGAGGCGAACGGCAAAATGGTTTGTTGCCTGCGGCGATGCGAATTCGTCGAGATCCGGCAATCGGAAGCTCTAGCAGTCCTCGCGGCCACAGCCCTTTGCTGGCGATTTCGCAGCAGCCCCCATGGCCAGCCTCCCGCCGGCGGCGAGGTTCCTCACGAAGTAGGTCAAGCGAACATTTCTCTGCCTATTTTACAAAAAAATCCTCAATGCTTTTTTAAAATTTTCGAAAAGCTTTTTGTGCTTTAAAAACAATTTTCATTGCTCACACATCTTCTGGTATGATATGCCCATTATTTTTATATTTTTAAAATAAAAAACTTGTAAAAGTTGTTTACGAAACTGGATTCGAAAACAACTTTGTAAGTGGGCACTGGACACCAAAAGCCCAATGACTTGTACATATTAACCTTGATCTAATCCTTAATAAGGCCCAATCAGTTAGCCGACAAAATAAGATTTTAGATATGAAGTAGAAGAATCGCAATAGGTCAAGTCCTCCAAATCCACTATCCGATATTCTCAATTCATTAAAAAATAAGATAAAATAGAATAAAATAAAGAGATTGTTAGTGTTCTCCATATATTCCTAGTTACCCAAAAAGTGAGCTATCTTTGAATACAACCTTGATTCCAAAACTACAACTCAACTCAGCATTATGATATATTCATTCAAGATAAGAGACCAAATATATGAGGAAATATTGTTTGGTCCTTGTATAGAAAATTTGGGAAAGGGTGATATCATCATCCTTCGTCCTGTTTTAAGATATATGCAGTGTGTGAATTTTCAAATTGAATTTAAACATCACATATCTCAAAAATTGCTCAACAAATAAATTCATAATGAGTTGGATAAATTTAGAAATATCAAGTGGCTAATTTGAAATTTTATAAAATTAATGTGTTAAATTGTAAAAAAAAACATGAGTGCTAAAATCTGATTCTTGGTATGCACCACAAAATCCCCTACAATAGTACAAAACACCAAAAAGTTAAATAATAACGACTAATTCTCCACTTCGGATCACATGGTGGATATGATTTTATATATTTATAATATCCAAAAAAAATCTCAATAAGAGGTATCAATTACCTATATATGCTAGAATCTAGATAGGTTAAGGGCCTCATGTTGATGGATTCACCTAATTAACGTTAACAATGGAACATGTTCGGTCTCAAATCTTGGTTAGGATACTTGATCACGAAATTATTTAAATAAGTTTTATGCATACAAATATTTGATTAATTAAATATTATTTAATCTCTAACTAAGTGGGCGGTGGTGAATATAATTTAAGCCTAAAAGATATGTTCACATCAGCATATCCTTCCGTATCATCTAAAGATTAAATTCAATTATCATATATGCTCGTAAAAGAAAAGTAATTCCTAAAAGTGACACTTATTGATAGAAAAAATGTTAGTTACTAAATCTAGTAAATTCTTTATTAGATTTTGTCTGTTCCTTGGTCGACGGATGTTAGATTTGGTTTTGACGTATGAATTGGTGACGTGGCATGCATATTTTGAATAAAAAAATATGATAGGGGGCCGAGTCAACTCACTTAATTGGAACAAGCATCAAATCTTAGTGTTATTTGTAGTTTTAGCCTTTCTTAGTAAAGAGAAATCAATTAAGAAATTGTGGAGAGACAATTGCTCTCTTTCAACTCTATTAGGCGTGTTTTCTTAGATTTAATTGAAAGTAATAACTAAAGTACTTTTTTTTCTTTTTTTTTATTATGAATTCCTTGTTAAAAAAAACACAGCCTAAGTTTTTACTAACCATAGCGTCTTGTTGCTAACATACCTTAGCTTTCATGCTCCACTCCCACCCCTCTACTATAAGGAAGGTCCTTTGTTGTATTTGAGCTTCATTCATAGCTTTCACGCTAACACATTAGTATCCATCATTCTTTGCTTATTAACATAACTCCACTTTGTAGTTCTTCATTATTGTTAGTTTTCTATAGCTCCTCATTTTTGTTCATAGTTCTTCTAATTTCTCACTTTTGACTTGGAAATAAAATATAGGAGAGGAACCAAAATATATAATTTTCTCTCTTTTTATTTTTTTCATGAATAAAATCTCAATGTATTCATCATTAACAACATCAAAGACATTTTGGAGAAGATTCCAAGTAAAATATCTATATGGATTATGGATAGAGGATGGGCATTAGGCAACATCCATTTCATTCGCTTTCCTTTTAAAATCTATTTCACTAAGATTAATTATATTTTCGATAAAAAAAGGCCACAAAATATAAAGAAATGACCTCAAATTTCCTCATTAAAAAAGTTTATTTTTTTTGTTGATATTAGCAAGTTAATAACTAATGAAATCCTTACCAATTAATAAGTTTTAGATTTTTTTTTTTTTTGAATAAAAGAAGAGTTCACAAGAAAAACAAAAAGGGAAAAACAGAGAGGGCTTCAACACCTCACAATGAGAGTGCAAAGGGCACCTTGATTTGCTCCACATATTTTGGCTTGTTTCCATTCCATATTGATGAGTCCCTTTCTCTTTCCCCCCAACCGTTACCAAAAATCTAAAAAGAGAAAATTATTATGTAAAGCGCCACGTCGCTTTCTCTACAAAACGGACGTTCCCCGTGTCGCCGCCTCCCACCGTTACAAACCATCAGAACTCCCTCGGGTCGACGAAGATGGAAGTCGGGGGCGCCGCCTTCGTCCAGTCGCCCAGGGCGCCCCCGTCCCCGTACTCCTCCGTCAGCCGCTTCACGCACCACAGGTCCTCCGCGCACGACAGCCGCCGCCAGTGGGGGATCCCCCGCCGGAGCGGCTCGCACGCCGCTACCTCCGCGACCACCACCCGGCACCCGGCGTCCCCCCGCGCCATGTTGTGCGCGTGCCGGCACAGTGCGCGGACCAGCGCCGCCGCCGCGGGGCCCTCCCCGCCCACTCCGTACACCTGGTACAGCCCGAACGGCTGGAAGAGGTCCGGCACCGACGGAATTCGCAGCCACGGGAGGGCGCGGTCCACCGCCCGGCTCGCCCGCGCCACCGCTTTTCGCCACCGCGCCGCGCCCCGCACCTCTAGCCGGAACACCGCCTTGGAGTTCCACACGCTCGCCACGGCCCAGGACGCGGGCGGGTTCGCGAGGAAGGCCTCCGCACCCGGCCACCGCGCCGCCGCGGCGCAGCCCGCGGGCACCGCGAGGAAGGTGCCGAGCGATAGCGGGTTGCGGAGGACGGCGTCGATGTCGCGGGGGAAGAACTCGGTGCCGGCGAATAGGCGGCGGTAGAGGGCCTCGGCGTCGGCGGCTGCGAGGCGGAGGACGGTTACCCCGCTGGGGAGGGGCAGGCGGTGAGCGAACACGGGGTGGACAAGGATTGCCGGTGTACGGAACTTGGAGTAACCGCACCGCCCGGTGAAGAGACGTATGGAAGCTTCGTTATCCTTCTCCGTGGCCATGTAAGCGTACTCCGCCCCCTTTTCCCTGAACCACTCCTCCATCCGCTCCACCAGCTTCAGCGCAATCCCCCTTCGCCTGCCCGCCACCACCGATACACGACTCAATCAAATCTGGGAATTGATTAATGAGGGTAATGAGGATTCAATTAGTTTAGGGATTAAGACTTACCGGTGGGCGGGGGAGACGCGGAGGCCGAGGAGATAGGCGACCTTGGCGTACATGGGGGAAGGCGAATGGCCGGCGGCGGCGCAGTGGGGCTTCTTGGTGCCGCAAGAAACAGTTTTGATGCAGCCGCGGATAAGGCCGACGATTTCCTTCGACCCCGGCCCGTGGATGATCTCTGCAACCTGCGAAAAGACGGTACAGATTTAGTTTGCTAAATTAACCAACAAAGAGGAGTTTTTTCCATGGTAAAAGAGGAAGACAGGGGAGGGGAAGACGGACAAGCATGAGAGAGGGAGGCGAATAGCGGATGCGGCAGAGAGGGTCGCCGAGGAGGTCGGTGAAGAGGCACATGGCACCTCCGCTGGGCCCGACCTCGCATAGCCTCTCCACAGCCTCCACCCCGTCGCTGTCCCGCTCCGCCTCGTACTCCCTGATTACCACCATCACCACCATCGTCTCCTTCTCCTCCGCCGACGCCACCATCTCTCTCTTATCTCCTCCTCTCTTTCCTTTGCTCAGCTTCCTTCCAACTCACGTGATATAACAGCTACTAATAATGATGACAGCGAAGGAGATAAGGGAGATAGTTGCTTTGGCTCTTTCTTTTCTCTGCTCTCTCTCACTGGAACTCAATCACAAGGAACGGAAGCGATAGGTAACAGAGCAAGCTTCCTCGTTTTAGCTTGACTGTAACTGTACTCTCCTCTTCTCTTAAATTTATATAAACAAACCAAATTTGGCTGTTTGCGGAAGAGAAAGAGAGAGAGAAAGGCGTAGTTTTGGGGTGAGATGAAAGCTGAGATGAGGCTGAAGCCTTCCGCCTCTGCCTCTCCTTTTATAGGTGATGATTGAGTGCCAGAGAGAAGAGAATAGGGTAGAATATAGACAATATATAGCTGTTGATATGTGAACAGGGTAACAGTGGCGGGGGGTACAGCTTGAGAATAGAAATGGCGGCGGCGGCGCCGGCGGCGCAGTCCCTCTGCCTGCTTCCTAACTCCGCAGGTACTTGTTTCTTTAATCATATCCACTGTTCATCTTGTCACCCATTGGCATCCATGTTAGTACAATTCATGTTTCTTATTTTTAGCCTTGCGTTAATTTGAATATACAGGGGTCTATTTGCTAAATGAGAGAAATAGGATGAGCATAGCACAAATAGCACTTGTATCATGTTCTAATAATAGCTATTTACATAGGGGTTTTTTTTATGGATGAGAGAGATTAAATGAGCATAGCACAAACGACACAATTCTCGTATGCTAATGATAGCTAAACCCCCCGATAGTCGCCACGTAAAAGATGAATCAATAGTTAAAAGTCCTTTTCATCCTATTCTCCGTACATGATGGAGTAATATGACACGTGTAAGTTATGGGGCGGTTGCTATTTATATGGTAGCTCGGGCCTCGGGCTAGACACAAGATGGGAAATAAAGAAAAGCTCGGGGCCTTAAATTTGTCGATTGAAGATGAGTTCCAACTTGAAAATATTAGGAGTTTATGAACAAAACTCCTAGTGGAGGAGAGTCTCCCAAATGTATAAAATTAGATTAGTCAAGCTTTGAAAGCCTTCTACACATAGATGACACTCTTTATATTAGGGGTGATAGATGGACATGCCCCATGGCTTAGGGGCAACACTCTCAGCACAGAGTCTGCCAAATATGTAAAATTAGGTTAGTCAGAGGTTGGAAAACCTTCTGCACGTAGATGTCACTTTGTATACTGGGGTGGTGGGGCTCTCGGGGCTTGTCCCTCTACCCTCGCTAGTCTGATTTTACACATTTGATAGACTCTATACTGAGGGCGTAGCGAAGGGGGTGCTTAGAAGTTGAAAAATGAGTAATCTTATCTCGTTAAAGACACACAAGAATTCGTCCCCCCAGCACAACTTCTAAATCTATTACACTAAATCCTTATATAAAACATGAGAAGTTATAAATTAATATTTCTCTAAGGCTTTGATTATTTACGGGGATGGACAAGCAGAGAAAAGAAAAAACAAGGAAGAAAATTTTGTGGATCACTTAAATTTAATGTGTTCGAGGAGCATCGATAAAAGCAGAATGTTGTAGTCATAGCTTGTAGCAGCAGCTGTGATGGTGGCGAGCAGGCAAGCAGGTAGGCGATGAGGGAAGACAAGCAGTGAGTGGGCGAGGAGGGAAGATTTGCGGCGAGCGGGGGAGGGAAGACGGGCGAGCGACGATCGAGCGAGCGTGATAAGCAGTGAGCGACCGATTGTGCGAGGAGGGAAGACAGGAGGTGAGCGAGCGAGGAGAGAAGATTGGCACCAAGCGAGCAAGCAGGGAAGATGGGTGATCGGGCAAGCATCGACGAGCAGCGTGCGAGCAGGTGAGTGGCGACGAGGAGCAAGCAGGTGAGCGGTGAGCAGGGTTTGAGTGGGTGGTGAGCGGGCAAGCTCACTAGTAGCGGCAAAAAAAGAAGATGATGCAGTTGTACGACATCAAGTGGAAAAAAAAAAGGCTAGAAGCAATTTTTCCACTCGAATCGGGTGAATTATAAATAAAAGGATTTTGATAATATTTTCTTTTCATTTTTCTGTCCTTCCTTTTTCGTCCTTCCAATTAAAAGATAAAATATATTGTTTTTCATTCTTTCTCACCTATTTTTCTAGGAAGTAAATAAAGTGGAAGTTTAAGTTGATAGACATTTTCACTTAGCCACCCAAACAAGCCTTTTTTTTTGTAATAGGCTATATATTTTTTTGCCTTAATATAAGAAAAGCTAACATTCTTTAGATAAATTGACCAATACATTTCTAATTGATGAGCATCTCATTTGGCTAAATAATCTTTGAAAATAGATTATTTTCATTCTTATTGCAAACTATTCACCTCTATTCTCAAATATAAGTTAAAAACCTTCCAATTCATAGCTCAATATGAGAGTAAATACTTTACTTGATAGCCATTATCATTTGTTTCAATCATTTGTCATTCTTATCAACTCTTTTCAACCAATCCTAGGAAGGAAAGAATTTTTCTATTATGGATCATGTGATTATTGTCTTATAGGAGTATTATCACTTTTGTCTTAAGCTTATGAGGGTTAGAAATATTCTATTGTTAGGCCCAGCCTTATTTAAAGGCCCAACCCATATGGTCCGGTCAACTGGGCCGTTGACCGGGTCAAATTTGGCCCAAGCCAACATCGAGAGGAGGATCGAAATTTGGGGGAAAAGTTTCGATCGGCGAAAATGGTTTTCGCCCGCTCGATCGGAATCAACGTCGCCGATGCCTACCAGCGGCCGAAGACCTCAGGGACACCGGCGGAGAGTTCATCGCCGGGAGAGTTGGGCTAGCCGGTGACTTCCGGCAAGGAGACCGGCGACAGAGGCGTCGCCAATAGGGCCCGCGGGCTGCGATGAAAAGGACGCAGCACTGATCCAACGGGCAAAAGGCGAGAGACGTCGCTCGGTCCGGCGAGTCAAACGGTGGAGTCGAACGATTGCGAGGACACACGACGTGGGGTGGCGTGGGCAACGCTTCCGCTGCGGTATGGTCGACGACTTCGGACGCTATCGCTTGGATGCGACAACCGCGTGCGAGGAGCAGGAATCCGATGCTGAGCTCCCTATAAAAAGAGCAGCCTGGCGAGCTCGAAAAGACAGAGAGGAACGGGTGAAGGAGAGTGGTCGGCCGGAGGAGAAACCGTGAGGAGGAAGCAGAGAATAAAGGAGGAGAAGATGGTGGGTTGGCCGATGGAATCAACGACGAGGGTCGGGTAGCCGAACAGATCCAGCGGCGGGTAGGGTTGAGAACGAACCCTGTCTCGCCCTTATCTCCTCCTCTCCCCCTCGACGGTGGACCTCGACGCCAAACCCGTCGACGTGGGCGTGTGGTCGTCCCACGATCGTCGGAGCTCCGGTGGTGTGGGTGGGTGGAACGGAGCAACGCCGACGGTCCGTCCTCCTTCTCTCCCTTCCTTGCTGCCTCCCTCCGTGTGTTCCCGGTGAGCTAGAGGCAGAGGCTTCGGCTGGAAGACGAGCTCGTGCGCCTTGGATGCTCGTCGGACGGACGGAAGGGAGGGAGGGAAAAACGACGCTCGTCGGAGGATGCGACGAATGTGCGTCTAACAAGGCCTCGGACGGAGGACGAGGTCGGGTCGGTGTGGACGCCGGCTGGCGATCCTACCGGCGCTTGTAGTGGCACCGATGAGGCTGAGGGCGAGGGGCTCGAGGTGCCTCTCCCCTGCCGCAGGCCCCTTCTCTTCTCCGGCGACGCATGCAGCGGCGAGCGGGCGCAGTTCGTGGCGTGCGTCGTTCAGATGGCTTCGAGCGAACGAAGCGCGAGAGGACGAAAGAAAACGGAGAAGATGCTGACGTGGATGGATTAGCGGGCTTCAGCTAATCGCGGGCCTGACAGTGGTATCAGAGCGGTTGTTTCGATCGAGGAGGCTCCGCCGATCTCGCTGGCACGAAGGAGGAAGGTGATGATCGTCTTCTCCTTCTAGACGAGAGGAGTCAGATCTGATGGTGGATCCGGATTCCACCCACCTCCTTCGTAGCGCGCGCGGACGCGCGGAACCCCTTTGGACGGTGGCGGCGCCGGCGGTCGTCCCTGCACGAAGAAGGAAGACGGCGAGCGTCTTCTCCTTCTGGACGACGAGGAGATGGACCCGGCGGAGGACCCGGGATCCGATCTTTTGTCATCGCGTGCGGAGGCGCGAAATTCCTTCCGACGGCTTTCAGAGTAGAGGATCGAGTGGTTCCTCTGCACGCGCGTCTCCTCCACGAGGTCGGACGAACGCGCCGCTTCTACGATCCTCTCCACAAGCTGGAGAATGCAACCAGAGGCCTCTCCTTCCCCACGGGCGGCGACGGGAGCAACTGCCCTGGGTGGTTGAACGGCTTCCCATGAGTCGGACGATGGCGAGGCTGGACGAAAGGCGAACAGCGCCTTCCCTCCTTCACGAGCTAGGGGACACGAGATGCTCCTTCCGCGAGCGACGCAAGGTGAAGAGAAGAGAATGGAGTTGCGGACCCAAGCTCCATATGAGAGCGGAAGGACGTGACGCCTTCCCTTCTTCTCCGACGTGAACACAATGAATGCGAGCGGGCATTCGAACGCGACGACGGTTTTCGCCTCAAGGAGCGTATGTACATGAACGGGCACTCGATTACGGACGCAGGTGGGCGTTGATTGAAATCGTGCGTTGAACCGGAATTGCCTCCGGAATTTGGACGCGAGCACTCGAAATCGGACGTTCGTCAGCAGATTTGGGTTTTCGGAGGGCCAGTGGGAAGCTCTGCGAAATCGCGGTCGTGCGCAGGCGGCTGCGAGGACTTCCATACGAGCGGAGGAGACGCGCGTGAGAACGCGGCTCCAGTCGAGTGAAGCGGAAGTGGCTGACAGACGCGCGCACGAGTTCAGACAGCCGACGAGCTTGGACACTCATCGGTTGAAAGTCGAGTGGCGTAGCTTGACAAATGAACCTCGCCAGCCGTTTGGCCGGTCGGAGGATGTCACGGCAGCCTCCACCGTGATGAGAGTGCACAAAAACTCGAATACGGACCCAAGCTTCCACGTAGAACACGTGAACGAGGAAATTGACTTGTGGACACGAACCCGAAAACGAATTTAGCGCCAAATCGGATTTCGGACGGCGCGAATGCAGAAAAATACGGCGTCAATTTCGGACGCGTGCCGACATTGGGTGCGAAATCGGGCATGGTTCTAAGACCCGATATGGGTGTAGCAAGAGGGTCAGGAGTGTGGATTAGACCCTAAAATTGAATTCACCGATGAATTCAGATTCGGTTGAGAATTTTGGTTCGACAAATAAATTTTGAGGAGAAATTTAGAAAAGGTAAGTATACCTTAAAACCGCTAAATGAGGAAAAGTTAACAAACTTCAAAACTGCTATTCGAGGGAAAAGTTGACAGACTTCAAAACTGCCATTTAAAGCGGTCAAGTGAACAGACTTTAAAACTGCTATTCGTGGACTAAGAGAGTTAACAAAACTCTAGAAATGCTATTTAGGGAGAAATGAGGAAGAGTTAGCAGACTCTAAAACTGCTATGCGGTATAAGAAGAATGGGCGGTGTCCAACTAAAACAAAAGAGATCCCTCTTCTTATTTCCACTAAGCCAACTTCGCGTAAAGGGACGCCTTTATGTGGGGGAAACGTGGGTGGACAGTAAGGAAAAATCCTTAAAAACCAGTCTGAGTTGGGTTTCTCGTCATAAGGGGACGCCTTTATGAGGGGAAGACTCGGGGGCAAAATGAATTGGGCGCACTAAGTTACTCCTCGACGGAGGTGGTATGGGACACCTTCGAAAGGGAGGAGACTTAGGCGTAACCAAGTTGGATGATTCTCCCTAGCGATCCAATTCGATCGCAGACCTTGTGGAACCCTTTCCTGCCATTCAATGAAAATACGAGTGCGAGTCGAACCGCACTAAAGATTCGTCGAGGGCGACGAACGACTTAGGAGGGGGAGAATGTTAGGCCCAGCCTTATTTAAAGGCCCAACCCATCTGGTCCGGTCAACTGGGCCGTTGACCGGGTCAAAATTGGCCCAAGCCAACATCGAGAGGAGGATCGAAATTTGGGGGAAAAGTTTCGATAGGCGAAAATGGTTTTTGCCCACTCGATCGGAATCAACGTCGCCGATGCCTGCCAGCGGCCGAAGACCTCAGGGACACCGGCGGAGAGTTCGTCGCCGGGAGAGTTGGGCTAGCCGGTGACTTCCAGCAAGGAGACCGGCGACGGAGGCGTCGCCAATAGGGCCCGCGGGCTGCGATGAAAAGGACGCAGCACTGATCCAACGGGCAAAAGGCGAGAGACGTCGCTCGGTCCGGCGAGTCAAACGGTGGAGTCGAACGATTGCGAGGACACAAGACGCGGGGTGGAGTGGGCAAAGCTTCCGCTGCGGTATGGTCGACGACTTCGAACGCTATCGCTTGGATGCGACAACCGCGTGCGAGGAGCAGGAATCCGATGCTGAGCTCCCTATAAAAAGAGCAGCCCGGCGAGCTCGAAAAGACAGAGAGGAACGGGTGAAGGAGAGTGGTCGGCCGGAGGAGAAACCGTGAGGAGGAAGCAGAGAACAAAGGAGGAGAAGATGGTGGGTTGGCCGGTGGAATCAACGACGAGGGTCGGGCGGCCGAAACAGATCCGGCGGCGGGTAGGGTTGAGAACGAACCCTGTCTCGCCCTTATCTCCTCCTCTCCCCCTCGACGGTGGACCTCGACGCCAAACCCGTCGACATGGGCGTGTGGTCCTCCCACGATCGTCGGAGCTCCGGTGGTGTGGGTGGGTGGAACAGAGCAACGCCGACGGTCCGTCCTCCTTCTCTCCCTTCCTTGCTGCCTCCCTCCGTGTGTTCCCGGTGAGCTAGAGGCAGAGGTAGAGGCTTCGGCTGGACGACGAGCTTGTGCGCCTTGGATGCTCGTCGGACGGACGTAAGGGAGGGAGGGAAAAACGACGCTCGTCGGAGGATGCGACGAATGTGCGTCTAACAAGGCCTCGGACGGAGGACGAGGTCGGGTCGGTGTGGACGTCGGCTGGCGATCCTGCCGGCGCTTGTAGTGGCGCCGATGAGGCCGAGGGCGAGGGGCTCGAGGTGCCTCTCCCCTGCCGCAGGCCCCTTCTCTTCTCCGGCAACGCATGCAGCGGCGAGCGGGCGCAGTTCGTGGCGTGCGTCGTTCAGATGGCTTCGAGCGAACGAAGCGCGAGAGGACGAAAGAAAACGGAGAAGATGCTAACGTGGATGGATTAGCCGGCTTCAGATAATCGCGGGCCTGACAGAATATCATGATCAATCCCACCACCACCACCTCGATCTCTGTGTCCATGTGACGTTGGTCCGGCGGTGGCGGAACTTAAGAGGAGCTGCTCATCCTCGTGCTCCGCCGTGTCGGCCGACTGGAAGGCGACCACGCACCGCCGTCACGATTCTCTCCGTCTCATCTCCCAAACATATCATTGACTAAATCACTAGCGGTTAATTAATTAACGAATCAATCACGCTGTCACTGGCGGATTGATTAATCATGTGAGCCGACCGGCGCGCGGCCATCGGAGACGCCGCACCAAACGGCGACAGCACGACAGCCGTCGCGTGCGACCCGAGACCGCCGGGTGACACGATTAACAACTCCATCGCCCATTAATTAATTGCCGCCAGCCTTAATCACTCGACCACCCTCGAGCGAGCTGTTCGCCTGTTCCTGTGTGTGGCTCGAGAAAATCATGTGCATAATTTTTTTTATACGATTAATTTGAACAGGCCATCGTTGTCGTAATTAAGTAATTACTTAATCAACCGTTCAATTAGTGAAGATGTTTTAATTTGCAGTTAATTAGCTGGTTAATTACACAGTTATACATCAGTGATCAGTGGACCGCGCTAATTAATTGCATGCATGCATGCATGCATGTTCCGCAAAGCACGTAGCGTGCAGCTCAATGTCTGCGCGAGGATTCACGCTAATTAACCGCGATCTAGTCTGTGGTGGGCCACCTACCATGCTTCGACAGTGGAGCCCACCACTTGACCTGATAATTAAGGCTCCTTAATTATTCACTAATTAATGATCAGCGCCGTGATTAAGCAGCTGATGGTGCCACCGGACCGCCCGGGCCCTGGGCCGTTAATTTAGGATGTGCGGACAGACAGACAGGCGACATCAAATCACGGGCAGCATCTGTGTCCCCCTTGTCCCTCACACGCAGGGTCCACTACTTGGACGCCTTGGATGATTCCGTGGCTGAGAGACCGTGAAAAGGATGGCCCAGCCGAGGTTGCGTTTGGTGGGGCCGGCCGTGTAGGGAATTCGTGACAAGATATTGACTTCCGGTCGCTGTACGATTGATACTTATTTTACTCCTAACCTCGACCCTTGGCCTCTCTTTGATAATAATTAGGTTTTAGTTGACTAATTGGCTTTCTGACTAATCAAGCATGTCCAATTTAGATTCAATCTGACTTCAAATGTTGTGTTGTGTGGTCTAAAGTAGGCTAAATTGAATTCAATCAAAATGACTCATTAACAACTAATTTTGACCTCCAATGAGTCTCTTATTCGCTCTAGCCATTTGAGCACTCTACAAATTGTACAAGTTCCCCCTATATCAATACAACCATCCTCTCATCGTAAGACTCATCCTTTCAAAAGAGTCCTTTACTAAATAGACCAAAATTTTGACCTTAAACTAATTCTAAGTTTTACCAAATTTGTTTGTAAGTATTACTTTAAAAGTTGAAATTTCTAATCTTGTTTAATTGTTTTAAGGTCTAATTCTGATTTCAATTGACTTTGAATGAGCTACATTAAGATTATCATGTTATATGATCTAAACCAAGCCAAATTGAACAACGCCTAGAATAACTAGTTTTGACCATGAGTCTTTACTCACTTTGGCTATTTGAGAGCTTTGGGTATTCTACAAAACTTGCCTTTAGAGTCCTAGAACCACACTTTCTTTTAACTTCTAAGCCACTACGATTTTAGAAAAGGTTTCTTCAATTTTTTTTACTTGAATCTTTCATCGAAAATCTTTTAGCATAAAAGTCCACTTTGAATACCTTATCCTATTACAAGACTCAATTTTTTAAAGTACTATGATGGATTTTTTTTAACCATTTTATGTTATGTAGCCTCAATGGTCATAAATTTTATTAAATTTATTTGAATCTAGTATTTGAAAAACTATACCTTCTAAACTTTCCAACTATCCATACATAATTCAGAGTTAAAGTGCTTCAAATGAGCTAAATAAAGTTGTTCACATTATGTGCTCTAAATTAGACTATATTAAAATTTGGCTATAACAACTAATATTAACCTCTAATAGGTCTTTTAGTCACTTTAGATACTTGAGAGCTATCGAAAATTCTAAAAGTGCAGCCCCAAACGCTCTAGAACCAGCATCTCTTATCCCTTGGAGGCCGCAAAATTTTCAAAAGAGATTTTATCCATTTTTTTCTACTTCAAAATTTAATTGAAATCTTTTAGCGTAATAGTTATCTTAAAGACCTCATAGCTTCAAAAGAATCAGATGATCATCGTTTCAAATCAGCATTCCCTCACTTGATGTGTGTTTTATAAATTTATTTAATTTATTTTACTTATTTTATCATGTGCTTTTGTAAGAGGCCACATATTTTTTAAAAGAAAAATTCTTATGTTAGAAAATTAGGTACTTCGTTAGAAGAGTGAGACTATTTAGTATAATCTTTTTAAAGAAAAAATAGTTTCATGTAGCAAAAATCATAGTAAAGAGTACTAATAAGTGATATTATAATTGTGTTAACTTATTTGTAATTGGTGAACTCTGCCATTCATTTGGATATGCTATAAATCTATCTCATCTATGTTAACAACGAACATAAACAGGAACAATAAGTTATGCTTCATGGGCTTTTCTGGGCTCAAATATATTTCCTCAAACATAGCCCAATTTAGTTGGGCCCCTTGCCTTTTAACACAAGCCATCCTACTTGGGTTTTCATAGATAATAAATGGTATATATAAAAAAATGCATGAATATATACACACGCAACATTTATATTAGAAGGAATCAAACTAAAAATTTTGATTTAATTCGATAGTTTATAAACTACTGTAAATGGATGAATTATAATTATTAGGCAAATGGTTCCGAGAAAAATGCCCAACTATTTATGATATTCCATTCAATTGTTCTGCAAACATTTCAGAGGACAATCGAATTCCAAGTAGATCATGTTCTTGTCCCCAAGATGTACAAGAATTAGAGTAGCAGAACTTGTAAAAAATGTGGCCAACAAGAAGGAAAACAGAACGAACGCTTTGATAATCAGAGGACAATCGAATTCCAAGTAGATCTTGTTCTTGTCCCCAATATGTACAAGAATTAGAGTAGCAGAACTTGTAAAAAATATGGCCAACAAGAAGGAAAACAGAACGAACGATTTGATAATTTAAAAGTTGCGACACAGATTACAAGGGGCCCAATCGAAAAGACCGCCCCACAGATCGGCCGCCCGTCTCCTCCGCGGCCGCTGCATCTCCTCTTCCGATTCCGAACGGCGCTGCCGCCGCCCCATCTCGGCGTCGGACATCCGCAGCATCTCCCACATCACGTGCACGTCCTCGTACTCGCACGTCCTCACATCCCTCCGCAGCTCCCTCAGGCCTACCCGCCCTCCGAATCAATTAGCCGATCAATGCGCACAACGATCTAAACAAAGAGGGACTGCTGCGATTTCACTTACCGGTCCGACGGATGCCGAGGCGAGCGGCGACTCTGGCCCAAGCGCGGCGCATGCGGAACACCACCACGCTGTCGCGCCACTCCATCGGCGCCTCTTGGTTCCACCTTTGACTCCGGAAATGGATCGATCGTCGATTCACGACGCGCAAGAAGGAGAAGAGAAAGAAAAGAGTTGCCGCATCTGGTGCCCTCCTCTTCACGACCTAACCTTGGAGATTGGTTGGGCATTTTGGGGTCTGCCGATGGAGCGAGCTTTATCGATGGGAGGAGGAAGAAGGGACGCGCGATCGGCGTGCGAATCCGCGTCCGCACGCGTGGAGGGCATCGGACGCTTGGCTCGACCGCGTGGGAACAGTTTCCAGCTTGCGGTGGAGAAGGGGAGGCGGCCTCGCACAACTTCCATGTCCGGCTCAATTGCATATTAGCCCGCGCTTCATTCTTATTCTCAAAAACCTGCAGACGCAAATAAGGATCAGGTTTGCAAATTCGCCCCAGTGCTTTCTAGTTTTAAATAAACTAAGATGTGAATTTACGAGGGCCGTTTTCTAAGGCTACTGTACAAGTTAATCTTTTAATAGGAAGTATAATAATAAATGTTAACTAATTCAATATTAACATTATAATAATATCTAAAATAATATGTCATAATTTAGCCTATTCTCGATTTTTCAATGTTGTCATTTGATATTCTTTTATTTATAGAATATAGTCAAATGGTTTTTATATTATATACAAAAGTCAATATGTCATAAGTAGTGTTATAGTAGGTATGGTTTAGAACAATTATGACAATTTTTCAATTTATACTCTCTAAGAAAAAAAATAAAGTCATAAATTTAATTATATTTCTATATGCTAATCATTTTTTTTTCTTGTGTAATCTCCAAGGCATAGGCCACAAAGCATTGTAAAATGAGATGAGTTTGGATAAATTTTTAGCATGGAGGAAGAATGGGGAAATTATAGTAATGAATTAGAATTATTTAATCACTGTATCCTAATATATTACATACTATAAATAGTAAATTTATAAATATATAATTAAATAATAATAATAATATCAATTTAAAACTATTTAAAGGGGTAAAATAGTGGAAAAAAAACAATTTCCATCCGCACCTATATATTTGTATCTTTCTACAAATGGCACATGAATCAACTCATGTTAGAGCATTATGCTAGAATTTCTTGTCATGCTTGGTCTAGTCATGTAATTTGATTTTTTAAATTAACGAAGCTTTGACTTCATTGGTTCTTGGTTCCGCCCCTACCTCTTGTGGGTAAATTCATGAGTTCTAAATTAAATCATTAGAAGGTAGTCAAAAGATCATGTAGTACTCCAAAAATCTTGGAGCTTGCAGAAAGATCATATTGCAATTTGTGTGTATATTCGTGATAATGTATTTTAGTCATGCTCGTAAATCATTGCCATGAATACAGTAGAAATTAATGGCTTATTTTTCGCTGAATTATAAGTTGCAGCGACGTGATCTCTTGGTCACTCAGTATGGCCACTGTCCGACGATGTTGCCCGCAGGATTGTAGTTGCAGATGATAAAGATAGCGCCGCTGTTGCACTTCACGCGAGCGCAGCCAATGGCCGTTGACGACCGCCACACCACTTGCGTGTAGTGCCCGCATACCTTCCCGGCGGCGCAAGTGTTGCTGCTATAGTTGTAGTACTGCTTCTCCGACACCCAGAGGTTGACGGCGTCTGCCGCTGTATACTCGCGACCGGAGCCCCAGAAGAGGTTCTCTCCATAGGGCCCGCCGGAGTGCACTAGTTGGCAGTCACCGATCCGCTGGTTGGCGTAGTTCTGAGCGTAGGCCGCCACGGTGGTGTCCCACGTCACCGGGCTGACGCCGACGACCGCGCGAGAGGAGTTGTGTGCGCTCGCAAAGTCCTGAGGAGAGTTCTGCGCCTGCGCGCAGCAGGCCATGGAGGCAAAGAGGAGAGCCAAAGCTGAGTACATTGACCTCATCTTTACTTCAACTTCTAAATTAACTTCACCGATGGTATGAGCGAGAGAGCAGAGCTTGGCATTTATAGACGATGAACTCAAGGTGATCTGTAGATCATTCCTCAGAATAGTAAAAGTTGCAGAATTTTTCGTCGAGAAGGAGGGAAAGGACTGTGGATATTGTAAAAGCTGGGGGGATGAGCCTGGACAGATCAAGAAGGTTTAATGAAATAAAGAAAAAATTAATCGATCTTATCAGAGCTTAGTCAGGTTTGCTTGATCCTTGTTCTTGGTTAATGAGCTCATATCATGTGCATTGTGCTTAGGGATCAAGCAAGTGCAATTAGGAAGGGTTTGATGTATGTGTTCTTGGACCACATGAACCAAATAAGTGCATTTGGCACACTGTATCCACAGTTTTGATTAATAGATTTGGACAAAAGTCATTAAACAAATCTATTTAAGACAAATAATGGTTCAAGCACTCAATTAAAAAAAATTACTTTTTGTAAAAAAATATATCTAAATAAAATTACATGACTTTGTTGTTTGTATAGTACTAGTTAAGTTATTTTTTTTTAAAAAAAAATAACTTACTTTTTTTATATAAAATCTATTTAAATTACGAAGGAGCTTAGATTAGATAATTTTTATACACTCCATTTTCAGAGGTACATGGACAAGTTAGATAAATTTTATATAAAAAATAAATTTCTCATAATTCTATAAAATAAGAAATCATTTCAGCAAATGACAATATGACATTGTTGTTTGTATAGTGCTAGTTAAGTTAAAATTTAACATTTTAAACTTATTTTTTAGAATTATTTTTATCATAGCAAATTTTATATATATTTGTATATAAGGAGCAATGTCGGAATTTTCTACAATAGAGCGCCCTTACGAAGAAAAATTCAAAGGGAGGGCTTCTTGATAAAATTAGAAAAAGTTTAATATCACAAATTCTCAATTTTCTTCCCTTATATCAAGGTTGCGTTTTTGCGAAGGAGTGGGCTGAGATGTGAAGTACGAATCTTGAAGCAGGGGCGCACAAATCTTCATGCAATCCATACTTAAGTGCAAATAGCGCCATCGAGAAATGCAGCGTTATACCAAATCCTGATATAACGCCGTCCGTTACAGCCATCCAAACTAACTGGACCTAACTTTGGTTAACGCTCAAAATTTCACTACCCGCCCAACCCGCAAGACACTAACTTTGTTGTGACGAAGCCCTTTACTCTCCGACGACAGTTTTGTCGCCCGATCCTCTCCGACGGCCTCCGACAAATTGCGACGACCACCGACAACCTCCGACGGTCTTCTAATATGTGTTTACGACTTCCGATGGCCTCCCGAGTTCGTGGTCGATTGGAGCCATAATTTTGTGTTTTTTGTGCAGTCGACCTCCGACATCCTACAGCAAACTACGACGAACTGCGACGACCTACGGTGAACTACGACGACGTATGGCGAACTACGACGACCTACGGCGAACTGCAACGACCTCCGACGACGTCCCATAACCTACGACGTAATGTCGAGTTTCTGGTTGGCCTAGGGTTTCCTAATCTTGATTTTTTTTTGCAGGATCTCATCTTCTGTCCACTACCATTTGTAGACCGAGTTCCTCTGACGAATCTAAACTCTTCCTTTAAGGTATAATGTCATAATTTGTCTTCTTAATAAGTAAATTGTTGTATTAATGATATAATTTGTCTTCTTAGGGTTTCCTAATCTTATTTTCTTTTTTGCAGGATCTCATGGCGAGTTCCTCAGACGACTCCAATGTTCCTTTAAGGTATAATGTCGTAATTTGTGTATTAATGACATAATTTTTGCATTAATGACATAATTTTATTTTGTTTTTCTTAATGCATACATTGTTTTATTAATGACAATTTTGCATAACATGTCTCAAACTTGGTATATAAGTATCCCAATTTGGTAGAACATGTCTCAACCTTAGTATATCAGCTTCCCATTTTGGTATAACATGTCTCTAATTTGGTATAACAGCTGGACATTTTGGTACAACACACTCCATTTTGGTATAACATGTCTTTATTTTGGTATAACATGTCTCTAATTTGGTATAACAGCGTCCCATTTTGGTATAACATTTCTCAAACGTAGTATAACACATCCCATTTTGCCGGTTGTGCCATAGTTCTTTCTGTAAGTATTCTTTAATATATGAAGTAATTCTTCAATAATTAATTTTTAATCATAAAGGATTTTGTGCTTTTTTGCAGATATGGTTTTATGAGCATACCAAAATGTATATAAATAATAAGATTGAGGGTGTATTGTTGTGTTAAACAACTTGAGTTACTGCAGTTTTATCTCTCCTTCCAATCTGGTTCAAGGAAGGAAATTGCTTCCTGGCCATTGGCATGGGAGGTCTGCTCGCAACAAGATGGTGAAAGTGTGGATTGTGGGGTATTTGTGATGAAATTGATGGACTACCTCTCTAGAGATGTACCGTTTGGTTTCACACTACAAGACTACCAAGATTGAGGGCCCTTATTAGTTTGGAACTCTTTGAAGGAAAGTTACCGGCTGTTGATTAAAAGATATTACAATTCAAACTTTTTTGTATATTTGATACTCGTGTATATTTGTTATCCTATATATACATACACCTGTATATTTGTATATGCAATGTCATACGAATTTCAGTTCTTGTTATATCATGTTTGAGCCGTATTATACCGTGTTTGTGCCTTGTTATACGAATTTCAGATCTTGTTATACCATGTCCGAGCCGTGTTATACCTTGTTTGTGCCTTGTTATGCAAATTTAAGGTCTTGTTAAACCATGTTTGTGCCGTGTTATACCATGTTTGTGCCGTGTTATACCAAAATTGGGCCTTGTTATACCATGTTTGAGCCGTGTTAGACCATGTTTGTATCGTGTTATACGAATTTCAGGTCTTGTTATACCATGTTTGAGCCGTGTTATACCGTGTTTGTACCTTGTTATACAAATGTAAGGTCTTGTTATATCATGTTTGTGTTGTTTTATACCATGTTTGTGCCGTGTCATACGAATTTCAGGTCTTGTTATACCATGTTTGTGCCTTGTTATACGAATGTAAGGTCTTGTTATACCATGTTTGTGCCATGTTATACCATGTTTGTGTCATGTTATACGAATTTCAAGTCTTGTTATACCATGTTTGAGCCATGTTATGCCATGTTTGTGCCTTGTTATACCAAAATTAGGTCTTGTTATACCATGTTTGTGCCGTGTTATACGAATTTCAGGTCTTGTTATACCATGTTTGAGCCGTGTTATACCGTGTTTGTGCCTTGTTATACAAATGTAAGGTCTTGTTATACCATGTTTGAGCCGTGTTATACCATGTTTATGCCGTGTTATACGAATTTCAGGTCTTGTTATACCATGTTTGAGTCATGTTATACCATGTTTGTGCCGTGTTATACCAAAATTGGGCTTTGTTATACCATGTTTGAGCCGTGTTATACCATGTTTGTGCCGTGTTATACGAATTTCAGGTCTTGTTATACCATGTTATAACACGCGACAAACATTGTATAACACGCGACAAACATGGTATAACAAGACCTGAAATTCGTATAACATGGCACATACATCGTATAACACGCGACAAACATGGTAGATACTCACATATCGTTTAACGTAGATACATGTAACACACTGTATAGGACAATACTATTTACATGGTATAAGTAGATACATATAACACACTGTATAAGACAATACTATTTACATGGTATAACAAACAAATGATTGTCATTTACAATCTACTTACGACCATATTCCGACATTAAACAACCTCTAAATAGCTCCAGACTAATTTGTGCCCTCATAGCTGGGACCTGCTTTTGGGAGAAGTTAAACTTTTTACTGGAAACAATACATTTCATGAACTTCACCACAAAAACTCTACAAATCAACTAGATTATCTTGCTTTGGGCAATCAACATCCTATTTCCGTTCATAATCTGCTATAGAAAATTTTTCTTTAGTCTGCAAACTCAAATGAGTGTCTAAAAGTTTTACCTGCATAAATAATAGCACAACAGATTATAAAACTTCAACATAGGAAAACTAGTCATGCATAACAAATATACTAAACACTCACATATGCATTCGCAACTTCCACATCACTCTTACGGGCTTCCAATGAATTATAAAAAATAATCTGCTTTTGCCTTCTAATTATATACATCAAAATCCAATAGTTTTTATCGCAAATTGGCGCAAGTATTCTTGTAGTGTAACGAAGGTTATCAGCTACCATATGTTCCAAACAAGCAGCACTAAATCCGAATTTATTATCTAAATACAAACCCAGATATGTTGGAGATATGTAATCAAAAGCCAACAACTTCGTCTTCTTGGGATTATTCCGACCTCTAGCGACCAAAAGACCAGCATAAGCATCTACAACCTACAGTTAATACAGTCAGCATAAGCATCTGCTAAACAAATAGTATAAAATAGTAAAATAATTAGGTATTTATACATACATCATCACTAACGGCCTTTCCAAACATCAGCTCAATAACTTTCACCTTGTCAACTCTCCATTCGGTACCCATGTGCAAAAACTTCTCTGAGAACTTCATATATAATGCCATATCATTTCTTTCTTCAGCAGACAATGCCCCATATCCACAATGATCTGTCCAATCCACATACTGAAAATATAATATGGACATATAGATGTCAATCACTAAAATCAGCAAGTGAATAATTAACCGTATATAAAGAATTGGTACAGTAGATAATAATTGATACATCGTCAATATTCATATAGATCTTGGACTCATCAAATCCACTGGGAGGAAGTGGGTACTTCTTGTTCAATTCCTCTTGTGAATAATGGCATAGCATGCCCCATTTTCTCTTTCTCTGTCTTTTCCCTTGCATATCCACTACACTAGATGTGCTGGGGTCTTCTGCATTTGTGTCCTCTTTATCATCTGACCAATCGGTATCTTCATCAAATAGCTGCTCCCTTTCAGCTACCATTTTCTTTATTTTGTTTTCATACTCCTCAACTAGTAATTTTGAAGCTTCTATTTGGTTTTCTTTCTCAACATTTTGGGAGTGAATTATCTCCTGTAACTCATCTATTTGGCTCTGAAATGCTGTAGACATGCTATATTTCTTGTCGATTAATTTCTCTACTCTGCCTGCAATTTCAATCACAGCTGATTTCAGTTTTTTATTTTCCACAATAAGTCCATATCTATAGTAATCCAGCTCTTTCTTCATATCAGTTTCCTTTTTATTGTAACGCTCAACAATGCCTTCCTTCTCTTCAGTGAGCTTCAACACTTGAGCTTTGAGCTGTGCTATATCTGTATCATCATTTGTAAGCTCATTTACCCTTTCTTGTAATTCTTCAACTTTAAAATTTAATTCTGCCTCCATTTCCTCTTTCTCATCCTCAACTTCTTTCAGCTTCAGTTTCTCCGCTTCAATACCTTTCTTATAAAATTCAATTTCCTTCTGCATATCTATTTGCAGTTTATTGTAATGTATATGAATGCTTTCTATCTCTTCCCTTAGCTTCTCTACTTATAATTTCAGAGTAGCTGTCTGAGATATATTATCATCTTTATTTACCTTCATCAAAACAACAAAATATCATTCAAGTACATACTGAAATTGGTATAACACTTCTATATAACACTGAAAATTTTGGTATAGCAAGGCAATAATTTGGTATAACACTTCTATAATTTGGTATAACACTTCTATATTATAATATAACACTGAAAATTTTGGTATAACAAGACAATAATTTTGGTATAACACTTCTATATTATAGTATAACACTGAAAATTTTGGTATAACAAAGCAATAATTTGGTATAACAAGACAATAATTTTGGTATAACACTTCTATATTATAGTATAACACTGAAAATTTTGGTATAACAAGGCAATAATTTGGTATAACACTTCTATATTATAGTATAACACTGCAAACTTTGGTATAACAAGGCAATAATTTTTAATATACTTACAATGTCAAGTTGAGATGATAGGGTACTAGGTAAAGGGTCTGGTGTACTGTGTGACGCGCCAACATCGAAAGCTTCCTCAAAAGCTGCCTCTACTGTTGCCTCTAATACAAGTGGCGTATTTACAACGTCACACTCTATTTCGTCAGCGTCAAGTTGTAAAATAATCTATAATAATAAATAGTATTAGAGACCACAAATGCATACAAATTACTATACTTACATATAAGCATCTTACCGCAGATTCATTTAATTTTGCACAATTTTTAAAATATGTTGTCCGTCGCTGTGGACTCACTTTGCCCCAACGAAACAACCGAGGGTATACACCATCAATCTTATTATTTATATACATTTTGATATGCTCATAAAACCAAATCTGTAAAAAAAATAACAAAAATATATATGATTAACTATAATGCATTGAAAGACAACTTCATATATTAAAGAATACTTACAAAAAGAACTATGGCACAATCGGCAAATCCACGTCCCTTTTTTTTTGTGAGGAAGTGGTCAATTCCGAGCACAAAAAATGATGGACAGTTTCTGGCCAATTGTAATCAGCCAATTTTTGGAGGTCTTCTACAAATAATACAAGGCCTGCATCCAAGTTGAATGTCAGGCAGCTGAACAAAAAACAACAAAAGAAATACAATATAGCCAATCTTCTGATCCTCTCATCGTTTCCCTCTAGTCCTTGTGAGCAGAGTTCTGTCAATTTTTCTTCAATTACTTTTCTATTAATTGCCTTTTTCTCAAATTCCTTAGTGAAATATGGAGTAGTTGGTCGCTTATTGTTCCATCTAACCAACTCTCCAACCCGTGGGAGACAAAGTATAATAGATACATCCTTGACCAACAATGGCACAAAATTGCCATTAATGTTGAATCCCCTTCTCTCCGGTTCCCATATAGATTGCAAATATTCCACTGCAAGCATATCTAGGGGAACCGATGCCCCTTGCAGCAAATGTCCAAAGGGGGTATGTAGGAGTTCTTCTTTAATGGCATCACCCCCTTGCACTGTGTCGACAAAAGTGTGAATCCGGCTCAATGAGCATCTGCTGAGTACTCGACGAGGTTTGATGCCCTTGTAGTGATATTCTTTTTCTTCTTAGGTGCTACTAGATGAGCTTTCATTCGTAGCCCTCCTTGTATAAAACTTACTGTTACATACGTTACCAAGTTAACATGAAGGACTCAAAAGGTGAAACTAGTATATCAAAATGAGATGTTGTTATACTATGTTTGAGGCATGTTATACCAAAAAGGAATCCTATTATACCAAATTAGAGACATGTTATACCAAATTAGAGACATATTATACCAAATTAGAGACATATTATACCAAAATAGGATGTATTATACTATGTTTGAGGCATGTTATACCAAATTAGAGACATGTTATACCAAATTGGGATGCTGTTATACTATGTTTGAGGCATGTTATACCAAATTAGATACATGTTATACCAAATTGGGATGCTGTTATACTATGTTTGAGGCATGTTATACCAAATTAGAGACATGTGTTACCAAATTGGGATGTGTTACACTATGTTTGAGGCATGTTATACCATATTAGAGACATGTGTTACCAAATTGAGATGTGTTATACTATGTTTGAGGTCTGTTATACCAAATTAGAGACATGTGTTACCAAATTGTGATGTGTTATACTATGTTTGAGACATGTTATACCAAATTAGAGACATGTGTTACCAAATTGAGATGTGTTATATTATGTTTGAGGCATGTTATACCAAAATGACCAGCTGTTATGCCAAATTAGAGACATGTTATACCGTGTCTGTACAGTGTTATATCATGTCTGTGAAGTGTTATACCATGTCTGTGCTGTGTTATACGAAATTTAGCTCTTGTTATACCATGTATGTGCAACCCTCATTGTATATAACCTACTGTTAAATATGTTAGAACTATATTAACATGAAGAACTCAAAACCGCCGAAGCTATTATACCAAAATAAGGTGTTGTTATACTAACTTTCAGGCAACGTACAATTGCTACTATCAGAAGAATCAACAACTAACAGCTTCCTTTTAAGACTATTTCCCAAACAGATTCACGCACAATACAAATTATGCAAATATCATGAAAGTGGGTTGCTGTTATACCAATTTTTCACACAAGTTATACCAAAAATAGGTTATTAATACAATAATGTACGTATTAATAAGATAAATTCCGACATTATACCTTAAAGGAAGATTGGAGTCGTTGGAGGAGCTCGCCATGAGATCCTGCAAAAAAAAAAGAAGATTATGAAATCCTAGCCCAAACAAGAACAAATCGTATACCGTCGCAGGTCGTCAAGCAACAATGAGACGTTTGCGGAGGTCGTCGCACTTCGTCGGAGGTCGTCGGAGTTCGTCGCAGGACGTCGTAGGTCGACTGCACAAAAAACACAAAGTTAGGGGTCGACCTGAGCAGGAACTCGGAGGCCTCGAAAGTCGTAAACACAAAGTAGAAGGTCATCGGAGGTCATCGGAGAAGATCGGGCGACAACTTTCGCCACAGCAGCAAAGTTAGGGTTAGAGAACAGATTAAGAGAGTAAAGAGTAAGGGTCGAGCGGGTTGGGCGAGATGCGAAAATTTTCGGAGTTAACCCTGGTTAGTTAGTTCGTAATGGACTGCTATAACGGGCTGCGAATATATCTAGATTTTATAAAACACGGAGAGGGGATCATATAACGTCGTGCTTTACTTAACAATGCATGAAGATTCGTACGCCGCTGCTTAAGATTTATACTTCACATCTCAGGCAAAATTTACAGAGGGTGTCCCTCCACAGAAACGCAGCCTTATATCAATGGGGATTTAACTTCCAAGTCGCCTGATTGATAAGCAATCCAAAGGGTGGCGAGCGGGCAAGCGGCAAAAAGATGAGGGAGTGAATGAGAGATGCTCCCAATCGCCGGATCCTCGTCGCCGTCGTCGTAGCGATCGCTCTCGTAGTCATACCATATCCATCGGTGAGACCTCCTCCACCGCCGCCGCCGGACGTCGATCCCGGAGACAAGACCGAGATCTGCGAACTCGACAACCTGGATACCATGTCCAAGGCTCGGGTTTACGCCGACGTCAACGTCCACCGGCCCAGGGATTACTGGGATTACGAGTCCCTCACAGTTCAGTGGGGGTACGCTAGATTCCGAAGCCCTTTCCAAAACCTAGCCGTGATTTCTTGTTTATGCTCAATAGTTTATGCAACCAGGGCACCTTTTTCCATTAAATGTTAGGTCGAATGATTCGCTTTATCATTTTTATAAAACTACGTGGTACGCTGTAGTTCGATCAACATACAGCTCCTTGCTTTTTGCTGAACACTGACTCCCTTTAGATATTTGGTTGTATCGAATTGTGAATCCTAATTTTTTATTTAGGGAAGATATGGTTTGTCGTGCCTGGATGGTTGATGTCCTAACGTTTGTTACTCTTAAACTGAGTCATCCATTTGTTTGTTAGATAACAAACATACACTTTTAAAGCATGCAATAATCTTATGGTTTCATTCCATTGAATATTTCCAGCCAGAGCTTTTCTCTCCAATTATGTTGAAGAACTGTTTCATTATGCTAAATTTCTAATTTATGTAGCACTTGTATGTATCCTAATTATGACCTTTCTCACTGTTCTTGCGATCCTCAATTATTTGGTGAATACCATCACTCACGCTGCATCGAGTTTTTATTTGTCTATCCAAATTAAATTTATATTTCATATATCATTATTAAGTTTCTTTTCTTCACCTTCAGTGATAATACTAAGATATCTGGCCTATTTTTCACTAACCGCTTAAATCTTTAAAACTTGTGGCACTTGCATACGATTGATTTCCTTCGCTGCTGCTATTCTTTAGTTAAGCATGAAAATACTAATTTGATAGATGCAAAATCTACACTGGTGATGTAGAGTCCAAACTACAATGAATTTTTGCTAGCGAGTAGCTTTTAAATCTAGTAATTTGGTTGATAGGCATTGAGCATGTCAGAATATTTATCTAATCTAATCGTAAGTATAGAGTTACCTTCCCAATACTGTAGTTTGGAACATACATAGACGGCTACATGCATAGCTTAAGTCTTTTGTGGCACAATTTTTGAAGCATGGGTTAAAGTAACAGAACTTTATTGGACAAAGGAGCCATCAAAAAATGCATATTCCTATCTGAAGAAGACAAGCTTGGTGTCCTTGAGCTCCAAAGACGATTTATGAAGCTTTTAATGGCATTTTGTAGAATTCACTTTGATTGTCTTAGGGTAAAACAGGGAAGATTCGAATTGGCTCATACATTACATTTAAAAATTCCTTGAATCCTTGATTTTCTTCTTTGGGATTCAGTCATTCATTTTTTTGTTATAGCTCTGTTTGTTGGAAATTTCATACTGTAGGCTTCAGATACAAATCCTTTGCTGTTTTACGCGTCTTGCTTATTGTGCTTGTATGTGTAAAATTTTGCATTTTGTTTTCTTTTTGTAATTCTCAACCTTTTGCATGATGTGTTGAATGAAAACTTTAAAATGGCAGTGAGCCTAGTGACTGTTGACATATATGGGTAGGTGCTATTTATCAATTTGCTATTGGCAAGTAGGACAGCTCATAGTGATATGGTCCTCTACTAATCTTTCTTTTGGTATCTTCTCGTTTATCTCAGAGAGCAGGATGACTACGAGGTTGTTCGAAAAGTTGGTAGAGGGAAATACAGTGAGGTCTTTGAGGGCATAAATATTTCAAACAATGAGCGTTGCATCATCAAGATCCTCAAGCCTGTAAAAAAAAAGAAGGTATCACCAACCATAATCATGAATACATATTTGAAACACTTAATTCCCTATCTTCTACATAAAGAATTTTGAGCATGTCTTCAACATTTTCTATTAATTGGAGTTCAAAGTAGCACAAGCTATGATAAAAGTACTTTTTGCTTGCTCTTTCAGATTCACTATTCTAGTCCATCAGTTATAGTCATGAAGTTCTGAAGGAAGAATGCTGTTTCATATGTGTTTTTGTTACACTAAGGTTGCAACACTATATTTTTTAGTCATCTGAGGCCAACTGATATGGTTCTTGTTCAGGTCATTTAAGTTGGTTGGCAATCAATGAGGATGCATATGGAGCCATGTAAAGGATGCACATTGATACTCCATTTTTAATCCTTGATTTACTTTAAACCTCTCAAACCTTCTTTATGATTTTTATAAATATATGATGCCTTGAAACGACTCTATTGTGCAAAAAAGTAGGAGCATATAAAGTGTAGACAACAATTCTTATAGCTGAAGCCTTTAAAAGTTGCTTGAATTGTTTCTTTTCCTTAAAAGAGTACATTTTGGTTGATATGAATTATTTTCCTAGTGTTACAGTTCAGTGCAACCATTTGATGCAAGACAATAGAAGTAAAACTTAGCTACAAGTTGCTTGACTAAAAATCCAAAAACTTGCTTGTTTACTTCAATGTTAACTGACTTTCTGACTTTCTGATGTAATATATGACTGATTATAGTTATGGAAAATGTCTTTCATTGCTACATATATAAAGGTATGAACTCAGGAATTAGAAATTGCTTCATTCTGGGTGGTAGGTACTTAGTCCGACCTATACAAGGTAAGTACCACTTGTAATTAAGCACACATGATGATGATGATGATGATGTTGTTGTTGTTGTTGTTGTTATGTGAGCGATCAATATGTATTGGTCGAAGAATGGATCAGTACATTGATATAGATCAATATCTTGAACACATATAATATGGTTGATACATATATAACTAAACATCCTTGTCTCTCAATGACGGAACAAGTAATCAGCACTTACCTTTTCTTCCATAATCAGTTAGATTTGCTCTGTAGTAGTTACCATATTTAGGCCTAGTTTGGGACTGATTCTACTTTTAGCTTCTGCTGGCTAAGGAATTGCTGGCTGGGGGAGTACCTAGTTGTTTGAACCTTGCTAAACAGAATAAACTGTTGTGCTGTAATATTAAGCAGAGACTAAAAACAACACTAAATGCGCCCATAGTAGGATTGGATTACTCTTCATCAGCCTCTTCATCTTGATCAGAATTATCTTCCGGAAGGAAATCAGGAATAGCATTAGCTTCTTGGAAAATAGAGTTCGTATTCGTTATTTGCCTAATGTAATTATGTAGTGCAATTGTTGCATAAATTAACATAAGATAAACTTAGAAGTTAAACATATATTTAAGTTAAATAATCAGTTGACATGAATTATATACTTAACTTAAATAGTAGAATCATTAAACATCTGTTTACTGAAAACTCACCTATGGAGTCGCCGGATGCATAGCGGGTTGCCGGTTCGCATCCCGGTTCGCCGGATGCGTAGCTGTTTGCCGGGAGTGGAGCTGGATGCGAGGCCAAGATGCAGAGTTGGGTGCGAGGCCGAGATGCACTCTTCACCGGAGCTGGATGCGGAGTTGGATGCGAGGCCGAGATGCACTCTTCACCGGAGCTGGATGTGGTCGCCGGAGCTGGATGCGGAGGTGTATGCAGATCTAGAAGCTACTAGCAAACGTGGACGCAGGTTTGTTGCTGAGAGCTGGTTCGTGGACGCAGATCTGTCGCTGATCTATCGCTAGGGGTGAGCATTCGGTATTAACCGATATCGAATTTACCAAAAATTTTTATACCGAATTTGTATAAATCGAAACTGAACTGAATTCCTTAAATAGCAATTCTTTACCAAACCGAAATTACCAAAATTTTTTCGGTAAATTCAGTAAATTACCGAAATATAATATTAATTATGAAATATATAAAAAATTATAATATAATTTACAAATACATCATACATAATAACATCAGTTTTGTAAAGTTGTTCACAAATTACAAATTCATACCGCCCTTACAAATTACAAATGCATTCTAGTCAAATAACAGTTCCTCTTAGCCAGTTCAATCAAGCAAATAATAATCTATCTTGGTATTAGTAAACCTACTCTTCAGCAGGTGGATCGACCCATCAACCATGGTCCTTGATAAGCTGAATTAGAGCGTCTGATATAAGCAAATAATAATCTTGACATTTGTAAAAAGAAATCCCTCAAAACTGCTACTCATCATAATTCTCAAAATCTGAACATAATACAAAAACCAAAATATCTTGCATCTGTCATACAATTCAAAGAACACTGTGCATGATGCAAGCATTAAATTGGCAGGAGCAAGGTGTTAGAAATAGTGGGAGATGAGCAAGTAGATATGCAGAAGTCCACGAAGCTGTAAACTTCATGGAGACTGGAAATAAAGTTAGCTGAAAATTCTCTTCATCCTTTTTTTTTATATTTCTTTAATCATATTTAGTTGGATAACTAACTACAAGTTAATTTAATAGCTACAAAACACAGCACGTTTCATCTAGTAAATCTAAACCCGGTGAGTTCCAAGTTATTGTTCAACAATGAGAAAAATTAATAGGATTCAAACTTAACAAGTACTTGAAGCAAAATTTCAAATATCCTTGCAAAATTTTATAATAACTCAGCACCAGATAGTGCACTTCAGAATTAAGATGCATGGATTGTATCATTATAGGAAAAACAAGAAATTACCTTCCCCACATAAAGATCAATCTTTTCAGGTACCACCAACATAACCAAAATCTGTGTTAGCCATCTCTACAAGACCATTTATAACGCATCCCATAGTAGCAATCTGCAAATCTACAATAAGGAAGATCAAAATTAGTTTAAAACAATTTGTAGCCATCTCTCCAGGACCATTCCCATAATAGCAATATGCAAATCTACAAACGGGAAGATCAAAATTAGTTTTAAACAATTTGTAAAACTAGTTAATAGTGCTAGTAATGGGATTGAAAATTACTGAAACTCCAAGCAAATGTGATGTCTTGTCCCTAATCTGGGCACTTATTTCTTAAAGATCAAATAGTGTACGCCCGCAAGATGGGCAAGAAAAATACTCCTGCAATATGGTCAAAATTGTAGACGAATAATGACAAATCAAAACAATATAGAATAGTTTTCATCAATGAGATAAAATTAATCACAAATTTACAAATTTATAAATGCTTATTGCTTACCGTTCTCAAAAACTCAATCTCCTGGTCAGAAACTTCAAGAAGTGCACCATCCTCAAGTCCAACTAATAGAGCGCCAACATTACTCCCAGCTGTGATTACCATATCATCTCTGTTAATTGCAGCATCAGAATGAGAAGAAATAACAAATTGAGAAATCAACATCAATAAGACAATAACAGTCTACAAAATTACAACCACAAGGTCCACAACATCAAAAACAAAATATGAGAAATCAGCCTCACAAAATAACAAGTTTACAACCACAAGGTCCACAACAATTCAACATCAAAGTTAATCAGTCCACAACAATCAACAAACAGTCTACATTAGAAAGTCTGAGATCAACAAACAATCTAAATCAGAAGTCAAAAGGTGAAGGATCTTGTAATCTTCAATCCATCAATCATCCCAAAATCCCACAAATTACAAAATAAAACAAACAAGATAATCATTATTAGTGACATATATCTTACAATTATAAAATTTAAAAAATATATAAACATGTTATTTGAAGTGATTTTATTTCTTACAAGTCACAACAATGAGCACCAAGTAATCCATGATTTCAGCTTTAAACTCATTGTCATTTGCTACATGTTTGAAAATTCTGCACAAAAAAAAAGAATGAGTTTAGCAAAATTAAAAAGATTTAGAACAATAGAAAATATTAAACTAAAAAGAAAATTATACCTGATTCAAATTTATCTATGTCTTCAAGTGTTTCTTCAATATTAATTGGATCCGATCATCTTCTAAACCAATCTTGTCCACATATGAGAGCTTCTACTAATTTAAGAGATAAAGAACTCCTAAATTGATCAAGAACTCGATTTCTAGTGCTAAATACTGATTCTGAAGGTACAGTGGAAATAGGAACAACAAACACTTCTTTAGACATCTATGAGAGGACAGGAAATCGAGGATGGTTGACTTTCCACCATGATAATATATCAAACTCATCACAATCATCATCACATTCCTCACTTAAATATTTGTCTAATTTTGTTTTTGAATCTTGCCCTTCAAAATCTGTTTTGCACCTTTTAAGCTTTTGCCTCCTCTTTCTCATTTCTGCACCTCGAAAATTTTCATTCTCACTAGAGTCTTCAAGAGTAATTTCAGCTTGTGCATTTTCAGTTGTTTGTGGGCCTTTTGTAGAAGCATTCAGGCGCCTAAATTCATTAAACATATCAAAAAGTGTAGCTTTTACTTCCTTGGATATAGCTGTTCTCTTCTCATTCCCATACAAGTGCATAACTCTCCTTCAATATATTGAAACTTAAGTCTTGGATCAGGTATAGCACCAATGTAAATTAACTTGTTCGTCTTTGAAGTATCACCCCAATACTTCTCAAATTTCTCCCTCATTGCATGAGCCATCATACTTAAATCAAAGTCTTCACTTTTTTCTAATTTGGTCAATAGTTTATCAACAATGACTATTTCATCAAATAAAATGTTTGAAATTACATACAAGCTACTAGATACTTTAAGTGTGAGATCATAAAAGTTTTCCAAAGACTTGATTGCTCTCCTTGCAACATCCCAATCTCTATTATTGGGCGCTCCATCACTCTCATCCTCTTTCATAAGTTCATAGCAAAAGTTATGATCTAACACTTTGTATCTATTAAAAGCTCTTTTGAATTTTTGAGCAACATCTAGCATAAGATAGGTTGAATTCTATCTAGTGTTAACATCTAAGCATAACAAGTTCTTGGATTGAATTTTTTCAATCTCAACACATTCTTTAAACCTCTTTAATCTTGATAGAGATTGCCTGACATAGCGAATAGAATAACGAATTTTTGTGACTGATCTACTAATCTCTTTCAATCCATCATTCACGATAAGATTAATTATATGAGCAATATATGTTATGTGAATGTATTTTCCATGTGCAATGCTAAAGCCCCAATTGATGATTTTCTCTCTCAAATAATTAATGACAACATTGTTAGTTGAGGCATTGCCAACTGTTATAGAAAAAATCTTATCAATCCCCTAATCAATTAGGCACATCTCAATAGCCATGCCTAAGCCCCTACCAGTATGATCATTAATTGGGCAAAAGTTTATAATTTTTTTGTTCAACCTCCACTCCTCATCAATATAATGTGCTATTAGGCACATATAATTCACCCTTTGTAATGAGGTCCATGTGTCAGTTGTTAAGCAAATTCTGTGAGAGTGAGTAGAATTTTGGAATTATTGCTTAACCTTTAATTTCTCATCCATGTAAAGCTGCAAACAATCACGTGAAATAGTCCAACGTGAAGGAACTTTAAATCTAGGGCAAGCAACTGCAAGAAACTCTTTAAAACCTTCACTCTCAACAAACTTAAAAGAAAGCTCACCCACAATAATCATTCGAACTAGTGCCTTTCTTACAATGTCCTGGTCAAATTTCCAAACACTACTAGTAAATGCTTTATCATTTGTAGGATCTTTCACAAAATTAAGTTCAGTTTGTTGTTGCCTAATACTACATTGGTATTTTCTACATATCTTGATATGATTTCTTAAACCAGATGTACCATTACTTCTTGGATCAGCTTTAATTTCTCTATTTCAACATTTGCATTTACCAATTTTCAAACCTTGTGCATTGAGTTGCTTACTAAAATGGTGCCATACCTCTGATCGTGTTAATGGTCCCATACCTCTGATCGTGTTAACTTTTTTCCTTTTTTTTTATTTTGAAATAGCAAGTATAGGTTGTGACCCTTGTCCTTCAACTATTGGTTGTTTTTCAGTTTCATGTGTAGAGTCTAAACTTGGAGAAATGTTATCCAATGACATATCTTTTGGTATCTACAATATGATTACATGAATATAATTTATATAAATGTAAATATAACATTTTAAAATATAAACATTGCATTAATGCATTTATTAAAAACTTACATTTGAAGCTAAAGATGTAGAAGCCATTATGCCTTTCGTGTAAAAAAACAAAGGTCCAACTGTCCGAAATTATTCTCAAAATCTTTAAAATCATTTTGTCTATAAAATTCAACACATAATGACATAAATAACTTAGCTTAGCTTAATATTAAAAATCATACTACAAACCAAAGCTATGCTTAGAAGTTAGTTAGTTGTTATCATGTGCTAACATAATTTTAATGGCATCAAAATTAAAAAATAATTAAATAACTATATACCTAGGGATAGTCGCATAAGGTGCAGCTCATAGGATAATCAAATCTCAACTCACGAGACATCATGACACATTCATTGAAATAATACTAAAAAGATTCAAACATTAAGCATAAAGTTTATAACATTGACATATAAATGCATAAATTAAAATTACAAACTGCAAAGTGAAGACTGGCCTCACGTAAGCTTTTTGAGGCGAGGTTTGTGCTTGTGCTTGGTTGCTTGTGCTTGGTTGCTTGGACAGAGGATGGAGACTTGGAGACAGTGACACGCGGGCTCACGGTACGGACAGAGGATGGAGACGGCGATGGGCGACAACAGGGACGGGGTCACACGACTCACACAAGTGGAGCTTAGGGTTCAAGAATGGAGAGGGCGACGGGGCTAGACGAGATAATGAACTGGGTTCGAAGATGGAGAGGGCGACGAGGTCACACAGAGCTTAGGGTTCAAAGATAGAGAGGGCGATGGGGTTGAATGAGATGGAGATCAGGAGATGAGGTTCGAAGATGGAGAGGGCAACGAGATGGAGATAGCCAGAGAGGGTTCGAAGATGGAGAGCAGGTCCAGCAGGAGAGGACGACCAGATGGAAATGTGGTTTGAAGAGAGGTTGGAGAGTAGAGAAAGGGGTGACGAAATTGGTCTAGCAGGAGAGGGCGACGAGATGGAGATGTGGTTCGAAGAGAGGCTGGAGAGTAGAGAAGGGGGCGATGAAATCAGTCCAGCAGGAGAGGGCGACGAGATGTGGTTCAAAGAGAGACTGGAGAGTAGAGAAGGGGGCAACGAAATCGTGAATCGGAGAGACGGAGATGGTGAATTTAGGAAATTAGGGTTTTAGCAGTTAAGGGTAAAGTAGCATTGGTATATTGGATTTGGATTTGGTCTATTAAGTATTAAATTGTAACTGATATCCAATATCGGTAAATTGGTTTTTTACCGAACCGAACCGTAAAAATTGAACCGAACACCGAAAATCAATTTTTACTGAACAAATTACCGTTACGAAAACCGAAATATTTTTACCTGAACCGATTTTACCAAAGTTTTCGGTAATCTATAAAAACCAATTTTACCGACCCGAATGCTCACCCCTATCTATCGCGGACGCAGATCTGTTGCCGAGCTGAGATTTGTCATTGAGCCGACGCCGGAGATTCACTGAGCAGAGATCTATTGCCGGAGTTGCAGACATAGATGTTTCTTTTGTCGTCGAGTCGCTGGATGAGAGATCGGTCGCCAAGCCGACGCTTGAAGGGGAGCAGTGACGGACAATGAGCAGCAGGGGATGATGAGCGCCGAGCAGTAGCGGACGTCGGGCGACGAGTAGTGGTGAACAGCGGGCGACAAGCAGCGGTGAACGACGTCCGAGGAGCAGTGGCGGTGTTCGTATGGGGAGATGTGAGCGCGAGTGAATGGGCTACCGCTTTTTAGCGGTAGCTAGATTCCACTGGCGCTAGACAGAGAAGCAGCCCCAAACAACAAGGTTGAATCAGATTCTGTGCCCTGGGCGGGCAGTAACCCCAAATGCGCCTTTAATTGGTGAGCCTCTTTCTTCTTCACTATGGACTCCTCCAAGAATATTATTTGCTTCTAGAGGTCAAGCGGGATGAGTTGCATATATATTATTCTATATAAACAAACTTCCTAGTGTCCTAGATGTATTTAAAGCCCCTTTTATGAATAAAGATAATTTACTTTGTTAGTCAATATTTTATGCATTGATAGTGCTAAAGAATAGATGCACTCTTCTTTCTCTATTTTTTGTTACTCTCTTGACATTATCCACTAGACTACATGTCCTTGCACTTTTCACCAAAGTAGGATAGTCAAGTGCAGTGTTTAAAAAAGCAGTACAAATGGTTTGTGTCTATCCAACCACGAATCAGCACAGATATATGGTCTATATCGTTTGGGTCGTTCTATGTAACATTTGATTGTGTCAAAACAGTATGTACCGATTTGAGATCGGTATATTGGTATAAACCGATATTTAAATCAATACTTGAGCATAAGAATCACTAGGTTAAACTTTTTTAGAATTTTCTTCATTGTTAATTAATGAGATTTAGAAATATTTTAGGTCGATGCAAAGAGTACCTTCTTATATGTTGACCTTATTGAGAAGCAGGAGAGAAGTAAGCTCAATGGGTATTGTTTCTGTTAAGAGGCATTGGAGGCACTTGGGATCGAGATTACCTATAGTTCTTACGGTCTATTTCTTTCTCAAGGGAAATATGCGTTGGATTTGTTGAAGAAAACTGGTTTGTCGGTGGAGACTAGTTGATATCCATATTCTTCTTATTTATAAGCGATGTAGTGTTTTGATGACTTGATTAATTTATCTCACAAAATATCATTGCATAATTAGGAAGCTAATCTACCTTATTGCCTAACATTTCTCATGTTGTAGAAGTTATTAGTCAATTTGTATGAAAACCTAAACAAAGTCATTATGAGGCTGTCCTAAGAATTCTTTACTACTTAAAAGAAGACTAGGTAAAGGCTATTTTAGAAGAGACATGCACATCTTCAGATTAAGTATTTTTATTGATCCTGATTATGTAGATAGCTAAGAGGACAGGAGGGTCCACCGTAGGTTATATTGTACTTATATTAGGAGGCAAGCTTGTAACATGAGAAAACTTAAAGCGGAACGTGGTTGCTAGGTCTAGTACTAAAGTTGAGTATAAAGCTATCTCATTCATTACATGTGGGACAATCAGGTTTTAACATTCTTTGGAGATTTATGCATGATTCATATTAAATTGATGACTATTTGATGTAATAATTAACTTGCCATTTATATTTCTGATAATTTTGTTTTCCATGAGAGAACCAAATATTGAGGTGAATTGTCATAGAAGTAAGTTTGTACTCTGTTCATTGCCAGACAAAATTAACTTATTGATATCTAAACTAAGCCTCTTAGTTTTGGTCAATTGTCTATACTTTGTAACAAGCTAGACATGAGTAATATCTATGCTCTCGTTTGATTGGAAGACTTCTCTATGGTAACATTCCCGTCATATCTTATATTATTCTATCATGATTTTAACCATATATTTTCTTAGTGTATCTTATCTACCACTATATATGTATCAACCACATTATTTGTTCACATTGTACTCTAGTCTCTATATATAGAGGTACTATGCAATCATTTTTTATCCTAAATAATATATTTGCAGTTTTCTTAAACTTCATATGGTGATCTCTTTTCTTTCGCAATGCATTCTTTATCTAAAAAATGTTTTAAGGATTTTTTCCCCAAATTTATTTTTTATGATTATTTATTCATTATATTATTTGCAACATTACAAAAACTTAACCTAAGTGTGACACTCAGTAGTGGTATATTTACTGTTTTTTTAATGAAGTCAGAAGCTGACTGTGTAGTAAAAACCTTAGGAGATAAAATCTTTAAATATGAGGAGTTTGAACTTTCTAGAAGAAAAATGTTGTTGCAGTGTGGTGCCTGAGTCAGGAAATTTGGGTGATAGATGCTGTCGGTAAGACTGTAACTTAATTGTATGGAATTGTGGAAATGTGAACAATAAACAACAGCTCTCATGCGTCTTCTTGAATGGTTGGTTTTCTAATGAGTTAATATAGAAAGGAAAAATTGTGAAGATAAGAACATCATTTTGGTGTATGTTGCTTTACCTTGCGTGTCTACTCTTGTATGGTTGTTTATTTTGATTGCTGTAGAATAATGTTTGCGTCAAAACAACTGGTACTGTAGATGGATATATGATTTGACATTGTGCTTTCTTTTGCTAAATCACTTATATCATATTTAGTTCTCTCATATTCCTTCTCTTGCAGATTAAGAGGGAGATAAAGATTCTTCAGAACCTTTGTGGTGGTCCCAATGTCGTGAAGTTGCTTGACATTGTCAGGGACCAACATTCAAAAACACCTAGCCTGATATTTGAATACGTGAACAGCACAGATTTGAAAGTCCTGTACCCTACTTTGACGGACTATGATATTCGCTACTATGTCTACGAGCTTCTCAAGGTTCTTAGTGTTCGATCTTCAAGATATGGCTAAACTTAATTACTTGTTTCCTTCCTCTTCTGGATATGAAATCCTTCATTTCTCAGTCTCTAATTTAGCTAAATATGGCAGTTAGTTTTTGCATAAAACAAAATTGACCATCATTCATCATCTCATTTATCTTAATCTTTATTTTTTTAAGAAAAAAGAATATTTAGTTTTTGTTCTATTGGTAAATGCATTGAAGCCACAACCCTATGTATGCATTTCTGGTTGAGAGTACTGGTTGAGCATGTTATGCTACTTGTTAGGGTTAGCATTTATATTAGCTATGTTGTGTCCTCATTACAGTAACACTGTAAAACTAGAATACTGCAACACTTAGTTCATGACAACATATAGTCAAACAGAATAGTATCACATAGTAGCCACATATATTTTGGTAACCCACATTAATCTCACATGGGAAGTGGGAGGAGAATTATTGTAATATATAAATCCTAGTAAGTTTACTTTCATTAATTAGGTCTTGTTATTTTTGGATTATCAAGTTAGTAACGGCAGTTAAATCCTTCAATACTACTGCTGCTCATTTCAGCACAACATTTTCTGACCCCTTCACTGTCCAAACTCCAAAATGAAACAAATCTTAGCCAACTAATGTCCCTTTTTTGGGGCAGTTGTGTGGTGCAATTCTATAACTCTTGTCATGTGAAACTAGGCGAAAATTTTTTTTATTCCAATTGCTGTTCACTTTTGGACAACATTGCCAGCTTTCTTGCTGTTCAAAATTGGATAAACTACCGTCCACTTTTTGGATAGCATGTCCAGTTCACTTACACTCGAAGAAACAATATTCAAAATTATTCAAAACTTGCAATTTCATAGGTACATATAAACTGTCAAAATTTCTAATTACAACATATAAAACTTCTTATTTAACAATTAAAAGACTTCTCAACAAGATAGGCATAGAGTCTTGTCAACAATAAATTTTCAACTTTTACCTATTCTAATGCAAAAACTATGTTTGAACCATTTTCATTCTAAAATATCTAGAGAATTAGGCTGGAATCGTTTACCTTAGGATAAAAAGATTAGTTTCTCCTTCCCTTCCAATTCTTCTTTGCTAAAACAATTGTCAGAGAGATTCCAATCTTCTTCTTTCCTTGGTTCAAACATCTTATTACCCACTTCCTTGTTGCAATTACAACATGTCTAGGGAAACCTAAGGTTGTCAATTGGAGAAGGGAAGAAAAGAGTGAAGGAAGTAGGTGGACTATTGAAACACTTTATCCATCCTAAGTGGCTAGCTAACCACATGAACTCAATTTTGATTCAAATAAACCTTAATTAATTCAGATTAAGGTTCAAAACTTGTTCTCCTAATTTAGATGCCATATTGACATATTTGCACTATAGTATTGAAATATTTTAGAATTTATAATTAACTCTCCGCATGTTGTAGCTAGGTCTTCCATATAAAATTAATCTATTTATACAATAGCAAATATGTATTAGTTGTTAAAGTGGAAGAAAAGAGATAGAAAAAAGGGGGGGGGGAGGGATAGTAAACCTTAAAAGGGCTACATTATATTAATTCTCCAATTATAGAATAGATACAATGGTATTGGGTACCTGAAATAATAATATTTTAATTAATACTTACTATATATAAAATACTATTTATAATATTACTAATTTTAACCTAACTATTACCGACTCAATACTCCCTCTAAGTTGGAGCACATATAATAATTATGTTTAGCTTGTATAAAAATAAAGTTATAACAAAAAAGACAATAACATGGTTTAAAAAGTAGGAGACACTGTCAGGTGTCGCGAGTAGTAGAAGTCACCGTTATGTGTTGCAAGTAGAAGTAGTAGGTGATGTTAGATGTTGCAAGCAGGAATAGTAGATGGCGTAAGACGTCGCTAGAGGGTAGTAATGAATAATACCTTCATATGAATAGTACTATGAATAATAGCACAATAGAGAGATAAAAAAAAGTAGAAAGTAGAAGATTAGAGTTTTGGGCTATAATAGTATTTTTTACAACCCACTTCATGAGCAAATAAACCTATTAACTTGGTGAGCTGAATGATAATATAACTCAATTTAAAATGCTTAATCATAAGTTAATGATAAAAAGCTCACTAAGCATTATATACCATAATATCTTTTTTTTTCACATCATATGGGGGATTAAACTAAGGTATTATAATCTTTTCCCCTTAAGATTTACGTCCTCATCAAGCCTAAGGTCTAACACATGTCGATGAACCAATGTTTCTAATACTAGTCCGTACTAGTAAATCGATTCTTCATCAGACTAGTACATACCAGTGGTACTGACATACAATACATACCGGTAAAAAAAATATACTTATATAGTTGGTATGACTAGTCTGGCCTATACTGCCCAATAGACAGACTATAAAATTTGTAATAGTGTTCTCTTTGTCACAAAGCAATTCACTGTCACTAAGTACCCTTGTTCCGGTCATTGTACATTTTAGTAACCCAAGATTAGTAGAAAAATGAGACTCATGAGCTTCTAACAATAATTTCCTCGTTTAGAAGATGGCTTTATAGTTAAAAAAGCCAGCCCCTTCCCTCAAAACACCTTCCATAACCACTAAGAAATTGAAGCCTTGTATCCTTTCTAACCTTAGAAAACATGCCCGGCAAAGATTTATCATCTTTATGAAGAAAGCATATTATTAAAAAATGGAAAATTAAGAACCACTTGTGTGTTAATATTGATTAGGAAAATATTAGGATTATACCTAAGAGCCTCGATATATAAAAACTAAGGTTTCAGGACTTATCCATATAGCATAACGGGCTATACATACTGGTCTAAGATGAAAATGGTACTGATATACCATATGTTAGTATGACACTATGACTAATACATGGACCATCGGTATGGATTGAGTTATAAAACCTTTATAAAAAACTTATATATTTGTTATTCTTCCATTAAAATAATCTAAAGATTATGTAGTTATTATTATTATTTTTGCATATTTCTGATTGCTTGTGCTGCTCTCATCTTTGGTGCTTCATTGCTCTTCCATCTTTGTGTCTCCTTTATTCTCTCTAATACAAGGTGCATGTCTCTAAAAAAATAACTCTCCTAGCTAAAAAATGGGCTAATGTGAGCCTCATCAGTCAAAGCAAAAAACCCTCGTAGGCTCTTAGTAGACGATACAATAATAATGGGGGAGACATCCTCTAAGGAAACTTTAGAGCTCCAATTAATGTTGAACCACCGCCTGATGCCTCTGGCCGCCTTTTGTTGGGTTAGATATTCTTTTATTGGATAGTGCCAACTCGCTAGTTTCAACCTAGCTTTTTATAGTAATCAATGAAATGAGAAAAACATGATGATCTTGCTTACAGTGCAAGTTGAGCTGCTTGTAAGGTCTTTGCCTATACTTATCTCGACATTGATTATGTAGTACTCTGTTGTATTCCTTATCATCACTGGCACTAGATCTAATTTGTGCTTGAAGAGGAGTCATTGCAATTGCCTTGTTTCTTTGTTGCTAGCTAAAAAAGGGAAAAGCTAGCTAATAAAGTGAAGGAAAAAAGGTTGCTCCATTCTATGTCCCATTATGAATCCACCTCTGGTCTTTGCATCATCACCATTCCTTTGATTGTTACTGCATTGCTACCCTTAACGCTTGCCTTATTGTTGTAGCCGTGCACTGACCTCTGAATGTGCGAATTCAATCTGTCCTCATTTGATCATCGACACTATCAAAATTACCAACACATTTGTGTTCTCTTGTTGCTGATCATTGTGGCCATCTTCGCCACATCTTTGTTGCTATCTTCCTATTCTTTGCTTCTTTGGAAGGCCAAATCTATTAGTGGCGCTAAACAACTCTGTGATAATCTTCCACCTTATAGAGCAGATCGTTATTCTTGAGCTTGGGAAGGCATCAAGCATCATCCACACCAACTTGACCATCCTATCAACCTTCATTAGTTCTAGAGTCTTTATTGTCATCCTCTCCTTTTGCCGATAATGTACTTCCACAGTGTTGCTACAAATTGGACATTGTTGTCGTTGGCTTGCTGATATCACCAACATAGACCCTAGCTACTAGGATTTAGTCTCTTTCATATATATACACACACACTCATATATAAAATAGAAAGATGAAAATTAAAAGTCTCTTGAAGGAAGAGGAGAGGAGAGAAAAATATCTAATGTATGAAAAAAAAGTATAGTGTGAGATGCAAGTCTTTTGTGCTTCTTTTGTATCCACAATGAGCTCTCATTCAACACCCTTGCCTTTGTTGATCTTATGTCTAAAATAAGTTTTCAACTAATGTTGCCACCTTTGTTGTTGCTCTTATGGTAGTCACAAGCTCTTAGCCAGCATCATTGCCTTTACTGGTGCTTCTATGTCTAAATCGATCTAATCGTCTTTGATAGTACTATTTTTTTGTGCCAGATATAATTGACATATATGCTCCAACTTAAATAAGGAATTGCTGGAAGTATATCATTGAAAAGGTAGGGTATTTGGAAGTGACAAATTAGGAAGGTACTTATGTGTTACTATTGATTATAATAATGTTAAGATTATATCTAAGAGCTTCTATATATAGAGGCCCTATGTATCTATTATTCTTATATGTAAATACACCATGTAAATATTATTTTATTTACATCTCTCTCTTATTTTACTCTTCTCTTCTAAATTCTAACTAGGTTCTTGAATCTCAAGTAATATATAAGATTGTACTGCTCTAAGTTTAAAAAGGTTATGAATCCTCCTTTCCTACACATCAAGACTCAAATATACTTATTATTTAATTAACTCAATCTTGAAAAAGTTCAATTAGGCTATCTTACTTGTTGACTTTTTACGAAGGGTGTTAACTGGCACATTGGCTTGGGTGATAGTTTATATAACAATCTTAGTCTTTTAGAAATTCTACACACTTCATTGTTACATACTCAAGCCCTTTTGAGATAAAAAGATAGTTCAAACTTTTACGATAAGTGAATACTTGAAAGGTGACCCATAGAAATAATGATTTCGCAACTTCAAAACAAAAATTACTGTTGGATAATTCTTCTAATGCTCCCTTGGTTATCATAAAGCAATAAACAATACTTTGTCATTTTTGCAAAGGCATCAATATACATTAGAAATTCATCCTCCCATAGGAATTTAATGATTATATTAGTCTCCTTTTAAGTTCTAGAAAAACTTTACTGATAAACTTCATCCTTATAAAAAACTATACACCTATCCCTTTCTAGTCGATTAAGTCAAAAGACTAAGCTAACCTTGAATGTTTTCCTTACATCATTATATTGTTTTGCCAAACTAAGAATTATAATCTCTTGTTTATTCTTTGCTCTCTCTTACTTGAATACTACCTTATTTTTTGGTAAATCCATTGTATTTTACTTTTAGAAATAACCATAGTATTAAAAACCTGTACTGCGTGTACCGAGAGATAATATACAGGTTTAACTTGTATTGGTACTAGTATGAATTCAATATCCTATATAGTTATATATGTAACATGTGTATATGTACACACATTATATTGGACAATGTCGATGGTATCTTATGTCAATATGTACCAATACCGAGTTACCGACCTGTATGTGCTAGTCTTGCATAAGACCGAAGTTTAAAACCTTTGTAATAACATGTTTGAGAAAACAAACCTCTACAAACTAAAATGCACACTAACTGAAATTGCCATATATTTTTCCTTGACTCAAGGTATTTATTAGCACATTGCTTTTCATTCTCTTTTGTGTGGGAGAATACTAATATATCATTGATGAATATCCAGTTATCCACTACATATCTATTAAGGAACTTTAGAAAGACATACTCATTCTATCTCTAAAGACAATTGGTGCATTTGTTAAACCAAAGTGCATAAAAAGTTCATAATATTTATATCTAGTTTTGAACTTCTTTGCTTTTACTCTCGATTTGTGATTTTAATTACCAGTTTGTATTGGTGCACGGTCCACTATTAGACTAGTATGTACTCATATATATCCTCTGGAGGTACTACTAATATATTTAATATATAAATATCTTTATCTATATGATATTGACATTATACTAGTACCTCTACAAGGTCGGATTGATATGCCTGGATCAAGTGGTACGTTTTTAAATTCATGCCCTGACCTTAAACCAATCTTTGAATGCACACTAATTCCCCTAATTGATCCAGCAAGACATCATTCATGAAAAATGATACTTAGATTCATATTGTTAAAAGCTTACAAGACTCAATTCTTTATAAGCAATACAAAGCCTAATGGATCCAACCTTCTTTTTTACAAACACATTGACTCCCTTTTAGGGTGACACACAACCTAATAAATTATTTATCTTACAATCTATGAATTAAACCTTCAACTCCTACAACTCCTTAATAGAGTTGGACTCTGCTGTGGCCCCACAAATCCTTGCGGGTAATTTCTTCTCACATGCCCTATCTGATTGCATTGTTAGCACTTCACTTTAGTTATGGGGTGCTCTGGTCAAATGTCCCACTTTATCATACTTTGGATACTGTTTATGAATTCTAAAGGGCCAAACATCAAATTCTATGATTGTTGCCTCTCAGTGCAAAGTATGATTGTTGCCTCTTATCATACTTTGGATACTGTTTATGTCTACTCCCACTTTGAAATTTGCACTGTTTTCTCAACTCTTAGTGTGTTGACTAGGTCTATCTTTTACTCCTAAACTGTGTTTGCAATTTATTCTTTTGCTTACACTGAGAGGTTTTACTCCCCCTAAACTTTTACTATCTCCTTTGGTATGAACTATGAAATATGAAAAAAATATGAAAAAGAAGTCAAATGGAACAGCACAACAGAACTTGAGTCACTAGGTGCATTATTTTAAACAAGTAGTAATAATATAATTGTTTAAAAAGAATCATAATGAAGACATATAAGACTTTATCATTACAACCAAACTCTTAGGTTCTAAGCCATCTCTCTTTTCAAATTTATCTCTTATGAATAATTATAAGGTATTTGGATACTTCTCGTGTGTTGCAATAACACCACTGAAGCGCTAGTTCATATCCTATATAAAATATCAATTAGATTCATCTTTTGTACTATCCCAACACCACCATATTATGATGTTATGTCCTCAACAATGTACCTATGATGCTTTAGTATAAATTCCATGGACCTCCCTTTTTATGCTCATAGATATACAGGAGCCACCAAACGTCACTAAACACCCACTGTGTGTTCTTCAAAGTTTATAATTCATAGGTATATATAAACTATAAAAAAATCAATTAGAAGATGTTTAGACTTTACATTTAGTAATTAAAAGTTTCTTTGATCCGACCACATGAACCATACCATTCCTTCCTATTCAAAATCTTTGAGCAAAATTTGTAATTTGACGTGATAAACATGAAATCAACAACTTTACATCGTTCTTCCGTTCTAATGAAAAAGCTATATTTATAGTTTTTCATTCTCAAAATATCTAGAGAATGAGGCCACGACCTTTGAATTTTTATGGAGATGCATTATTCTTTCTACCTTTTCCCTTGTTGGGAAACTCACGGGGGATTCCCAATCCTCTGTTTCCTTGGTTCAAATGTCTACTCGTCTTGTTTCAACAACGATATGCTTTGGAAAACGCAAGGATTTCAGCTAGAGGGAAGAGAAAAGAGATGGGAGTGAGATGAAACTAAATTCAACTGTTGTAAATTAGCTAGTTAAGCATCAGACACACTATTTTGATCCAAATAAACCTTAATTAATTCATATTAAGGTTCAAATTTTGTTCTCCTAATTTAAATATTTCATAAAACACCACTTTGATATATTGCAATCGGATCCTGAAAATTTTAAATTTGCCGCTAAATCATCATATTGCAGCTAGGACTTCCATACAAAATTAATATGTTTGAAAATAATTATCTCATAAATTTTTTCGGACCATATTGTATGCTACCTCTCTATGAGGAATGTTTACTCAAGGTTGTGTTGTTACCTGCACGTAGAGATTCATACTAGTTGTAGGCAAGTATGAATGCTGTAATTGTCAGTTGTAACCTGCGTGTTCTGATGGCTACAAATACAGTAGCAACTTGTAATCACTTTTTTTGTTGACTGCATGTAAAAGGCTAATTTACTAAAAGCATTTAATTTGGTAGTGGACAATAAATTAATATAAAAAAAATTAAAATTCTGAAAGATAGAGTAGCATTAATATAGTAATAAATAGCTATTTTAATTCTAACGATGCAAAATAAATGTAATGATGAAAGGGAAAATTTCGATTTGATCTCTTTTTTTTTTTGACATTGGCAAGCAATTTTTTTTGACATTGGCAAGCAATTTCAATTTTTTTGGTAGCTAAAATTTGTAATTCTCTTGGTTAAAGTTTTACTTTTCTAATTTAGCCATGGCTTCTATAGCTTTTTTTGATATTGTTTGTAAGCCTTTACGTTCTTAATTACCCTTAAACTAAAACAAAAAGGAATTGTAAACTTAAGAGACTAAATTGAGAAAAAGGTCTAAGATAACATTTATAAAATTTTATGAACAAATTATAAAAGTTAAACATCGGAGATGAAATTATAAAAATAACTCTATGGACCAAATTGTAAACAGCAAAAGGTCCAAAATGGAAATTCAACATCGTAAACAACATAACATTTTAAAGTTCATGGTAATATGTTTTTTATATTAATTATTTATTTTAAAATATTTGCATTTCATATAATAATATTATTTTTGTAATCACTAAAAGTATTTACTTATCTGTGTATTTGAATCCAAGTGCGTGATGAAAAAACTGTAAATTATAAAATAATATCATTTGGTAAAGAGGTATCTTTTTCCCTTCCAACCTTAAAGTAACTTGCAGGCAGTTTTATTTGCAAGTTTAGTTGTAGTTTTAAGGTTTAGCTCCAGCTACATACAATGCTACTAATTAGATATTCAAATTTCAAACACTTGCAATGCAGTAATTGTTGCTGGTAGCCTAGTTGTTGACTCAATTATAGGCAACCATAGCTCTTCATTTGGTATCAGCTCTATGTTCATTTGAAATTCTAGTGATTGCTAGTTGCTGATGTTTGTATTTTTGTTTTATATTATTGCAGGCACTAGATTATTGCCATTTGCAAGGTGTCATGCATCGAGATGTCAAGCCTCACAATGTTATGATAGATCATGAGCTTCGGAAGCTTCGGTTAATAGATTGGGGACTAGCTGAATTTTACCATCCAGGGAAGGAGTATAATGTTCGTGTTGCATCAAGGTTAGTCTGTATAAATGTAGTGTATTTATGCTACTTGTCGTCCTGTACTCTATGCATACTGTTGCTTATAATATTCATATAATACTGCTGAAAAACTATCTATTGGTTTTTAACATGTGGTGTCTTCTTAACTCAGGTACTTTAAGGGTCCAGAACTTCTTGTTGATTTACAGGATTATGACTACTCCTTGGATATGTGGAGCCTTGGGTGCATGTTTGCTGGAATGGTATTTCATCTTTTGCCGTGTAGTTAAAGATTAATCTTTATCTAATACTACATTAATTGTTAAGTAATTTAGATTCTAAAGTTCTTTCTAATTGATGAATTGTTATTTATCATGATTCTGAAATCTGCAATCTTTCCTTGGTTGCAGATATTTCGCAAGGAGCCTTTCTTTTATGGTCATGACAATCATGATCAACTTGTTAAAATTGCAAAGGTAATGATGAATAAATTATTTTTTAAAGCTGAGTTTCTTGTTTAGAATTCCGAAGTTACTTGTGGAGAGTACCTTATGTAAATTTTAGATTCAAGTTCTGTAGCATATCATTATGAAATGACCCTTTTTTTTTCTGTGAAATGCATTGAGGTTCAAAAGGACTTCACAAATACAACCCTAAACTCACCCTTAGCCTGGGTTTAAGAGGGCTTTAAGATTTCCAGAGTGTGTTGCCAGAAGTCAGTTTAGGAAGCACTTTCATGCCTATGTCTAAAAGTGGCTATGAGAAGGTAAAATTTTGAGTTTAATTACCAAACACTGTTGAAAGGCAGTTTGCCATTGCAATTCCAAACTTAACCCAAATGTTTAGTTAGTGTTGTTGTTTATTAATCCACACCTTTTCCTTGTTATTGATGTCTTAGTACTTTGTGTAATCTTGATAGCGAACAATATTATGAAAGATCTAAAAATTCTCAAGTATGCAAAGTGTGTTTGGGTGTTGGGACTCTTATTTTTATTAACAAAATAATGCTTATGAACATCTTCTCTTTCCTTTTATTTTTTCCTGCGTCATGCAATCACTATTTTTTGTGGTTATGTTTTAATTAAAGTGATTATAGCTATAAACTGGTGCGTCCAAGATTGTTTTTCTGATAAAATAAACTAGTAAAATTACGTGGTGGCAACTTCTTCCAGGTGCTTGGGACAGATGAATTAAATGCTTACTTAAACAAGTATCGACTTGAGCTTGATCCACAACTCGAAGCACTAGTTGGAAGGTATATTCTGCACTCCTTCTTTATTATGCTGTAATGGTTTGTGTCAATGATGCGAGTAAAATGATGTTTTTAGTTAAATGATGTCTGAAGATCAAAACGTTCGAACTTATTAGCCTTACAATTGATCTAATATGTTTGCTGATATTTCTTACTCGACATTTTGCAGGCATAGCAGGAAGCCTTGGTCTAAATTCATCAATGCGGACAACCAGCATCTAGTTTTTCCTGAGGTTTATTTTATTAGCTGAAAAAGTTTCCATATTTTAACCTAGGAAAAGGGTGTCCTAGTGGAAAACGCTCCTGCCAACATGGAGGCCTATTAGGGTCACATTTATATGACCCTGCACCTGCAAACCCAAGTTTTCCAGACCATTATTTTATAAAATTGCTATATATATATATATATATATATATATATTAAGGCTGTGTATCCGACAAGTGAAAATAGGAGATAATGGATAGAAAAGAAATTCAAATAATTAAAATTTGGTTCTAAGTATTTATCTCATTTTTTTATATAAAAATAGTTCCATTTCTAATAAAAAGATTTTTTTTGTTAAATTTCCAATCCCTTCTGTTTTCTCTTCTAGATAAATAGCTTACAAGACATTACAAATAGAATTGAATTTCCTACCTGGGGTAACTAAGCATAAATTTATTGACTGTCCAAGCAAGAGCAAGTATTGTTTTCCTGACATGAATTTAGTTGCTTTCGTCACAATCGAGCAACACTACCATGATGCAAAGGTTTCCTATTCATTGCACTACCTTTTTTTACTGATTATAATAATAAATTTATTGACTGTCCAAGCAAGAGCAAATATTGTTTTCCTGACATGAATTTAGTTGCTTTCGTCACAATCAAGCAACACTACCATGATGCGAAGGTTTCCTATTCATTGCATTTCTTATTTTACTGATTATAATACTCCTACGTATCTGGTTTGCAGGCAATTGATTTTCTTGATAAACTTCTGCGCTATGACCACCAAGAAAGGCTTACAGCACGGGAAGCTATGGTAAGTTGATATAATTCCTGATCAGATAGGAATTATATTATGCAATCATGGTCTATCTGACGTTTAGTTCTTTTGTATTTTGGCTTTTTCTCACTTTTTTACTATTATATGAAAGTTACAATTTTCTTCTATCCTTCTACCTTTTAGAAATACTTATCAACCTACTGTTGCAGCCTCTGTTATAACCTCACTTGCAGGGAAAGGGAAAGGAAAACTGTATTTCATTTTCCTTCTTATTGTTTTCTTGAGAGGAAAGAAAAGAGGATGGAAAATTTCCAATTGTATTATATTTAAACTTATTAATATTTGGAAATTAGTTTTTTTTAACAGCAAAAATAAAAGTAAACTTGAGAAATTATAATATATTCAGAAATTAAAATTGTTATATATAAGATTAACACGAGACACCATGTGTGATACATAAAATAGAAGCATCCAGTTCAACCATCATAATAATTTTTTTAGAAAATCACTGAACTTGATGAAAACACAAGCTACTTGGTGGTACACAGCTACAACAATGTGAAGAGTATGAAATTCTCTGTGCAATGGAAAACTCAATAACATCAATATGTAACATTTCAAATACCATACGAAATAACAATAGTGCTTGTATTCATGAAAATTCTTTTGTCATGACTTGTAGCCATTTGTGCTGAACAACAAATGTGATTAGCACAGAGAAATTATATAAAGAAAATCACACCAAGGAAGTTTGTTTCCCTTATAACAGTAGATAGCTCTGTGCAAAATAACACTTATCAAGTTGATACAGTGTAATTAGTGAAGAAGCAGCTATATATGAAAAAAAACCTCAGAAGAGAATTCAATTCTTGTATGACAACAGATGCGAGCAGCAAATATGGGTGACAAGCGCTCATATGAGCATCCAGCAAATCTAGGCAGAGCGGCGGATCTGGGCAAGAAAATCTGGGTGACTAGAACTGATATGAGCGTGCAGCAGATCTAGGCAGCAAGTGGCAAATCTGGGCAGCGAGCGGGTGAGCAAATTTGAGCAGCGTGCTGATCTGAGTAGCGATGAGCGCTGGGCTGCAATGTGCAGATCTGAGCGGCGGTGAGTAGATATGGGTAGTGGGTAGTGGTGTATCTGAGTGAGTATTGTGAGAAGATCGGCGAAGAGGACGCAAAACTAATAGCGGTGGTGAGCGGCATACTTGCGTTAGTCTCGTGAGAAGGTCAGCGAAGAAGATGCAGCGGCGATGGCGGATCTGTGAGTCGGCGAGAAGTTTGGGTGACAAAGAAGATGTGAAAAAAGGAGTCGAGCGAAAGGGGTGTTTTTTTTGCCTGGCTTTTTTGCCCGAATTGGATGGATTAGTAATGGTGGAAAATTTTAAATTTTTTCCTTCTATTTTTCCCCTACAACTTTTCCATCCGCCCAAAGAAACAACAAAAAACTCCTTATTTATTTCATTCCCTCTAGTTTTCCTTCGAAGGAAACACTATGTTAATCTTTTCTCTGTTTCAACCAACAATGAGTATCGAAAACATATGATAAGTTGTGCTATATCTGATCAACCAACAATGAGTATCGAAAACATATGATAAGTTGTGCTATATCTCTAATCCATAGTCTTAATAGCCCACTTGATACTAAGATAAGTTATTGTTCGCACTTGGAAATAGGAAAGTTCAACTGCGTTTCTTGTGCTTGTCAAATGTCATTCATTTATGTCGGCCTCTTCCCAATTGGGAGGATCCTCTTATTTGCACTATTTTTTATAATTGTTTTCATGACCAACGCTGCTTTTTTTCTTAGGTGGTATGTTTGAATTGTTCTTTCCAAATCCATGCTGGGTGCACTAGAACATAAGTTTTCTGATTGCACCTCCATGTTCAACATTATCATCATCATCTCTAGATGCTTTATCTTGTGTTGTCACTGTTCTATCATCATCACATGTAGAGCATTAATGCATCACTTGTCTTCATCATGGGATATCATCGGGACAAGGGATGAATTGAATGGATCAATCACTTTCACAAAGAGATCTCTGTCTTTCTATTGAAAAACTCAGTGCAGTCGCATATTGTAATATACATAGACTAACTCCTCTAATTGACATTTGGAGAATATGTTATAAACTTAAGTGTGGATCAACGTGAACACGGACCAGTTACACTGGAAGCACCTTGAAGATGTTATTTGAGTTGGATTTGCACCCCGGTTTAAAAAACCATTCCGCCAAAGCACGGCTCCAGGTGGAACGGCGGCGGGCGGCAATGGTTGATTTAACTACTATAATTTAGAAGTGTTACGAATTATATCAAATTTATCAATTAATTAATCTTTTGAAGTACTCAGATCCATTTTATAGCTTAAATTGGTTGGCACATTTGTACTACATGCTAATTTTTCCTCTTGGAATACGCATCCTCCAATGGTCATAGCGCAAACTTTAGGTTCTGTCTCCTTACAAGGTATCATTTTTTGATGTGCTTGTAGTAATTCTTGTTGTGTATCTACTTATCTTAGTATTAATATGTTTGAGTTTGGTAAATACAAGTAGAGTGGGCACATACAAATTGAAACCTACATATTATATAAGAACTATAGATCATTGAAAGTTTATTTTTAGGTTTTGAAGTGAAAAATCTTGTGACATGGAAAAGTACAAAATAAATGTGTTGTTAGATCTAGTTGTGAAGAGAAACTGACACCAGAATCTCCTACAAGGCTTTAATCTTTCTTGTCTGAGTCCAATGATTATCTTCTATGACAATCATTCAACTACATTCATAGCCAGCAATCTTGTTTTCAATGGGAGAACAAAGCATTTAAAGATTGACTATCATTTTGTTCGAGAGGCCATTCTTAACAAAGAGATATTCTAACAAGCTGAGGATGTTTGATATTTTTGCTTTAGCTTGATGGAGAGTATTTAGATTTAATGGTTTAAATGCTATTGAAGTCTAATTGGATGGTTGTCTTATCGGGTGTTTGATATTTTTGCTTAGCTTGAAGGAGAAACATTGAGAGTTAATGGTCTAAATGCTATTGGAGTCTAATTGGATGGTTGTCTTATCATGTGGTATAAGTAATGGGAATTTCATTTTGAACGTAAGTTTTCTGGAATTTTCGTATAACAGTAACGTTCTTCCATTCACAAGGAGTTAGAGATCAAATCTACTGTTTTTTCTCTTTAATTGTAGGTGTGATAATGAAGTAGGTGTCATTGTGATGAGAGAGAGGCAATGAAACTAACGCAGAATTTGAAAATAATTTTTTTTTAATAAATTAGTAGTTTAAAAACAAAACAAAGTAGACAAGTAAAATTACGACTAGGAAAGCAGTAAATTATAGAAATGTAAATGCTCACATTGGGCCCTTTGAGATTGAAAGGACCACCTTATTCTTGAATGGTCCAATGGCAACAACATCATTCTGTAGGGACAGCGAAAATTAGTGTTTGAAGAATCGGTTCGGTACCGGTACCTCCGGTTGGTACTGGTAGGGGTGTGCAAAAAAACCGGCCGAACCGTTGAACCGCGGTTAACCGGTCGAACCAAACCGATCTGGCGGTTAACTGAACCGATGGTTCTTTGATCGGTCAGTTTTTTCCCAGATATAACGGTTCACGGTTTGGGACTTCGCCGAACCGCTGTTAACCGAACTGAACCGTATATATAATATTTATATATATATATATAAATAAATATTTTATATAAAAATCGAACCGGTTAACCATCGATACCAACGGTTAACTGCCGAAAACCAACAGTTAATGGAGAATATTTATATTTTTTATCTTAAATTATTATATAATTTTAAATATTTTTTATAAATAAAAAATACGGTTAACCGTCGGTTTTCGGTTAACCAAACTGAAAAATCGGTTAACCGGGTCAACGGTTCAGGAACGGTTTTCAAATTTCCTAAACCGTTCGGTTCGGTTCGGGACAAAAAATTGCTGGCCGAACCGTGCACACCCCTAGGTACTGGTCCGGCGAGGAATTGGCACCGGAACATGGGTCGAAGCAGTGGACGGCGACAGCGGGCTTTAAACGTTCGAAGCTTCCGCTGCCGCCGCTCTTCCACTTCTGCCTGGTTTGCCGGTACCGCACCAGTCCAGCGGGCTGCCGGACCGAGTCGCTGGACCGGTTCCTCAAACGTTGGTGAAAATTATATGTAGAATCACACGCAAGCAATACCACAGAATGATTATTATAATATTTAAAAAAATAGAGGGGAGACTAGTTCTCTAAATTCCTCTTAGAAATGGCAAGATAGAAAAGATGGTGCAACTCCCAACATCTTATGCACCACACCAAAGGGAGGAAGAGTGCTTGCTGATCTGGAGGGATCAATGCCTTCTCGACTCCTGATCCTTGGATGAGGGATGCCCAATCCTTTCACACCCAAAAAAAAAGCAAGAAAATAATTAGTAAACCACTTAGCAAAAACATGCGGATAAAATAAATTTGGAGTAGGGGAAAGGGGGAAGAAAACTAAGGAATCCTGTAGAGCGAAGAGAATGGCTCATGCTATTCTTCCTCACATCAACTTGCAAGGCTGATAAGAGGGGAAGTTGTTGTCACTAAGAGGAGAAGCAAGGAAGGAGGAATGGAACATCCACTCCAAGGCATGGGAAGCAAGGAAGGAGGAATGGAACATCCACTCCAAGGCATGGGAAGGAAGAGGTGTTGGCGTTGTAGAGGGTTGAAACAGGGAGGCAAGTTGCCGAGATGTTTTTTCGCTGTTTCGGTATTGTTGTGGGTTGAAACAGGGAGGCAAGTTGCCGAGATGCATTTTCGCGTTGTGTTGATGGAAGGTTGAGGAGACATTATGCGGTAGAAGTGGAGAAGAACGAAGGAGGGGAAACTTCCCTCGATGCTAGAAGTTGCTTAAAAGATTTCATTCAACAATGATATGCATGAATGCATTTACGAGAGATTTATAGGCAAGCGGCTAGATGGAAATGTAAGTAATTCTCGCGGCCTTTAGAGGAGGCCAACTTTCTTTTCGGCTGAAGCATTTAAATTCCTTCTTCCTTAGGGTCCCTTTCCTATAAGGGAGGGAAAAACCAATGGAAAAGAAAGTAAGGGAGAAGAGAAAATTGGAGGGAGGGAAAAAAATGAACACGTGAGTATCATGTGCTGATACATGGATGTAGGAAACAGTGGGCTAAGAGGGGGAGCAGCAGCAGCAGCAGATGCAGCTTGCTCCCAACAGGGATGGTTGCCGGGAGAGGGCAGCTGTGCAGATGCATCGCCGAGAGCAGGACGATAGCAAGGATGTGTCTTGGAGCAGGCGATGGCGGGGATGTGGCCTCGGAACAGGCAACGGCGAGTAAGTGGGCTTGTTTTTTTTCTTCTCTACTTTTCACCCGATTTAGGCAAAAAATTTCCATCCCTCTTCATTTTTCCTCCAAGGAAATAGAGGAAAGATGAATTTTCTTTCTTTTCCTCCCTTCTTTCCCTCTAAGGAAACAGACAGTTAGGGTGGCCGGGTAGGGAAGGTGCAGATGAGCTTCCATCTCTGCTCCTTAATTACGTTGATTGATCTCCTCAACTGGGTTCTTTTCAGTTATGAGGTGAGTCGCTGGTGCTGAGATCCTTCCATCTGTAGTTGGATACGATCCCTTTATTGCTAGAGTGAAGGCTGGCCAAGATTTGATGTGAATGGCTTCATTTCCTTTATTTTGGTTGGTAGAGGTGAGATTTTTGAGTTGAGATGCATCCGAGTACTGGTTCTTCACTTGAACATGTTGAAGTCTTGTTTTCCATGTGGAGAGCTAGCTTGAATGAGAGGGAGTTTAGCTAGCTAAGTAGCCACTTAAGGAACTTGCCTATACATCTGCAATTTTATAAATGCTATGCACACGTGATTTTACATCTTGAGCTTTTAGGGGATGTATGCATATTGTAGTTCACAGCGTATCATATTTGGCACCATATTAATTCATGATAAATTTTATGTGTATATCTATCCTGTCATGATGCATGTAAATGCAATTGGAGCCTAAGAGGGATACCAGTACCTAACAGGTTGTCTCCGGTTTCTCTTGGACCTTTGTGAATTATGTCTTGAGCCTCCATCACTTGATCATGCGGAGGAATGATATTGAAATGAAACTATTTGGAGATTGGTATTAGTATACAAAAAGTTCTTTTCTGTTGAATCTTTGTGAGTTTATTTTCACTTGGGAGGCAAAAGGCCATGTTTGAGATTGACAACACTCAGCCGTTTTACATTTCTCTAGTGTAGAAAAAGTTCTAAATGTTGCCTTAAGAACTATATTGTAGTCTAGCTTACTCGGCCTCCTCGAGCACTAGTAGTTCTCCTACTCAAGATACATGTCAATAATTTAGATTTAGGCACACTTCTGCTCTCACTATCATTGCTCATGTTTATGTCAAAGTTGGATCATTCCACATAGTGATAGTAGTTTAGTTTACTTAGCCTCCCTGAGCACTAGTAGTGCTCCTACTCAAGACATGCTAATAATTTAGATTTAGGCACATTTCTACTATCGCTACCATTGTCATTGCTTATGTCTATCTCAAAGTTGGGTCATTCTATGTAGCAGATTAATAAGGTTTATCAATCTCTCTCGATGTATTGAATCCTCAAATCACTAAGGCTATGTTCGGTTGGATGAAATCTATCATGGAAAGGAAGGAAAATGCAATGAATCTAGCCAAAAAGCCATCTAGATTTATTGCATTTCCCTTTTCCATCTAACCGAACATAGCCTAAGAGCTTACCCCATTTCGAGATCCTTTATAGTTGCATCCTTGTGCTTCTAATGTTTCTCATATCTGGGGTACTCAACTACAACTACCAATTGATGGAAGTTATCAGGATCCTCAACTAGACATCGCTTGTTGATTTGTAGGCATCAAGTTGCTTCTCGAATGACTTCAATATTTCTTTTAGGAAATTGGTGCATTGACAATAATGGGTAGCCATGCTGGGATACTGCATCTCACAATACTGCTACTTTTATCTAGTAATACAATTAATACACTGTCATTGGTCACACCAATCAGATTGTTTCTCTGCATGACTATGATTCTTTGATTTTGTGATTTAGGAGCCATAGAATGATGATTAAGAGTGTTGATAGAGAGTTCATTAGAATTGATAGAGTTACATAGCGTTAGAATTAAACGACTGGAGAGGAAAGGATGAAGAGGGTTTTGTAATCTAACGTAATGAGAAAAAAAGTAAAAAAATAACAAAAATAGTAGCTAGTGATAGTTTTGTGAAAAATCTTAACTACTAGGAATAAAACAGCTGGAGGTGTACCAATTAGCATATGCAAGCTTATCGGGTTTATCAACATAGTATAGTTAGTTTATCAATGCAAAATACGCTTTTTCCCTATTCAAATGTTTTCATTGTTGGTGAACAATGTGATCATGGACTTCCTCAACATCAACTGTTGTGTTGTTTACCAAGAGGACATTGTTTGAGCTGCTTAACTATTGTATCATGGTACGGTCTCTGGCTGCTCGCGGTTTGCAAATGCATCAGATAATAATCTGATACAGTAGTGGTGGGAGGAAAGTTGCACCATGATTTTAAAATCCTTTGCACTGAGTATATGATTCGTCAGTCGAGGCATGTAATGGAACTGTTAGTCTGTCATTTATTTTATTTTGTTGTTACGCTAGTTTGATTTTTTTTTTTTTTTTTGCATGATTTACAGGCACACCCTTACTTCGTTCAAGTTAGAGCGGCAGAGAACAGCAGGAATCGTTCTCAATGATCTAGCGCTGTCTTTTCTATTACTTCTGTGTAGGAGCGTATGCTCGATGGTGCTTGCCCCTGCCAGATTGTGACCTAGATGAGAGTCATTCAGTTTAATGACACATTTGTGCAGATTTTCCACGTCCGCTTTTATTCTGCCGTCCTGGTGGTTTACTTGTGACGTTTCCTGTACTAAACACGAACTGTTAGCACGGGGTTTTCCCTCTACTTTCGTTCCGTATCTGTATCCTCACGTTTACTTATTATACATATGAATGACTATGATTGGTTTTTTAAAAAAAGTTGTTTAGAAGATATGAATGACTCGTATTGTTTGTCCTTTTTTTCTTAGTGGTAGGAATTTCTTTAATTGATAGAGGGAGGTCCATATTTATATGATTTGTGAAGAATCAAGGCCAAGCATGAACAAAAGAAAAGTTGTGGGAAGGTAGGTTACGAATTTTTTTTGTATTTCTCACAAACAGTGAGGCTTCTTAAAACACTTGTTAAGATTCATTTTTGAAGATTTGTTGATGGTTCATTTTTTTAATTGAAATTGACACTATAATAAAATATTATTGTGATATTCCATGTTATGAACGATGCACTAAACGAAAAACTTCCTCAGTTTTTTAAACTACATAGGTTCTTATACATAGTTTATTGCCAATAACTATCCCCATTGAAATTTAAAAAATGTTATGTCTTTTCTGTTACATATGGCGTATAAATTTGTAAAAAATTGTATTATCGTCTTCACTAATATATTATTGTCTAGAATATGTCAACTCTGAATTGGAACCAAATTGTAAATCAATCAAAATATATCAAAAAAAAATATTATTTTGATTAATTGTTGAATTTGGTTAACCGCATTTATGATTTGGTACGGTAGATTAATATTAGTTTAATTATTTTTTTAACACTATTATTTTAAAATCAATCCAATATTAAAGTATACTGCATTGGGAATCACATAATGTTTTGCATTGACCATACATTCCATGACGATAGGGTAGATTATGTGGTCTCTAGTGTTGACAATTGCTCCCACTGTATATATAGTATAAAAACCTAACTAAAAGTATATATTTACTTTTATTGGTGCAAGAAAACATATATAAATATAATTTTATCTTATATAAATTCACCGCTAATAAAGATATATGCTTTGATAGAATAATAAATAGTAACGTGTTGACCATCAAGTGAATGTAAGTACATGGAATTGCAAAAATGTAATTCATGTCTATGGCAAGTTTTATTTTTTTATCTTATGTAAATAGGTTTTTATCTCATAGAATATTTATTTTCTAAAAAAAAAGTATATATATATATATATATATATATATATATATATATATATATATATATATATATATATATATATATATATATATCACAAGTATTTTTTTTTTGGGTTTTTTAATCTCTACCGTTCGATGTGCCACCACTCTTAAAGCAATTTTGTAAAATTTTTGGACTCACTTCTAGGCCATCTTCTCAGCTGAGAGTTCGCTGCTTCTCTTCTCTGCACTGCGTGTTTATCACTTCCAGTCTGCTTAATTTTGAAGCCGCTTCAAATCTTGGAGGTAATCGATTACCATCATCATCGATGAGAAGAAGAGATGCTTCCGCCATCGTTTCCATCACACCATTTGCCTCCGATCTAAGGAGAAGAATACTGGGGATCCGCTTTATCCCCTTCTCTTTAGTGATTTCCTCCGATCCGCGGAGAAGACGACCTCACGGCTCACTGGGAAATCTTGTATCTGCCTGGTATTGATTTGTTAACACATCCTTGTGAAAGACTAGGGATGGATATATTTTCCCCTTATGGTATACAAGGATGGCTAAACTTCCATTTCTGGCAATTTCAAGCGAAATTTTTGGATAAAAGGAAAGTCTTCGGCTCTTGTCCACTCGCGGAGCACAAAAAAGATGAGGTCTTTGGTGAGGTAGTATCTCCATTGTTGTTTCGAACAATGCAAGGGGTGCAGATCCCATTAAAATAGTTCGGAAATATCCTAGTTCTGTAAAAAAAAAAAATTGTAAGTAGAAATGTTTTCCTTTCCTATATTTTGTACTTCTCCATTTTCCTCTTGGAGTAGCGGAGAACGATCGGAAAAGGGTTTTGCATGCATAATCCTAATGGGGAAATGCTTGAATAGATTGGTGACTGCATGTAAGTTTGTATTTGATGAGAATCCCATTGAAGATATTGTTTTGAGAAAATTCAAGGATGGAATGCATGTTCTGGAGAAAGTGGAAAAGCGCATTGATGTTAAACAAGGTAATGTGTCCTGGACAGCATTTTCTTAACATCTTAAACTGCTCATAGAAGCTACTCGTGTTTTTTTTTTGACTAATTTTAAAAGGACGTTCATTTTTAAATCCCTCCTTGTAAGTGTGCTTCTATTGGCTCGTTAAATGAAAACATGAGTGTCTGCCCTTCAACATTGATTAACTCGACTGCATTGATTGTCATGACTTAGTGATTGTAGCAGCACATTCATGGAATTCTTAATAAAATAATCACTGCAGTGAATCCTTGTCAATTTTCCTTGAGTTAACTGGAATCATGAAGTTCTAAGCTTTTGAAAAAGAGTCTAGGTCAAGGTCTTCTGGGGTTTGATGGTGGTTGACATCTGATACACTAAACATTGAATTGATTACACTTAGTATTGGATATATTGTGTTTGCTACACCTTTTAAGGATGAAAGTAATTGACGGAGTCTTATGCATAACAGGCAGTCGTCATTCTTTGCCTCTTTCTACTGTAAAATAACCCTCTTCTCTTTCATTTACTCCTCAGCACTAATGAGACTGAGGTACAGGTGTAAAGTAAAAAAAGTAAGCTTCCATCAAGAATACTTAGGGCTAGTTTCTTGTTGCTTTTGAAACTCCATCCTTTCTGGAACTCCGCAAAGATAAGTTGATGTTACTTGACTGGAGGGTTTCTGCAACTTCCTAATAGTATCATCTTCATGAATGAACCTTGCATTTTGTAGAAAACTAAGCCATCCCAACATAATTTTAGGGGACTACAAGAGCAGAGGCAGATGCCAAATATTCTAATTTGTCTCTGCAATGAGGTTCCTAATTGGTTTGGACAAAATCGGTTGGGTTGAGAAAGCTGCTTAGGAGATCCTGCACAGTTAGCAAGTTAACTCAAAATGATAATGCAACCTAGATTTCTCCTGACCACTCAGCACTCTTAGCTTGGATCACTCGGGACCCCATGCTCGAGTGATCAATGCTTTTCATGTGTAGGTCACTTGGGCATTTCTCGGACAACTAATTCTTGCATTCTATACATCACTGTTTAACTTCATCATTATATCTTTTAGTTTTTATTCCATGCACGTTGATCCATGAAGTTCCTTATTAGTGCTTTTAGCAAACATTAGATTTAAATGGTAAGAAGCAATGTTGCAGTTTTGCCATATTCTGGTGGTAACTTGTTAGACTCTTGCTCCTCTCCTGTTCTTACTGCAAATTAGGTCTCTATTTTTTTATGCTTATGGCCCACTCTTACTCTTTCAGGTATCAAACATCATTACTCTCCATGATGTTATTAGCCTTTGGTGGACTCCTTTACTTTCGAAGGTTATCTTTTTTATTATTACGTGGACTTCAATTGCTAAGGTTGTTTTCTGTGCATTAAGACACTTAACATCTCTAAAAAGCAAAGGCACATGAAGTTCTTCTGAAATATTGAATCTTCCAAGGTTCGTGTGATATATGGATTAGTCATTTAATACTTTATAGTAACAAAATCTAGCTCAAGCTGAGAAAAATTGTAACTTTGTACAGATGCAGCACTGAACCCAGGCTAGAGGAATGGATTGGTAGAGAGCTTAACTCAATTGAACCTTTGGGTATATTTTCTCTCGACTACTTTTCTCACTGGAAATTCTAAAATGGTATGTGCCAATTGAACCTTGCTGAAGTTTCGGATCAGGATTATCATGATTGGAAAATACATTGTTCTTTCTGATTCTAATCTGTTCTGTACTGAAGTTTGATATGTACCAACTTGTTACTCTAGTGTCCTTGTTCCTAATATTCTCTGCCTACTATTAGTGAAACAAATTGTTAATGTTGTCCTGTACTTCTTCCTCATATCGCAAATATTGTTATCTTCTAAGAGAAAGATCATATTCAATATTAGCATTTAGCACTTTCATTTCACTAAAATTGCATTTCTATCATACCTTGAAATTCTTGCTTTCGGTAGATATCATTCAATACCCTTTTATTCAAGAATCATTTCAAGCGACAGTTTAAAGATACGAATGTACATTCTTCTAGCACAGTTAAACTATAAATTTTGTCAAATCATTGATATATTTTATCCATCCTTTTCCACAAAAACAAAAAAAAAACTAGGGTTCAACGGGCACGAAAGAGATGAGTTGCATAAACTTCACCCATGTCTTACCTTCCACACGACCTCATACATTGTTGCTCATAAATAATTTTCCAGCCACAAGAATTCTAAGCTTCACTCAGAGAATATAAATATAGGAAGAAAACAGAGAGACGTGTAATCCATAGATAATATACAATATGTTTCTGTTCTTTTTTATGTCAGATTTGGCCTGAAGCATTTTGACCTTGAGGATGAAATGGCAGACACGTTTTCAAGAATCAAATCGATGTAGATTTTGCTATCTTGCTATCTTTGGAAGAAATAATAGTGTAAACTAATGTCACAAACATAAAATAGTCGCATGTGAGATTGCAGACAAACAATAGAAACTTAAATATGAAAATCTAGAGGAAAATATCAGGTGCTTACTTTAGCTGCAAGCTTATTTAACTCAGAGCAATCCAAATCCTAATGTATAGATGTCCTTTATACTGAGTGTTTAACGAGATAAAGCCCCATATTTGAAGAAAAACAGGTACAATAAATAAAAAAAGAAAGAGCCAAAACAGACGTGAATGCCACAAAGATTCGTTTTATTTCATACAATAATTTGAATCACTGCTTTATTTGATAACTTTAGGGAGAAGTGGAATGAATTCATGTTTGAATTCCCAAGAATAACTGGAGACAGCCTCTAGTCAGATAAATACTTTAAGATTGTTGACCAATATTATTAAGTTGCGAAGCAAGCCTGATTAGAACCCTAAAAGAGAACAGAGTAAGAACGTACAAAACAAGTAATTGATTGGCTTTTATCCTGAACAAATTGAAAACACCTTCTTAACAAGATACTGACTTCCTTTAGCTGGTCAAGTCAAATTGATTGCATAAATCACTATGTCCAGTTCTAACGGTCTCCGAGGCTTAAATGCTAGTTGTTTTTTAGAAGAATAAGTTTACTCTCAGTAAAAGACAAATAATCTATTGAACACAAATCATTGGTTCACACAAATGTTCTCGACCCAAACGAGGAAGCCAAGGAGAATAAAAGTCAACAGTGAATCCCGAGTGTCTCCTTCTGAAACATAAACATATATATCCCTAGTCCCTTTCACTTCCCCGATCACATCTGAAAGTTCAGTCCCATTCCAAAACGAATTTTTTACTTTTCCACCGAGCACAAGCAGTCAGCGGCCCTGTTCTGACAGTCCTAAGAGACCTCATTAAAAGCCATCCCCAACTCCCCATGTCAAGTTTAATTGCCCTGCTATGTCCCTGTAGCGGATTAAATCATTCTCTGGAAAAACTCGGCCCTCTACTGGTAAACATCATAAATGATCCACTTGCACCACCTCATGCCTCAGCTTCGAGGAAGAAGAAGAAGATCCAGTTTTAAGTCAAGTGGCCCAGTGTCCAGTGCCCCATTGCTAGCTCAACAACATTATGACCAGTCTTGTGTTCAATTCGCACATATGCGACTGAACCAGCTGACAAGGGCCCGTTTGGATGCCGCGTTTGGGCGGCTTCCACGTTTGCGGGCAGCCAAAAGTTGGAAGTGGAGGCGTTTGGGACACAGCACTGTTGACAGAAAGCTGCCCGGTAGGAGCTTTCCCGAAATGCGGAAGCGGCTTTTTCTACACAGTGTTCGCCGCTTCGCTCGTACGCGTCTCGCCCGTCGTCGCCTCCAGCCATCGCTGCCTCTGCCCGTCGTCGTCTCCTCCCGTCGTCGTCTCCGCCATCGTCGTCTCAGCCGTCGCCGTCTCCGCCCGTCGCTCGTATGCGTCTCGCCGTCTCTGCCCGTCGCTCGTACGCGTCTCGCCGTCTCCGCCTGTCGCTGCACCTTGCCGTCGCCCGTCGCCAAGCCGTCGGCAAGGCGCCGAACGCAGCGGGGAGAGATCCCAAATCCCTTCTCGCGTGGAGACGACGAAGGGATTTGGGATTTTTAATTTATATATTTTTTATAATTTTTTACTAAATATTAATAAATACCAAATTTTAAATTAAAATAATAAAAAAATTAAAAAGAATAATAAATATGAATTTTTAAATTTTATATATCATCTATGTATAGTTTGCACTTAGGGAATTTTTTTAAAAAAATTAAAAATTCTTAAAAAAAATTAAATTTATATTTGTATGATTCTTTTTTTAAATTTAAAAAAAATAAAAAATTAGAGAATTCTTAAAAAAAATTATCTATTTTAAGTTTAAATTCTAGTTAAAAAATATTTAGTGTTATGTTAAAAAATTTTTAGTGTTGTGTTATGGTACGGTTAGACATATAGATAATTATTGTAAAAAAATTATTTAAGATTAGTCATCTAAAATTCATATATATACATATATAAATATAAATATAATAATTTTAAAAAATATTTATTATTGTATTAAATAGTTGTGTAAAGTGACAATAGGTGTCTTAACAAATTAAATTTATTGTTGTGTAAAGTAATTTTAAATTTTAAGAATAAATTAAAAAAAAATTAATAGAACTGAACAGCACAGCACAGCAGCTCACAGTTACTTATCAGATCAGCTAATACATCTAAATAGCCTCAGCTTTTCAGACCAGTTCTATTCAAATTAGCTCTACTCAGATCAGCTACCAGCCAAAAGCTCCAGCCACTCTAAACTGGCCCAAGGAAGGAAGGAAGACGATGGAAGTGGCAGTAGAGTAAGGGAGGGTGGGACCCGTCCCCTAGCTGGAAACCGCGTCGAGCCTTCCTGGCCCCCACGTCCGGTATCTCCTCCCTGTCGCGGCCAATACACCCAATACACTTTTCAGCCAATGAGAGATCCCTCACTGCCACGTCATTATCCGTTGACCTAATGTCTTTGGTCTAGCCTACCCGTTCCGCTACCCGCACGTTGAGATTGAGGTCCCACCACTCATGAGCAAAGTGGTGAACTGGGGTTTGTTTGTTTTGTTACAGTGGGAACCGTGAGAAAAATATATGCATAATGTTTGGTCCGACCTTGAAACGGGTCGAACCGTGCGAGTAATTCTGGCCGGTCGTCTCTTGAATAGTTACGTGCTCTCGACGAAGCCCCACGGCATTTATTTAGCTGCCGCTACGTTTCAGCTTCGTCGTCCAATCCTACCAGCTGCCCTACTCTCCTTCCTTACCTTCCTCGGTGGAGCTGCCGGCCGCCCCCGCTCCCATGCTCGTCGGCGCCGAGTAAGTAAAGGTCTGCATCTATGTCCGTATTTGGCAGTTATGGGGGGAGGAGGCCCTTGAGACCGCCGGCCGGACACTCCCTTCTCCTCGCCCTCGCTGCCCTGATCCTCCTGCTCGCGGGAGCCAATGCTGGAGTGCCGGTTACGCAGTTCATCCCCGCAGACAACTACCTCATAGATTGCGGCGCCGCAGACAGCACGCAGCTCGCCGACGGCCGCATTTTTCGCTCCGACCCCCAGTCCTCCTCCTTTCTTTCCACGAGTGAAGACATCAAAGTCTCCGCCGATGCCTCCACCCCCAACGTCTCCTCCCTCCTTCCTTTGTACCTAACTGCAAGGATCTTCAACGACCGTTCCACCTACAGCTTCTTCGTCTCCAAGACCGGCCGCCATTGGCTCCGCCTCTACTTCTACCCGCTCCCCAATCCCAACTACAACCTTACATCGGCTGTCTTCACTGTGACCACCGACGATGTTGTACTCCTCCACGACTTTACGCTGCCATCCGCCGCCCCTGTCTTTAAGGAGTATCTGATCCCCATAGCCAGCGACCGGGTCTCCCTCATCTTCGCCCCCCAGAAGGGTTCGCTCGCGTTCGTCAACGCCATCGAGGTCGTCTCTGCCCCGGACACCCTCATCTCCGACTCTGCCACTGGTGTTTCTCCAGTCGGTGAACTCAGCGGCGTCTCCAGTCTAGCTCTCGAGGTCGCCTACAGGATGAACGTCGGTGGTCCGGCGATCGTACCGGCGAACGACACGCTGGGGCGGACGTGGCTGCCCGACGGCGCGTTCCTGAGGGTCCCTGCGGCAGCCCAGAGTGTATCGGTGTCGACGAACGCGGTGAAGTACCCCGACGATGGGTCCGTCACGCCACTGACCGCGCCGAGCACGGTCTACGCGACTGCGGCCGAGATGGCCGACTCGAACACGGCCGACCCCAACTTCAACATCACGTGGGAGATGGCCGTCGACCCGGCCTTCTCCTACCTGGTCCGCCTGCATTTCTGCGATGTCGTCAGTAAGAGCCTCAATTCCCTCTACTTCAACGTCTACATCAACGATCTCGCGGCGGCCTCCAACCTCGACCTCTCGTCGTTGACCTCGGGCCTCGCCGTGGCCTACTACAAGGACTTCGCCGTCAACGCCACGTCTATAACCAACGCCACCCTCCGCGTGCAGGTGGGGCCTGCCCCCAACGCCGGCTCTGGGTTGGCCAATGCCATCCTCAACGGCCTCGAGGTCATGAAGATGAGTAACGCGGCTGGAAGCCTGGACGGCCTATTCGCGGCCGACGGGTCGTACCGCGGCGGCCGTGTCGCCTCGGTGGGCATCGTGAAGAAAGTCGTGGCGGCCTTTGTGCTCGCGCTTGGCGTGCTAACGATGTCCCTGGTGGTGGCAATATTGTGCCGCTGGCGGCGGCGGCCGGCGGACTGGGAGAAGCGGAACAGCTTCTCGTCCTGGCTGCTGCCGCTGCACGCGACGCAGTGCAGCTTCTTAGGAACTAGCCGGAGCAGCAGCAAGGGGGCCTCCTCAAGGAACCGGTTCGGCTCCAACAAGAGCCGGAGCGGGTTCTCGGGCGCCTTCGCCTCCGGTACGATCGGCGTCGGCAAGATCTACACTCTATCGGAGATCAAGGAGGCCACCAAGAACTTCGACGAGAAGGCTGTGATCGGCGTGGGAGGATTCGGGAAGGTCTACCTCGGCGCGCTCGACGACGGGGTCAAACTGGCGATCAAGCGCGGGAACCCCTCGTCGGAGCAGGGGATCAATGAGTTCCAAACAGAGATCCAGCTGCTTTCCAAGCTCCGGCACCGGCACCTCGTGTCCCTCATCGGCTGCTGCGACGAGAACAACGAGATGATACTAGTGTACGAGTACATGGCCAACGGACCCCTGCGCGACCACCTCTACGGCGGCGCGAGCCACGCGTCGCTGACGTGGAAGCAGCGGCTGGATATCTGCATCGGAGCTGCGAGGGGACTTCACTACCTGCACACCGGCGCGTCGCAGGGCGGCATCATCCACCGCGACGTCAAGACGACCAACATCCTGCTCGACGAGAACCTCGTGGCCAAGGTTGCCGACTTCGGGCTCTCCAAAGCCGCGCCGTCGCTCGAGCAGACGCATGTGAGCACCGCTGTGAAGGGCAGCTTCGGGTACCTGGATCCGGAATACTTCCGGCGGCAGCAGCTGACGGAGAAGTCCGACGTGTACTCCTTCGGGGTGGTGCTCTTCGAGGTGCTCTGCGCAAGGCCGGCCATCAACCCGGCGCTGCCGAGGGAGCAGGTGAATCTGGCGGAGTGGGCGATACAGCAGAACCGCAAGGGCAAGCTGGAGGAGATCATAGACCCGAAACTGGCAGGCACCATCGACCCGGCGTCGCTGAAAAAGTACGTGGAGGCGGCGGAGAAGTGCCTGGCGGACCATGGAGTGGACAGGCCGTCCATGGGCGACGTCCTGTGGAACCTCGAGTTCGCCTTGCAGCTGCAGGTAGCCATTGCCGAGGAGCCCGGCGAGGCGCTCTGTGAGACGAGCAGCGCTAATCAAATTCCGATGGAGAGGCTTGAAAAGGGCGAAGGATACGCCATGATCAGTGATGACTCTACTCCAATTGCCGGGCCATTGTTTCAAGGGAGATAGCGGTGATGTTCATCCTGCAATGACGACAACAATCTCTCCTCCCGTAAGACTGCAACTGAGAGATTACAATTCCTTTTTTTTGTTGGTGTGAATAACACTGTTTGCATCCTTCTGCAACTCTTTCTTGTTCGATTGTATTAATTTTATATATGATAAGTAACAATCCTGATCTCATTTACAATTCACAAGCTCTATTCTGTGGTATTAGAATTTTGACAGAAATTAACTGCAGCAACAGCCACTGAAAACATGACTAGAGGCTTAGATCACAGCATTTCTTTTTGTCTGTTCATTCCAGAGCAAGGTAAACATGGTTTCTGGGATTTTCTGCTCAACGATCACAAGCAAGAAGTGTTGACTTGCTTGATTGAATTAACTTGGAGTTGAATTCATCACATTGAGAATATCCACAAGCTGTAGCGCTCTCCAATGTCCACTAATATCTGATCAGTTTCCTGCATTTGAATGGTACAGCTTCAGAAACATTTTCCTGAACATCCTGCAGAAGTAATCTAGAGAGCAAAGATAAATAATAATCCTTTGCTTCCTGTAAACGATTATAAGTAGAAAATTTCAAATTGGCAGACAAGAACGAACTATATATGCATGCAATGAGAGAAGAAGGAAATTTGTGCAGCTCAATCTGCTTTGTCGCTCACATGCAAGATTTTTATTTCATGTGCACCGAGATAGAAACTATCAAAGTAGCAAATATGGTGAAGTTCTAGATCCCTAAGACGCATTTTCTCAAACGACTGATCTTGAAAAGTCAAACATCTACATATGATCTTTAATCATAAATATCTTCACTTTCTTTTTTTTTTCTTTTTCAAATCATTTATAATTTGATTAGAATACTTTCTATTCAATTAGTAAATTTGGCAACATATATTTAATTTACACCGCTTCATATATCAATATAGTTTGCATAAATCAATACATATGGCATGAAATTTAATATCAATATTTATTTATGTTCATGGAAATAAAATTAACATATATGTGAATTTTGAAATCAATGTTAACTAAAGCATGTAATTTATTGATTATAATTATTTTAAAATTACCTATATATTTTTTGAGTAATTATTTTAAAGTTCATCTAAACTTTTATTTGAATAATCTTTTATACTTATGGATCCCATCTTATTTATGCATTTAAAATTTATCACCGACATAAATTTTCTTAACGGAATTATTTCTTTTTAATTAGGAAATGTAGGGGTCTACAACGATTGCATTAATGCAAATAAATTTGATTCGATGTTCTTTGTAATATAATTTTCGATTTAGGTTATGCTATTTGTTATGTGTGTATGAATTGTTAATTACTTCTATCATTATTTCCTATCATGTGTATATTTACACCTATTTCCCGAGAGGGAAAAGTGAAGGGAACGGATAAAAATAAGGTATTTTGTTATTTTTTTAGGCGGACAAAAAATTAGAAAAGAAAAGTAGGTAAAAAATTTGTCCTTTTTTCCTTTCTTTCTCATTCGCCCAAATTGGGTGGAAAAGAGAATTCACGTGCCTGCTTCTTTTCCCACATCATTGTCGTCGTTCCCTCAAGACGTCGGTCGACGAAGCTCACAAGGGCACTTGACTCCGTCGTGTGCACAACGCCGAATCATCCTCCCACTCACACCACTCACAGGCAACAACTCGCCCGCTCACCATTGGCAGCTCACCGCCATAGATCCACTAGCTCTCCTACTCGATAGCAGCTCTCCCCTATCAAGCTCGTCTCCTGCCTTCCTTGCCGAGCTCGCCTCTTTGCCACCTGTTAAGCTTCATTGCACACTTTTCTTCTTAGGACGATGATCACGTACGTTTTGTTTTTCTATTCTCTTTATTTTTACCTTTCTCTTTATTTTTTTTTTCTCTCCTTGTTTTTTCCTTTCCTTTTTAAGAAACACAGTGTTAATGCCTAATATAAATTATACATGTATGCAAAAGAATAGTTTGAAATGATTACAGTGATCAATTATAATAATACACCATAAAGAAGAAGGATTTCAATTATCTTGTGATTGTGATCTTGATTTTCTGATATAACATATATAACAACAATTTATAGCCTTATTATGATCTTCATGAAAAAACAGTGACAAATACTTTCTCCTCTAGTTGTCTCATATTACGCACAATTTAAAGTTAATTGCACAAAAATAATTTCAACACAAAAGCACAATTATTTCATTTTGTCGACAGTTCACGGAGACTTACCTCAGCAAATTCTTATACTGAGCTTCAGTTTCATAGAATCAACTGAATTAATTTAGTTCTGTTACTTCTGTACCCTTATGACATGTTCTTCCTGTTCAATGTACTAATGCAGAATTTATTATGAAATGTACAGCTGAACATACAAAACCACAGTTGATCAATACAAGTAACTTCCAACTGCACCATCCAGGTGAACTCTATAAGTATTTCATAGCAAACATGGCTCTCCTTCTCAAGTTAAAGCAGCAGGGAGACTTACAGGGCCGCATCTTTGCCTGCGGCATCGCCTTGTTGTCCTCCCCCATCCTATCATACTCCTTCCACATACTCCTATGTCTGTGCTAATTGGTTGCGAGTGTGGAAGGGAGTTGACCTGAACCTCCTCAATCGCGTTGACTAAACTTCTAAGCTGCCTCCTTCCCCTTGCTTGGGAGTTGATTCCATTTCGACTTGCGTTTCGTCTTGTTAAACCTGTCTGCCAAGGTCTACCAGATGCCTTCATCATTCCACCAATGTTTTGAAGATCCTGAGTCACTTCGTGCCTTGACAGTGATGCAAGGCCTGGAAGGATATCTTTCTGGAATTCCCTTCGCTGCCTCCTCTTTCTTGCCAGGCCTCGGCGAGGTTTTGTGAAAAGCATTGAAGCTACACCTATATCTTCTTTGTCTTCTTTTTCATCTTTGTTCTTGATTTCCTTAGGCCAGTGCTCATCCATCTTAGTTTCTTTAAGATTTAGAGTCATAGCCTCGAAGAGATCTAGACCATCATGACCAGAAGACGGAGTACCACCAGCTCCAGTGTGCAGCAAGTCTGGATCTTCTGCGCTGCGTGAAACGACCTCTGCAAACCATGACAAGGTATCAGCTCGAGGGCTTAACAGGTGGTCAGGATTGATTTCATTAGAACGGGTGTGAAAATCAATAGAGATGGCAACTAAATTCTCGGCAGCCAATTGAACTGTATCATCAGAGTGGTTCTTTTTCTCAGCACCATCTTTCTTGCTCGATGGAATAGGTTCACGTTGATTTAAGATGCTCATTTCAGACTGAGACACAGGTGCTTCTAAATCAATGACAGCAGCAGTATTTGTGCTAACACTTGGTAATGAGCGTGATGAGATCCCAGCATCATCATGAAGTAATATCTCTGAAGATGTAGGATCATCAGAACATCCAAACTCAATATTCAGATTAATGTGATTCAAAATCCTTGCACTGTTCTTTCCACCACATGCTGCACTGTTCAAGTCAGCAACGCGCACATTTTCCTGTGAATTGACGACTTCTGTATCAGAGCACATGCCTATGGTTACGTCGTTATCACTCTCCAAAAACTTTGCATTTCTAGTCATATGTGATTCACTATGTCGAACAGATACTTGCATGTTCTTTTGCTTAACTATATCATGAATAAGTAGACCAAAGATTCTTTTCCCACTGTTTTCAGAAACTGCTTTCTCCTTCTGATCCCTAAACTGAGAATTTGATGCCACTTCCTGCTGAGAATTTGATGCCACTTCCTGCAGCTTATGTAAACAAAGGCCAAGCTCCTTGTCCGCTTTCCTCCCAGCATCATTGGAGCTTGAAAAAAGCTGCCAATGCCCATTTGGGAAGCTAAAATCAACTCTGGGGGCAAGCCTCTGCGAGCCAAAAGATTCATTACCATTGCACCAACTTGGACCCTTAAGTAATTTGCTATACTTACTCTCAGTGTCATTAGTGTCTCTATCCTGCCTGATACTAAGCTTATCCTCAATAACACTAGAATATGTTTGGTTTAGATTCACGCTTATTGGAGTTTTCAAATCTCTACTGAGGAGACCCTTTAGATGATCTCTAGGTTGGTTGCCATGAATATTCTGTCCTGCTACTGGATCAGAATCAAGATGAAGATCATGGTAAAATCCACTTGTTCGAGACACTGCAATACCAGATTCTATCTTTGTGGACAAGTTCCTAGTGTTTTGCGACTCTTCACAAGCATTATGACTTCGGGCATCAACCTTGAAACACAAACCCTTGTTAACAAAATTTGATGATCCACTCAAGTGTGGAAGTTGCTCATCTGGCTTGTTAGTTATAGTGGATGCAGGATTTCTCCACGGTGAAGCAAATTGAGATGCACAACTGGTTAAGTCAGCCTGGAGATTTGTGAAAGAGGCAGGCACTGAAGTTGACATTAGAACTGGCCTTGAGTGGTTGAAATAAGAAAATCCTACTGGTCTCTGTATGCTGTGATTTGTCTCTTTTTCATACCATTTCTCTGGGTGATTGTGATCGAACAAAATTCCATGACATTTCTGAGAGTTCAATTGTAATGTCCCACATGATTTTGTCAGATCAGAAGACTGAGAAAGAAAATCCACAGTGCTCCTACTTTTTCCTGCATGAGTGATGAGCAAAATAAACTTTAACCAGGTATAACTAACCAAATATCCATGACATGACTATATTTTCACTAAAATAGAAATTAGTTCATACTGAAAACAGAACAAACATGAGCTAGTTGGCAGGCTAAAAATTAAGTTGTTGGAGTGACTTTTCATGGGAAAGTTCAATGATTGGCTGATATTTTTATAAAATCGATTAAATGTTCTATGATTACTGTTTAATATTTCATGACATTGTTTAATTATTATTCTAAGCAGTGAAATTATGATTGATGAGAAACAGATCGAGTGCCATGTTTCCTTTCTCTACTTTTTCCAAAAAGAGCATTATCCCTATATCAAAACATACAAGTTATTATGAACTCTTAGAACTTCTATATTTCAGTCCAGAGAACAGTCTTAAAAAGATAATCAAGGCTTCATTCCAGTGTAAGTATGATCTTTTGGTACTTGGTCACACCTTACTGTGCTAACCATGGTATAGGCAATTAGGCTTTCTTTTGTCAATACCTTCAAACGCAGGGAGCTTTGCACACCACCTATGAATCCCCATCCCATGTTCATCAGTTCATGTTAGTCTCACAAAAGGAACGCATACTTTATCTTTACAAGAATAAGGAAGTTGCGAGAAAGTAAAATTTGGATGCAGCGTGTCTCCTATAGATATCATCATCAAGTTTTCTTTTTTTACAAAAGTAAAACAAAATCAAAATGGACACTAGTGTTTCATGATCGTCTGTTCATATTTATTCTAACAAGGATAGGTTGGCTATCAGCTACACTTGACTATGAGAAGATAAAACATCTAAATTTCAATCAAATGCATAGAGATTAGCAACAGATACTGAAGGTCATAATGCAACATAATCCATATTCTTGACAAGCATTTGGAGTGTTGCCTTAGGTAATTGATCAGAATACCTGATTCCTAATGTTACTGTTCAGCCAAATCTATAGAAAACACAAGCAAAGCAAGTTTATAACATCAATGCATTACCAGTTTCATGATTAAAAAATGGATATTCCATTTTTTTATGTACATCAGCATGCAGGAAATCTGCAGTAGTCTGTTGATCACCATGCCCGTCTCTGAAACAAGTAATTGATCTTAGAGATGAATGTTGCGATTGGTTCCATTTGCTGACAGTGTTCAGGCCAAGCAATTGAACAGGCGCTGAGTCCACAGGTATTTCAGAACCAACTTCTATTGCTGGCTTGTTTAAATCAACTAGTCTGCAGGTTGATACATCAATATGTGCTGTCGTGTTGGAGACATGTTGATTACTCCCTAGTGTGAGTTTCACATCATCATCAGAACAGACAGAGAAAGTGCCATTCTTGGGAATAGTAGCACTAGACGATGACACATTAAAATTTTTCTGACCCCATGCATCATCATCTTCAATGTCTACATATGCATCAGCTGGAAGTTGAAGGTCACACTTTCTCCTCTTCCGGGACCTATAATCTATCTCCTTGTCCTTTCGAGAAGTTCCATTCAGTAATGGGATGTGATCGGATTGAACACTACCTTCCCTAATGGAACTATTGTGGAGCCTCTCATTACCTCCAAAGGGTGTC